>CM038681.1:505860109-506557481 GCA_021605205.1 Aegilops longissima
TGATGCCACTTCTGCTATGCATGATGAAATTACTTATGTGTGTGATACTACTTTGCCATTAGGTGAATTTCTAGATGAACAACTTGCTAGAGTTAGGGGGGATGAAATTACTGAAGATCCTATTACTGATGATAGTGATGATGAAGGTTCCCCCAATGATTATGTTTTACCTGTTGTTCCTAAGGGTTATGTTATGAATGAAAAAGCTGCTATGGAAATCCTTGCTTGCAATGATAGAAATGATCTTAAGAAATTATTAGCTAAATGGAAGCAGCAATCTCTTAATGCTAGAATGAAACCCGATCCTGCTTTTGCTACTTCACCTATTTGTGTTACTGATAAGGATTATGAATTCTCTGTTGATCCTGATATTATTACTTTAGTTGAATCTGATCCTTTTTATGGCCTTGAATCTGAAACTGTTGTGGCACATCTTACCAAGTAGAATGATATAGCCACCTTGTTTACTCATGATGAGAAGTCTCGCTATTTATATATCCTTAAGATATTTTCGTTCTCATTAAAGGGTGATGCTAAGACTTGGTATAATTCTCTTGCTCCTGGTTGTGTGCGTAGTCCCCAGGATATGATTTATTACTTCTCTGCTAAATATTTCCCTGCTCATAAGAAACAAGCTGCTTTGCGGGAAATATATAATTCTGTGCAAACCAAAGAAGAGAGTCTCCCACAAGCTTGGGGGAGGCTTCTCCGGTTACTTAATGCTTTGCCTGATCATCCTCTTAAGAAAAATGAAATACTTGATATTTTTTATAATGGACTAACCGATGCTTCCAAGGACTACTTGGATAGTTGTGTTGGTTGTGTTTTCAGGGAAAGAACAGTCGCTGAAATATTATTGAATAATATGTTGACTAATGAAAATAATTGGACTCTTCATGAGCCAGTTCCTGAAGTAATTCCTGAACCAATTGAGCCAACTCCTGAGCATATTCCTAAACCCACTCCGAAGAAGAGAGGTGTTTTATTTCTCAGTCCTGAAGATATGCAAGAGGCAAAGAAATCAATGAAAGAAAAATGTATTAAAGCTGAAGATATTAAGAATTTACCTCCTATTGAAGAAATACATGGTCTTAATTTACCGCCTGAAGAACCACATTGTCTTGATAACCCGACACAGGTAGTAAAGGTAAATTCTTTCTATAGATATGATAAAGTTGAAATACCCTCTACTAAATTTCATAGCCCATGCTTAGATGAATTTGATGACTTTATGGCTAGGCAAGAAAGTTTTAATACTTATGTTGGTAGAGAGTTAAAGAACAATGCTTTCGAGATAGGACGCGTAGGTGATAATCTGGCTAGAGTTAAAGATGAACTTCACCGCGTTAGCAAATACACTTCTATGGTTGCTACTCAAGCTGAGCAAGTACTCAAAGCTCAAAATGATTTGCTTAATGAATTAAATAATAAAAATGACTTTGTTGTTAGAGTGGCTACTAGAACTGGTAGAATGACTCAGGAACCTTTGTATCATGAAGGCCACCCTAAGAGAATCGAGCAAGATTCTCAGAGAAATAATTTAGAGGCACCTAGTTCTTCTAAAAAGAAGAAGAAGAAAAACGGTAGAACTTTGCATGCTTCTAGTGAACCTAGTGTAGACACACCTGAGAATCCCAATAATATTTCTATTTCTGATGCTGAAACTCAATCAGGTGATGAACATGAACCTTGTGATAATGTTAATGATAATGTTCATGTTGATGCTCGACCTAGCAATGATAATGATGTAGAGATTGAACCTGCTGTTGATCTTGATAACCCACAATCAAAGAATCAATGTTATGATAAGAGAGATTTTGTAGCTAGGAAGCACGGTAAAGAAAGAGAACCATGGGTTCAGAAACCCATGCCCTTTCCTCCTAAACCATCCAAGTCAAAGAATGATGAGGATTTTGAGCGCTTTGCTGAAATGATTAGACCTATTTTCTTACGCATGCGCTTAACTGATATGCTTAAAGTAAATCCTTATGCTAAATATATGAAGGATATCATCACAAATAAAAGATAGATACCGGAAGCTGAAATTTCCACCATGCTTGCTAATTACACTTTTAAGGGTGGAATACCAAAGAAACTTGGAGATCCGGGTGTACCAACTATACCATGCTCTATTAAAAGAAATTATGTTAGAACTGCTTTATGTGATCTTGGAGCCGGTGTTAGTGTTATGCCTCTCTCTTTATATCGTAGACTTGAATTGAATAAGTTGACACCTACTTAATAAACGGAGGGAGTAGTAAATTTTTCTCCTCGTCCTGCGAGCCACCGCGCGCATGGGCGATGGAGCGGGCGTAAGGCGGAGCAAGCTTCACCTCATCCTGCGATCCACCGCACCTGTGGGGGGAGACGGCGACTAAGCAAGCTTCTCCTCGTTCTGAGTTGACGGGACACATCAAAAGTCTTGCCTCTAAGATAGGCCCCACATGGTTTGCCTCTTTTTAACATAACACGTCAAGTCGCAATTTGTTTGTTCACCGTGGTAGATGATCCTCCTCCACCAAGTGGACAACCAAGACACGTGCCAAATTACCACGTGGGCTGCCTTTTTCAGATGAATTGAGCTCCACCATGTACCCAGCGGGTGTGGTTGGGAAAGAGACGGAGTACGTGCGCGTGCATGCACCTCTTCTCTTCCTGCATGTCCCCCACCTACGTGGGTGTGTGTGAGAGATACAAACTGCGTTCGTGAGTGTTTTTTGTTTTGGGGTGGGGGTGGCGGGGGGTGGGGTGGGGGTTGATTTCGTGAATTATTTGTGGGAATATGTGCCGATGACATCTCAAACAAAATTTTGCATGCAATGTGTGTGAAATGGAGGCCTATCCATATCATACATAGAGGGTCGGGCAATCCACGAGAAGAGAGGGAGGGGTCATAGCTATCGATAGAGTCGAAGAGAGGATCAAGTGGGTGGGTGCGATGAAGAGAGCCATCGAAATTGTGTGTGTGTGCAAGTCAAAGATATAGGGCGACTGGCCTACCAGAACGTTAGAGGGCACATGCCAAGTTTGTGTGTGGCAGGGAGACATGACTAGAGCGCTCGATGTATTGGTGTGTGTGTGGGGGAGGGGGTGGGGGGAGGGGTAGGGAGAGGCCTAACTATAGAGGTAGAACGACTCGTATATGTGTTGAGAAGGAGAGACCCAGCTATGTCTTGAGGGAGATCGGTCGACATCCATACATAACTGAAGGACGGGAAATATGATGGGAAAGAGAGAGACGAGAGAGAGACAGGGAGGGAGAGGGAGGGAGAGTGGTAGAGTGTTGGATGGGTGATGGAGTTGCTTCTCGGAGATGGTGGGAGAGGCCTACTAGGTAAACTGAGGGTGGAACTACGATGTTATCAATAAGAGTGGGGATGTGTTTCTGTGTGTGCCTGTGCGTGATAGATCTGACGGGACGCATCCATGGATGATGAAGGGGAACCATGTGTTTGGTAAGCAAACCTAACTAGATCGGTAGATCAATTGTTGTTTGTCGGAGGAAGGGAGAGACACAACTAATGAGGTAGATCGATCGACGTGTGGGTAAAAACGAGTTATAAGGACCTAGCTAGCTATATGTATAGCGAGAGACCGGTCGGTGTACGCCCATTTGTTAGAGGCAAATAAGGCCCAGTGAGACGGATAGACAGAGAGAATGGAGCTAGGAGGTGGTGCGAGAGGCCCAACTACTAGCTAGATAGGGGGAGGAGTGTGCTGTTGTGAGATCGATGAAAAGAGGGGCGAGAGTTTACACGTGTGTCTGACCGTATGAGAGACACGAGGCAAGGACACATAAAGGAGGAGATTGAAGGTGTGTGTGTATGTTGTAGGTAGGCATCGCTGGAGAGGTTTATCGATCGGTCGGAAAGGAGTTGTGGAGACTCTGGGAGAACAACCTAAAGAAAAAAATGAATGTGCCCGGTGGATAGAATGACGAGGGAGGGGGAGGGCGAGGAGGGCGTGTGCATGCAAGAGAGAAAGTTAGCGGTAGCTACAAAGGTTAGAGGATTGTGTGGGTGTAAGAGACTAACAAAGATCATAATTTGATATGAAAGCGGATTCGTATATTTGAACAGGAGATCATAGTGTTTTAAACATTGCATGCATGAATATAGCGGTAATACACGTGTTGTGCACGTGTTATACCATAATGTGATAATGCATGGCGTTTGCAACTCACAACTAAATGCCGAACAATCTAAACCATACTATACATCAAACAATCTCACATTTATTTGAATTTGTGATAATGTGTGGCGTTTGCAGCTTACAACTAAATATCGAACAATCTAAACAATACTATATATCGAACATTCTCACATTTTATTTGAATTTGTGGGAATGTGTGGTGTTTGCAACTCACATCTAAATACTTGTAGGCGTAGGGGGCGGGCACCATACATAATGTGATAAACACATTATACATATGAGACATGGTTTAGATTATGAAGATCTAGCTAGAGCTAGAAATGTAATGTGATTTGAAATCAAAATAAAGTGGATTCAAAAAATCTAGTTCGAGTTCATATAGTACACATAGTTCATATGTGGTGTGTTGTGAAGATAATACACAAACGATGGTTTAACTTGACAATAATGATGATTGTAGATCTTATTAAAACAGAGAAACGAATTCAAATGCTTTGACTTCACAACAATCATTACTGTAGATCTTATTAAAATAGAGAAACGAATTCAAATTTAGTTCATATTGAAGCGGTAGTATATACGTTCAGAATGCACTAAAACGTTCATTTGAGTAGTGGGTTGCATGCATTATACACGTAGCGAAATATTTTAATTGAGCATAACATGACGTCCACATCAGTAGAAGCTGCTGCTGCTTTAGCTCTCGCTCGCGCTGCTGCTCTGCTCTTGCTCTCGGTCCCCTGCCTGGTCTACTCTTGCTATTGCTCTTGCTCGCGCTGCTGCTCTTGCTCTTGCTCTTGCTTGCGATGTGATACGTCTCCAACGTATCTACTTTTCCAAACACTTTTGCCCTTGTTTTGGACTCTAACTTGCATGATTTGAATGAAACTAACCCGGACTGACGCTGTTTTCAGCAGAACTACCATGATGTTGTTTTATGTGTAGAAAACAAAAGTTCTCGGAATGTCCTGGAAATCCACGGAGGCACTTTTTGGAATTTATTAGAATTATTGGGCGAAAGAAATACACCAGGGGGCCCAGGGCCTGTCCAGGAGACAAGGGCGCCCAGAGGGCGCGCCTCTATCTCGTGGGCCCCCTGGACCTCCTCCGACCTCAACTCCAACTCCATATATTCCGTCTCGGGGAGAAAAAAAATCAGAGAGAAAGTTTCATCGCGTTTCATGACACGGAGCCGCCGCCAAGCCCTAATCTCTCTCGGGAGGGCTGATCTGGAGTCCGTTCGGGGCTCCGGAGAGGGGGATTCGTTGTCGTCGTCATCATCAACCATCCTCCATCACCAATTTCATGATGCTCACCGCCGTGCGTGAGTAATTCCGTCGTAGGCTTGCTGGACGGTGATGGGTTGGATGAGATTTACCATGTAATCAAGTTAGTTTTGTTAGGGTTTGATCCTAGTATCCACTATGTTCGAGATTGATGTTGTTATGACTTTGCTATGCTTAATGCTTGTCACTAGGGCCCGAAAGTGCCATGATTTCAGATCTGAACCTATTATGTTTTCATGAATATATGTGTGTTGTTGATCCTATCTTGCAAGTCTACAGTCACCTATTATGTGTTATGATCCGACAACCCCGAAGTGACAATAATCGGGATACTTCTCGGTGATGACCGTAGTTTGAGGAGTTCATGTATTCACTATGTGTTAAAGCTTTGGTCCGGTTCTCTATTAAAAGGAGGCCTTAATACCCCTTAGTTTCCGTAAGGACCCCGCTGCAACGGGAGGGTAGAACAAAAGATGTCATACAAGTTCTTTTCCATAAGCACGTATGACTATTTACGGAATACATGCCTACATTACATTGATGAATTGGAGCTAGTTCTATATCACCCTATGTTATAGCTATTGCATGAGGAATCGATCCGCATAATTATCCATCACGATCCATTGCCTATGAGCTTTCATATATTGTTCTTCGCTTATTTACTTTTACATTGCTCTTTGTTATAACTACTACAAAAACCCAAAACATTTATCTTTACTTTTGCTACGTTACCTTTATTATCATACCACTTTTGCTACTAAACACTTTGCTGCAGATACTAAGTTATCCAGTGTGGTTGAATTGACAACTCAACTGCTAATACTCAAGAATATTCTTTGGCTCCCTTGTGTCAAATCAAAAATTTGGGTTGAATACTCTACACTCGAAAGCTGTTGTGATCCCTATACTTGTGGGTTATCACGATGCTGCTGCTCGATTTAGCTACACTTGATCGACTGAATCGACTTTTGGGTCATCGATTTTCAGGGGTGGGGGGACTCGCGGGGTGAAGGAAGAACCAGCCGCAGCGGGAGGGGGGGCTCACCGGAGAGGTACCCACTATCTATCTTAGGGTTCAGGATGGGGGCGGTGGTCGCCGGCGGTGGCGGGGCGTTGGCGGGGCGGTGGCGTGGGGATCGCCGGAGAAAAAGCTCAGCACGTGGGGCCTAGAGGGATGGCCGGGGCGGCGGCAGACCGGCGGTGGGGAGTGTTTTCGGGGCGGGCGGGGCGGCGCACCGCTGGCCGCGGGCGGCGGGGGCTGCTTTTTGGCTGGTGGTGGCTGGCGGCTCAGGGGGGTGGAGGTTGAAGATGAACCGCATGCCCTTTATTTCAGATCCAACGGCTGCAAAATCGATCGACCAGAGATGAAAAAGTCGATCGATCAACGTAGCCTCACCTTGCTAGTGCGTTCGGGCCGACAAACAAAATTCAGTTTCGACGTTAAGTTCAGTTTGGCGTTAAGTTCAGAGATGAGCGGCTGATGTATTTTACATCTAGCACTTTGTGGTTATGTATTTTACGTCATGTATTGGAGATGCTATTAGAATTCCACTCAGGTTAACGTTGTTCGTTGTCTCTCTTGTCCTGCTTCAGCCTCGGCATCGTACAACTCACCGGAGCTGCTCCAACGACGAAACCCTCCATCATAGCGGAGCAGTACCTCGGGCTCCATCTCCAGATGCCAAAGATCTTCTTCCCCTCCTCCGATAGCAAAGTCAGCCGGAGCATCCTCAGCGGCCAACCAATCATGCTGAGATCGACATGGCTTCGCCAAAGAGGTTGTACACTTGTTGCATCTCTTTTTTACTCTACATGTTATATATTGTCCACTGAGCACATGGATTTGTTCCTTTAGTGTCTCCTTGAAATAAAAAACGTAGGAATTAATTTTCACGTGTCCTCCTTTTCAAATTCCTATTCATGAAGCAGAAGACTAAGAGATAGTAGCATAATAGCATTATAACCGTACATTTTCTTGTGGTTTGACTTAATCTCACCATGCTTCTTTGCATCCTGTGATCTTCCAATTGTTGTGAATCAAACACCCAGATTGGCAGAAATCCTGTGTTTTTAAATTCCCTGTTTTGCACGTGCATTCCAATCCTATTCATGTCTATTTCCTATCCCTGCATTGTTGGAATCCTCCAATTCAAACAAGCACTTACAGAATTACTTCTCTTACAGATAGTTGTCAAAGAAAACCTTGCGTGGTTTGTCCCGCTCCTGCTGCGCCGTTGTCCACCCCAGCTTAGCTGCTCCAACGACAGAAGGGTCCAGCACAGCAGGGATCCGGCCTCCAGATTGTCTTTCGCCGCCTCAGATCTTCTTCCCCGCCGCTGGCAGCCATGAAAACTGCATTACCATCATCAACCGAGCAGATGACCTCGAGGACTACACGGGTCCGCAAGAGAGGTCACACTCTTTCGTGTCTGCTTACGTTATGCATCGCTTAATATTACATGCTAATTTATCGTCATGTTCACCGATTAGACTCTGAGTCAGCTCCAAACTAATGGTCAAACTTGAGTTTTTAAATGGTTGTGCGGTACATATCGGGGCCGCTATGAATAGTATCTATCTACTATCTGGTTAATCTCCGGTGTCTACTATGAGTTTCATGTTGGGTGGGAAACAAACAAGTAAGAAGCCATTATCGTATTTTTAATCAAGCCATTATCTGCCTGCTATTATTGGTTTTGGGTATATCCACAGGTTGCTACCATCACTCTGGATTTCGCATGCACTCCTTACATAATCTCACTATGTTTTATTCCTATGCATGACAGTTATTGTAAACAATGGAACTGAACATGTAGAGCAAAAGAGACGATCCTTGCGTGGCAATAAAATTTCATGCGACGTCGCTCCATGGTAGGCACAAAGGCAGCCCCCTCCACGCATTTGAATTGTAATCGAGAGGAAGATATCTGTTACGAGGGGATTCGAAGAGAAGACAACTCCTATTTACCCCCGAGGTCTTCGCTCTAACTTGGCATGCTGATGTTGGTTATATCATGCATATGGTGTCTTGCATTGCTTACTTTATACATCAAATATGTCATCTACTTAGTTTAGACATCCTTTGTGTGAATGCCATCTGTTTAGTTTATTCATCGTTTATGTGAATTATGCAACGCCATCTTGTTTAGCCAAACATCATATATGTGAATTTTGCAATTCCATCCTGCTTAGCCAGTCATTTTATATGTAAATTATATCAGGCCATCCTTTTTTTGTGTTACATATTACATTTGTCAACAATGTTAGTACATTCAACTGCTCTTCGTGTGCATCATCCATTTGACACGGTGATGGCAAATTCTGGAGTGAAAACAAGGTCTTCAGAGCAGACTATGCTATCTGACGAAGCGCATATCTCGCTGGTTACGGATAGCTCCTCAGAGGAGGATTCAGAGACAGATGACCAGTCCTATCCCCCCCCCCCCCCGAGGTGTATGCTCTAACTTGGTAGGGTTATGTTTCTCATATCGTGCGTATGGTGTCTCGCATTGCTATGTCATTTTATTAGTTTAGACATGCTTTGTGTGAATGCCACTGTTAGGTGTCTAATTACCATATATGTGAATTATGCATTGCCATCTTGTTGCAAGACATTATATATGTGAATTATACAATGCTATCTTGTTCTGAAGGCATTATATATGTGAATTATGCAATGCCATGCTGTTTAGCCAATCATCATGTATGTGAATTATATCATGCTATCATTTTTTTGTATTACGTGTTCCATTTGTCGACAACGTTTGTATATTTAACTACTCTTCCTGTGCATCAGCCATTTAAAGCGGTGATGGAAGTATCTGGAGTGAAAACAAGGTATTCAAAGCAGACAATGCTACCTGCTGAAGCAGACATCTTGCTGGTTACAGAGAGGTCCTCAGAGGAGGATTCAGAGACTGATGACCAGTCCTATTTCCCCCCTGAGGTCTATTCTCAAACTTGGCAGGGTTATATTACCCATGTCATGCATGTTGTCTTGCATTGCTTAGTTTTTACATCATATATGGATTGTCATCTGCTTACTTGCTTAAAATATAAATCATATATTTGAATTATATCATGCCATCATGTTTACATAGTACATACACATCATCTATCTTAATTATGGCATGGCAACCCATTTAATAAAGACATCATATAGTTATATCATCTCATCTGTTTAGTGTTTACAGGTCATCATATTTTGAATTATGGCATTCTATACGTGAATGTATGTGAATTATGGCATGCCAACCTATTTAATAAACACATTATATAGTTATGTCATGTCATCCTGTTTACATAGTCTCATATTTTGAACTATGTCTTTCCATCTTTTTAGTTAGCCATCATAATGTGAAATTGTGTCATGCTATCTGTTTAGTTAGCCATCATATATGTGAAATTGTGTCATGCTATCCTGCTTGGTTAGACAACATAAATATGAATTATTTCATGCCCTCTTTTATTCCCCACTATCCATTGCACCTGTCTATCATACAGTGTCTATACTTTCAATTACTTTTCTTGTTTATCAGCCATTTGAATTGGAGAGCGTGATGGCAGTATCTAAGGGAGTAACAACACGGTCTTCAGAAAAGATAGTGCTACTAGTTGATGCAGATAGAACCACGGTTGTACTTGCCCAAGGACCAGATCCACCACACATAACCCAGACTCTCACAGATTGTACCCCTACCCAGTTGGATAGAGAACCAGCTACACCCCTTCTAACCCCAACCCGACAGATAGTAACCCAGTTCCAGTTGACACAGCACCGTCTCCACCACAGAGCACCCAAACACGAGCAGTTAGTAAGGGAACTGCAGTGCCCAAAGCACGAGGACCACCACTCCGAATCCCAAATCAATGCTTAAAGGAGAAGAAGATTTGTTCTCAGGTCAGGTCTGTAGCTATGGTTCATACTCATTTGCTGTTGCATTACTGTATTTACTCATACCAACTATTTTCAAATTTGAAGGATGGAATTGAAACTCCAATGGCGCAACAGGTATGTTTTAAACCTGTTTCTTTAACTGGTTTGCTGTTGTAACCTGCTCTATGTTGATTTCAGTTTCAATTGAATAAATAGTTATGTTCTCATGTCATGCACATTACAAGTGTTGTTGTTGCTCTATAGTTACCCACACTTATATTCTGTCTATTCTCGCTTTGTCTTGAACAAGTATTATTTGAGCTGTGTCTCTATCTTGATTTGGCAACAAAAACTAGAATGATATAGACCATAAAGTGACCATGGTACATAGATATATGTTTGTTTCATGTTGTTATCCTGTCCACTTTACTCTTGAACTCATTTACCAAAATGAGTTTCATATACAACATAGTAAACATGTGATGTGTCCGCTTGTTTCTCTTTTAGAATGCGGACAAAATATTGGAGAAACGATGCGCGTTATCCAATGGTAAAGGAAGTAATGAGATAAGGTTCAAGATAGTGAGACATCCTGTTGGTCTCCAAGAAAGCTGATAAAACTATCTTGACGACGGTGAGGGAACCCAAAAGTCATGTCTTGATGTAGTGTTGAGTTCTTGGCCACTCTGCTTTGGCACAAGCTCTTCAAACTTGCTGCCTGAATCAGTTCGTGTTCTTGAGTCTCAACTTCAAGTTGAAAGACATCGATCGGATGTGCGACATGAAGTGAAGGGCGAGGAAGTCCTGCAGAATTCATATGCATATTTTACGGTGCAATGACAAGTCTTTGGAGGATTTAAGCGCCAAACAAGAGAAAGTTAATAAGCTTGCTAAGCATCTTGCCAGCATTATGGGTCCCCAGGATATTGTTTCTTGAGATCTTCTGAAGTGGTTTCAGTTCTGGATTTGTTTTGTTGCGGCGTTTATTTGCGCTGGTCGCCAACTTTGACAACCAGTGTATATGATATGCTGCTTTGTTCCCTATATTTGCATTGGTGGCGAACTTTGATGCCGAGTGGATGTAATATGTGTAATAGCCGTGATAGCCTAGCATAAGTTGCTTGCTTATTTATTTCCTTGATGTCTTGTTTTTTTGTTTGCTTGTAGTCAGTGCAGTTCTTTTTCCGCGGTTTGCTAGTGGCTGCAATAACCTATTTTTTAAAACTAGGCCACAATAACCATGGGCTAATATTTATTGTAGTGACACTGGGCCTCCTACGGGCCGTAGAAACAGTGGGCCTTCTACGGGCCGTAGAAACAGTAGGCCTTCTACGGGCCGTAGAAACAATGGGCCTTCTACGGGCCGTATCATCAATGGGCCTTATACGGGCGACGATCGACACAAACATGGGCCAATAACGAGTCGCATTATGGCCGTAAACGGGCTAGAGTTGGAATCGCCCGTTCATGGGCCGACCATAACGGGCCATCGTTAATAGGATGTATTTGATGACGCTATGAAAACGTCCCAGCGATTAACGGACCACAAGCGGGCCGATCAGTAACCACGGGCTGAATTTGGCCCACAAGCGTAAAAATGATAGTAACGGGCCGTAAGTAAGCGAATCTCGGAAATGAGCCCAGAATAAATGGGCTCGAGAAGGCGAAAGATAACATGGATCGAAACGCCCAACTGAATAACGGGACCTTAATGGGTATAAAGTGATACACTGTTCATTACAGGCCAGTTTCACCACGGCCCGTTAATGGGTGTAAAGTGATACACTGTTCATTGCGGGCCAGTGTCACCACGGGCCGTTAATAGGCCAAGAGTTACATAGGGCCTCATATGGGCGAAGGCGTCATGGGCCATACATGGCCCGAAGTGAAAACGGGTGGAGTCATATTGGATGGCCCATATGGCGCCTCTCGGGCCTAATTCGGATAGGGCGTAACGGGCCTTGGGTTAGCGGTGTAAATGGGCTATATGCGAACAGGCCATTAACGGAGCTTTCCATGGGTCGCCCGCCACCTTTGACCAAGTCAAGCGGGCTGGCCTTTTCACGAGAATGGGGCTCTGTTGGGCGTGCCACTGTCGACGTATCATAGGCGTATACGTCCAATGAGTGGATGACATCTGTCCCAATGATGAGCCGACACGTGTTTCCTCCACCAATGATGATTTTACCGTGGAAAATCCCCATTGGTCGGGCTGTTAACGGGTTATCGGATCCAAAACCCGACCCGATAGCTTAACGGCGTTGATTACGGTGGATGCCACGTGTCGTGCACCCTTGACGAAAGCACTTCGTGGACGCGCGATTTATCGTCATGGAAGTGGACACTTCGTGATGATAATTTTGGTAATGTCATGGAACACTTCTCGACAAAGACTGGTATGACTATCTTGATTCTGTCATAAAATCGTCATGGATGTATATGCATGACAAAAACGCGACCTACTATGACAAACACGTATCATCACGGAAGTGTATTTTTTTTTTGTAGTGCACCCACGGTCTGATCGGGTGCTGCCAGGATTGCCATAACCAACGCAGGCGGAGCGCCCGGCTAAATTTCTGCAGGTTCAGAACTTCGAGCCCTCCCAGATCGATCGGGGAGTAGACTCGGTGCCAATTTACCTTGCAGCTTCCCCCAGAGAGCTCTTGATCTCTTCCCCAAAGGAAATGACGCCTGCTTTTGTCAATTTCCTTTAGCAGTTTGGTTGGGAACTTCAGGGCCGTCAGGGCAAAGGTTGGTAGGGCAGTGAGCACGCACCGGACCAGGACACGGCAGCCAGCAATAGTGAGCATCCTTCCTTTCCAGCCTGCGAGTCTGGCCCTAATGCGGTCCAAGATGAACTGAAGATGGACCAGACGAATCCGACCAAGGACGAGGGGGAGCCCCAAGTACCTGATCGGGAACTGCGCTGTTTGCTCGCCGAAGGACTGAAGAACCATGGTGAGGTCGATATCATCACAGCTGATCGGCGTGGCCGTTGATTTGGCTGTGTTAATCCGCAGTCCCGTGGCATCACCGAAACCTTTTAGGATGCTCATGAGATAGTCGATCTCCTCCTTGATAGGGTTTGTGAAGATGATCGCATCATCCGCATACAGGCTGACCCTAAGTTTTACTTCCCTACCCGGAATCGGGGTGATGTCGAGCTTCTCTTCTGCCGCTTGGAGTAGACGGTGGATGGGGTCGATGGAAATGATGAACAACATGGGGGACAGCGGGTCGCCCTGTCGCAGCCCCCTCCTATGCCTAATTTTTCTTCCTGGCGATCCATTGAGGAGGAACGCTGATGAGGATGTGGATAAGAGCAGTGTTATCCAATCTCGCCAACGAGCGCTAAAACCTAGCCTCACCAGGAGCTCAAGCAGGTACTCCCAGGAGATGTTATCGAAGGCCCTAGAGATGTCTAGCTTTAATAGTACTGCCGGCGTTTTTCTATGATGGAGAGCTCTGACACAGTTTTGCACATAAACGAAGTTGTCGTGCAGACATCTTGTCTTTAGGAATGCCGTTTGAGCAGGCGACATGATGGACTGAACTACTGCTGTGAGGCGAATTTACAACACTTTTGAGATTAACTTAGCTATGGAGTGGATGAGGCTGATTGGCCTGTAGTCGTTGATGCTGTTGGCTCCATCTTTTTTGGGGATCAAAGCGACTATTGCAGTGTTTAGGAGGTTGAAGTTGTGGCCAGCCAAGTTGTAGAATTGGTTGAACGCCAGCATGATGTCTTCTTTGATGATGGGCCAGCAGGATTTGAAGAAAGTGCCGGAGAAACCGTCCAGTCCTGGCGATTTTTCCGCCGGAGATGCCTTGATCGCTGCTCAAACTTCTTCTTCTGTGAAAGGGTTGTCAAGACCTCCTCCCTGCACTTGCGGCATCTAGAGCTGGCTCCAGTTGATCGAGGTGGGGCGGTGTTGGGTGGCTATGAGGATGTCACTAAAATGGTCATGGATGGCTTCAGCTTTTTCTTCGTGAGCGGTGGTGATGGAACCGTTGATCTTCAGAGCATGTATAAAAATTTTGCGCCTTCTGGAGTTGATCTTGGCCATGAAGAACTTTGTCCTTGTGTCCCCCGAGCGTAGCCAAGTCAGCCTTGAAGCCTGCCTCTTTCTGCAGCGCTCGATCGCAGCTAGACCAAGCAGCCTGAGCTTCAGCCCTTTTCGAAGCTCGGCCTCCGCCGGCGTGAGCTGACGCCGCTCCTGAGCGACATCGAGACGTAGGATCACTTCACAGGCGATATGGAACTGGAGCTTGGCGCCTCCAAAGAGCGACCTGCTCCATATGCGCAGGTCTCTGGCTGTGCGCTCCATCTTGGCGTGAAGGCGCGCGAAAGGGCAGGATTCCGGCAGTGGCCGCGCCCAGGCCGCGGTCACCGTGTCGAGGAAGCGCGGGAAATGAGGCCAAAATGATTCAAATTTGAACGTGCCTCACCTTCGAGGGCCGGCCGCGTCGGCGAGGAGGAGCGGACAGTGGTCAGAGCATGATGTGGAGGCCGCCATGAGGAGGGTGTGCGGAAACAGGGCCTCCCAGTGGATGTTGCAGAAGAACTTATCTATGCTCACTAGTGTGGGGTTTTCTCGCTCGTTGCTCCAAGTAAACCTACGATTGCTACACTTGATTTGTCGCAGACCGGCATTGTCGATAGCCGCCCTAAAACGACCTATCAGTCTCCTGTTTAGGTTGTGATTGTTCTTGTCTCTAGCCTCGTAAATGAGGTTGAAGTCGCCATTGATGAGCCAAGGTTCGTCCGGCGGGGGGGGGGGTGTTCTAGCTAGTTCGGTGAGGAACGCATCCTTGTGAGCATCACTCGTCGGCCCATAGACCGTAGTGAGCCAGAAGGTCGCTTGGTTGCAAGCTACCGCTACTTTAACCGTGTTCGCAAATTCTCCTACTGTGTGCGTGTCTATGGAGACTATATCCTTGTTCCAGAGAATCGCCGCGCCGCCACGCGTGCCGATTGCAGGAAGCACATCGCAGCTTAGCAGAGCTGCTCCGCCGACGTTGCGAACCAGGCTTGGGTTCCACATGTCCAGCTTGGTCTCCTGGAGGCAGAGGATGGTCGTGCGGTGAGCCGCTACTACCTCTCGAACTGCCTCGCGCTTGGCCGGCGAGTTGAGCCCGCGCACGTTCCAACTCATGATGGGTGGAGTTTTGTTGTCGTCAATCATTGGGAAACAAAAGAAGATCACCGGCGACTAACAATACTAATGAAACAAATACACTGATACACCATCCCTCTCGCCCGGGGGCGCCACCGACCACCAATAGGCCCCAACCTTCGACGACGCGCAACTAACCTCTTTCTAACACTGCTACGGGGAGAAAGTAGACCTAACTCGAACCAGCCGAACGCTGGCCGCCGCCGGCAACTACAGCTACTACATAGAAGAAGAGCTAACATGATTACACCAAGGCCTCCCCGGCGACGTCTTCTGGGCCGTTGAGCCCAGACGCGATGCGGAGGGCGTCCTTGCCCATCCTGGTGAGCCTTGCGATGACGGCAATGTCATCGTCGGTGAGCGGCTCCTCGAACCCGCGGATCAGCGCTTCTGCAGCCTTCTTTGTCATGCGCTCATTGGGGCCAAGCAGGCCCAGGCCTTGCACCAGGCGGAGCGTGCCGCGCTGCGCCACCGGCACTTGGCAGTTCTGCGCAGCCTGGCGTGCGCTCTAGTGGGGTGGAGGGACAGAGGTGTCGCGTGTCTTGGGCGGGGCCGACTTGCGCTTGGCTGGCGGCGGGGCGAGCAACGGGGCTGGCTTGTCGCAGGAGAGACGCCTTGGCGCCACGTCAGGGGGTGCTTGGATCTCCAGGAGCTGGACTTGCTCGGTCACCGCCCCTAGCTGGACTGAGATCGTGTCTGCTTGCGTCGGCGTCTGGCAGCTGAAGTGCTCTGGTGCATGGCGCGGGCCTGACAGAGTAGGGCCGAAAACGTCGGGGATGTCCACCGCTTGCTTGCCATTCTCATCCTCGTCGTAGTGGAAGTCGAGTGGCGAAGCCGTCGCGGCCGCAACCACCGCCTCCAGGTGATCTGCGTCAGTGGCGCCCGGGGCCAGGGGAGGGGCCATGGCATGCTCATTTGTGGCGAAGAACTCCATGACCACATTCGTGGCAGCCACGCTGTTGGTCGAGGTCGGCACCGAGGTGCGCATGGCAGTGCGTGGCGTGGGCACGTGGACTTGGCTTGCTAACCGTGGCTTGCCCTTCTTCTTCATCTTGTCGGGGTAGGCCGGAGCAGCGGAGAGACCGCCGTGTCGCCCACTGCCCTTGGAGCTGTCCTGACGGCGAGGCGGGGGCGGAGCGCTGCGCTGGCGCACCTTGCTCGTTGCACCGTCTCCGCCTGTCTTGGAGGTGCTGCCGCACCCCCGACCGAGGAGGGTGTCCTTCCAGGAGCGCCGCCCGCCACCGCCCTGGTCGTCGTGGTCGCGGCGAGGCCCACCCCTCGGGAGGCCCCCGCAGCCCGTGTCCACCACGGGCGGTCGCCGCTGCCTACGGTGGTGCTCTTCCGGCTGACCATCCTCAACATGCATCGTCCAAGTGTCGGGGAAGGTGCGCGGCAGCTCGTCGTCATGGTCGGAGTCGGAGGACGGCAGGCCGCTCTGGGCCGAGTGCGAGGACCGCGGTGATCTGGGCGACCAGTCCTCCACCCGGTCCACATGGATGAGCAGATCGTAGCGTTCGGCGCCGGGCGGCGGGGCCACACGACGGTCAGGCGGCGAAAAGCCCTCCATCTCCTCCACCTGGCCGGCGCCTTGGGGCAGCTTCCAGTAGGTGTGGCGGGTCGGAATGAATGCCATGTCCCAGACCCACACCCAACACGTGAAGGTTTTGGTGTGGTCGCGCTCTAGGGTGCGGCTGTCCAGCCAATCGACGCGCACCTTGTCGCCGAAGACCTTCTTGACGCCCTCAAGCGTCCAGTACTGTTGGGGGAGATGCTCGATGACGCAACGAACGTCGAGGTTGAAAGTACCGTGGCCCGCATGGTCGTTCTCCCTCCAGGGCGCGATGGCGAAGGCGGCACCATCGACGCGCAGCGTACCGCGGCGAACCGCATTGTCGTGGTGGGCCAGCTGCGTGAAGACGACGAAGAAATCCTCCGGGTTGTGCGTGATGACCCGCGGTGATGGGGGGGACGCAGTTGTGCCTCCAGGGCGCGGCCCACCGCCATTGGTGAGGTAGCGGCAGACTCCGTCGATGATGCGCAGCGTGATGGCGTGGCGGCGCAGGAAGAAGATGCTCTGCTCAACGACTGGGGAGGAGACGCCCACTTTGTGACTGGAGCGGGATCGACGTGCCGGATCGACCAGGCTGAGCTCGTCCATGGCCTCCGCCGGGGGTGGGGGGACGGTGGGGGAGGTGGAGGGGTAGGGAAGCGCAGGCGCTGGTGGACTGGAGGGCGGGGTGGGAGAGGGCCTGCAGTTTTTGGGATCATCGACGAGCCAGTTCAGGAGCACCATCTGGGACACTTGGGCACCGGCAAAGCTCAAAATCTTGGCTTGGCTTCTTCACCAAGATCGACTGTGGTGCAATGATCGACTCCAGCGCAGTGGATGGAGCAATAACTACTTCTACCAATTTTGCCGCAGGAACTTGGAGAGTGCAGATCATCTGTTCTGGGAATGCAGCCTCGCAAAGGCCGTCTGGAACGACTTGGCAACTTGGCAGCACTGCCAGGCATGTCACCCAGCAACCTGGAGCAACAGCAACATCTCACTAGAGAGGATGACAGCCATGATAGAAGCAACACAGCCAGCATTCAGGAAGGGTCTAAAATCGCTAGCAATGCTAGCTCTCTGGGAAGTCTGGCAAGCAAGAAACAATTGCACCTTCAGAGACAAGGAAGCTGATGCAAGGGAGATACTAAGCGCAATCCGGCGCAACCTAAACCTCTGGCAACAGTGCGGTGTTCGATACATGCAGAGCCCCTTCGGGGACCGCCTTGAGTAGTTGGTTTACGGCTGCGCCTTTGGCACTACCCTTTTCTTTCTTCTTCTTACATCCTTGATCCTCGGATCATCGCCTTTGTCATTTGTCCACCTGCTCCCTGCTTATGAATCAATGAAACCAGCCTTGAGCTGGACCCTTTCAAAAAAAAGAAAAAACATTGCTATGCACAAGATATTATGTGTACCATTTATGTACAACAATGCAAAAACTGTCCATGCATAGCACTAAACTGTAGCACACTACTTGATTGGTCATGTATAATGATCGTACACACAAATTACCAAATTACCATACACATAATGGTTTCCCAATAAAGAATCAAATAGTCAGGCTTGATCGATAATTATTGAATAATCTTACATTACGTGGAAATCAAAGGCATATTTCCAGGTAGAGAGAAAGAGGTCCATACAGGGTTGTTGCAGACCTACGAGGTTGTTTGGTTTGGAGCCCTCGGCTGCCCAACCAAAAATTTGGTCATTGACCAGGCTCAAGGTGGCGTTCGGATTGGCACCAATAAATTGATGCGCCCAGCCCACACCGGCCATCCCAGTTCACATGCACACCAATTTGCTGGGGCGACCAAATCGACCGCCAAGTATTTGGCATGTCCTCGGTTGACAGGGTTACCTTAGGCAAAAACCAAACGGCCCCTATGATCTTGGTATTGGGGTGCCAAAGTTTACATATACAATGTGTAAACAATGCAACTTCAAAATATCAATACAAACATGTGACAATTACATAATTTTGTATTAATATCATCATAAATCCAACAGGTAGTCCCAAAATCATATTAGGTTGTTACACAATTGGTGTTAAGCATACTATATAAACTATTTTAATTTTTTTGTAGGGGATCCTGCTTTGGCATAAAAGATCTATAATATGAGGAGGTTTCTAAACTTTAGTCAAGTGTCGTGCCATCTATCCGCTTTCCTACTACTCTTCCCTGTCGATCCGTCCTCCGGCAGAGACCGACCCCCTCTCCTTGCCGCTTCTTGCCCTGGCCATCCCTCTAAACCTCCTTCTTCATAGGCGCTGACAACAATCCATCATATGCACCTCACCGTCAACCTAGACTCACCTTTTTTTGGCGATGCTATGAGGTCCTCGCCTTCGGCTCATTGTTGGCTAGCCCTCGCCGTGGAAGCCGCGGTCGACGACACCAACCCCATTTCCGGCTTGGGGTTGCGCTTCCTCAGACCATGGAAATCGACTAGAAAGTTGATTTTTTTTCAGCTGCATGAGGAATAGCAGTTGCGAATAACAACAAATTAACCGTACAAAATTACTGCTTGGTATTGTGGTACAAATATCAGCTCTTCTACAAATTGAAAGCCAGCACAGACCACGTGACACATGTGGTAAGCAATCCAAACTATTTATGAAAAAAAAGCCAGCACAGAGAACCGGTCACCACCGGTCACCTCTCATTAGAAACACCGAGAAGCCGGGTATAGCTATTTATACACAGTCGCAACTGGACACGACGGTAAATGGCAATCAACAATAAGATCAGACACCCCTAAAAAAAAATCAGATAAAAGTTGTACTACTACCTGTACCCACTTTAACCCAGAAATGAAAAGCTATATAGCTCCCCATTCCAAACATAGCTTGATCACAACTTGGCATGCACACTGATCACTATCTACATCTTATTCGCCACGTCGGTGTCAAGAACTCACCACCATCGTGAACACACGACCGACTGATTGCTTGTCGATATTGATCCCGCTCGCCGTTGACTGACTCACTCGTACGTCCTGGCATGGCGGCCGGCAGGCTCGCCGGCGGTCAACTCACGCCGTGGGCATGTCCCTGTCCGTCACGTCGTGCTCCCTGGTCAGGAGGTAGTTCTGCGTCGTCCACCCCGCCGACGAGGCGTAGTACGACGACGACGAGGTCAGCGCCGTGCTGGTCCCGGACACCGGCATCTCCCCGTCGTCGTCCCCGAGCACGACCGGCAGCGCGGGCCACATGAAGGCCGGCTTGGACGCCGGCACGTCCGGCGGCGGCGCGGAGCGCGCCAGGATCTGCACGATGGCGCGCGCCCTGGGCCGCTCCCCGGGGTTCGGGTGGCTGCACGCGAGGCCCAGCAGCAGCAGCCGCTCCGCGTCGCCCTCGTCGAACTCCCCCGGCGCGAGCCGCCGGTCGACGGCCTCGAGGATGCGGCCCTCGCCGGCGCCGTGGAGCTGCCACACGCCCTCCAGCAGCTGGCTGCACCCGGCGGCGTTGCTGCAGGAGATGCGGCGGCCGGAGACGATCTCCAGGATGACGGCGCCGAAGCCGAAGACGTCCGACTCCCGCGTGGCCCGGCCCGTGTGGAAGCACTCCGGCGCGATGTAGCCCAGCGTGCCCGGGACGCCGAGCTTGTCGGTGTAGGAGGTCTTGTCGGTCTCGAGCGCGCGGGCGAGGCCGAAGTCGCCGAGCCGCGCGTTGAAGGCGGCGTCCAGCATGATGTTGGACGGCTTGATGTCGCGGTGGATCACGCGCTGGTCGTACTCGTGGTGGAGGTAGTTCAGCGCCGACGCCACGCCGGCGACGATGTTGTAGCGGTGCCCCCAGGTGAGCACCGGGGCCTCCGGCCCGCCGCCGAAGAGGAGCCTGTCCAGGCTGCCGTTGGGCATGAAGTCGTACACCAGCAGCAGCACGCCATCCTGGTGGCACCAACCTGTATTAGAGAAATGTGAACAGTTAATTAGAGAATTATAGACTATTTTTTGTTCTAGCGACCAGGTTGTTCAAGTCAGAGCAGAGATGAGTGCTGCTCACTTTGCCCGGCATACTTTGCAACCACAGTACTACCAGCAAACAGTACTTCAGAATGTTTATTAGTTATCCCAAAGCCAGTAAAGCATCATGTGCTGTAGACGGGTCAAACATTGCGTCGTCAAATTGGCATCCCGGGCATTTTGTTATATGCATTGCTTACAGTTCGATCATGATCCCAAATCCCAAACCATATCATATTAGCAAACAAACCTTCACTAGCTAGGAACTGCCTAGTCACTGATATTTGGGTACCAACTCCAAGTGGTATCAAATTAAACCGTCAGTATCTCACATTATTTTTCTTTGAAACGTAATCTGAAAATGCCCGTGCTTTTGTCTATCCATAGACGGCGTTTGACATTTCCGACTTACATGAGCAACTCATTTTTCACGCGACCAATTCTTTTTGGCATAATCAAAAGTTCACTTTCATGTACTAGCCCTTTTGGCAACTTCTTTTTTAGTCTACTTTTATTAGCACTATTGCAAAAATAACTAGACGTTTCCGTACAGAAAATCTAGGCATATCCTATGATGTACTCCTACTAATTCCCTGCAGAATCTCTCGATCAAGCACTCTAGAACGGAGCAGCGATGAACGGAAATCTTTGATTGAGAGATGAGCAGAGAAAGAGACAATTCCTTACCGAGGAGCTTGACGAGATTGCGGTGGCGGAGGAGGTTGATGATGCTGAGCTCGGCGAGGAAGTCCTCCTGCCCCTTGGTGTTGGCCCCGGAGAACTGCTTCACGGCGACCTCCATGCTCTGGCCGTGCTCCCCTAGCACGGTGGCGCGGTACACCACGCCGTACCCGCCCTGCCCCAGCTTCATCTTCTCGTCGAAGTTGCCCGTCCCTTTCCTCAGCTCCTTGTAGTCGAACTCCTTGGGCACGCCGGGGATGCTCGCGAAGTTGATGGTGCTCCTCCGGACCATCGAGCTCGAGTCGTCCCCGATCCTCCTCCGCCTGTTCTTGATGTACAGGCCGGCGAACAGACCGAGCGCCAGGGCGAAGGCGCACGGCACGCCGATGGCCAGCCCGAGCTTCCAGCCGGAGAGCGGCTGCTTGCCGGGGCTGCTGCCGTCGGGGAGAAGCTCCACCGTCATGTCCCAACTGTGCAAGCAGTTGAGCTGGTACAGCACGCCGGTGGACGCCGAGAAGCCGAAGTATGCCGTCTTGCCGAGGAGGACCTTCGAGAGGTCCAGCGGCGCGTCGAGCACGGGAGTGCCCGGCCTGCTGCCGTTCTTGGCCATGTACACCCACACGTGCCGCGCCGTGCCGTTGTACTCGATCCAGACCATGTGGCTGCCGTCGTCGTTGGTGTTGTTGGTCGCGAGGTCGATGCCGAAGGGGGTGAGGGAGGCGACGACCGTGGACCGGACGCCGTTCACGTCGAGGCCGATGTGGTTGTCGTCGGGGTCGTAGGACTGCTTCACCGTGTCCAGCTCCACGGCCGCGAACCCGTTGGCGGCGCTACCGTCGGTGGACGCGTTGGTGAGGCCAAGGTAGCCGCCGTGGCTGCCGGGGGGCGGTGGGGCGGCGCCATCGGACGCGATGAGGAACGCGAACCCTTCGCCCTTGACGGACGGGGTCGCGCGGAAGAGGTTGACCTTGAACACGGTGGAGAAGGAGGCGAGGCGGCGGCCGTCGGCGCTGGAGTTGGACGCGTTGGCGGCCCAGAGCACGTAGGATCTCGGGTACATGACCCGGCCGGTCTGGTTGATGAGGAACTTCTCCGGGTCGTTCCGGGTGTCCGGCGTGATCTGCAGGGCGTTCCCGTTGACGGTGGCGTTGCCCAGCACGGTGAGGTTGCCGGGGAGCTGCCGCAGCGAGTTGCCGAAGGAGGGGAAGGAGAAGGTGGTGAACTCGCTGCCGTTGCGGGTGCTGGTGAAGGCGGTGGCCTGGGCGCGGGCGGCGGGGAGGAGCGAGCATGCGGAGATGGCGTAGAGCAGGAGGAGGACGGCGAGGCCGGTGGCGGCGCGTTGACCGCGGCGGGAAGGCGCCATGGGTTTGGGTCGTCACGCTCACGCTTCGCTTTATCAGGGGAAGAACCGGAGAGGTGAGGGGAGATGGCCAGAGCAGACCAGGTGGTGGAGAAATGGAGGGAGTCGTGGTGTGCATGCATCTGTACAAATAGAGGTTTGCGGGTCGGTGGGTCTTCACTCGTCAGTCGTGAGTACCTGGATCGGACTGCCGCCTCCGTTTTGTTCCTTGTGTTGGTGTATGTACTCATGCACATTTGCTGTTTTGCGATTTTGTTTCTTTCAATAAAGGGTCTTTTCATCGCTGAACTTAATGAAGCATGGTTTCTTTGGCGTATCTATATCCATATTTGTATCTATACTCTTTATCTCTATCTATATCTCTACTCTACTACTCTCTGTCCTTATCTTTATCTCTACCTACTTAAAACATACGTAAGGTTCCTTTTCGGTAGAATTCTTCATCAACCGCTTCCTCCCCTCTCATTACGCCCCTCCATCGGGTTTTTTCGTCCAGCCGGTTTTATTGTTCCACCATGCTTTTTGTCCGTTGTTTCATCATAATGTGCTTACCTTGGACGTCAATTTCACGTATCACCACAATTTATTTACCTTTTGTATCAATTTCATAATTTACGTACCATGCATGGCCCAACCTATCAAACTATAAGGGCGCCAAAGCCAAACTTTTGATTTTGATAGGTAAATCACAGGCATGATTTGATAAATATTTGTTTACACAATCATATTAATATAGATAGGTAAATCATAGGCTAACATATTTGAATATTTATAACCTGTTGCAATGGACATGACAATTATCTAGTACTACCAATATAAGAATACTCAAATGGGCAGATTCAACTAATCTCAACCATCAATGTAGGTCAATTCAATGACCTATAGTGATACAATGATGAGCGTTCAACATGGTTAGCACCCAATTAATATTATATACCAAATTTTAACGTCAGTGTAAATTACATAATTAATGTGCAAATACATCTCACCTCATATCTACATGTAATTAATATAATCCCTAATATCAACATGCATTGCACATATGCTTTTAGTAGTAGAACAAAAAGAGTTCAAGACACCAACCTTTGAAAATCAATGATGTACACCGGCACAACAAATGCTCACAATCGCTCATGTTGATTAAAGACATTCTTGGCCGCTTGCTTCATATGAACACACTTCACCATAAGCTGGTGTTGATACTTCAGACAATTTCGACACCGGACCCGATATCCCTAGCTCGCCAGGGACAAAGCATCAGATCATGGACGCCTACAAAAGTTGGTGTTTGGGTGTGGGTGGGAAGCTGGATCGCCGGTGCTAAAAGAGGGGTAAGGATTATGTGGATGGCAGGAGCGGGGGCTCTCAAAGGAGACAGCTCGGGCAGACCAGGAAGCTCAGGCGGCGCGACAACAAACATACGGTTAGGCCGGTGTAAGAGGTCAGGTCGATGTGTTGGAGCGACACGGGGAAGAAGAAGGCTACGTGACAGGAGGAAGAGGAGTGCTAGGGGCGGAAAGGGATTCAATATGAACTCAAGCATAGGTGCTCCCATACACTTGCCTTGTCATTTTTATTTACTCTCCTGTTCCACACCCCTACTATGAATGGGAAATGAGGCGAGAGAGGTTTTCTTTCGGCTGGTTCAGATCTCATGAAACCCAGATATTCCAAGCAAAGTTTGCGGGTCTTAATTATTATTTTTGGCAAGGAACAAGAAGACTAAATCCGGCGCTGAAACAAATCCTGCGTAAAGCACACACGAAAACGAAGGCTTTGTATAGACACGGAAGGCGAACGAGTACCGACAGTCAAGTGGCCATTCATTATCTTGGCGTTAAGAACTGGATCCGGGTTAGTAGATTAAGATGTTGTGCTGTGCTGGTGTGGCTTCAGCGACGTCTTTGTTCCCATGCAGACCATATGGGCCAGTAGTTATTTATCCCCGTTCTAGTCCCACGGTCAAACGTTGAATCCACGGCGATCGCCCCGTGCCTTGCGCCTTCCTCCCACACTCGGTCAAATGCTTGTGCAGCGCTCTCTCTCACATCTCTCTCCCTCTCTCTTTGTGAAATCTCCTCCATGGCACCCGCAAAAAAAAAAAAATCTCCTCCATGGCGACACGGTCGAGCAGGCAACGGAATACGCGTCGCTACACTACATTCTGCGCTACGTATGTACAAGTACATACCCTGATACCCAGATGATGCAACGGAGCGGTGCCGATCCTGTCGCCGTCGTGTGCGCGTTCCTTTCGGATGACCAGACCAGACCGAAGGCGATTAACTCTTTCTTGTGTAAAAAAAGGGGGTAGCTTCTTTCTCTGACGCCGCCAAGTGTAAATAGCTTCTGATGACTGAGTTCTGAATTCTGATGTGTGACGGATTCATTGCCTGATGGCCGAGGAAGCCTGGTTCTCCCGACGCTTCTGCGATGCCTGCGGGCACGAGCGCGAGTTTTGTTGCGATTCTTTGGTTGGTCCGGGCTGCCGATCGATCCTGCGTCAGCGAACCGCATTTGAAATTGCAAAACTGACGTCTGTTCCTTGCTCCTGAGCTTTCACGCCGTTGTTCTAGATAGTAGACAACAGTAGTGTGGGAAAGAAGTTACTACGTGCGTTTGCTCTGAAGTTTGCCATGGCTGTGCAAATTTCGGCATGATCATCTTGGAAAAGACTTTTGGTCTTTTCCTAAAATGGCTGTTTGATTCGTATGATTGAAATCCTTAAGGGAATTTTTCATAGGATTCATCTGTGCTACATTTAGAGCTAAATTTTCCTCCACTCGAACCTCTTTGTTTTTTCTGTTCTTCCAAATCCTGGAGGGTACAAGAGGACATGACAATCTATTCCTGCGTTTTTTCTATTTCCGCATCTTGAGAATTTTACTAATCAAAGAGGCCCTAAACTCAATGGCATGTTCAGCTTGTTCTGAAAGCGGGCTTGATATCTGTGGAGAACATGCATGCACCTGCTGCTTTGGTCGGCAACAAGATACTCCTCGACAAGAGGGAGTGAGCAAAGTTCAAGAGCATAAACAGAGTGGCAGCCTTATGATATTTCGGATTACCCTGTCAGAGACCAACAGAGCTACGGCTTCAAGACAACTTGGTGTACAAGTTGTATTACCTCCGAATAGATAGGTTTCCATCCAATGGACTCCCTGTAGTTGTAAATCTTCCCTGTAATATATATATATATATATATATATATATATATATATATATATATATATATATATATATATATATATATATATATATATATAGAGGGTAACGCTATTCTAAGCGTGAGTATAGAATAGCTTATTCTACACTCCCTAGTAACGCTATGTACAAAATCTAGTGAAGCGTGTACAAAATGTAGTAATTTGGAAAATATTTTTTTATCATCTAAGTTTGTAATTTACTACACTTTTACGAAAATTACTATATTTTACGTAGTGTGTTACTGTATTTTGTATGTACCGTTCTGGGGGTGTAGAATAAGCTATTCTACACTCACGCTTAGTTTAGCGATACTATATATATATATATATATATATATATATATATACATACACACACACACACACGCGAGAGGTGCGCCGTGGCTAGGCTCAAGCCGCCCGGTATTTTCCTGTTTACATGGTATCAGGCAGTCCGATCCTTTCCTTCTAAACTCTCGTCGCTGCAAGTTCCTGCGCCCCATCTATACCCTAGCAGCCGGCGCCTTCTTCCTCTAGTCGCCGCTGCCATCTAGCTCCGCCACCCCAGCCCTTCCTCCTACCATGGCAACTGCCGATGATCTCAAGAAGCTTGAGGAGGAACTCAAGAACCGCGAGTCCATCATCCGGACCCGCGAGGATGAACTACAACGCCAAGCTGAAGAACGGGGGAAGGCCGTCGTCCCCCCCTGCGGCCTCCACGTACGCCGCTTCCATCAAGACCTTCGTCCCCATCACCCTTGATCTCCACGACTCCAACTACGTCAAGTGGCGTGAGTTGTTCCTCGTCGCTCTTGGTCGCTACGGTCTCTCCAATCATGTTCTCTCCGAGAATACCCCATCGAACACCTCCCCCACCTCTGATTGGGGTCGCGATGACTTCACTGTCCTTTCATGGATTTATGGCTCGATTTCTCTCGAGCCCTTCGGCGTCATCATGAAACCAGGTTCCACCGCAAAGCAAGTTTGGGACGCCATCGCCAACCTATTCCGAGACAACAAGAAGAGTCGTGCTCTGGCTCTCGATGCAGAATTTCGCAACACAACTCAAGGGGACATGACGATCTCCGCCTATTGTGCCAAGCTTAAGACTCTCTCTGATGCACTTGATGATGTCGAGCAGCCGGTCACCAACGAGACCCTCGTGCTGACCTTGCTTCGCGGCCTCAACGAACAGTACTCACACCTGCGTTCGTTCCTTCCGTTCGAAGTGCCGTTTCCATCCTTCCTTCAGACACGGTCCGCGCTTGTTCTTGAGGAAGCCCAGAAAAAGACCGATGCAAAGAATTCTGCCTCCACTGCTCTTTGGGCCAGCGGCAACAGTGTGCTTCCCGGCGCTGGTGGCGAACGCACTCCACCACCGAACGATGGGAGCTCCTTCTCCACTGATCGCCGCGGCCCAGCACCACTACCTTCTCCAGGAGGCCGCGGAGGAAGCGATAGTGGCCGCGGCCGTGGCCGTGGCGGGCGTGGTCGTCGCGATACACCATGGATGTACAATCCATGGACTGGACAGCCGACGCGTCTTCATCAGCAACAGATGTCGTCGCCTCATTATCATCAACCACCAGCATCGTCGCCCACTTGGTCGCCTCGTCCATGGCGCCCTACAGCTCCTGGGGTACTCGGTCCACGCCCTACCACACCGTCCCCACATTATCAAAAATCTTCTCTCTGTCCGCAAACTCACTACTGACAATTATGTTTCCATCGAGTTTGATCCTTGGGGTTTTTCTGTGAAAGCACTTCCTACTCGGACCGAGATACTTCGATGCAATAGCTCCGTACCCCTCTACTCCGTTTGCCCACCTCCATCGGCCGAAGCACACGTCGTCACCGTCTCTCCGGACCTCTGGCATCGTCGTTTGGGTCATTCCGGTCATCACACAATGAAGCGTCTCCATCATCACCAACATATTCCATCTCCTAAAGTCACTACGTCTCTTTGTCATGCATGTCAACTTGGGCGCCATGTTAGATTGCCCTTTTATCCATCTACTTGATATACTGTCAAACCTTTTGAGTTACTACATTGCGATCTTTGGACCTCTCCTGTACCCAGCACGTCTGGTTTCTTGTATTATCTTGTCGTAGTTGATGATTACACTCATTATTTTTGGACCTTTCCTCTACGTAAAAAATCAGATGTCTATACCACGTTTCTCATCTTTCATGCTTATGCCTGCACCCAATTTGATCTACCCATTATGGCTGTCCAATGTGACAATGGTCGAGAATTTGATAAAACGAAGGTCGACTCGTTCTGTGCTTCCCATGGAATCATCTTTCGTTTTTCTTGTCCCTATACTTCTTAGCAAAACGGCAAGGCCGAACGAGCTATCCGCACCACCAACAATGTCATTCGCACCCTCTTAATTCAAGCCTCTCTCCCACCATCTTTTTGGGCCGAAGCTCTCCACACAACCACTTTTCTCATTAATATTCGACCCACCTCTTCTACAAAATTCCTCACGCCGTATACACTACTCTTAGGTTCTCCACCACCATATGATCGTCTTCGTGTTTTCGGTTGCCTATGTTATCCCAATACTACCTCCACCTCTGCCAATAAACTCTCCCACGTTCTACTAAATGTATTTTTCTTGGCTACCCTTCTAGACACAAAGGATACCGTTGTCTTGATCTAACTACCCGTCGCATCATCATCTCTCGTCACGTAGTTTTCGACGAGTCCACCTTTCCATATGAACCAACCCCATCTCCCTCTCCACCCCGTTGCACTGAAATATTTGACCCACCTTTAGATCCACTCGTTGTGCATGTCGCCCGACCCGTTGTGCATGCACCTACTCCACCCGCACCCGGCATGCATGCACCCCCTTCATCCCCACTCGCTATGCATGCACCCATACCAACCCCTCCCAGCTCCCCATTAACTTTCTCGAGCCCACCTCGTACACCCACGCCCACGTCCTCTCAGCACACACCCACGCCTGCGGTCTATACACCTCCACCCGCACCACCCCCTCCTCCTCCTGCACCACTCCACCGTACGCGTGCTACCACCGGTCATCTTCCCCCACCTATCGATCGTCTAAACCTCTCGGCCATAGCCTCTTCACCTCTGCCCTATAACTACCTTATAGCGTTACGCGATCCCAATTGGCGCCAAGCCATGCAAGAGGAGTTTGATGCTCTTATCCACAATAAAACATGGACCTTGGTACCTGCACCCTCCGGTGCAAATATTGTGACTGGAAAGTGGATCTTCCATCACAAATTTCATGCCGATGGCTCTCTCTCTCGTCACAAAGCACGTTGGGTAGTTCATGGCTTCTCCCAACAACAGGGTGTCGATTTCGATGAAACATTTAGTCCTGTCGTCAAACCAGCCACCATTCGCATAGTTCTTTCTTTGGCCATCTCACAGTCTTGGCCTATCCATCAACTTGACGTAAAAATGCCTTTCTTCATGGTCACCTTGATGAGGTTATCTATAGTCAGCAACCCTCTGGGTTTGCTGATCCTCATTATCCTACTCATGTTTGTCGTCTCCTCAAATCTTTATATGGTCTTAAACAGGCACCTCGTGCCTGGTTCCAACGCTTTGCGTCCTTTGCACGTTCCATAGGTTTCGTTGAATCCAAATCAGACGCTTCTCTCTTTATCCTCCATCAAGGTACTTCCATGGCATATCTTCTTCTCTATGTCGATGATATAATTCTCACCGCTTCCTCCTTATTCTTTCTCACTACTATCACTACCTCCATGGCTCGTGAGTTTTCCATGAAGGACCTAGGTCCTCTTCATCATTTTCTTGGTATTTAGGTCACTCATTCACCTACTGGTCTTCATCTCTCTCAACGGCAATACATCCTTGATATTTTATCTCTGCTGGCATGCGTGACTGTCACCCGATCACTACTCCTATCGACACTAAAGCTAAGCTCCCTTCCTCTCTTGGTACTTCGGTCCAAGACCCATCTCTATATCGTAGCCTTGCCGGTGCACTTCAGTATGCCACTCTAACTCGACCAGATATTGCTTACGCCGTCTAGCAAGTCTGTCTTCATATGCATGACCCTCGTGAACCTCACTTTTCTCTCATCAAACGTATCCTTCGCTATTTGAATGGCACCCTCGATCATGGTCTCTCCTTACACCGCACTTCTTCACACTCACTTACCGCTTACTCAGATGCCGATTGGGCTGGATGTCCGGATACCCGTCGTTCCACTTCAGGCTTTTGTATGTATCTTGGAGACAATCTGATCTCCTGGTCATCACGTCGACAGACGACAGTCTCTCGTTCTAGTGCAGAGGCTGAATACCGAGCAATTGCTGCGGCTGTCGCTGAGTCCTGCTGGGTTCGGCAATTATTACAGGAGCTCCACAAGCCTATCTCGAGTGCTACTATCGTATATTGTGACAATGTAAGTGCAGTCCACTTGTCTGCTAACCCGGTTCAACATCGTCTGTAACGCCCGGGTGGTTATGCAACAGTAATCATCCCCGTTCGATTAAATAACCAGGAGTGACCTAGGAGGATCCCAGGCAGGAGGCCTGCTCCTCTTTCGATCTGTATCCCAGTTTGTGCTAGCCATCTTATGGCACCTTGTTTAACTTATGTACGTACTCAGATATTGTTGCTTCCACGACTCGCCTATGATCGAGCACTTGTATTCGAGCCCTCGAGGCCCCTGGCTTGTATTATGATGCTTGTATGACTTATTTTATTTGTAGAGTTGTGTTGTGATATCTTCCGTGAGTCCTTGATCTTGATCGCATACATTTGCGTGCATGATTAGTGTACGATTGAATCGGCGTCATAAGTTGGTATCGAGCCGATTGCTGTAGGAATCCCCTTCCACACTCCTTGGTCAAGTCGAGTCTAGACATTGCAAAACTTTTACTAACTTGGCTGTGTGCCTTACGGGCCCACGCCGCCATCGGGTGGTATTAGGATCTTTTACTCCTCGACCTTTACTCGGGACTCGGACTCTCTTCTACTCGGGTTAAACGATTTTACTAACTATCACTAGGATCCCGTGACCGCATTCACCCGAAGATGGATATAGCCTTAGTTGTTTTGGAATTGTATTTGAACAATTTCCACCCGTCATTTGACTCCTTTGAAACGTCTTTGTTTTCAGATGGAACCCACGAGGCAGGTCGTGCGCCACACGACGGCCATTGGTGCCTCGGGATCACTGCGGTGCTAGCGAGATGATGACCTATCCGGTTATCGCCGGCACCTGAGTACACCGTCTATGAGGAGTACCGGGACTACAACCAGGAGCAGATACCGCGCTATCGCCCACCTCTACTCTCGGGAGTATGAGTCCACTCATTGTCTGCACACCGCACATGGTGTTGGAGTGACCATCGATATGGCAGTCCACGATCTTGCTTATGCTGCTCGACACGTCTTCGCGCGAGTATCGAGAGTTGGACACCTCCCTTCGTGCACATTGCTATCGCGTCGATGTTGGTGAGGAGGGTTACTACACCGCTGCCTACACCATCGTTACCAGAGAGCCCTTCCACCATCGTAACTTTGTTACGCATGCGATGGGCTGGATCGAGCTAACCGAGCTCTTCGCCACGAGTTGTACATCACCCGTCGGCACCTCTACCGTGCTCGACATCGATGCACCCTTTGTCCGATCCGGAGAGCTGCCGCGTTCGCGATCTACCCAGCCAGACCGTGATGCCCCGGGGTGTCGGTTGGCGGACGTGGGTGGCTACTCTCCCGACTTGGCCCTTTTTCGCCACACGGACGCCGGATTCAGCACCGAGTATCCGCTGCCCCTGTGTCACTAACGTGGAGGACTATCCACCGCCCGCACTATCAGCTTTCAAACTACTGACTACCTCCGCATGCATCGCGTGGGACCTGATGTAGACTTGCTTGTTAGTATTTGATGTATTCGCCATGAGCTGTGTGCCGCCTATGATGTAGTAGTCTATGTCTTTGGACTCTATGTATCGAACTCTATGCATGATTCCTTTTGTAAGATATGCCAACTACTATGTAGTTCCCATCATCTGCTTTCATTATGCATGTTTCATCATGAATGATTCCTGTCTCTTGCTTAATTTCTCAAATGCTGAACTACCCTGTTATATAATAGCGGGATGGTTAGGCCAGCAGGTCGTAACCGTGGTGCCAACTTCCCACCACTGCCGAGTACATGGCTGGTATGATCCAACAGCTCGAGATGAATCGCCAGTTCATGGAGAACATGATGGCACAGTTTCCTCGCCCCAATATGCACCGGCACCCAAACGGAACAACTCGCAGGATTTCATACGCTGAACCCCGGCGTGTACCGCAGCTCAACTCAGCCATCGGATGTCGATGGTAGCCCGTGACATCACCTATGAGATGGAGTCTGCTGATGTAGCCCTGCCAGCTATGTCACTTTTGCTTCCTTCTTCTGAAGGGACCCGCAGCTCAATGGTGGGACAGCCACCGGCGTACTCTGCCAGTTGGAACACTCATCACTGGCGGACTTCGGGCTGCCTTCCGTGCCGCTTCATCCCTCAAGGGGTCATGGACCGAAGAAGCGTGAGTTCCGCAACCTCACCCAAGGCAACAAGACTGTTGAAGCCTATCGGCGAGTTCTGGACTTGTCTCGCTATGCTGAAGAGGATATTGCAACTGATGCACGCAGACAGGAGAAGTTCCGTGACGGTCTTCAAGCTGACATCAAGCTCGCACTCCTAGTGCACGACTTTGCTGATTTCGCCACCTTGGTGAACAAAGCTATCAACGTCGAAACTGGTGCGCAGGAATACCGAGCTCTAACAGGCGCAACCGTGACACGGGCTCATCTTCGGGCCCGTCCTCGCAGAAGCGCAAGATATGGATTCCCAATAGCATGTACCAGCCGAATGCATCTGCTTCAAAGCAGAACTATGCTACACCTCGTCTGCCTACAACTAAGCAGCCGAAGCTTCCAGCTCCACCACCCCAAGCTCCTGTTCCCACTCCCAATAATGGCTTATGCTTCAGGTGCGGACAACCAGGGCACCGTGCTAGAGAATGCAACCAGAACCAGAATCAATCGGCCCTTCCAAAGCGGCTGGCCGTGGAAACACCGAACCGCAACAACACCGGCAAGTCTTATGGGCAAGCTCGGGCCAACCACGTTGATCCGAGCGAAGCTCAAGACCAGCTGCCATCGTGATGGGTACACTCCTCGTAAATTCAGTACACGATCTGTTTTATTCGATTCAGAGCATCGCATTCATTCATGTCGAAGACTTTGCATACAAGCACGACGTTAAGTGTGAAGAGATGAACTCTTGGTAGTGGTAAAAACCCCATTGGGACAATGTCAAACCTCCATGGTTGGCGTCGACGTCCCGTGGAAATCGAAGGGCTGGAATTCTATGCCTCCCCATTATCCTCAAGACGTCTAACATCGACCTCATTTTGGGGATGGATTGGTTGAAAGCGATACGGCGTCAATCGTTTGCGCCACTAAGACCGCCCATCTGCTGCACCCTTCGATGAAATTAGTAAGCTACAATGCTCGTGCGGTTCAAGATGCCGAGGCAAGGCTCTATGCATTGAATGCATTGAACGCCGCACCCTCGAGGGAATTGAAAACATTCTGTGCTTTTGCGATTTCCAAGACATCTTTCTGAAGAACTTCGAGGATTCCCCTGCTAGAGCTGTCGAATTCGTCATCGACTTGAAACCAGGCACCACTCCTATAGCCAAGCGTCCCTACAAGATGCCGCCGCATGAACTCCTTGAGCTAAAGGAGGAAATCGACAAATCTCTTCAAAGCGGCTTCATTCGCCCAAGTTGCTCACCTTGGGGAGCACCTTCTCTCTTTGTTAAGAAGAAGGATGGGACAAACCGATTGGTCCAAGACTACCGTCCTATAAATCAAGCTACCATTCAGAATAAGTATCCTCTTCCTCGGATCAATGATCTTTATGATCAATTGGCTGGTTCGTCAGTGTTCTCGAAACTCGACTTGAGGTTGGGTTACCACCAGATCCGTGTTCGTGAGGAGGATATCCCCAAGACCGCATTCGTGACTCGTTATTGTTCATACGAGTACACCGTCATGTCTTTCGGCTTAACCAATGCTCCAGCCACCTTCTCTCGCCTGATGAACTATATATTCATGGATTACCTCGACAAGTTCGTCGTGGTTTATCTGGATGATATCCTGATCTATTCCAAGAATGAAGAAGAACATCTTGAACATCTTCGTCTTGTTTGGAAAAGCTACGAGAGCATCAACTTTATGCCAAGTTCTCCAAGTGTGAATTTTGGCTTCCCAAGTAACCTATCTTGGGCATGTCATTTCTAAGGATGGTATTGCCGCCAACCCCGAACGAGTTCAGGCTATTCTCGATTGGACTCCTCGAAGAACGTTAAGCAAGTCGAAGTTTTCTCGGTCTCGCTTGACTATTGCCGTCGATTCGTCGAGAACTTCTCCAAGATTGCCAGGCCTCTGACTAACCTGTTGCATAAGGGCGTCAAATTCCAATGGACAGATAAATGTCAGGAAAGTTTCCAGGCACTCAAAGACAAGCTGACAACTGCCCCAGTGCTAGCTCCTCCTGATACTAAGAAGGACTTCGTCATTTACTGCGACACATCTCGTCAAGGTTTAGGCGGTGTCCTAATGCAAGAGCGCAAAGTGGTTGCTTATGCCTCTCGACAGTTGCGCCCTCACGAGGAGAACTACCCAGTTCATGACCTCGAACTTGCTGCCGTCATTCATGCACTAAAGCAGTGGCGACATTACCTTCTCGGTAATCGTTGCGAGATCTTCACCGACCACCAAAGTCTGAAGTATCTGTTTACTCAGCCAGACCTGAACCTCCGTCAACAGAGATGGATGGAGACTGTTGCAGACTTTGATTTGGGTATTTCCTATACGCCAGGCAAGGCTAATGTAATGGCTGATGCCTTGAGCCGCAAGTCTTACTGCAACCACCTTCAGGTTCACCAAGTTCAGCCCCCACTTGTTGAAGAATCTGAAGGCTGAACCTCCATATTGTTCCTCAGGTGCACTCGCTCCCCTCCTCCGGAGTTCCGCAAGATGAATCTCCGGGTTGTTCCCCGTGGTTCCTCTATACACGGCTGTTGAACCCGATCTCGTGGGCACCATAAAGACAATGCAGGATTTGACTCGAGGTCTACAAGCTTAAACAAGACATCAGAAAGGAAATCCTCATCCTTCACTATTGCCGATGATGGCGCCTTGTACTTCAAAGGCCGCCTAGTGGTGCCGTGTAAGAAGGAAAACCTGAATATGACTCGGAAGGTTATGCAAGAAGCTCATGATACGCCTCTATGTATCCACCACGGCGGTACAAAGATGTATCAAGACATTAAATCCGAGATTCGGTGGTCTAATATGAAGCAAGACATTGCTCGCTATGTTTCGAGTGTGACGTTTGCCGTCGTATCAAAGCAGAACATCAAAGGCCTCGCTGGAACTCGCAGCCTATCTCTATTCCCGAATGGAAATGGGACCATGTTGAAATGGACTTAATCCTTGGGTTTCCCAAATCGCAGAAAGGTAATGATGCAATTCTTGTCGTCATTGACCGGCTTTCTAAAGTTGCACATTTTACGGCGGTCAAAGAAGCGATCATTGCTAGCCAGCTTGCAACGCTCTATATGTCAGAATTGTTTCACTTCACGGTATTCCATGGTTATCGATTCGGACCGTGGCAGCTTATTCACTTCAAGATTACGGGCAAGTTTCAAGAAGCTATGGGTACTCATTTATCTTTCGATCTTGCTTTTCATCCATGATCACAAGGGCAAGTTGAGCGTGTCAACCAAATTCTCGAAGACATGCTTCGAGCTTGTGTCGTCTCATTCGCAAGAAATGGGAGGAATCTCTCCGTATGCTGAGTTCTCTTATAATAATAGCTATCAAGCTAGTCGAAGATGGCCCCCTTGAAGTGTTATATGGGCGAAAGTGCGAACCCTCCGAACTGGTCAAATCGGGAACGTCCACTCTTCGGTCCGGATATTATCCAACATGCCGAAGAACAAGTCCGCATTATTCGCGAGAATCTCAAGACTGCTCAATCGCGTCAAAAGAGTAATTATGACCGTCATCACAAAGACATGGTCTATCAACTTTGGCGAAAAGGCCTATCTTCGTGTTACACCAATGAAGGGTGCTCACCGCTTGGGATCAAGGCAAGTTAGCGCCTCGCTATATTGGCCCTTTCACTATTCTGGAAAGGCGTGGAAAAGTGGCTTATCAACTGGAGCTTCCGTCGAACCTTTCTCAGGTTCACGATGTGTTCCACGTGTCCCAACTCCGACGCTGCTTCAAGGACCCAATCCGAGCAGTGGACCATGAAGTGCTCGAATTGCAACAGGACCTCTCCTATAAGGAGCATCCGGTCCGTATTCTCGACCAAGCTGAACGCCGCACCCGTCAGAAGGCGATCAAGTTCCTCAAAGTCCAGTGGTCGAATCACTCTGAAGACGAAGCCACATGGGAACGCGAGGATCGTCTACGAGATGAATATCCCGCACTCTTTCCTTCTACCTCCTAAATCTCGGGACGAGATTTCTTGTAGTGGAGGAGATTTGTAACGCCCGGGTGGTTATGCAACAGTAATCATCCCGGTTCGGTTAAATAACCTCTCGTTAATTCGGACCCGTCCTAAAACAAAAATTAAAACTAAAACAAACGATAACGAATTCCGAAAATAAGTTCTAAAATGTTCCGGGGTTTTCTAAAATAACTAACCTAATATTGGTGGGGTGCAATAATTTTTACAAAATGCCAGAGCATTTTAAATAAACCAAAACAGGAAAAGGAAAAATAATAAAAGAAAAACAAAACAAAATAAAAGCAGTGGAGGGGAACCCCCCCTGCCCAGACCATCGGCCCCCTCCCTTGGCCCATTCCCCTCCCCCATGGGCGCCCACCGCCCAACCGACCGCCCAGATAACCCCCCACCCTGCGGCTAACCCTAGCCACCGACCGCACTTCCCCCACGCGCCTCGCCTCTCCTCTCCCGATCGGATCGGGCGGAGACCACACCCCGACCGGACCACCCCGCGCCACTCCCACCTCGCCGCCGACCCCGCCGCCCACTTGGCCGGCCCCTGGCCTCCTCCTCCGCGCGCCTGGGACCGCTCCCCCCCTCCGTCGCCTCGAGCCCAGCCTGTGGCCTCCGCCCGCCCATGGCTCGGCCTCGCCCGCCCGTCGCAGGCGCGCTCCTCGACCCCTTCCTCACGGACTTCCCGGCCCCGTCGAGCCCGCCGCCTAGTCCCCGCCTCCCCTGTGAGGCTCCCTCCCCTTTCTCCCCTCCCCGTCAGCCAAGGCTCGGCCGCCCTTGTGTGAGTTCCCCCGGTTCCCCGGCTCCCTCGTCGACGCCAGAGTAGCCCCGGCCCGTCGCGCGGCTCGGCGCCTTGATTGCTTGCAGGCGCGCCTCCCCGTTCCTCCTTCCCCTGCCGGATCCGGCCGTGGGCCCTGAACGCCCGGCCACGGAGTGGCTCCTCTTCCCCTTCCTCGCCGACGGCGACCCACCTCGGCGCCCTCTAGCGGCGCCCGACCCCTCGCCTCCCCGTTCGGCGCCCTCGCCGCCCGCCTCCTCGACCGAGCCCGTTTCCTTCACATGACGCCTGCCTCCGGCCCGAGCCACCACCCCGTCGCCGCCGACTCACGGCGTCGCTTCATGCCCTGGCGTTGTTGTGCCTCGGCCTCGGCGCCTGCCCGTGCCTCGGCGCCTCGATCCCGCCTCGATCGCGCTCGTCCGCCTCGGTTCAGGCCCGATTCGGGCATCGCCCGCGTCGCCCGCACCCACCGCCCGTTTGGCCTCAGGCCACTGACGTGGGGGCCCCACCCCCAAATGAAAAAAAAACAAAAAAAAAAGAACGTTTTAAATAAAAACAGAAGCTAAAATGGAAATAGAAATGAATTAAATTAATTAGCTAAATAATTAATTAATTAATTAATTAAGCAATTAATTAATCTAATTAATTCCGGATTAATTAACCCTAATCATTAGTTAAATTAATTGGGTAATTAATTAAACTAATTAATTCGAATTAATTAACCCTAATCATTAATTAACTTAATTAAGTAATGTTAATTAAATCTGATTAGGTTAATTAGTCATTAGTGAATGACATGCGGGACCCACATCGGGGTTGACTCATCAACCCTGTTGATCGATGATGTCGGCATGACATCATCTTGATGTCATAAATGCATTTTCGAAATTAATTAAATAATTAATTAAATTCCGAAATTAATAAAATCTTTTAAAATCATATCTTTTAATCCGTAATCCGGATTAAAATATTTTCAACATGAAAGTTGCTCGAGCGAGCGAGGCGAATCCGGATACATGATCCGTTCGTCCACCACACATCCTAACCTATCGAACACTGCAAACTTTCCTCTCCGGCATTTGTCCGACAGGCGTCCGGGCAGGATAACTTCCGGATGTTTTCCCCCTAAACCAAGTACCCTTCTTACCACGTTAGGGCACGCCTAGCATCGCTTCTTGGCATGTCATGCATCGATATGCATCTGTTTACTTTGTATTCATTGTTTCTTCCCCTCTTCTCTCCGGTAGACTACGAGACCGACGCTTCTGGTGGCGGTTCGACTACGGTGTTGACGACCCTCTCTCTTGCGAGCAACCAGCAAGCCCCCCCTTGATCACCGGATATCGCCTACTCTTATCTACATTGCTTGCATTAGAGTAGCATAGCATATTCTTGTTTTCGGATACTCCTATCTTTGCTGCATAGCTTTGTCCTTGTAACCATTGTTACCTTACGCAATCCTATATGCTTAGTATAGGATGCTAGTTCTTTCATCTGTGGCCCTACTTTCTTGTCCGTCTGCCGTGCTATACTATCGGGCCGTGATCACTCGGGAGTTGATCACGGGTATATATATATACTTATACATGATACATGTGGAGACTAAAGTCGGGTCGGTGATGGAGCACCCATGAGTGGATCATTGTGGCGGAGCGGCAGGCAGGTTGAGACCGCCTAGGAGAGAGGTGGGGCTGGCCCTGCGGCATTCGCGGTTTACTTAACACGCTTAACGAGGTCTTGGTATTTGATCTGGGTTGGCTACGAGCTTATACGCACTAACCATCTACGCGGGAGTAGTTATGGGTATCCGGCGTCGTGGTATCACCGAAACTTCAGACGTCGGCGACGGAGCGGCGCTACCGGATTGGCTGGAACGCTGCTGGGCTAGGTGCGCTTCGGCAGCGTACGCAACGTGCAGTGTGCTTTCGAGGCGATGGGCCCTGACCCTGCGGCGCTTAGGTTTAGACCGCGTGTTGGCCTCTCTGTTGTGCCTAGGTGGGGCTGCGGCGTGTTGATCTTCCGCGGCGGGCATGACCCAGAAAGTGTGTCCGCCAAATGGGATCAAGCGTCTTTGGGTAAGATGGTGCACCCTGCAGGAAGTTAATCTATTCGGATAGCCGTGATCTTGATAACAGGGCGACTTGGAGTTGTACCTTGAGCTTATGACAACTAGAACCGGATACTTGATAAAACACACCTTCCAAGTGCGGATACAACCGGTGGTCGCTCTCGCTCGGGGTTATGGCGTGGGATTGCGGGTAGGATTATTGCTATATGATGTTACTTGGAGGACTTCCGTTGTCCTCTTACATGCATGCAAGACGGTGTCGAAGCGTAGTCTTCGTTAAGACTAGCTATCCCCTCTTATTACGGCATTCTGCATTCGGTCCTCGATATGGCCTTTACACATATATCCATGCATATGTAGTGTAGCTCCTTGCTTGTAGTACTTTGGATGAGTACTCACGGTTGCCTTGTTCCCCTTTTCCCCTACCTCTACTCGATTGCTGCAACGAGAAGATGGAGCCGAGAGTCGACGCCACCGCCTATGGCGACTACTACTCGGAGGTGCCTACTACTACGTGCAGCCCGGCGGCGGCGACGGGAGTGACCTAGGAGGATCCAGGTGGGAGGCCTGCTCCTCTTCGATCTGTATCCCGGTTTGTGCTAGCCATCTTATGGCACCTTGTTTAACTTATATACGTACTCAGATATTGTTGCTTCCACGACTCGTCTATGATCGAGCACTTGTATTCGAGCCCTCGAGGCCCCGGCTTGTATTATGATGCTTGTATGACTTATTTTATTTGTAGAGTTGTGTTGTGATATCTTCCGTGAGTCCTTGATCTTGATCGTACACATTTGCGTGCATGATTAGTGTACGATTGAATCGAGGGCGTCATAAGTTGGTATCGAGCCATTGCTGTAGGAATCCCCTTCCACACTCCTTGGTCAAGTCGAGTCTAGACATTGCAAAACTTTTACTAACTTGGCTGTGTGCCTTACGGCCCACGCCGCCATCGGGTGGTATTAGGATCTTTTACTCCTCGACCTTTACTCGGGACTCTGGACTCTCTTCTACTCGGGTTAAGCGATTTTACTAACTATCACTAGGATCCCGTGACCGCATTCACCCCGAAGATGGATATAGCCTTAGTTGTTTTTGGAATTGTATTTGAACAATTTCCACCCTGTCATTTGACTCCTTTGAAACGTCTTTGTTTTCAGATGGAACCCACGAGGCAGGTCGTGCGCCACACGACGGCCATTGGTGCCTCGGGATCACTGCGGTGCTAGCCGAGATGATGACCTATCCGGGTTATCGCGGCACCCTGAGTACACCGTCTATGAGGAGTACCGGGACTACAACCGGGGAGCGATGCCGCGCCATCGTCCACCTCTACTCTCGGGAGTATGAGTCCACTCTTGTCTTTGCACACCGCACATGGTGTTGGAGTGACCATCGATATGGCAGTCCACGATGCTGCTTATGCTGCTCGACACGTCTTCGCGCGAGTATCGAGAGTTGACACCTCCCCTTGAGCACATTGCTATCGCGTCGATGTTGGTGAGGAGGGTTACTACACTGCTGCCTACACCATCGTCACCAGAGAGCCCTTCCACCATCGAACTTTGTTACGCATGCCGATGGGCTGGATCGAGCTAACCGAGCTCTTCGCCACGAGTTGTACATCACCGTCGGCACCTCTACCGTGCTCGACGCTGATGCACCCTTTGTCCGATCCGGAGAGCTGCCGCGTTCTGCGATCTACCCAGCCAGACCGTGATGCCCCGGGGTGTCGGTTGGCGGGCGTGGGAGGCTACTCTCCGCGACTTGGCCCTTTTACGCCACACGGGCGCCGGATTCAGCACGAGTATCCGCGGCCCTGTGTCACTGCGTGGAGGACTATCCCCGCCGCACTATCAGCTTTGAGCTACTGACTACCTCCGCAGATACCGCGTGGGACTGATGTAGACTTGCTTGTTAGTATTTGATGTATTCGCCATGAGCCTGTGTGCCGCCTATGATGTAGTAGTCTATGTCTTTGGACTCTATGTATCGAACTCTATGCATGATTCCTTTTGTAAGATATGCCAACTACTATGTAGTTCCCATCATCTCGCTTTCATTATGCATGTTTCATCATGAATGATTCTGTCTCTTGCTTAATTTCTCAAATCTTGAACTACCTGTTATATAATAGCAGGATGGTTAGGCCAGCAGGTCGTGGTCGTGGTGCCAACTTCCCACCACCGCTTTGAGTACATGGCTGGTATGATCCAACAGCTCGAGATGAATCGCCAGTTCATGGAGAACATGATGGCTCAGTTCCTCGCCCCAATATGCACCCAGCACCCAAAGCGGAACAACTCTGCAGGATTTCATACGCTGAACCCCGGCGTGTACCGCAGCTCAACTCAGCCTTCGGATGTCGATGGCGGCTCCGTGACATCACCTATGAGATGGAGTCTGCTGATGTAGCCCTGCCAGCTATGTCACTTTTGCTTCCTTCTTCTGAAGGGACCCGCAGCTCAATGGTGGGACAGCCACCGCGTACTCTCGCCAGTTGGAACACTCATCACCGGCGGACTTCCAGGCTGCCTTCGTGCCCGCTTCATCCCTCAAGGGTCATGGACCGGAAGAAGCGTGAGTTCATAACCTCACCCAAGGCAACAAGGCTGTTGAAGCCTATCGGCGAGAGTTCTGGACTTGTCTCGCTATGTCAAGAGGATATTGCAACCGATGCACGCAGACAGGAGAAGTTCCGTGGCGGTCTTCAAGCTGACATCAAGCTCGCACTCCTAGTGCACGACTTTGCTGATTTCGCCACCTTGGTGAACAAAGCTATCAACGTCGAAACTGGTCTGCAGGAATACCAGAGCTCTAACAGCGCAACCGTGACACGGGCTCATCTTGGGCCCGTCCTCGCGAAGCGCAAGATATGGATTCCCAACAGCATGTACCGGCCGAATGCATCGCTTCAAAGCAGAACTATGCTACACCTCGTGCGCCTACAACTAAGCAGCGAAGCTTCCAGCTCCACCACCCCAAGCTCTGTTCCCACTCCCAATAATGGCTTATGCTTGGTGCGGACAACGGGGCACCGTGCTAGAGAATGCAACGAGAACCGAATCAATCGGCCCTTCCAAAGGTGGCCGTGGAAACACCGAGAACCGCAACAACACGGCAAGTCTTATGGGCAAGCTCAGGCCAACCACGTTGATCTGAACGAAGCTCAAGACCAGCCTGCTACTGTGATGGGTACACTCCTCGTAAATTCAGTACGCATCTGTTTTATTCGATTCAGGAGCATCGCATTCATTCATGTCTGAAGACTTTGCATACAAGCACGACGTTAAGTGTGAAGAGATGAACTCTTGGTAGTGGTAAAACCCCATTGGGACAATGTCAAACCTCCATGGTTGGCGTCGACGTCCCCGTGGAAATCGAAGGGCTGGAATTCTATGCCTCCCCCATTATCCTGAAGACGTCTAACATCGACCTCATTTTGGGGATGGATTGGTTGAAAGCGCATCTGGCGTCAATCGTTTGCGCCACTAAGACCGTCCATCTGCTGCACCCTTCGATGAAATTATAGCTACAATGCAAATGCGGTTCAAGATGCCGAGGCAAGGCTCTATGCATTGAATGCATTGAGCGCCGCACCCTCGAGGAATTGAAAACATTCACATGCGTTTGCGATTTCCAAGGCGTCTTTCTGAAGAACTTCCAGGGATTCCCCCTGCTAGAGCTGTCGAATTCGTCATCGACTTGAAACCAGGCACCACTCCTATAGCCAAGCGTCCCTACAAGATGCCGCCGCATGAACTCCTTGAGCTAAAGGAGGAAATCGACAAATCTCTTCAAAGCGGCTTCATTCGCCCAAGTTGCTCACCTTGGGGAGCACCTTCTCTCTTTGTTAAGAAGAAGGATGGGACAAACCGATTGGTCCAAGACTACCGTCCTATAAATCAAGCTACCATTCAGAATAAGTATCCTCTTCCTCGGATCAATGATCTTTATGATCAATTGGCTGGTTCGTCAGTGTTCTCGAAACTCGACTTGAGGTTGGGTTACCACCAGATCCGTGTTCGTGAGGAGGATATCCCCAAGACCGCATTCGTGACTCGTTATGGTTCATACGAGTACACCGTCATGTCTTTCGGCTTAACCAATGCTCCAGCCACCTTCTCTCGCCTGATGAACTATATATTCATGGATTACCTCGACAAGTTCGTCGTGGTTTATCCGGATGATATCTGATCTATTCCAAGAATGAAGAAGAACATCTTGAACATCTTCGTCTTGTGCTGGAAAAGCTACGAGAGCATCAACTCTATGCCAAGTTCTCCAAGTGTGAATTTTGGCTTCCCGAAGTAACCTATCTTGGGCATGTCATTTCTAAGGATGGTATTGCCGTCAACCCTGAACGAGTTCAGGCTATTCTCGATTGGACTCCTCCAAGAAGCGTTAAGCAAGTCGAAGTTTTTCGGTCTACTTGACTATTGCCGTCGATTCGTCGAGAACTTCTCCAAGATTGCCAGCCTCGACTAACTTTGTTGCATAAAGGCGTCAAATTCCAATGGACGAGATAAATGTCGGGAAAGTTTCGAGCACTCAAAGACAAGTTGACAACCGCCCGATGCTAGCTCCTCCCGATACTAAGAAGGACTTCGTCATTTATTGCGGCGCATCTCGTCAAGGTTTAGGCGGTGTCCTAATGCAAGAGCGCAAAGTGGTTGCTTATGCCTCTCGACAGATTCGCCCTCACGAGGAGAACTACCCAGTTCATGACCTCGAACTTGCTGCCGTCATTCATGCACTAAAGCGATGGCGACATTACCTTCTCGTAATCGTTGCGAGATCTTCACCGACCACCAAAGTCTGAAGTATCATTTACTCAGCCAGACCTGAACCTCCGTCAGCAGAGATGGATGGAGGCATTGCAGACTTTGATTTGGGTATTTCCTATACGCCGAGCAAGGCTAATGTAATGGCTGATGCCTTGAGCCGCAAGTCTTCTGCAACCACCTTGAGTTCACCAAGTTCAGCCCCACTTGTTGAAGAATTGAGAAGCTGAACCTCCATATTGTTCCTCCGGTGCACTCGCTCCCCTCCTCCGGAGTTCCAAGATGAATCTCCGTGTTGTTCCCCGAGGTTCCCTCTATACCTGGCTGTTGAACCCGATCTCGTGGGCACCATAAAGACAATGCAGGATTTGACTCTGAAGTCTACAAGCTTAAACAAGACATCGGAAAGGAAATCCCTCATCCTTCACTATTCTTGATGATGGCGCCTTGTACTTCAAAGGCCGCCTAGTGGTGCCGTAAGAAGGAAAACCTGAATATGACTCGGAAGGTTATGCAAGAAGCTCATGATCGCCTCTATGTATCCACCCGGCAGTACAAAGATGTATCAAGACATTAAATCGAGATTACAGTGGTCTAATATGAAGCAAGACATTGCTCGCTATGTTTACGAGTGTGGCGTTTGCCGTCGTATCAAAGCAGAACATCAAAGGCCTCTTTGGAACTCTGCAACCTATCTCTATTCCCGAATGGAAATGGGACCATGTTGAAATGGACTTCGCCACCTTTGGGTTTCCCAAATCGCAGAAAGGTAATGATGCTATTCTTGTCGTCATTGACGGCTTTCTAAAGTTGCACATTTTACGGCGGTCAAAGAAACGATCTTCGCTAGCCAGCTTGCAACGCTCTATATGTCGAATTGTTTCACTTCACGGTATTCCATTGGTTATCGGTTCGGACCGTGGCAGCTTATTCACTTCAAGATTCGGGCAAGTTTCAAGAAGCTATGGGTACTCATTTATCTTTCGATCGCTTTTCATCCATGATCTCAAGGGCAAGTTGAGCGTGTCAACCAAATTCTCAAGACATGCTTGAGCTTGTGTCGTCTCATTCGCAAGAAATGGGAGGAATCTCTCCGTATCTTTGAGTTCTCTTATAATAATAGCTATCAAGCTAGTCGAAGATGGCCCCTTCAAGTGTTATATGGGCGAAAGTGCGAACCCCTCGAACTGGTCGAAATCGGGAGCGTCCACTCTTGGTCCGGATATTATCCAACATGCCGAAGAACAAGTCCGCATTATTCGCGAGAATCTCAAGACTGCTCGATCGCGTCTAAAAGAGTAATTATGACCGTCATCACAAAGACATGGTCTATCAACTTGGCGAAAAGGCCTATCTTCGCGTTACACCAATGAAGGGTGCTCACGCGCCGGATCAAGGGCAAGTTAGCCTCGCTATATTGGCCCTTTCACTATTCGGAAAGGCGTGGAAAAGTGGCTTATCAAGCTGGAGCTTCCGTCGAACCTTTCTCGTGTTCACGATGTGTTCCACGTGTCCCAACTCCGACGCTGCTTCAAGGACCCAATCCGAGCGGTGGACCATGAAGTGCTCGAATTGCAACAGGACCTCTCCTATAAAGAGCATCCGGTCCGTATTCTCGACCAAGCTGAACGCCGCACCGTCGAAGGCGATCAAGTTCCTCAAAGTCCGATGGTGAATCACTCAAAGCGAAGCCACATGGGAACGCGAGGATCGTCTACGAGATGAATATCCGCACTCTTTCCTTCTACCTCCTAAATCTGGGACGAGATTTCTTGTAATGGAGGAGATTTGTAACGCCGGGTGGTTATGCAACAGTAATCATCCCGGTTCGGTTAAATAACCTCTCGTTAATTGGACCCGTCCTAAAACAAAAATTAAAACTAAAACAAGCGATAAAAATTCGAAAATAAGTTCTAAAATGTTCCGGGGTTTTCTAAAATAACTAACCTAATATTGGTGGGGTGCAATAATTTTTACAAAATGCCAGAGCATTTTAAATAAACCAAAACAGGAAAAGGAAAAATAATAAAAGAAAAACAAAACAAAATAAAACAGTGGAGGGGGAAGACCCCCTGGCCCAGCCAGTCGGCCCCCCCTCCCCTTGGCCCATTCCCCTCCCCCCCCATGGGCCGGCCCACCGGCACAACCGACCGCCGCCTGCCCCCCCCCTGCGGCTAACCCTAGCCACCGACCCCACTTCCCCACGCGCCCCTCGCCCTCTCCTCTCCCGATCGGATCGGGCGGAGACTCACCCCCGACCGGACCACCCCAAGCGCCACTCCCACCTCGCCGCCGACCCCGCCCGCCCCCGGCCCAGGCCTCCCCTCCTCCTCCGGCGCCCTGGGACCGCTCCCCTCCCTCCGTCGCCCTTCGAGCCCTGCGTCCTCCACATGCTTGCTGGCTCGGCCTCGCTCGCCCGTCGCCAGGCGCCTCCCCGACCCCTCCCTCACGGACTTCCGGCCCCGGCCGAGCCCGCCGCTAGTCCCTGCCTCCCCTCGTGAGGCTCCTCCCTTTCTCCCCCTCCCCGTGTCAAGGCTCCGGCCGCCATGTGCAAGTTCCCCCCCAGTTCCCGGCTCCCCTCGTCGGCTGACGCCAGCCCTCGCCCGTCTGCCGGCTCGGCGCCATGCATTTGCTGCCGCGCCCCCCGTTCCTCCTTCCTCGCGGATCCGGCCGCCGGGCCCTGAACAGCCCGGCCACGGAGTGGCTCCCTCTTCCCCTTCCTCCCTTCGACGGCGACCCACCGGCGCCCTAAGCGCGCCCCGACCCTCGCTCCCACGTTCGGCGCCCTCGCCGCCCGCCTCGACCGAGCCCGTGCCCCCATGACGCCTGCTCCGCCCGAGCCACCACCCCCGTCGCCCGACTTCGGCGGCTGTCGCTGCGGCCGTGCCGCGTCGTCGTCTCGGCCCGCCCTGACCCGTGCCTCGGCGCCCCGATCCCGCCTGGATCGCGCCCGTCCGCCCTGGTTCGTGCCCGATTGAAGGCAACGCCGCGTCGCCGCACTCCACCGCCCGTTGGCCTCGGGCCAGCAGCGTGGGGCCCCACCCCAAATGAAAAAAAAAAAAAAAACAAAACGTTTTAAATAAAAGCGAAGCTAAAATGGAAATAGAAATGAATTAAATTAATTAGCTAAATAATTAATTAATTAATTAATTAAGCAATTAATTAATCTAATTAATTCGGATTAATTAACCTAATCATTAGTTAAATTAATTGGGTAATTAATTAAACTAATTAATTTCGAATTAATTAACCTAATCATTAATTAACTTAATTAAGTAATGTTAATTAAATCTGATTAGGTTAATTAGTCATTAGTGAATGACATGCGGGACCCACTGTCGAGGTTGACTCGATCAACCTGTTGATTCTTGATGTCGGCATGACATCATCTTGATGTCATAAATGCATTTTCGAAATTAATTAAATTATTAATTAAATTCCGAAATTAATAAAATCTTTTAAAATCATATCTTTTAATCCGTAATCCGGTTAAAATATTTTCAACATGAAAGTTGCTCGAGCAGCGAGGCGAATCCGGATACGCGATCCGTTCGTCCATCACACATCCCTAACCTATCGAACCTGCAAACTTTCCTCTCCGGTGCATTTGTCTGACAGACGTCCGGAACCGGGATAACTTCCCGGATGTTTTCCCCCCTAAACCAGTACCCTTCTTACCACGTTAGGGCACGCCTAGCATCGCTTCTTGGCATGTCATGCATCGATATGCATCTGTTTACTTTGTATTCATTGTTTCTTCCCCCTCTTCTCTCCGGTAGACTACGAGACCGCCACGCTGCGGTGGCGGTTCGACTACGGTGTTGGCGACCCTCTCTCTTGCGAGCAACCAGGCAAGCCCCCCCCCTTGATCACGGATATCGCCTACTCTTATCTACTTGCTTGCATTAGAGTAGCATAGCATATTCTTGTTTTGGATACTCCTATCGCTGCATAGCTTTGTCCTTGTAACCTGTTGTTACCTTACGCAATCCTATATGCTTAGTATAGGATGCTAGTTCTTTCATCTGTGGCCCTACTTTCTTGTCCGTCTGCGTGCTATACTATCGGGCCGTGATCACTCGGGAGTTGATCACGGGTATATATATATACTTATACATGATACATGTGGAGACTAAAGTCGGGTCGGTGATGGAGCACCCATGAGTGGATCATTGTGGCGGAGCGGCAGGCAGGTTGAGACCGCCTAGGAGAGAGGTGGGCTGGCCTGTTCGGCGTTCGCGGTTTACTTAACACGCTTAACGAGGTCTTGGTATTTGATCGGGTTGGCTCTGAGCTTATACGCACTAACCATCTCGCGGGAGTAGTTATGGGTATCCGGCGTCGTGGTATCACCGAAATACTTGAGACGTCGACGGAGGCGGCCTGGCCGGATTGGACTGGAATGCTCATGGGCTGGGTGCGCTTCCGGCACAGTCGCATAGCGTCTTGCAGTGTGCTTTCAGGCGATGGGCCCTGACCCTGGCGCTTAGGTTTAGACCGCGTGTTGGCCTCTCTGTTGTGCCTAGGTGGGGCTGCGGCGTGTTGATCTTCAGCGGCGGGCATGACCCAGAAAGTGTGTCCGCCAAATGGGATCAAGCGTCTTTGGGTAAGATGGTGCACCTGCAGGGAAGTTAATCTATTCGGATAGCCGTGATCTTGATAACAGGACGACTTGGAGTTGTACCTTGAGCTTATGACAACTAGAACCGGATACTTGATAAAACACACCCTTCCAAGTGCCAGATACAACCGGTGGTCGCTCTCGCTCAGGGTTATGAGCAGGGGATTGCCGGGTAGGATTATTGCTATATGATGTTACTTGGAGGACTTCCGTTGTCCTCTTCTGTCTGTGCAAGACAGGTGTCCAGAAGCGTAGTCTTCGTTAAGACTAGCTATCCCCCTCTTATTCTGGCATTCTGCAGTTCAGTCCACTGATATGGCCTTTACACATATATCCATGCATATGTAGTGTAGCTCCTTGCTTGCGAGTACTTTGGATGAGTACTCACGGTTGCCTTGTTCCCCCTTTTCCCCCTACCTTTACTCGATTGCTGCAACCAGAAGATGGAGCCCAAGAGTCAGACGCCACCGCCTATGACGACTACTACTCGGAGGTGCCTACTACTACGTGCAGCCCGGCGGCGGCGACCAGAGTGACCTAGGAGGATCGAGGCGGGAGGCCTGCTCCTCTTCGTCTGTATCCCGGTTTGTGCTAGCCATCTTATGGCACCTTGTTTAACTTATGTGCGTACTCAGATATTGTTGCTTCCGCTGACTCGTCTATGATCGAGCACTTGTATTCGAGCCCTCGAGGCCCCTGGCTTGTATTATGATGCTTGTATGACTTATTTTATTTGTAGAGTTGTGTTGTGATATCTTCCCGTGAGTCATTGATCTTGATCGTACACATTTGCGTGCATGATTAGTGTACGATTGAATCGAGGGCGTCATATCGTCGTACCAAACATATCGAGTTGGTAATTCATTTTGTTCGAGAGAAGGTAGCACTTGGAGCAGTTCGTGTTCTACATGTTCCCTCAACATTGCAATTTGCGGACATCTTCACGAAAGGTTTACCGACAGCTCTATTCCGAGATTTTCGCTCCAGTCTTCAGGTCACTATCATTCCCGGTTCAGACTGTGGGGGCGTGTTAGAGACCAACAGAGCTACGGCTTCAAGACAACTTGGTGTACAAGTTGTATTACCCCGAATAGATAGGTTTCCATCCAATGGACTCCCTGTAGTTGTAAATCTTCCCTGTATATATATATATATATATATATATATATATATATATATATATATATATATATATATATATATATATATATATATATATATATATATATATATATATATATAGAACAAATTTTTCCTACTACGGGTGTAGTTACTCCCACTTTTGTTTCATACGTTCTAGGTAGTATCTATCATATCGAGAGTATATATGTGCGTAGTATGTAGTATGTAAGAATGTTTAGGTAGTATATATACTATTTTTTATGTAGTATGTAGTATATTTTGAGCATACTCCTTTTTACATAAATATATACGTATTTCACAAATATTATAAAAACATGGGCTCACATGCAATTTTTCTCATAATTCACTTTGGAGTATCTTAGATATAGTATATGAGCATACTAAAAGTAATAAAGTAGAGTATATACTACCACATGATAGTATATGAGAAATGGGTGTAACTACACCGTAGTACGATGCATTTTCCTATATATATATATATATATATATATATATATATATATATATATATATATATATATATATATATATATATATATATATATATATATATATATATATATGAGAGGTTGCTGTGGCTAGGCTCAAGCCGCCCGGTATTTTCCTGTTTACATACCCTTCCGTCATGGAAGGCGCCAGCGTGAGCTTTAGGAAGAGTATTCATTCTGATCCCTTGATACGGTTAGGTTCTCTCCGGAATTACTCCTATGCCAATCCCTGCAAGACAGCAACTGTACAATTTAGAAACCTATCTACTGTGTATTAAGAATGCAATGACAGCTATCGTGCGGCATGTCCCAAAATTTTGAATAACAATTCGGTGACAGCTCGACCCCCGCGTCGCCTCTGCTCTGGCGACTCGGGGGAGCCCCCACCAGCGCCGCCACCTCTCCCCTCCACCCCCTCCCCTCGTCTCACCGCCGCCTGAGGAGCCCGCCGGCAAAGCCCGGGCAGGCTCCAGGGAGGGTGGCGGCGGGGCACCTCGCTGGGTGGCGCGGCGCGCGGATCCCAGCCGCTCGGGAGCAATTCGGCAGCGACTGGCATCGCGGAGGCTGCTCCAGGTGTCCTGCGGCGTCGGCCCTCGATGTTGCTCCTTGCTCGGCTTGGCGGTGGACGCGGCCGAGGGGCGGCGGTAGGCGCGTGGCGGCCGGATCTGGCCGGCCTAGGTCGGATTCGGTGTGGCAGCGGCCGGGCGTGTCGTCAGAGGTGGGTGGCGGGGCGCGGGGAGGTCTGTGGTGGTCGTGCTGGCGGGCTACACTGGCGCGCGGGGAGGTCTGTGGTGGTCGTGCTGGCGGGCTACACTGGCGCGCGAGCGGTGGCTTCGTCTCGGGGCGTCTGCAGCTCGTAGCGGAGCCGGTGGTAGCAGGGGGCCAGGCAGCAGCTGCACAAGGGGCTTGGGCGCCGTGGTTCTGGCGTCGAGCGGGGTTTAGGGAGGTGAGCTTGTGGTTGCCGGCGCGGTTGCAAGGTGCGGCAGCAGCTGCACGACGAGGTGGAGCCGGTGGAAGTCGACCATGGGGATTGAGCACTGCAAAGGCTGCCGGATCTGCTCGGATTCGGAGGTGTGAAGGAGCTCCGGGCGAAAGTCTGGCACTGACCTTGGGTCGGTGCCGGCAACAGCGGCGCCATGGGCCCATGGCCATGGTGTCGTTCCCCTTCTTGAAGGTGTTTCCATGGAGCTCCATTACACAACTCTCCGGGAGAAATCCCTAGCTTCGGTTGGTCGAAGCAGACGATGACGGCGGCTACGTCGTTTCCTTCTTTGAGGCATCGTCTTGGAGAGTCAGCATGTTGCAGTTTGCACGGATCTCCTCGTCGTCGGGGACAGTGGACGTCGGGGCGGCGGCTTCGGATGGTTTCTGATTGTGCGTCGAGATGGCGATCTTGAGAACAATGTGAGTGGCAACTCTATGAGGTGGGGTTCTATCTCGACATTGGTTGGGTGGCATCCTTGTCCCGCTTGGGCGGTAGGGGTGTCGGCTCGGTCGATGCGTCCCAGAGGGGGCGGTCTGACTTTACGTTGGGGCGGCGGCCCCGAATGTGGTGCGACGTTCGTGGTCTGCGAGCGGTTGCCCTGAGCAGCGTGGGCTACGGGCAGCTGGGTTGTGCGGCGTTGCTGCTCGAGGAAAGCGGTGGTATGTCGGGGCGGCGGCCCCGGAAGGCGATGCTGGTTGATTGCGCTGGGCGTGACGGAGCGGTGGATTTCAGGGCGGCGGCCCCGAGAGAATCACTGTGGCGACCAGACTTTTGTAGCAACGATGATGGTGGGAGCGATGTCGGCGACGCGACAATGGTTGCGGTAGTCGGCTCTTCTTCGGCGTGTCCACGGTTTTGCCTCGGTTTGCTTGTTGTTGTGGAGTCGAAGCTGCGGCGGCGGAGCCCTGTGGTGTACGATGACTGGCTATAGGTGGCCCATTCAGCGATTTTCCGTGGCGCTAGCCGTGCCTGGTTTTGTTCTTCTGAGTTCTTCGTCAGAGTCGGAGCTGCATTGTCTGGCCGCATGTCGACTTGTCGTCGATTAGGGTGGGCTTTGTGTTGGGGAACGTTGCAGAAAATAAAATTTTTCCTACGGTCTCACCAAGATCCATCTATGAGTTCATCTAGCAACGAGTGATAGGAGTGCATCTACATACCTTTGTAGATCGCGAGCAGAAGCGTTCAAGAGAATGGGGTTGAGGGAGTCGTACTCGTCGTGATCCAAATCACCGATGACCAAGTGCCGAACGGACAACACCTCCGCGTTCAACACACATACGGAGCGGATGACGTCTCCCGCACCTTGATCTAGCAAGTAGGAGGGAAAGATTGAAGAAGATCCAGCAGCACGACGGCGTGGTGGTGGATGCAGCAGGGTTCCGGCAGAGCTTCGCCAAGCTTCTGCGAGAGGGAGAGGTGTAGCAGGGGAGAGGGAGGCGCCAAGACTTCAGGGTGCGGCTGCCCTCCCTCCCCCCCTTTATATAGGCCCCCTGGGGGGGCGCCGGCCCTGGAGATGGGATCTCCCAAGGGGGGCGGCGGCCAGGGGGGTGGAGTGCCCCCCAAGGCAAGTGGAGGCGCCCCCACCCTAGGGTTTCCAACCCTAGGCGCAGGGGGGCCCAAGGGGGGGCGCACCAGCCCACCAGGGGCTGGTCCCCTCCCCACTTCATCCCATGGGGTCCTCCAGGTTAGATGGCCCCACCCGGTGGACCCCCGGGACCCTTCCGGTGGTCCCGGTAGAATACCGGTGACCCCTGAAACTCTCCCGATGGCCGAAACTGCACTTCCTATATATAATTCTTTACCTCCGGACCATTCTGGAACTCCTCGTGACGTCCGGGATCTCATCCGGGACTCCGAACAACTTTCGTTTTGCTGCATACTCATATCTCTACAACCCTAGTGTCACCGAACCTTAAGTGTGTAGACCCTACGGGTTCGGGAGACAGGCAGACATGACCGAGACTGCTCTCCGGTCAATAACCAACAGTGGATCTGGATACCCATGTTGGCTCCCACATGCTCCTCGATGATCTCATCGGATGAACCACGATGTCGAGGATTCAAGCAACCCCGCATACAATTCCCTTTGTCAATCGGTATGTTACTTGCCCGAGATTCGATCGTCGGTATCCCAATACCTCGTTCAATCTCGTTACCGCAAGTCACTTTACTCGCATCAGTAATGCATGATCCCGTGACCAAACACTTGGTCACTTTGAGCTCATTATGATGATGCATTACCGAGTGGGCCTAGTGATACCTCTCCGCAATCTGAGTGACAAATCCAGTCTCGATCCGTGACAACCCAATGACACTTTCGGAGATACCGTAGTGCACCTTTATAGTCACCCAGTTACGTTGTGACGTTTGGTACACCCAAAGCACTCCTACGGTATCCGGGAGTTACACGATCTCATGGTCTAAGGAAAGGATACTTAACATTGGAAAAGCTCTAGCAAACGAACTACACAATCTTGTGCTATGCTTAGGATTGGGTCTTGTCTATCACATCATTCTCCTCATGATGTGATCCCGTTATCAATGACATCCAATGTCCATAGTCAGGAAACCATGATTGTCTGTTGATCAACGAGCTGGTCAACTAGAGGCTCACTAGGGACATGTTGTAGTCTATGTATTCACACGTGTATTACGATTTCCGAATAATAAAATTATAGCATGAATAAAGACAATTATCATGAACAAGGAAATATAATAATAATCCTTTTATTATTGCCTCTAGGGCATATTTCCAACAGTCTCCCACTTGCACTAGAGTCAATAATCTAGTTACATTGTGATGAATCGAACACCCATAGAGTTCTGGTGTTGATCATGTTTTGCTCGCGGAAGAGGTTTAGTCAACGGATCTGCGACATTCAGATCCGTATGCACTTTCCAAATTTCTATGTCTCCATCTTGAACATTTTCACGAATGGAGTTGAAGCGACGCTTGATGTGCTCGGTCTTCTTGTGACACACTGGGCTCCTTGGCAAGTGCAATAGCTCCGGTGTTGTCACAGAAGAGTTTGATCAGCCCCGACGCATTGGGTATGACTCCTAGGTCGGTGATGAACTCCTTCACCCAAATTGCTTCATGCGCTGCCTCCGAGGCTGCCATGTACTCCGCTTCACATGTAGATCCCGCCACGATGCTACGCTTGCAGCTGCACTAGCTTATTGCTCCACCATTCAACATATACACGTATCCGGTTTGTGACTTAGAGTCATCAGATCGTGTCGAAGCTAGCATCGACGTAACCCTTCTGACGAGCTCTTCGTCACCTCCATAAACGAAACATGTCCTTAGTCCTTTTCGGTACTTCAGGATATTCTTGACCGCTGTCCGGTGTTCCTTGCGGGATTACTTTGGTACCTTCCTACCAAACTTACGGCAAGGTTTACATCAGGTCTGGTACACAGCATGGCATACATAATAGATCCTATGGCTGAAGCATATGGGATGACACTCATCTCTTCTTTATCTTCTGCCGTGGTCGGGCATTGAGCCGAGCTCAATCTCACACCTTGCAATACAAGCAAGAACCCTTTCTTGGACTGATCCATTTTGAACTTCTTCAATATCTTATCAAGGTATGTGCTTTGTGAAAGACCTATGAGGCGTCTCGATCTATCTCTATAGATCTTGATGCCTAATATATAAGCAGCTTCTCCAAGGTCCTTCATTGAAAAACTCTTATTCAAGTAGGCCTTAATGCTGTCCAAAAGTTCTATATCATTTCCCATAAAAAGTATGTTATCTACATATAATATGAGAAATGCTACAGAGCTCCCACTCACTTTCTTGTAAACGCAGACTTCTCCATAAGTCTGCATAAACCCAAACGCTTTGATCATCTCATCAAAGCGAATGTTCCAACTCCGAGATGCTTGCACCAACCCATAAATGGATCGCTGGAGCTTGCATACCTTGTTAGAATTCTTAGGTTCGACAAAACCTTTCGGATGCATCATATACAGTTCTTCCTTAAGATAGCCGTTAAGGAATGCCGTTTTGACGTCCATTTGCCATATCTCATAATCATAGTATGCGGCAATTGCTAACATGATTCGGACGGACTTCAGCTTCGCTACGGGAGAGAAAGTCTCATCATAGTCAACCCCTTGAACTTGCCGATAACCCTTAGCGACAAGTCGAGCTTTATAGATGGTAACATTACCATCGCGTCCGTCTTCTTCTTAAAGATCCATTTGTTTTCTATCGCTCGCCGATCATCGGGCAAGTCTGTCAAAGTCCATACTTTGTTTTCATACATGGATCCTATCTCGGATTGCATGGCTTCAAGCCATTTGTTGGAATCTGGGCCCGCCATCGCTTCTTCATAGTTCGAAGGTTCACCGTTGTCTAACAACATGATTTCCGGTGACAGGGTTGCCATACCACTCACGGTGTGGAACGTGTCCTTGTGGACCTACGAAGTTCAGTAGCAACTTGATCCAAAGTACCTTGATCATCATCATTAATTTCCTCTCTAGTAGGTGTAGGCGCCACAGGAACATTTTCCTGAGCTGCACCACTTTCCGATTCAAGAGGTAGTACTTCATCGAGTTCTACTTTCCTCCCACTTACTCCTTTCGAGTGAAACTCTTTTTCCAGAAAGGATCCGTTCTTGGCAACAAAGATCTTGCCTTCGGATCTAAGGTAGAAGGTATACCCAATGGTTTCCTTGGGGTATCCTATGAAGACGCATTTTTCCGACTTGGGTTCGAGCTTTTCAGGTTGAAGTTTCTTGACATAAGCATCGCATCCCCAAACTTCTAGAAACGACAGCTTAGGTTTCTTTCCAAACCATAGTTCATACGGTGTCGTCTCAACGGATTTAGACGGTGCCCTATTTAAAGTGAATGTAGCTGTCTCTAAAGCGTATCCCCAAAATGATAGCGGTAAATCTGTAAGAGACATCATAGATCGCACCATATCCAATAGAGTGCGACACGACGCTCGGACACACCGTTCTGTTGAGGTGTTCCAGGCGTGAGTTGTGAAACGATTCCACATTTCCTTAAGTGTGTACCAAATTCGTGACTTAAATATTCTCCTCCACGATCTGATCATAAGAACTTTATTTTTCGGTCACGTTGATTCTCTACCTCATTCTGAAATTCCTTGAACTTTTCAAAGGTCTCAGACTTGTGTTTCATCAAGTAGACATACCCATATCTACTCAAGTCATCAGTGAGAGTGAGAACATAACGATATCCTCCGCGAGCCTCAACGCTCATTGGACCGCACACATTGGTATGTATGATTTCCAATAAGTTGGTTGCTCTCTCCATTGTTCCGGAGAACGGAGTCTTGGTCATTTTGCCCATGAGGCATGGTTCGCATGTGTCAAATGATTCATAATTGAGAGACTCTAAAAGTCCATCAACATGGAGCTTCTTCATGCGCTTGACACCAATGTGACCAAGGCGGCAGTGCCATAAGTATGTGGGACTATCGTTATCAACTTTACATCTTTTGGTATTCACACTATGAATATGTGTAATATTACGTTCGAGATTCATTAAGAATAAACCATTGACCATCGGAGCATGGCCATAAAACATATCTCTCATATAAATAGAACAACCATTATTCTCGGATTTAAATGAGTAGCCATCTCAGATTAAACGAGATCCCGATACAATGTTCATGCTCAAACTTGGCACTAAATAACAATTATTGAGGTTTAAAACTAATCCCGTAGGTAAATGTAGAGGTAGCATGCCGACGGCGATCACATCGACCTTGGAACCATTCCCGGCGTGCATCGTCACCTCGCCCTTCGCCGGTCTCCGCTTATTCCGCAGCTCCCATTGTGAGTTACAAATATGAGCAACGGCATCGGTATCAAATACCCAGGAGTTACTACGATTCTTGGTAAGGTACACATCAATTACATGTATATCACATATACCTTTAGTGTTGCGGCCTTCTTGTCCGCTAAGTATTTGGGGTAGTTCCGCTTCCAAATGACCCTTCCCTTTGCAATAAAAGCACTCGGTCTCGGGCTTGGGTCCATTCTTTGACTTCTTCCGGCAAGCGGCTTACGGGCGCAGCAACATCCTTGCCGTCCTTCTTTAAGTTCTTCTTACCCTTGCCCTTCTTGAACTTAGTGGTTTTATTGACCATCAACACTTGATGTTCTTTCTTGATTTCTACCAGGCCGACATCAGCATTGAAAATACTTCAGGAATAGTTTTCACCATCCCCGCATATTGTAGTTCATCACAAAGCTCTTGTAGCTCGGTGGGAGGATCAAGGATTCTGTCAATGACCGCCTCGTCGGGAGGTTAATGTCCAAGACAACGGCGGTTGTGCAACCTGGACATTTTGAGTATGTGCTCACCGATGTAACTATTTTCCTCCATCTTACAACTATAGAACTTGTCGGAGACTTCATATCTCTCGACCGGGCATGAGCTTGGAAAACCTTTTTAGCTCCTCGAACATCTCATATGCTCCGTGTTGCTCAAAACGCTTTTGGAGCCCCGGTTCTAAGCTGTAAAGCATGCCGCACTGAACGAGGGAGTAATCATCAGCACGAGACTGCCGAGCGTTCATAGCGTCTTGGTTCTCTGGGATGGGTGCTTCACCTAGCGGTGCTTCTAGGACATATTGTTTCTTGGCTGCTATGAGGATGATCCTCAGGTTCCGGACCCAGTCCGAATAGTTGCTACCATCATCTTTCAGCTTGGTTTTCTCTAGGAACGCGTTGAAGTTCATGTTGACATGAGCGTTGGCCATTTGATCTACAAGACATTTGAAAGGACATGCGTGCCCCCATGTGTAGTTTTGGTAATTGATGACATTCTCTATGTACTAATGGTTGCATTGAGTTATATTTGAAGGATTTGTCCATAGGCATTTCTTGAAGTCCACGTGTTGGTTTCAAGGAGTTTATGTGTTGACCAAGGTGCTATTAAGGAACTATCCAAAGATTGGTCATGTGAGTGGACATGCGGTGCCCCCATGTGTGGTTTTGGAGTTTATGTGTTGACCAAGGTGCTATTAAGGAATTATCCAAAGATTGGTCATGTGAGTGTTGAGCTTATTGTTGGGGAACGTAGTAATTTCAAAAAAATTTCTACGCACACGCAAGATCATGGTGATGCATAGCAACGAGAGGGGAGAGTGTTGTCTACGTACCCTCGTAGACCGAAGCGGAAGCGATCACAACGTAGAGGAAGTAGTCGTACGTTCTCCTCGCGATCCAACCGATCCCAGCGCCGTTACTCCGGCGCCTCCGAGTTCTTGACACACGTACAGCTCGGTGGCGCTCCTCGAGCTCCGATCCAGCAAAGCTCGGGAGAGAGAGTTCCGTCGGCCGACGGCGTGGTGGCGATCTTGATGCTCTATCGACGCAGGGCTTCGCCTAAGCACCGCCACGATATGACCGAGGTGGAATGTGGTGGAGGGGCACCGCTGCACACTAAGGGCGATCTCAAGGATCAACTTGTGTGTTCTAGGGTGCCCCCCTGCCCCGTATATAAAGGAGCAAGGGGAGGGCCGGCCGCCCTAGGAGGTGCGCCAGGAGGGGGAGTCCTCCTCCTAGTGGGAGTAGGACTCCCTTTCCTAGTCCAACTAGGAAGGAGGAAGGGGAAGGAAAAGAGAGAGGAGAGAGGAAGGGGGCGCGCCCCCTCCTTGTCCTATTCGGACTCCCCATGGGGGCGCGCCACCTCCTGGTGCGCCCTCTCTCTCCCTCTTGGCCCAATAAGGCCCATTACTTCCCGGGGTTCCGGTAACCTCCCGGCACTCCGGTTTTCTCCGAAACTTCCGGAACCTTTCGGTGTCCGAATATAGCCGTCCAATATATCAATCTTTATGTCTCGACCATTTCGAGACTCCTCGTCATGTCCGTGATCACATCCGGGACTCGAACTCCTTGGTACATCAAAATACACAAACTCATAATATAACCGTCATCGAAACCTTAAGCGTGCGGACCCTACGGTTCGAGAACAATGTAGACATGACCGAGACACGTCTCGGTCAATAAACAATAGCGGGACCTGGATGCCCATATTGGCTCCTACATATTCTACTGAAGATCTTTATCGGTCGGACCGCATAACAACATCGTTGTTCCCTTTGTCATCGGTATGTTACTTGCCCGAGATTCGATCGTCGGTATCCAATACCTAGTTCAATCTCGTTCTTGGCAAGTCTCTTTACTCGTTCCGTAATACATCATCTCACAGCTAACTCATTAGTTGTAATGCTTGCAAGGCTTAGTGATGTGCATTACCGAGAGGGCCAGAGATACCTCTCCGACAATCGGAGTGACAAATCCTAATCTCGAAATCGCCAACCCAACATCGCCTTTGGAGACACTGTAGTACTCCTTTATAATCATGCGATTCGTTGTGACGTTTGGTAGTACCCAAAGTGTTCCTCCGTAAGCGGAGTTGCATAATCTCATAGTTATAGGAACATGTATAAGTCATGGATAAAAGCAATAGCAACATACTAAGCGATTGGGTGCTAAGCTAATGGAATGGGTCATGTCAATCAGATCATTCAACTAATGATGTGACCTTGTTAATCAAATGACAACTCCTTTGTCTATGGTTAGGAAACTTAACCATCTTTGATTAACAAGCTAGTCTAATAGAGGCATACTAGTGACACTCTGTTTGTCTATGTATTCACACATGTATTATGTTTCCGGTTAATACAATTCTAGCATGAATAATAAACATTTATCATGAAATAAGGAAATAAATAATAACTTTATTATTGCCTCTAGGGCATATTTCCTTGATCTCCCACTTGCACTAGAGTCAATAATCTAGATTACATAGTAATGATTCTAACACCCATGGAGTCTTGGTGCTGATCATGTTTTGCTCGTGGAAGAGGCTTAGTCAGCGGTCTGCGACATTCAGATCCGTATGTATCTTGCAAATCTCTATGTCTCCCACGGACTAAGTCCCGGATGGAATTGAAGCGTCTCTTGATGTGTTTGGTTCTCTTGTGAAATCTGGATTCCTTTGCTAAAGCAATTGCTCGAGATTGTCACAAAAGATTTTCATTGGACCCGATGCACTAGGTATGACACCTAGATCGGATATGAACTCCTTCATCGAGACTCCTTCATTAGCTGCTTCCGAAGCTGCTATGTATTCCGCTTCACATGTAGATCCCTTCTGACGCTTTGTTTAGAACTGCACCAACCGACAGCTCCTCCGTTTAGTGTAAATACGTATCCGGTTTGCGATTTAGAATCGTTAGGATCAGTGTCAAAGCTTGCATCAACGTAACTGCCACGATGAGCTCTTTGTCACCTCCATATCGAGAAACATATCCTTAGTCCTTTTCGGTATTTCGGGATGTTCTTGACCGCTGTCCGATGATCCACTCTGGATTACTTTGGTACCTCCTGCTAAGCTTATAGCAAGGCACACATCAGGTTTGGTACACAACATTGCATACATGATAGAGCCTATGGCTGAGGCATAGGAACATCTTTCATTTCTCTCTATCTTCTGCGGTGGTCGGGCATTGAGTCTTACTCAACTTCACACCTTGTAACACGAGGCAAGAACCCTTTCTTTGCTTGATCCATTTTGAACTTCTTCAAAATTTTGTCAAGGTATGTGCTTTGTGAAAGTCAATTAAGCGTCTTGATCTATCTCTATAGATTTTGATGCCCAATATGTAAGCAGCTTCACCGAGGTCCTTCATCGAAAAACTCTTATTCAAGTATCCCTTTATGCTATCCAGAAATTCTATATCATTTCCGATTAGTAATATGTCATCTACATATAATATCGAAATGCTCTGAGCTCCACTCACTTTCTTGTAAATCTGAGGCTTCTCCAAAAGTGCATATAAACCCAAATGCTTTGATCACACTATCAAAGCGTTTATTCCAACTCGAGATGCTTGCACCAGTCCATAAATGGATCGCTGGAGCTTGCACACTTTGTTAGCTCCTTTGGATCGATAAAACCTTCGGTTGCATCATATACAACTCTTCTTCCGTAAATCCATTCAGAATGCAGTCTTTACATCCATTTGCCAAATTTCATAATCATAAAATGCGGCAATTGCTAACATGATTCGGACAGACTTAAGCATCGCTACTGGTGAGAAGGTCTCATCGTAGTCAATCCCTTGAACTTGTCGAAAACCCTTTGCGACAAGTCGAGCTTTGTAAACGATAATATTACCGTCGGCGTCGGTCTTCTTCTTGAAGATCCACTTGTTTTCTATTGCTTGCCGACCCTCGGGCAAGTCAACCAAAGTCCACACTTTGTTTTCATACATGGATCCCATCTCAGATTTCATGGCCTCAAGCCATTTTATGGAATCTGGGCTCACCATCGCTTCTTCATAGTTCGTAGGTTCATCATGATCTAGTAGCATGACTTCCCGAACAAGATTACCGTACCACTCAGTGCGGATCTTACTCTGGTTGATCTACGAGGTTCAGTAGTAACTTGATCTGAAGTTTCATGATCAACATCATCAACTTCCTCACTATTTGGTGTAGATGTCGCAGAAACCGGTTTATGTGATAAACTACTTTCAAATAAGGGAGAAGGTACGATTACCTCATCAAGTTCTACTTTCCTCCCACTCACTTCTTTCGAGAGAAACTCCTTCTCTAGAAAGGATCCATTCTTAGCAACAAATGTCTTGCCTTCGGATCTGTGATAGAAGGTGTACCCAACTGTCTCCTTTGGGTATCCTATGAAGACACATTTCTCCGATTTAGGTTCGAGCTTATCAGGTTGAAGCTTTTTCACATAAGCATCGCATCCCCAAACTTTAAGAAACGACAACTTTGGTTTCTTGCTAAACCATAGTTCATAAGGTGTCGTCTCAACGGATTTTGACGGTGTTCTATTCAGCATGAATGCGGCCGTCTCAAGAGCATAACCCCAAAACGATAGCGGTAAATCTGTAAGAGATATCATAGATCGCACCATATATAGTAAAGTGCGATTATGACGTTCGGACACACCATTGCGCTGTGGTGTTCGGGTGGCGTGAGTTCTTGAAACTATTCCGCATTGTTTCAAATGTAGACCAAACTCGTAACTCAAATATTCGCCTCCACGATCAGATCGTAGAAACTTTATTTTCTTATTACGATGATTTTCAACTTCACTCTGAAATTCTTTGAACTTTTCAAATGTTTCAGACTTATGTTTCATTAAGTAGATATACCCATATCCGCTTAAATCATCTGTGAAGGTGAGAAAATAACGATATCCGCCACGAGCCTCAACATTCATCGGACCACATACATACTGTATGTATGATTTCCAACAAATCTGTTGCTCTCTCCATAGTACCGAGAACGGGTTTTAGTCATCTTGCCCATGAGGCACGGTTCGCAAGTGCCAAGTGATTCATAATCAAGTGACTCCAAAAGTCCATCAAGATGGAGTTTCTTCATGCGCTTTATACCGATATGACCTAAGCGGCGGTGCCACAAATAAGTTGCACTATCATTATCAACTCTGCATTTTTGGTTTCAACATTATGAATATGTGTATCACTACTATCGAGATTCATTAAAATAGACCACTCTTCAAGGGTGCATGACCATAAAAGATATTATTCATATAAATAGAACAACCATTATTCTCGATTTAAATGAATAACCGTCTCGCATCAAACAAGATCCAGATATAATGTTCATGCTCAACGCTGGCACCAAATAACAATTATTTAGGTCTAAAACTAATCCGAAGGTAGATGTAGAGGTAGCGTGCCGACCGCGATTACATCGACTTTGGAACCATTTCCCACGCGCATCGTCACCTCGTCCTTTGCGGTGTTAAGCAATCCGTAGTCCTGTTTGAGTTGCAAATATTAGCAGCAGAACCAGTATCAAATACCAGTGCTATCTGCGAGCTCTAGTAAGGTACACATCAATAACATGTATATCACATATACCTTTGTTCACCTTGCCATCCTTCTTATCCGCCAAATACTTGGGGCATTTCCGCTTCAAATGACCAGTCGCTTGCAGTAGAAGCACTCGATTTCAGGTTTAGGTCCAGACTTGGGTTTCTTCTCTGAGCAGCAACTTGTTTGCTGTTCTTCTTGAAGTTCCTTCTTCTTCCCTTTGCCTTTCTTCTTGAAACTAGTGGTCTTATTGACCATCAACACTTGATGCTCCTTCTTGATTTCTACCTCCGCAGCCTTTAGCATTGCGAAGAGCTCGAGCATAGTCTTTACTAACCCTTGCATATTATAGTTCATCACGAAGCCTTTGTAGCTTGGTGGCGGTGATTGAAGAATTCTGTCAATGACACAATCATCCGGAAGATTAACTCCCGGTTGAGTCAAGTGATTGTAATACCGGACATTACGAGTATGTGCTCACCGATGACCCATTCTCTTCCATCTTGCAGCTATAGAACTTATTGGAGACTTCATATCTCTCAATCCGGGCATTACTGTTGAAATATCAACTTCAACTCTGGAACATCTCATATGCTCCATGACGTTCAAAACGTCGTTGAAGACCGGTTCTAAGCCGTAAAGCATGGCACACTCGAACTATAGAGTAGTCATCAGCTTTGCTCGCCAGACGTTCTTAACGTCGTCGGTTACATCGGCAGAGCACTGGCACCTAGCGGTGCATCCGGGGCGTAACTCTTACGTGCAGCAATGAGGATAATCCTCGAGTTACGGACCCGATCCGTGTAATTGCTACCATCATCTTTCAACTTTGCTTTCTCAAGGAATGCATTAAAATTCAACGGAACAACAAAGCACGAGCCATCTATCTATAAACAAACATAGACAAGCAAGATACTATCGGTACTAAGTTCATGATAAATTTAAGTTCAATTAATCATATTACTTAAGAACTCCCACTTAGACAGACATCTCTCTAGTCATCTAAGTGACCACGTGATCCAAATCAACTAAACCATAACCGATCATCACGTGAGATGGAGTAGTTTTCAATGGTGAACATCTTATGTTGATCATATCTACTATATGATTCACGCTCGACCTTTCGGTCTCCGTGTTCGAGGCCATATCTGCATATGCTAGGCTCGTCAAGTATAACTGAGTATTCTGCGTGTGCAAAACTGGCTTGCACCCGTTGTAGATGGACGAGAGCTTATCACACCGATCATCACGTGGTGTCTCGACACGACGAACTTTGGCAGCAGTGCATACTCGGGAGAACACTACTTGATAATTTTAGTGAGAGATCATCTTAAAATGCTACCGTCAATCAAAGCAAAATAAGATGCATAAAGGATAAACATCACATGCAATCAATATAAGTGATATGATATGGCCATCATCATCTTGTGCTTGTGATCTCCATCTCGAAGCACCGTCGTGATCACCATCGTCACCGGCGCGACACCTTGATCTCCATCGTAGCATCGTTGTCGTATCGCCATCTATTGCTTCTCGACTATCGCTACCGCTTAGTGATAAAGTAAAGCAATTACAGGCGTTTGCATTTCATACAATAAGCGACAACCATATGGCTCCAGCCGATTGCCGATAACCGGTTACAAAACATGATCATCTCATACAATAAAATATAGCATCACGTCTTGACCATATCACATCACAACATGCCCTGCAAAAACAAGTTAGGCGTCCTCTACTTTGTTGTTGCAAATATTACGTGGCTGCTACGGGCTTAAGCAAGAACCAATCTCACCTACGCATCAAGACCACAGCGATACTTCGTCAAATAGACTCCGTTTTAACCTTCTCAAGGACCGGGCGTAGCCACTCAGTTCAACTAAAGTGAGAGAGACAGACACCGCCAGCCACCTTTAAGCACGAGTGCTCGTAGCAGTGAAACCAGTCTCGCGTAAGCGTCACGCGTAATGTCGGTCCGGCCGCTTCATCTCACAATACCGCTGAACCAAAGTATGACATGCTTTGGTAGGCGGTATGACTTGTATCGCCCACAACTCACTTGTGTTCTACTCGTGCAAAACATCAAACCATAAAACCTAGGCTCGATACCCTTTGTTGGGGAGCGTAGTAATCTCAAAAAATTCTACGCACACGCAAGATCATGGTGATGCATAGCAGCGAGAGGGGAGAGTGTTGTCTCGTACCCTCGTGACCGAAGCGAAGCGATCTGGCAACGAGAGGAAGTAGTCGACGTTCTCCTCGCGATCCAACCGATCCCAGCGCCGTTACTCCGGCGCCTTCGAGTTCTTGACACGCGTACAGCTCGGTGGCGCTCCTCAGCTCCGATCCAGCAAAGCTCCGGGGAGAGAGTTCCGTCGGCCGACGGCGTGGTGGCGATCTTGATGTTCTACCGGCGCGGGGCTTCGCCTAAGCACCGCCACGATATGACCGAGGTGGAATATGGTGGGGGGGGCACCTGACAGCTAAGGAGCGATCTCAAGGATCAACTTGTGTGTTCTAGGGTGCCCCCCCCCTGTATATAAAGGAGCAAGGGGAGGGCGGCCGGCCCTAGGAGGTGCGCCAAGGGGGGGAGTCCTCCTCCTAGTGGGAGTAGGACTCCCTTTCCTAGTCCAACTAGGAAGGAGGAAGGGGAAGGAAGAGAGGAGAGGGAGAGGGAAAGGGGGCGCCCCCCCTCCTGTCCTATTCGGACTCCCCATGGGGGGCGCGCCACCTCCGGTGCGGCCTCTCTCTCCCTCTTGGCCCAATAAGGCCCATTACTTCCCGGGGGTTCAGTAACCCCTCGGCACTCCGGTTTTCTCCGAAACTTCCGGAACCTTTCGGTGTCCGAATATAGCCGTCAATATATCAATCTTTATGTCTCGACCATTTCAAGACTCCTCGTCATGTCCGTGATCACATCGGGACTCCGAACTCCTTCGGTACATCAAAATACACAAACTCATAATATAACCGTCATCGAAACCTTAAGCGTGCGGACCCTACGGTTCGAGAACAATGTAGACATGACCGAGACACGTCTCCGGTCAATAACCAATAGCGGGACCTGGATGCCCATATTGGCTCCTACATATTCTCGAAGATCTTTATCGGTCGGACCGCATAACAACATCGTTGTTCCTTTGTCATCGGTATGTTACTTGCCCGAGATTCGATCGTCGGTATCAATACCTAGTTCAATCTCGTTCTTGGCAAGTCTCTTTACTCGTTCCGTAATACATCATCTCACAGCTAACTCATTAGTTGTAATGCTTGCAAGGCTTAGTGATGTGCATTACCGAGAGGGCCCAGAGATACCTCTCCGAGCAATCGGAGTGACAAATCCTAATCTCGAAATCGCCAACCCAACATCTACCTTTGGAGACACTGTAGTACTCCTTTATAATCACCCGATTACGTTGTGACGTTTGGTAGTACCAAAGTGTTCCTCCGTAAGCGGAGTTGCATAATCTCATAGTTATAGGAACATGTATAAGTCATGGATAAAAGCAATAGCAACATACTAAGCGATCGGGTGCTAAGCTAATGGAATGGGTCATGTCAATCAGATCATTCAACTAATGATGTGACCTTGTTAATCAAATGACAACTCCTTTGTCTATGGTTAGGAAACTTAACCATCTTTGATTAACAAGCTAGTCTAGTAGAGGCATACTAGTGACACTCTGTTTGTCTATGTATTCACACATGTATTATGTTTCCGGTTAATACAATTCTAGCATGAATAATAAACATTTATCATGAAATAAGGAAATAAATAATAACTTTATTATTGCCTCTAGGGCATATTTCCTTCACTTATTGCAAGCATGTCTTGAAGAAGAAGATTGTGTGAGCACTCATGTTTACCTTCAAGACATCATCCAAACGAATAGAGTTGGAAAGATTCAAGGTTGATCAAGACTAAGTCAAGAGTGAATCAAGTTGATCAACTCACAAAGCGTAGAAGATGTACCGAGAGGGATCGTGATCCCATGGTATGGTAAGCATTATCCATTGCACTTTGTGTACTAACCCATGGTCTATGTGAGAGTCTATGTGGGGTTAGGTACGTGTCCATGAGCTTGAGTCAAGAGGAAGATATCATACAACCCATGGGAAGGATGACATCAAGTGGTGATCGTCATCAAGATTGCCGTGTGCAAGTTCAAGTGGAGCATCACGAAGAGATCAAGTGCTTGAACCTTGCCATCCATTGTGGTGTCAATGGACTTGTGAAGATGTGCCGAAGAGTGGCTCACCCATAGTGGAGTATGGGGGAGCAATCATCTAGTCTCCATCGACCCAACACAATCAAGAAAGGTGGTCCATCTTGAGGAGGACAAGATCGTCATCATCTAGCTCAAGTGGATCATGTGCAAGGCAAAGGTTTGCCCTTGATAGGTTTTCTATTTTACGGTTTCATGGTGGTAGTTGGGAGACCGGGTTATAGGATCGATAGCCAGTACTATCAAGGGGGCTCTCAAGTGAGTAGCTTGATCGTATCGTTCGTCAAGAGCTCAAACCATTGCATCCTTGCATCATGTTTCTTGGTTCTTGTTTGGTTCTCTTTGTGAGTCTTAGAGCTTATGGTCATCTTTATGACAAGCTTGAGTTCATCAAAAACGGAGTTTGCATCGTCTTCTATGATGTTTTCGGTGTTGGAGGTTTTACCGGTCTTTTCCGAGGAAGGGTTCTCACCATTTTCTTTTGGGCCTTTACTCATTTTCTTATTATTGGTATTTCTCTCAAGATTGTGTTAGCCCTTGTCCTAGCTTTCCAACAAACTTGGTTTCGTCGAATTCGAGTCCGAATGCGAAGTTATAGTAGTTTTGGTGTTCGAAAAGGCTGCAGCGGTACTACCGCGGGTAGGAGCGGAAGTAATTTTTTACTACCGCCCTTGGGAGCGGCACTACCGCTTGGAGCAGTACTACCGCAGCTACTTCCATGGCTACTTTCGCTCGGGACCAAAAACTCGTCACAAGTCCAGCGGTGGTAGGCACGGATGTAATTTTTTAGTACCTCTCGCAAGCAGTAGTACCGCTACCCCTAGCAGTAGTACCGTGATGCCGAGTGGTACTACCGCTCGGTGCGGGCTGTGAGCATAACGGTTGGATTTTTCCCCACCTATAAAAGGGGGTCTTCTTCCCCATTGAACCTTATCCTTTGGGCTCGTGTTCTTCCCCCATTGTTGACCTTCTTGAGTTTGCTAACTCTCAATCCCTCCATGGATTCCTGCTAGTTTTGAGGGAAAAGAGAGGAGATCTAGATCCACATTTCCACCAATCACTTTCTCCTCTATGTGAGGGGAACCCTTGGATCTAGATCTTGGAGTTCTTGGTGTTCTCCTTCTTGTTCTTCCTCTCATTTTCTTCCCTAGCATTAGTTGCTTGGTGGGATTTGAGAGAGAAGGACTTGGGGACTCCGTGTGCCCTTGCCATTGCATTTGGTGCATCGATTTGAGTTCTCCACGGTGAGGCGTGGAAGTTACAAGTTGAGAAGCTTATTACTCTTGGGTGCTTGGTGCCCTTGAGCTTGTTCCTCTTGGGTGCTTGGGCGCCCTAGGCAGTTAGTGGTGTTCGAGCTCAATCATTGTGGTGTAAAGCTCAAGCAAGCGTCGGGTCTCCAATTAGGTTGTGGAGATCGCATACGAGCAATTTTACGGTACCGTGACCGCCCCAAGGGTTGCCAAAGTGTACGGGTTGGTGACCGCCCCAAGGGTTGCCATTTATGCGGGTTCGGTGACCGCCCTCAAGGGTCCCTTAGTGGAATCACGGCATCTTGCATTGTGCGAGGCGTGAGGAGATTAAGGTGGCCTTAGTGGCTTCTTGGGAGCATTGTGCCTCCACACCGCTCCAAGCGGAGATTAGCATCCGCAAGGGTGTGAACTTCGGGATACATCGTCGTCTCCGCGTGCCTCGGTTATCTCTTACCCGAGTTCTTTACTTATGCACTTTACCTTGTGATAGCCATATTGGTTCTTGTCATATATCTTGCTATCACCTAGTAGTTTATCTTGCTTAGCATAAGTTGTTGGTGCACATAGGTGAGCCTAGTTGTTGTAGGTTTTGTGCTTGACAAATTAACCGCTTGGTTTATTCCGCATTTGTTCAAGCCTAAACCGCAATTATTTTAAGGCGCCTATTCACCCCCCTCTAGGCGACATCCATCAATCTTTCAATTGGTATCAGAGCCTCGTCTCTCTTTGTTGGGCTTAACCGCCTAGAGAGTAAAGATGTCGACTTGGGGTTTAGGATTCTCTGACACTCTTAGTTTCGATGGCACAAATTTTGATGTTTGGGTAATTCGCATGCTTAATCTCTTTAGGGTCATGGACCCAAATTTAGAGCGAATTGTAGTTATGGGTTTTTCTCCTCCAAAGGATCCCCAAAGTTTATCTTTAGAGGATGAGAAAAACTCTTATCTCAATGCTCAAGCTTCTAATGTGTTTTTTGATGCTTTGAGCAATGTAGTTATATTTCAACTCATGCCGTTCCGGGATGCTCATGAGTTGTGGACGAAGCTTCAAGATAAATATGGTGTGTCCAAGATTTGTAGGGATGATTGTTCTCCCTCCACCTCCGGCTGTATAGTCTTCTCAACTTCTTCTACTTCACCTACATGTGGTTTGCCACAAGGTAATGATATGGTGAGTAGTGTCGGTCATTGCAATGATGATAGTGTGCTTTTTGTGGATGATTCTTCATCACTATATTATTGCAATGCTCCGTCTTTGGGCCTTAACACTTGAGCACTCCAAATGTTTCACTTGCTTGTGTTGATAGTCCTTGCATATCATGTAGAAATTGCTTGACTAAATCTCATTATGATATGCTTGCTATATCTTGTTGCCATGATAAAAATGCATGTATTTCCTCGAGTTGTTGTGCTAACAATGTAGTTGAAACCCAACACTCCATGGAACAAGATGTGGTCTTGAATGGTGCTTCAAGGGATCTTATATCATCATCTACTGCATTTTGCCTTATGGCCAAGGCTTCAAAGGTATCTCCCACTTTGAATCCCAATATATCTTGTGATGATATTGATGATGGCAAGAGTGATGATGATGTTGATTATGATGAAGAGAGTGATGATGTTGCCTCCTTAAAATTAAGGGGAAATGATTTTAAAGCTCTTCTTAAGGATAAAATTGCTCGTTCAACTTCATGGAAATCATGTCTATTGCTATTGAGGGCAAGAAATATATTGATGAGTTGGAATCTCGTCTTGAGGAGCATGAGGTCACCATTGATAAAATGGAAGGTCATGGCGTGATTACGCTAATGAGATTGCGGACCTCTCTCAAGCTCTTGAACTTGAACAAACCACCAAGGAATCTCTTGAGGAGACTTTTGCTCTAGAATTATCTAGAGTGAGGGAATCTCGTGATAGAGCTCTTGAGGTGGCCAATGATTTTGAAACTAAAAATGAGGAGCTTGAAGTTGTGCATGCTAAACTCCTTGAGGACTTTGAGCACCTCGAAAATGGCTCAAGGGTCATTAAGAGTGAGCTCATCAAAATCACCGAGTCTCATGCTCAACTTAAAGCTTCAACGGATCACGACCTTACCACTAGGTCCCCGATGGCCAGCGGGGGATTCGGTATAGCAGCTCACGTTCGATATTCAAAAGAGTTTGCCAAGTTGTCTTCTCCTCTTGTTGCTGATGATGATGCTTGTGCTACTAACTCTATCTCTTGTGAAGCATCCATTTTGAAGGAGAATGTTGAGCTACGGGCTCAACTTGAGTTGCTATCTAGCAATTATGGGAAATTGGAAGAAAGCCATGAAAAGCTCTCAAGCTCTCATGACTATCTTCTAGTATCCCATAATGTGCTAAAGATAGCTCATGAGGCCATGCTTGCTAAGGTAACATCTAGTGAGCCTCATGTGGATACTAGCACTACTTCTAGTCAAAATGCTATATTGATATGTGCTAGTCCTTGTAATTCATCTACTCACAATGTTGGTACATCTTGTGATGAATTGCTTTACTTGCCTTGTTGCTCTAACAATGAAGCTTATACTTCCTCTAGTAGTTGTATTGAGACTAACCATGTAGAGGAAATTAAAGAGCTCAAGGACCAAGTCACTTCTTTGAAGAAAGACTTGGAAAAGAGTCATGAAGGGAAATCCACACTCAACAATATCTTGAGTGTGCAAAAATCCCCCAATGACAAAGGTGGACTTGGATTCAACTCCAATAAGAAGAAGAAGTCCAAGATGAACAAAAAGAAGGGCCAAGAATAAGTCAAGAAATCGGCCAAGATTGTTTGCTTCAAGTGCAAAGTAGAAGGGCATCATGTTAGATCTTGCCCATTGAAGAAGAAGGCCATTAGTGTTAAGCAACAAGGGAAGAGGGCACAAGTTCAATCTCATGCTCAACCTCAAGTTGAAGAAAGGCCACTTCCCAAGAAGACTCAAGTTAATGCTTCTCTTGTTGAGAAATCAAGTGAGAAGAAAGTGAAGAGTAGACGTTGCTACTTATGTCGTGAGAAAGGCCACGTCGCTTCTTCATGCACTAGTGGTAACTTATCCAACCCAATTATTATTGATGATGTCTATTCTCTTGGGAAGGATAAGGTTGGCAATGTGTTTGCCAAGTTTGTTGTTACTCAAAGTGGTGTCAGGAAAAGAACCATTTGGGTGGCCAAGCCTATTGTGACTAACCTCTTAGGACCCAACTTGGTTGGGGACCAACTAGCTCAAACTTGATCAATAGGTGTTGTTGGAGGTCATTGGAGACTTGGCTACATTATGAAGATTTAAGGGGTCCTCATCATTCATATTGTGTCAAGCCAAGTCATTCGGATTATATTTCTATCATATATCCAATGTTCCTCCTTGTGGTAACTCGTGCTTAAATTGCTTACATTAAAAGTTACTTGTCCCTTAGCATGTTGTGGTTTTGTATCTTGCATGTGCTTGTATATGTTGTGCTTCCAAATTGCTTATCTTGAGAAATCAAGTATGTGCATGTTGGTTTGCACAGCATGTACATGTGTGTTGTGTGTTGAGCCTTTTTGCATCTTGTTTATTTCTTAGTTGGCTCTTGTGAGAGATTAATGGAATATCCCATTATGGGGGAGTGATGTGCTTTGTGCACCTCACAATCCTATAAATGTGTGTACATGAGTAATACCATCTAGTATTGATATTTCAAGATTATCTAGTCTCTAGGTGGTATATCTCTCATGAGAAATTCAAATTCTAAATTTTCCATTAATTATCTCTTGTTGGATCCTTTTAATTGCCTCTTGTCTATCTTTAATTGGTATCACATTATGGGGGAGTAATATGCTATGTGTGTATTACTAGCCTAGAAAATGTGTACATTTGAGATATTGTCACCTAGAATTGATATTGTAAATTATCTTGTTCCTAGGTGGCATGATAGCTCTACAAGTTGCAATTTGCTTGTGTTTGGTGTGAAGATGATGTCGGATATCCTTGCTATCTACCACGGAATTATTTCCAAATACTTCTTGTCTTTTGACAATTGGTACTCACTTATGTGTGGTAGAATTTATTGATCATCTTTACATTGGCTTTTATTTTTATTTGCCTTTTCTCTTGCCAAGGTTTGTGTCAACTCCCGTTGTCTTCCCTACCACTTGTGGATCTTGTTTGTTTCTCGTTCTTGTCTAGTGCTTTCTAGATATAGTGAAAGTGGTGACCCCACCTTGTGCATTTTGTATTCAAATGCAAATCCTATATAATGCACAACTCGTGGGGGAGCTATCCTATTTTCTTTAGAACACTCTTCTTGTGATCCTTATCAAGTGTGTGTTGGTGGAAGGCAAGCCGTTTTTGTTTTGGTACTTTCTGCCATCATGAAACTTTGTAGAGAGCTTGGTTTGTTTGGAACCATCCTCTCTTTTGGGAGTTTGATATCTTTTATTTTGAGTGAATCAATGGATATCTCATTCCTTGATGTATCTTTTATGGATATCCTCCAAGTGATGTTTTATTCATTTGGTATCCTTTCATTTGGCATTTCTTTGTCTTTTGGTTTTGGGTTTTGAAGTCTTGAGCATGCATGTTTTCTTCATGTATTTTATTTGGCATGCTTTCTTTCTTTGACTCAATATATGGGAGAAACTCCACCTAGTCTCAATTTGGATGAGATGCGCATGATATTCATTTTCATATCTATATGCACATATTTATGTGGAGTTTGTCCTATGTATTGGTGTTTCTAACTATTTGGTCCCGATGAGTTTGGGTACCGTTTAGTTTGTGTTGTTCTTATAGGAACAGTTGGAGATGCATTGGATGCTCGGCTCACTCACAAGGAAGGTGTTTTCACCATGTGCATATTGGAGTCAAGCTAGGATGATCAATGAACTACTATCTACCTTCAATTGGTATCTACTACATCCTTCCAATGGTATCTCGGTAATAAGTATCATCATCTACTACATGCACACATTACTTGCATCAACCTTGTGTAGGTTGTATCATGGCATGTATTTCATTTTTTCTTGTGATACTTGTTTCCTTTCTCAAAGCATCTCAACTATGATCTCATGTTGCTAGTTGTGATGTCTTTGATGTTCATGCGTTAGGAATTCATTTATATACAATAAGACCATATCTAGCCAAGTGCTATGCTTTCAAGCAAATATCTTATTGGTATATTTATGACTTCCTTGTGGATATCTTGTTCCTTCATGTTGTAACTATTTGGTGTACATCCTCTTTGTAGATATATATCATCATGATTTTGTCTACCTAGAACCTTATACACTTGAGAGAAATTACATCTCTAGTTGATATCTTTTCTTTCACGTCCACCTTGTCTTTCTTATGTTATTTCTTTGGTGGCTCCGTGAAAGCTTTTGCCTTGAGTGAGTGTCCTCTATCGTTGCATCTTGTTGCACTCTTGTGTGGTGAAGATTATTTTCCTCTTGCTTATCTTTACGAGGCTTTTGCCATCTTAATTGGTACCCCTCGTCTTGATGAGCCTCTCATCGTCTATCTCCACCACGGGTTGTCACAAGCATATGTTCTCTATTTTCTTATTAGTAAGCTTGTGAACCCATTTGCTAGTTGTGTGTGAGAATGAAAGGCTTTGCACCGTGTATCTCATTCATTCGAGACTATGTTGATGCTTATGCTCATCCGTATATTAGTCTTCTCATGTGCTTTGCCATGACTCACACACATCATTTTGGTTGAGCCTATTCTTAAGTTGCCTCTTTTACAATGTTGCTCAACCGTGTGCTTGTTGCAAGCGCTAGGCTTAGTTTCCTATATGCTCTCTTGCACTTGTTGTTAGTTTCTGTTGACTTTGGGGGAGCTATGATCCTATTTTGTGCACTTTGTATCCAAATACAAAAATTCTTGATGTGCACAAATCATGGGGAGCTTCTCTAGTTTCTTTAGAACAATCCTCTGCTCATATCATAATATCTTTTTCATGTGGCTCGTAGGATCTTTGGTCTAGTCGGTTCAGTTGATATCTTTTGATAGCTTGCTTCAATTTGTATCTTTTGATTGCTTGATTGCTTGTTTCTCTCTTTGTTATGTCTTTGTGGCATATCATTCTTTTGCAATCTTGGTGCCTCAATATAGTTGGTCTTCCTCCAAGTATTACCTTTGGATATGTGTATGGCATTCCACTCTCTTGTTGAGAAATACACAACTTTTGGAGGAACACCTTTTATATTGGTCTTCTTAGCTTTTCGCCCATTTTGGCAATCGATGCCAATGGGGGAGAAGTTTCATAGAGTTTTATGGAGGAGTCTTCAGAGTTTTCTCCTTGCTTTGGTTTTGTTCCTAAGCATTTGCATCTCATACGCATGCCTTATTGGTTGTTGCATTTCATGGTGATGCATAATTCCTTATATAAACTCTCTTGAAAGTGATTGTCATCAATTACCAAAATGGGGGAGATTGAAAGGACATGCGGTGCCCCCATGTGTGGTTTTGGTAATTGATGACATTCTCTATGGACTAATGGTTGCATTGAGTTATATTTGAAGGATTTGTCCATAGGCATTTCTTGAAGTCCACGTGTTGGTTTCAAGGAGTTTATGTGTTGACCAAGGTGCTATTAAGGAACTATCCAAAGATTGGTCATGTGAGTGGACATGCGGTGCCCCCATGTGTGGTTTTGGAGTTTATGTGTTGACCAAGGTGCTATTAAGGAATTATCCAAAGATTGGTCATGTGAGTGTTGAGCTTATTGCAAGCATGTCTTGAAGAAGAAGATTGTGTGAGCATTCATGTTTACCTTCAAGCCATCATCCAAACGAATAGAGTTGGAAAGATTCAAGGTTGATCAAGACTAAGTCAAGAGTGAATCAAGTTGATCAACTCACAAAGCGTAGAAGATGTACCGAGAGGGATCAAGTGATTCCATGGTATGGTAAGCATTATCCATTGCACTTTGTGTACTAACCCATGGTCTATGTGAGAGTCTCTGTGGGGTTAGGTACGTGTCCATGAGCTTGCGTCAAGAGGAAGATATCATACAACCCATGGGAAGGATGACATCAAGTGGTGATCGTCATCAAGATTGTCGTGTGCAAGTTCAAGTGGAGCATCACGAAGAGATCAAGTGCTTGAAGCTTGCCATCCATTGTGGTGTCAATGGACTTGTGAAGATGTGCCGAAGAGTGGCTCACCCATAGTGGAGTATGGGGGAGCAATCATCTAGTCTCCATCGACCCAACACAATCAAGAAAGGTGGTCCATCTTGAGGAGGACAAGATCGTCATCATCTAGCTCAAGTGGATCATGTGCAAGGCAAAGGTTTACCATTGATAGGTTTTCTATTTTACCGGTCTCATGGTGGTAGTTGGGAGACCGGGTTATAGGATCGATAGCCGTACTACCAAGGGGGGCTCTCAAGTGAGTAGCTTGATCGTATCGTTCGTCAAGAGCTCAAACCATTGCATCCTTGCATCATGTTTCTTGGTTCTTGTTTGGTTCTCTTTGTGAGTCTTAGAGCTTATGGTCATCTTTATGACAAGCTTGAGTTCATCAAAAACAGAGTTTGCATGCGTCTTCTATGATGTTTTCGGTGTTGGAGGTTTTACCGGTCTTTTCCGAGGAAGGGTTCTCACAATTTTCTTTTGGTCCTGTACTCATTTGCTTATTATTGGTATTTCTCTCAAGATTGTGTTACCCTTGTCCCTAGCTTTCCAACAAACTTGGTTTAAATCGAATTGAGTCCGAATGCAGAAGTTATAGTAGTTTTGGTGTTACGAAAAGGCTGCAGCGGTACTACATGGTAGGAGCGGAAGTAATTTTTACTACCGCCCTTGGGAGCGGTACTACCGCTCTTGGGAGCGGTACTACCGCTTGGAGCAGTACTACTGGCTACTTCGTGGCTACTTCCGCTCGGGACCAAAAACTCGTCACAAGTCCAGCGGTGGTAGGCACGGATGTAATTTTTAGTACCGCTCATAAGCAGTAGTACCGCTACCCTTAGCGATAGTACCGCTACCCTAGCGATAAGTACCGTGATACCGAGCGGTACTACCATTCGGTGCGGGCTGTGAGCATAACGGTTGGATTTTTCCCCACCTATAAAAGGGGGTCTTCTTCCCCATTGAACCTTATCCTTTGGGCTCGTTTTCTTCCTCCATTGTTGACCTTCTTCGAGCTTGCTAACTCTCAATCCCTCGATGGATTCTTGCTAGTTTTTGAGGGAAAAGAGAGAGGAGATCTAGATCCACATTTCCACCAATCACTTTCTCCTCTATGTGAGGTGAACCCCTTGGATCTAGATCTTGGAGTTCTTGGTGTTCTCCTTCTTGTTCTTCCTCTCATTTTCTTCCCTAGCATTAGTTGCTTCGGTGGGATTTGAGAGAGAAGGACTTGGGGACTCCGTGTGCCCTTGCCTTTGCATTTGGTGCATCGGTTTGAGTTCTCCACGGTGATACGTGGAAGTTACAAGTTGAGAATCTTATTACTCTTGGGTGCTTGGTGCCCTTGAGCTTGTTCCTCTTGGGTGCTTGGGCGCCCTAGACGGTTGGTGGTGTTCGGAGCTCAATCATTGTGGTGTAAAGGTCCGGGCAAGTGTCGGGGTCTCCAATTAGGTTGTGGAGATCGCCCTGAGCAATTTGACGGGTACCAGTGACCGCCCCAAGGGTTGCCAAAGTGTCGGGTTCGGTGACCGCCCCTAAAGGTTGCCATTTATGCAGGTTCGGTGACCGCCTCAAGGGTCCCTTAGTGGAATCACGGCATCTTGCATTGTCTTGGCGTGAGGAGATTCTGTGGCCCTAGTGGCTTCTTGGGGAGCATTGTGCCTCCACACCGCTCCAAGCGGAGATTAGCATCCGCAAGGGTGTGAACTTGGGATACATTGTCGTCTCCGCGTGCCTCGGTTATCTCTTACCCGAGCTCTTTACTTATGCACTTTACCTTGTGATAGCCATATTGGTTCTTGTCATATATCTTGCTATCACCTAGTAGTTTATCTTGCTTAGCATAAGTTGTTGGTGCACATAGGTGAGCCTAGTTGTTGTAGGTTTTGTGCTTGACAAATTAACCGCTAGGTTTATTCGCATTGTTCAAGCCTAAAGCTGTAATTCTTTAAAGCGCCTATTCACCCCCCTCTAGGCGACATCCATCGATCTTTCAACATTTTTGCAAATATTTTAGACTAATGTTCATGATAATTAAGTTCATTTAATCAAATTATTTAATGAACTCCCACTCAGATTGACATCCCTCTAGTCATCTAAGTGTTACATGATCCGAGTCGACTAGGCCGTATCCGATCATCACGTGAGACGGACTAGTCATCGTCGGTGAACATCTCCATGTTGATCGTATCTTCCATACGACTCATGTTCGACCTTTCGGTCTCTGTGTTCCGAGGCCATGTCCGTACATGCTAGGCTCGTCAAGTTAACCTAAGTGTTTTGCATGTGTAAAACTGTCTTACACCCCTTGTATGTGAACATAGGAATCTATCACACCCGATCATCACGTGGTGCTTCGAAACGACGAACTTTAGCAACGGCGCACGGTTAGGGGGAACACCTTCTTGAAATTATTATGAGGGATCATCTTATTTACTACCGTCGTTCTAAGTAAACAAGATGCATAAACATAATAAACATCACATGCAATTAAATAGTAGTGACATGATATGGCCAATATCATATAGCTCCTTTGATCTCCATCTTGGGGCTCCATGATCATCTTGTCACCGGCATGACACCATGATCTCCATCATCGTGTCTCCATGAAGTTGCTCGCCAACTATTACTTCTACTACTATAGCTAACGGTTTAGCAATAAAGCAAAGTAATTACATGGCGTTGAATCAATGACACGCAGGTCATACAATAATTAAGACAACTCCTATGGCTCCTGCCGGTTGTCATACTCATCGACATGCAAGTCGTGATTCCTATTACAAGAACATGATCTCATACATCACAATATATCATTCATCATTCATCACAACTTTTGGCCATATCACATCACAAGGCAATTGCTGCAAAAACAAGTTAGACATCCTCTAATTGTTGCTGCATCTTTTACGTGGCTGCAATAGGGTTCTAGCAAGAACGTTTTCTTACCTACGAAAAAGCCAACTTCTATTTACCCTTCATAAGGACCCTTTTCATCGAATCCGCTCCAACTAAAGTGGGAGAGACAGACACCCGCTAGCCACCTTATGCAACTAGTGCATGTCAGTCGGTGGAACCTGTCTCACGTAAGCGTAACGTGTAAGGTCAGTCCGGGCGCTTCATCCCACAATACCGCTGAAGCAAAATAAGACTAGTAGCGGCAAGAAAGTTGACAACATCTACGCCCACAACAGATTTGTGTTCTACTCGTGCAATAGAGAACTACGCATAGACCTAGCTCATGATGCCCTTTGTTAGGGAGCGTTGCAGAAAATAAAAATTTCCTACGGTTTCACCAAGATCCATCTATGAGTTCATCTAGCAACGAGTGATGGGAGTGCATCTACATACCTTTGTAGATCGCGGCGGAAGCGTTCAAGAGAGCGGGGTTGAGGAGTCGTACTCGTCGTGATCCAAATCACCGATGACCAAGTGCGAGCGGACAGCACCTCCGCGTTCAACACACGCGACGAGGCGGATGGCGTCTCCGCACCTTGATCCAGCAAGGAGGAGGAGAGGTTGAAGAAGATCCAAGACACGACGGCGTAGTGGTGGATCAGCAGAGGTTCGCAGAGCTTCGCCAAGCTTCTGCGAGAGGAGAGGTGTAGCGGGGAGAGGAGGCGCCAAGACTTGAGGTGCGCTGCTGCCCCTCCCCCTTTATATAGGCCCCTGGGGCGCTGCCCTGAGATGGGATCTCCCAAGGGGCGGCGGCCGGGGTGGAGTGCCCCAAGGCAAGTGGGCGCCCCCCTAGGGTTTCCAACCCTAGGCGCAGGAGGGCCCAAGGCGCACCAGCCCACCGAGGCTGGTCCCTCCCACTTCAGCCCACGGGCCCTCCGGGATAGGTGGCCCCACCGGTGGACCCGGGACCCTTCCGGTGGTCCCGGTACAATACCGGTGACCCCCGAAACTCTCCCGATGGCCGAAACTGCACTTCCTATATATAATTCTTTACCTCCAGACCATTCCGGAACTCCTCGTGACGTCCGGGATCTCGTCCGGGATTCCAAACAACTTTCAGTTTGCTGCATACTCATATCTCTACAACCCTAGCGTCACCGAACCTTAAGTGTGTAGACCCTACGGGTTCGGGAGACACGCAGACATGACCGAGACTGCTCTCCGGTCAATAACCAACAGCAGGATCTGGATACCCATGTTGGCTCCCACATGCTCCTCGATGATCTCATCAGATGAACCACGATGTCGAGGATTCAAGCAACCCCGTATACAATTTCCTTTGTCAATCGGTATGTTACTTGCCCGAGATACGATCGTCGGTATCCCAATACCTCGTTCAATCTCGTTACCGGCAAGTCACTTTACTCGTACCGTAATGCATGATCCTGTGACCAAACACTTGGTCATTTTGAGCTCATTATGATGATGCATTACCGAGTGGCCCAGTGATACCTCTCCGTGTCGGAGTGACAAATCCCATCTCGATCCGTGACAACCCAATGAGACACTTTCGGAGATACCGTAGTGCACCTTTATAGTCACCCGCCACGTTGTGACGTTTGGTACACCAAAGCACTCCTACGGTATCCGGGAGTTACGATCTCATGGTCTAAGGAAAGGATACTTGACATTGGAAAAGCTCTAGCAAGCGAACTACGATCTTGTGCTATGCTTAGGATTGGGTCTTGTCCATCACATCATTCTCCTAATGATGTGATCCGTTATCAATGACATCCAATGTCCATAGTCAGGAAACCATGACTGTCTGTTGATCAACGAGCTAGTCAACTAGAGGCTCACTAGGGACATGTTGTAGTCTACGTATTCACACGTGTATTACGATTTCCGGATAATACAATTATAGCATGAATAAAGACAATTATCATGAACAAGGAAATATAATAATAATCCTTTTATTATTTCCTCTAGGGCATATTTCCAACACTTTTCCCTGTGTGTTTCAGTCTATGGGAGCGGGGTTGGCCCTTGTTGTTCCGGTTTTTGCCCGGTTTTCCGTAATTAACTGGGCAATTCTCTTCTGCTTAATTAATAGATGAGGCAATCTTTGCCTCCATTCGAAAATAAAATAAAATTCGGTGACAGCTCAGGCTCACGTAGGCTGGTTTAACTGGTCAACTTATGCCATTACCCTTGAAGCCCTCTGCGTCTTGATTTTTCTTTTCTTTTCTTTTCTCAAGGTACTTGTGTTAGATGTGTATAGTCTCTTTTCGGTATTTCCCATTGTATAAGGGGTTTCCTGCACTTTGACACACATGTATATGTAATGGCCTTTGGCCCTCAGTAAAGCCCAGTCGTTGTTTATCCAACATGGTATCAGATGTTAGGTTTCCCTCTCTCCCGCACGCTGCAACTCCGTGCTAGCTCCTCCCCCGATCCGCCCACTACCAGGTCCGGCTCTTCTCGCCGCGGATTGATACGTCTCCATCGTATCTATAATTTTTTATTGTTCCATGCCAATATTATACAACTTTCATATACTTTTGGCAACTTTTTATACTATTTTTTGGACTAACATATTGATTCAGTGCCCAGTGCCAGTTCCTGTTTGTTGCATGTTTTATGTTTCGCAAAAACCCCATATCAAACAGAATCCAAACGGAATAAAAAAGGACGGAGAATATTTTTGAAATATTTGGAAAACATGGGAAGAAGAATCAACGCGAGACGGTGCCCGAGGTGGCCACGAGGCAGGGGACGCGCCTGCCTCCCTGGGCGCGCCCCTGACCCTCGTGGCCCCCTCGTAAGGCGGTTGCTGCTCTTCTTCGGCCGCAAGAAAGCTAATTTTCAGAAAAAGATCTTGGCGAAGGTTTCAATCCAATCGGAGTTACGGATCTCCGGATATATAAGAAACGGCGAAAGGGCAGATTACCAGAACGCAGAAACAGCGAGAGACAGAGAGACAGATCCAATCTTGGAAGGGCTCTCGCCCCTCCCATGCCATGGAGGCCAAGGACCAGAGGGGAAACCCTTCTCCCATCTAGGGAGGAGGTCAAGGAAGAAGAAGAAGAAGAAGAAGAAGAAGAAGAAGGGGGCCCCTCTCCCCCTCTCTTAGGGTGGTGCCGGAACGCTGTCATGGCCACCATTATCATCACTGCGATCTTCACCAACACCACCGCCATCTTCACCAACATCTCCATCACCTTCCCCCCTCTATCTACATCGGTCCACTCTCCCGCAATTCGCTGTACCCTCTACTTGAACATGGTGCTTTATGCTTCATATTATTATCCAATGATGTGTTGTCATTCTATGATGTCTGAGTAGATTTTCGTTGTCCTATCGATGGTTGGTGAATTGCTATGATTGATTTAATTTTCTTGTGGTTATATTGCTGCCCTTTGGTGCCCATCATATGAGCGCGCGCGTGGATCACACCATAGGGTTAGTTGTATGTTGATAGGACTATGTATTGGAGGGCAAGTGTGACAGAAGCTTCAACCTAGCATAGAAATTGATGCATACGGGATTGAAGGGGACCAATATATCTTAATGCTATGGTTGGGTTTTACCTTAATGAGCGTTAGTAGTTGCGGATGCTTGCTAATAGTTCCAATCATAAGTGCATAGAATTCCAAGTCGGGGATGACATGCTAGCAAAGTGGCCTCTCTCACATAAAACTTGCTATCGGTGCAGTAAAGTAGTCAATTGCTTAGGGACAATTTCGCAACTCCTACCACCACTTTTCCACACTCGCTATACTAACTTTATTGTGTCTTAATCTAAACAGCCCCTACTTTTTATTTGCGTGCTCTTTATATTCTTGCAAACCTTTTCAAAAACACCTACAAAGTACTTCTAGCTTCATACTTGTTCTAGGTAAAGTGAACGTTAAGCGTGCGTAGAGTTGTATCGGTGGCCGATAGAACTTGAGGGAATATTTGTTCTACCTTTAGCTCCTCGTTGGGTTCGACACTCTTACTTATCAAAAGAGGCTACAATTGATCCCCTATACTTGTGGGTTATCACGGATCCGGCCGTCCCGACTCTCGTCGCCGCGGATCCGGACGCCCAGGTCCTCCTCACTGCAGCTCCAGTCACCCCGACCTGCTCCGCTGCCCGGCTCGGACCAGCCGCCGCCGCCTCCTGCCGGCGGGCCACCATCGTCCCTCCCCTACTCCGCTTGGCAGATTCGCCCGGGGCCAGCCCTCGCTTCGCTGCTAGCTCTCTCCGCTCCGCCGTCTGCTGCTTCCCTACGCGCAGGGCGTGCGCGAGCACTGGCCTGTTGCTCGAGCCGCTGGCTCTGCCCGCCTCGTGTGCACGTGCGCGGGCGTGAGCGAGCGCCTCAGCTCGGTCCGGTCTCAGTCCGGCCGGCCCGTTGACTCCAGGAGACGAGAGCTCTGCTCGATCTATTTTCAGTTCGGCCCTCTCACTCCGGACTCAGTCCGGGCCTCTCGCTCCGGACTCAGTTCGGGCTTCTCGATCCGCATTCAGTTCGGGTCCAAAAAAAAATCTAGATATCTCAGTATGTCATCTTCAGGCTATGCGGTTGTTCCTCGCTGCTCAGTGATCTTTGATGGCACCACCTATGTTGAGTTTGTGGGCTTCATGCGTATCCATATGTGCGGCCTTCTGCTGTGGGGCGTTCTCTCTGGCGAGTTACCCTGTCCGCCATGCCCTGTTGCTCCGGTGGCTCATGTTCCGCCTGTTCCACCGGTGCTTGCTGCTGATGCTTCTCAGACTGATCTGGATGCAGCCAAGGCTATTGATGATGCTGCAGTTGATGCTTATGATCAGCAGGTATCCGCCTACTTTGATGCTCTTTCTGTCTACCGGGATGATCTGTCTGCTTATACGCAGTGGTGTAATGATGATGCTCGTGCTGCTGCTGTTCTCACTGCGAGTGTTCTCCCTCAGTTTGCTTCGGAGTTCATGGGCCTCGGCACTGTTGCAGCGATGTGGGCCTAACTTTGTCAGCGCTATTAGCCCTCTGGTGATGCTCTATACCTTTCTGTGGTGCGTCAGGAGCATGCTCTTCAGCAGGGTGACTCGTCTGTTGATGAGTTCTTTTCACAGTGTTTTGCCATCTAGCATCAGCTTGGCTCACTACGGACAGTTGTTTGTGGCACTTTCCGTTGCTGTCAGACTACGCGGTCTGACTTGGAGTTTCAGCGGGTTCATGAGTTCTTATCTCGTCTCCGCTCTGAGTTCGAGCCTCGACGTGCTCACCTGCTTGCTCGTGGTCGTGTTCCTATCTCGGAGGTACTTGCTGAGCTTCGTGCTGAGGAGACCCGCCTTCGCTCTGCTGGGTTACTTATGGTTCCTTCAGTGTTGGCCACCCGGGCTCCTGTGTCAGCTGCTCGCCTCACTGCTCCACCACTCCTGCCCACTTCTTCGGGGGGTGAGCCGTCCTCTTTATGCTGAGAAGAGTACGTCATGCCATGACACTTTCTGTGGTTACTGCTCCCAGTTAGGTCACCCAGAGTCTGATTGTCGCCAGAAGAAGCGAGACCAGAGACGCTCCTCTTCCAGTGGTCCTCATGCGTTTTCCTCGACTCCGTCACTCACTGACCAGGACATTGTACGCCTCAAGCATCTACTTGCCTCCTCCAGCTCCTCACCGACTGGTTCAACTGCTGCTATGAAAGCATCCTCTTCCACACCACAGCAGGCCTCTACACAGTCAGGTACATCCTCGTGGGTTCTGGATTCTGGAACCTCTTTTCATATGTCTTCTGATTCTTCTGTGTTGTCTTCTCTCCGACCTCTTGATTCACCTGTTAATGTTCTTACCACCGATGGCACACCTCTTCCTGTTGCTAGTCGTGGCCTTCTTTCCACTCCATCATTTTCTGTTCCTAGTGTTTCCCATGTTCCTCGCCTTGCCATGAATCTTTTTTCTGCTGCCCAACTCACTGATTCTGGTTGTCGTGTCATTTTTGATATCGACTCTTGCTCCATTCAGGATCGTCGCACCAAGGCTTTGGTTGGTGCTGACCCCCAGCGTCGTGAGTCAGAGGGCCTTTGGGAGGTTGACTGGCTTTGTGTTCCTTTCGCTGCCACCACTTCTGCCAACTCCCATGCTCTTGCTGCCTCTTCGTCTGCGTCATTTCAGCAGTGGCATCATTGTCTTGGTCACATCTGTGACTCTCGCTTGTCTTCGTTAGTTCGTCAGGGCCTCTTAGGGTCTGTATCTGGAGATGTCTCCTTACAATGTAATGGTTGCAGACTTGGCAAACAGACTCAGTTACCTTATCCTACTAGTGAGTCTGTATCTCAGCGTCCTTTTGAATTAGTTCATTCTGATGTCTGGGGTCCTGCTCCCTTTGATTCGAAAGGTGGCCATCGCTACTATGTTTTGTTTATTGATGATTTCTCTCGCTACACTTGTCTCTACTTCATGAAATCTCGCAGCGAGGTTCTCTCTATATACAAACGTTTTGCTGCCATAGTTCACACCTAGTTTTCCACGCCCATTCGCACCTTCCGTGCTGACTCTGCTGGAGAGTATATCTCTCAGCTGTTGCGTGGTTTTCTCGCGGAATAGGGTACTCTTGCCCAGTTCTCATGTCCTGGTGCTCATGCTCAGAATGGCGTTGCCGAACGTAAGCATCGTCATTTACTTAAGACGGCTCGTGCGCTGATGATTGCTGCTTCCCTTCCACCCCATTTTTGGGTTGAGGCTGTTTCTGCATCCACCTATCTCATCAACATTCAGCCATCGACTGCTCTGCAGGGTGGTATTCCTCTGGAGTGTCTCACTGGTCGCTCTCCTGACTACTCCGCTCTCCGTATGTTTGGATGTGTGTGCTATGTTCTTCTTGCCCCCCGAGAACGCACCAAACTGACTGCTCAGTCGGTTGAGTGTGTTTTCCTTGGTTACAGTGATGAGCACAAGGGCTATCGATGTTGGGATCCTGTGGGTCGTCACTCGCATCTCGCGTGATGTCACTTTTGACGAGTCTCATTCCTACTACCCACATCCTTCTTCCTTGAGTTTCTTTGTGGACGACCTTTCTTTCCTTCTCCTTCCCGATACACCCTGCTATGTGCCTCTTATGTCACCCCTTCCTCCGGTACTTCTCATTCCTTCTCATTCACCACCGACCCCATCTTCTCCATCCTCCTCCTCCACCTCTCCACCATCATCTCCAGTCTGTCGCCCTCTCTCACCGTTCCCTCTCCACTATACTCGTCACCTTCGTCCTGAGGATGTCTCCACTGACGCACCTTCCACCTCTGGTGCACCTCCCCTCACGCCTCCCCCGGTTCACAACCTCCGGGCTCGGCCTCGTCCTCCGCCTGATCGCTACTCTCCCGATCGGTATGGTATCTCTGTTCTTGCTGAGCCCACTTCATATCGGACTGCCATGACTCAACCTGAATGGCAGCTTGCGATGGCCGAAGAGCTTGCTGCCCTTGAGCGCTCTGGCACATGGGAGCTGGTTTCCCTCCCTTCCGGTATTCGTCCCATCACCTGCAAGTGGGTCTACAAGATTAAGACTCGCTCTGATGGTTCTCTTGAGCGCTACAAAGCTCGTCTTGTGGCCCGTGGATTCCAGCAAGAGCAGGGACGCGATTATGATGAGACATTCGCTCTTGTGGCTCACATGACCACTGTCCGCACTCTCCTTGATGTGGCTTCTGTTCGTCGGTGGTCTATCTCTCAACTTGATGTCCAGACGCCTTTCTCAACGGCGAGTTGCATGAGGAGGTTTACATGCAGCCCCCACCGGGGTACTATGCTCATGATGGTATGGTCTGTCGTCTTCACCGCTCTCTCTATGGCCTTAAACAGGCCCCTCGCGCCTGGTTTGCGCGCTTCGCCTCTGTGGTGACTGCCGCTGCTTTCTTGCCCGGTGATCATGATCCCGCGTTATTTGTCCACACGTCTCCTCGTGGTCGGACTCTTCTCCTTCTCTATGTTGATGACATGATCATCATTGGTGACGACTCGGACTACATTGCCTTTGTTAAGGCCCGCCTTCATGACCAGTTCCTCATGACTGATCTTGGTCATCTTTGCTATTTTCTTGGGATTGAGATCTCCTCGACCCCCGATGGCTTCTACATCTCTCAAGAGAAATATATTCAGGATCTGCTTGCTCGAGCTGCTCTAGGTGATGACCGCACAGTTGTGACTCCTATGGAGCTCAACGTTCAGCATCGCGCCTCAGATGGTGGCCCTCTTCCTAATCCCACTCGCTATCGTCACCTCGTTGCCAGTCTTGTCTATCTTGCTGTTACGCGTCCTGACATCTCCTATCCGGTTCACATCCCGAGTCAGTTTGTTTCAGCCCCCACCTCTGTCCACTATAGTCATCTCCTCCGTGTTCTCGATACCTTCGTGGCACGATCTCTCAGCGCCTTTACTTTCCCGCTCCAGCTCTCTTGAGCTCGGGCCTACTCGATGCTACAGGCTAGTGATCCCTCGATCAACGCTTCATTGTCACGCTTCTTGTGTCTTTCTTGGTGGTTCTCTTATTGCACGGAAGACAAAGAAACAGATCGCAATTTCTTCTTTCAGTATAGAGGCTGAATTGCGGGCCATGGCTATGTTGACGGTGAGGTGATCCAGTTACGGTGGTTACTTGAGGATTTTGGTGTGTCGCTACTATCTCGACTCCCTTATTGTCGACACAGATCTGGTGCTATCGGTATTATGCGTGACCCGGTGAAGCATGAGCTCACCAAGCACATCGGTGTGGATGCCCACTTTGTGCGTCTTCTTGTGCGAGATCAGACTCTCGCTCTTCACTATGTGCCCTCACGAGTTACATTGGCTGACTTCTTCACGAAGGCACGACTCGGCCTTGACATACCTTTTTTCCTCTCCAAACTCGGTGTTGTTGATCCACCATGAGTTTTGTGTGTGTGTGGGGGGGTGTTAGATGTGTATAGTCTCTTTTGGTATATCCCCATTGTATAAGGGTTTCCACTTTGACACACATGTATATGTAATGGCCTTTGGCCCTCCGTAAAGCTTCGATTGGGGGGTGTTAGATGTGTATAGTCTCTTTTCGGTATATCCCCATTGTATAAGGGGTTTCCTGCACTTTGACACACATGTATATGTAATGGCCTTTGGCCCTCCGTAAAGCTCAGTCGCTGTTTATCCAACAACTTGAAGTCTTGCACACTTCCAAATAACCAACTGACACTAATGAACGATGATTAATGGTTCATCATCAGTAGCAACCATGTGTCCATGTGTCCTCTATTCTGATAAGATAAGCAGCAACTTTCCCTGTGGACAGCAAACTATTTGTCTCTGTTTGCAACCGGACCATATTTTAGCATATATCACAGTTAATTAAATGATCAACCAACATTAGATGCTTGGATGACTTGCCATCAAGAAGCACCCTATCTGCTCAGATTTAGCCGAATTCGCAACTACAGGACTATACCAAAGGAAAAAAGCATACACCCGACTCGATTCCACCTTATGTTTCTGCGATATTTGGGTATGAACTATCAAGAACTGTGACAACCAATTCAACAAGAAGGGCATATGGAATTATCTCGCAGTGCCTTGCGGCCTTGCTCATCCCCTGGCAAGCTGACACGTCATAAACATATTTAATCATTTTTTAGCATACATATTGATTCATTTTCAAGTTTAATTGTGTATTTCCATGCATTTCTGTTAAATATTTATTAGACAAATTTCTGTTTTATATTGCTCCTTCGATACTCGAAGAAAGGGCGAATTGTCGCCAATCTTCATATACACCAACTGCTCTCTGATGAGGTGTGAGTAGTCCACCTTTAGACTATGAGTTTGTATTACTAGTAGATATATACTCATCTCTCTCTCTCTCTTTGTACTCTAATGTCTAGATACTATAAGCCGCCGAACATGATTATGACCATCTATGTAATTCTTGCTGTGAATCTTTTGATATATGTTGAACTCAATGGTATGTTCAAGTTTGTTCTGAAACTGAGGTTTCTATTTAAGGCAAACATGTATTCCGGTTGACAACAAGGTACACCATGGGTTAAATGATGTAAGCAAACACTTCGGAACATAAACAGAATATCAACCTTTGAAACGAAAGTACCCAAATGAACTTTGGGTCTAGGCACACCCTAATTGTTTAAAAATTATCAGAAAACGTCGAATAATTCTGTAACTGTTTTGTAACGAATATGGTCTAGTGTTACACTTGCTTGTAAAGTTTCAAAAAGAAATGACTCACATGGTCTTCTGCGCGAAAAAAACAAAATCGTTTATACAAAAGTTAGTGTTCAAGTTTTTGAAGTTGCAGTTTTGTTTCTTTGGCCCAGAAGAACACCAAACTCATTTCTTCGTGAAACTTTATACATGAGTTGAACATTCCACAATGTTCGCCACAAAAATCAGAATTACTCCTATGCTAATCCTTGCAAGACAGCAACTGAACAATTTAGAAGTCTATCAACTTTGTAATAACAATTCAGTGACAGCTAAGACTCACGTAGGCGGGTTTACCGGTCAACTTATGCCACCTGGCTTGAATACCTGCAGAAGTCCTCTTTAGTTAACAGCAGCTGGCCCGCCCTCTACGCATGGAGCTTTTCTTTTCTCAAGGGATTTGACGCTGACCGAAAGAGCCAATTGACACAATGAATGATTAATGGTGGTTCTGGTTCACGATCAGTAGCGCTGCATTTTTCCAGTGTAGGGCTGGACTACACGCGGGGACGTGCCTTCAGTTTCTGGTAGACTAAGCAGCAGCTTTCCTTGTGAACAGCACACTATCTGTCTCGGTCTGCAGCCGAATCATATTTTACAGTAGCATATTAGAGCATCTCCAATGGCCGCGCCAAAAAACGCGCGCGGGGTAAACCGAGCTTTTAGCACGCGTGAGACGTTTCGCCGCGCTCCAGCGGTGGCAGAAAACTTGCACGTGCGAAAACCATTTGCGCGCGCACGGGAAAAGGCGGCAGCTCGCGCTTTATTTTTGTCGCACCGTTTCCGGCGCGCCTATAAAATGCGGCGCTCGCCACGCGCCTATTCCACGCACTCCTCTTTCTCTTCCTCTGCCACGCGCGCCTCCATCGCTTCCTCGTTGCTTCCGCTGCCACGCGCGCTTCCACCGCTCGGCGCCCAGCCACCGACGCCACCATGTCGCGCGCGCCGCCGAGGCGTCGGGCTACATGGCGTCCGCTGCGCCCTAACGGCGGTACTACTCCGAGATACGGTCCGGCGATCTCGGCTCGGCCTCGCACCCCGGACGGCGGGAGGCTGCCAGCAGCGACGACGCGGCGGCGTGGCGCCTAGGCAGGCCGCACGGGCAGATGAATTTCCAGGACGTCTACACGCTCCAGCAGGCGCTGGACGTCGCCCCGCCGCCTCGTCTTAACACGGCTCAAGACCGTGCGGAGCACGTTGAGCGGCAGCGCCGCTTGCTCGTCGCCCAGAAGGACAAGCGGGTCATGGCGGAGTGGCGCCGGCGCCACCCGGAGGACGTCGCCTACGAGCAAGTCTACTGGGCAAGGCGCCGCGAGGAGCGGTTGGACAGGCGTCGGCGGAAGGCATTGGAGAATGCGCAGTCCGATATCGTTGCAGCAGGTGGGAGGTCGATCTTCACGGCAGACGATGATCGCTGGTTGGACATATGGCTCGATACCTCGGACGACACCGACGAGCATGATGACGATGATGATGGTAGCGACTTGGAGTAGTTTCTATCTATGTATGCCGTAGTAGTTTCTATCTAGTTGCACCGTAGTTTTATCTATCTATGCTTACGAACTATCTATCTAGTTGCACCGATGTAAAAATACCTTTGTATCGTTTTTTATCTATGCAATCTATCGTTTTTTATCTAATTTATCTATGCTTCCGATGTATAAAAAATGTTGTAGAATGAGCGCGCATGCTGCATTTTTTGGCGCTCTTTGGGCGGGCTACAAGATCGCATTTTAGCAGCTCTTTGGAGCCGATCTTTGAGTGCCATGTAAACCGAGGCGATGGTATGTGACAAATCAGTTTTTTCTTGCGCTGCGTTCGGCGCTTTGTTGGAGATGCTCTTAGGACTAGTTAAACAATGAACCAACATTTTGCTTGAGAGGAAGTGATCAACTAATACCCCCTATCCATCTAAGAAGCAGTTAAGTAGAGACAGTTTTAATTTTTAAGTTTTATAGAACTGGAAAAACATTCTATCTTACCCAGATTCAGCCGGGTGAGACCAAATGAAGAAGTACCCCACCTTGAGTCTAGTTGTTGTACGAACAAAAACACCGTCAACAGCAGTTCATGTACCGTAGAGATCTAAAAGCTTTCATATTTCTTTACGAAAGAAGTAATGAGGTACTTACCCAACAAGCGCCTCACTGGAAGTCATGCCGAGGTGGTGTTTCGGTCATATGACACTGTCGGCTACTAGCCGCGACAAAATAAGCATCGGTATTCAGGACTAAATATCATATAAACATGCAACTAGGGATTGTCTGCCTTACCAGTTCGAGTTGAAAAGTCGTGGCACGTGCTGCTACTAAATTTACTTCCAAGCAGTAGTTGTCCATTCGCCATCTGCCTTGATAAAATGAGTGTATTCTGCAAGAGCTGATGGGCAGAATCGTACAAGAGAGCAGGGACAGGCTTGGCTACCTCGATATTCATGTGACCGGTCGCCGGTGAATAATGTACCTTTTTTTATAACATAGTAATCGCAGATTACTCACATATAAACACACACACTCATTCATATGAACATATGCATGTACGTCTTATCCTTGTACTGCCCATGTGACGCTGCATTGATGTAAGAGGCACGACATATGCCGTATGCAGACAGTGTCACGGTTCAGCGAAAACAAGTATTCGTATCTTATACATGTCTCAACTGCTTTTTGGCGGGTGCATAACCTAATGATGTGTGGTTAAATACAAAAAGGTAGACATCATCCTCAACTCGTGTCGAATCAGCGAGTAGCCATGTTGCTCTGTACTTCACCTACCGTAGAAAATAAATTAACGAGTGAACAGTTGGGCCCAGTAGTTTTATACTGTACAGTTTACGTCCATTTGTGGATGGATGTGTCCAAGTAGTTGATCAGTGACGTGTTTGTTAGGCTGCATACAGGCCTACCAGATCCGGGTGGGATCAAAAAGGGCCGTTTGGTCGCATGCAAGGAAGCCTAACGCATGAAACTTAAAGCACCCCCGAGTCTGGTTTGCCGGGAACGCTTGAATCAGCCGTTTCCAGCCAGCCAGCCCGACTCGGGCGCAAAAGCTGGTCCCGGCGTAGGGCGCGGTGCAGGGGGAATTCGGGCGGAGATGGAGGGAGAGGGAAATTGGCGGAGGCGGGATGACGTGAAATATACGCTCACCCTGGCTTTAGGACAAGCCCTCCTCTGTTCTTGGCACCGGCGGCGGCGGCGACGACTCAGATCTGCAGTAGTGGCGGCGGCGGAGTTGGTGGTGGCAGCATCAGTCTCTGTGGCGGCGGCGGCGTTGGTGGTGGCAGCTGCTTCTCCCCTTATTCTTCGATTCCGTCCGACCATCCCCGTCTTAGCCATGCCCCCGCGACCCCAAAGCTGGTAAGCTACCCCCTCCCTCCTCTGTTAGGTAGTTTGATAGGACCGTTTAGGACCAATTGCGCCATTGCTGACCGCACCATGGATGTCGCTTAGGTTGTGGACGAACGGGCAAAGCTTGTAGTTCAGATAGCAGCGCTAATAGTTGTGATCCAGGCCCGGATCCTGTTGGTCTGTAAGGGAGTTGTTTGTTGATATGAGAAACCTCTCATCCGGTATAGTCCGGCGTTAATCCGGGATCAGGAGAGAATAGCGAATCTGAACTACAGGATCCAGGCCTGAACTCATTCGTCTTTGGTTTTCTAGAGTACTCGTCCATCCTTGGATCCAGGCCTGATCTATCTCCATTCGGTACTTGGTTTTCCAGAGAACTCGTTCAGATGGTACCGGATGAGAGGTGTTCTTCCACCCTTCAGGAAAACCAGGTACCATCTGAACGAGTTCTCTGTTAGGAACTATCCTAGGACTCCTCAGGAACTGTTCAATCTCAGACACTCCAACCTTAGAGTAACGGTTGAGAGGGCATTTGGAGCTCTAAAGAATAGGTTTATGATCCCATATTAGAAGCCATTCCACCCTTACCCTACCCATCTTAAGCTTGTTCTTGCATGTTGCGTCCTTCACAACTAGATCCTGCAATTGGGTTGTGATGATCTTGTGCCGGCGGAGGAAAATGTGACACCTGATGAGGTGGTCAGCTCCGACCATAGTGTGAAGGCGTTTGAGAATGAAGCGTGGAAGAACAAAATTTTGGAGTGGGCTCAGTCATGTTAGTAGTTAGGATAAACTGCCAATTGTTTTCTAGCTAGGACAAGAAAATGTTCAGTGTGTGTGGCAAGGTCACCACTAGTGAGAAGTGGTGATCACACCTTATGACGTTCGCAACCAAACAACGTGTTGTTTGTCTAACAACAGCGAGGCAGACAACCAAACATCATGGTAGAAATTGCTTCCCTCATGCAGGGAGCCTAATGCAATCAACCAAACTACATGCAGATGTTAGTTTTAACCTGCGTTAGCTCAAACAGGTCCAACTAGGACAAGTATGCAAAATGCCCTAAAACAGATATGTGAACCAAACACGTCCCAGATGAACGCTGCCACCATGAGCATGCCCCCCCCTAGATGCAGACTATGATCGACAGTGTGCTACTGTGCTATACCACTAATGTTGGCGCAGGTAGCAGATTAACGACTTGCTTACCGGAGAAAGTGAAATAGGATAAACACCGATTCTAAATGGAGATAGATCGAAGAAAAGAGATGAAATAAACTACAACTCCACTATGCTCCCATATCTGGGTTTTTTCATGAGACATATGCATTCATATCTTGGGGAGAACACAGCAGGCCACCGACCCTCCTGCCGGCCCAACCATCCGCCCGACACTCCCAATCCTACTACTTTCTTTAAAAATACAGTACAAATGTAAATGCTCATACATACATACAAACACGCATCCCAATCCTACTACTTGGAACATTAGTATGTGTTAAACCATCTGGGCAAATGTTGCTCGAATGGCTTGATGGTGTTTACTTCTAAATCACTATGAAGGGGTATTTCTTCGCATTGCCAGGTGAGCCGCCATTGATTTTTTTTCATTTCCCCCTTCTTGTTTTTATTTTCTTCTTTTACTTGCTTTTAAAGAAAATTTAGGATTTCAAAAGAAAACTTCTGAATTACAAAACAAATGTTCATGAATTCCAAAAATGTTTTTGGATTGCAAAAAATAATTTAAATTTCAAAAGGTGTTCATGAATTAAAAATAATCCTGTATTTTAAAAAATGTTCACGAATTTGAATTTTCCCCTCGATTTCAGAAGATGTTCATAAACTTTAAAATGGTTCCTAAATTTAAACAATGTTCATGAATTTGGAAATTGTTCTCCCGTATCCAAAAATATTATAAATTTCAAAATATGTTGTTGAATTTTATAACTATTGGAGGGTTTAAAAAGCTGTTCATGAATTGGAAAAATCCCCCATATTGCAGAAAACGTTCACAAATCAGAAAAAAGCCCCAGTTTTCAAAAAATGTTCATAAAATTGAAATATGTTCCAAATTATACAAAAATTCATGAATTTTAAATTTTTTCCCTGGATTTCAAGAAATGTTCATTGATTTGGTAATTGTTTTTGAAGTTCAAAAAAAGTTCACAGATATCAATAGATGTTTCTGCATTTAGAAAAATGAAAATTTTGAAAAGTGTTCACGAAATTAGAAGAAGACAAGAGAAGGAAATAAGAAAAAAAAGAAAAAGAAGGAAAAATATGAAAAACCTGGTTCGGGATACTGCAAGAGCGCTCTTCGGCTCGCGGTACCTGTCTATTCCCCGACCTGTGCGAGAAATAAGGTCCAGCTTGCGAGACGTAAGTAAGTCTCGCCTCTAGCACGACGCTACCAGGACGGCCGAGTAGTCTAACTATCATGTTAGTATTATTTTTTCCTGTGGTTTATTTATTGTTTTTTTTACTTATTTGCAATGATATTCTTCAGTTTTTCTTCGCTTTTTTCCTTGTTTGGGGTTTTCTTTTTTCTTTATTTCAACACATGTATAATTTTACACATTGTGAATTTTTATATTCATCAGGGACATTTTATACACGTTTAAATGAATTCAAATACATAATTCACATATTTTTCTTATATATGTTTCAATGTCTACATTTTTTATACACATTGTACATTATTCATATATATCAAAAACATTTTTATACACATTCATAATTTTTCAAATACATTAATAACATATTTTCCAATACATGTTAAGCATTTTTAAAATACACATAGAAATGTTTATACACATAAAAATACCACCAGCAGCAATGCATATTTCCAGTGTAGGGCTGGACTATGGGTGGGGATGCGTGTTCAGTTTCTGGTAGAATAAGCAGCAACTTTCCTTGTGAACAACACACTATCTGCCTCAGTCTGCAGCCGGATCATATTTTAGCATATTAGCGATCAACTGACATTTTTTTCTTGAGGGGGAATGATCAACTAACATTAAATGCTTCGATGACTTTCCAGCAGGCAATATCCCCTCATCCATCTAGGAAACACTTAAGTAGAGGCAGGTTTCAATTTTTAAGTTTTAGGAGGGAAAAACATCCTCTCTACTCAGATTCAGACGGGTGAGACCAACTGAAGAAATATCCCACCTTGAGTCCACCTGATGTTTCCGAGAAGTTGTTGTATAAACAAACGCACCGTCAACAGCTGGGCAGTTCGTGCAGTGAGGTACTTACCCAACCAAGGGCCGTGGTAGAGGTCATGCTGAGCAGGTGTTTCAGTCATATGACACTGTCGGCTTGCAGCCGGGAAAAATAAGCATTGCTATTCAGGACTAAATATGATATAAACATTCAACTAGGGATTGCCAATTCCAGTTGAAAAGTCGTGGCACGTGCTACTACTAAACTTACTTCCGAGCAGCAGTTGTCCATTCGCCGTCCGACTTGATAAAATGAGTGTATTCTTCTGATCGGCAGAATCGTACAAGAGAGCAGGGACGGGCTTGGCTGCTCGATATTCAAGTGATCGGTCGAATCAGCGAGTAGCCATGTTGCTCTGTACTTCACCTGATATTCCGTAGAAAATAAATTGCGAACAGTTGGGTCCAGTAGTTTTATAGATTTAATTTACGTCCATTTGTAGCTTGATGTGTCCAGAGTAGTTGATCAGATAAAATCATAAAACCGTCAACGCTGCCAGCTGCGGCCAACTGCCTTCATTTCTAAATATAAATCTTTTTAAAGATTTTAATATAAACTATATACAGATATTTATAAACGTAGTTTAGAGTGAAGATTCACTCATTTTGCTTCGTATGTAATCCATATTAAAATATCTAAAAAAACTTGTATTTAAAAACGGAGGAAGTACAATAGACACTGTGCTACCGTGCTCTACCGCCGGTGTCTGCAGGCAACAGATTAACGCCATGCTTGCCAAGAAAGTGAAATATGATAAACATCGATTCAAGATGAAGACAGATGAGAAAAGTGATGAAGTAAACTACGAATCCACTGTGCACCAATATCTGTTTATTTTCTTGAGACAAATGCACAATCTGGTAGAGAACGCAGCAGGCCACCGATCCCGCCTGCCGCGACCTAACCGTCCCACCGGCAGTCCAATGCTACTACTTGGAACATTTAGTCCGTGTTAACCTTCTGGCCTCATGTTGCTCGATTGGCTTTGTGGTGTTTATTTCGAAGTCGCTAAGGGCTCCTTTGATTCAAAGGAATTCTATAGGACTTCTGGAGGATTGAAATCCTTAAGTATTTTTCCTATTTTGGTCCTTTGATTCATAGGATTGGATCCCATAGGAATTTTTCCTATAAAATCTAACATCCACTCCAACCTCTTTTTACAATTTCTTTTCTTTTCCTGTGTCATCAAACACTCCATGCTAATCCTGTAGGATTCATGTGTGCATGGCACTCCTACCTTATACTTTTCCTATTCCTACGTTTTGAAAATCCTGCGAATCAAAGAGGGCCTAAAGGTTCGCAAGAACTGTTTCTCGCCTCCGGCGAGAGAAGAGCTCCTATTCCACGACCTGTGTGTGGGGAAGCGAGCAAACACGCACCCCCCGTGCACTTTGGGCCGGTCCACTGCCGCGCGAGGCGCCCTTTTTTTTCCTCCTGTTGTTATTCTTTTCTACTTTTACCTTTTTTAAGTTTGGGATTTCAAAGAAAGGTTCACTACTTTGAAAAATGTTCTAGAATGTAATTTTTTTGATGGTTTTCAGGAGTTCAAAATTGTTCATAAAATAGATTTTTTCCCCTTGTATTTTAAAAAATGTTCATGAATTTGAATTTTTTTTCGGATTTCAATAAATTATAACTTTAATATTGATTCATGAATTTCAAAGCATGTCAAAAAATTAAAATTGTACCCACATTTAAAAAACTATTCTATTTCAAAATATGTTCAAGAATTTTGAAAATTTTCCAGGCTTTCAAAAATATTCTTGAATTTTAAAGTATTCCAAAATGTTCATGAATCTAAAAATATTCTTGAATTCATAAAACAAATCTAAAAATCTGTATTTCAAAAAAGTTGACAGATTTAAAAACTATTTGTTGATTTGAACATTGATACCGATTTTGAAAAAATGTCCTCGCATTTATTTTTTTAATTTTTTTGAAAGAAATTCAGGAAATGAAAAGAAGGAAATCTTCTATATCTAAATAGCTCGCCTCCACTAACCTATTTCTCTCAACATGCAAGCTTGACACCTCATCAAGCAACATGCATTAAAAAAGGTCCACCTCAACATTCAATGAGTCATAAGAAAAGGTTCAGCTCAACATGCAAACATGCTGATATATTTAATAAATATTTTACAAAAATACAATAATCAAACAAAATAAACCATATGTATTTTTTTAATTTTAGCTCTCATATTATTTCTACGAATATTCTTATTGCCATAAAATCAATATCTTTGAAATATATTGCAAAGTATTCCTGCAACAACGTGCGGGGCTTCATCTAGTAAAAATAAAAGAGGAAACCAAAAAACAAGAGGAAAATAAATGGTTCAGGAAAAATTATAGAACCTTTCAAAACCCAGTAGAAGAAGGCTCGCTGAATCCCGAATATGGGCTGGCCCCATATAACACATCAGCACTCAATGGGTACGCGATACCTGACTATTCCCCGACCTATTCAGGAATAAGATTTGCCCTGCGAGCGCTATAGGATAGCCCACTACCTGAACTATCGTGTGAGTATTTTTTTCTCCCGTTGTTTTCTTTTATCATTTCTTCAGAGCTTGGCAACTGTTCTCTTAGGTTTTCCTCCTGTTTATTCAGTTCTTTATTTTTCTTTATGGGTCTTTGTGATTTTGTTTGTTTCCTTATATGATTTTTTATTTTTCCTTTTTATATTTTTATGTTTTTCAACACATATCTTGTTTTACACATTGTACATTTTGTATACACATCAAGAACATTTTTTATAGGTGCCGGTCGAGTTAAGAACCACATCGTTGCTAGAGATGGTCATGCAATTAGATTTCAGTACCCAGTAGTCAGGAAAGAGTGCTCCTACCCACCCGACACTAGGGTTTCTTCTGCCTCCCGCCAGCGCTGACGCTAGTTTGCCTCGTCTCCTGTGGCCTTAGGGTCATGAAGGTGTGGTGGATCCCAACATTTGTCGGCTGGAGGGTTTCATTTTTAATGCTATTATGAGTTTTCTTAGGGTTTATGTTCTGTTCGGAGAAACGAGGCGACGACGGCTCTCTAAAGATGTAATAAGGTTCTCCGCGCCTAGCCCCCACCCATGTTTCGTCTTAAGGTGAGCTTTCTTCATCTCCATACTCCTCCTATCTTCGAAATCGAACTTCTCTAAGGCATAAGGTCTTGCATAGCAGGGGTGCACTAGTCGAATTGTAAAAAATGGAAATTACATGTTAAAGAAAAAAAGCACAAGTCATGCTTAATTACGAAAAAAATACTTGCTGCCGTTACATACCGTAAAATGTTCGAAGGTCTCCTTCAGCGTGAGAGTGAAGCACCTATCATTTTCTAGGTGAGGCATGTCGCACATACCCTCATCATCGGTGCCGTAATCGCACTCCGGGATCCTATCGTCGCCAGACATTTCCTGTGTTTATAATTCAAAGATTAAAAATTAACGGTAAATACCAGAAACTCAACACACAGATCACTATTCAGCACGGATTGACTTTCGGTCTATTCGCCGCCATTGTCACCAATCTCATGATGCTCACCGTCAAGAGTGAGTAATCTCTTCGTAGGCTTGCTGGACGGTGATGGGTTGAATAAGATTCATCTTGTAACCGAGTTAGTTTTGTTAGGGCTTGATCCCTAGTATCCACTATGTTTTGAGATTGATGTTGCTATGACTTTGCTATGTTTAATGCTTGTCACTATGGCCTGAGTGCCATGATTTCAGATCTGAACCGTTTATATTTTCAAGTTATATGCACGTATTACGTGTTATGATCTGCATACCCCAAGCTGACAATAATTGGGATTCTTTCCGGTGATGATTGTAGTTTGAGGAGTTCATGTATTCACTATGTGTTAATGCTTTGTTCCTGTTCTCTATTAAAAGGAGGCCTTAATATCCCTTAGTTTTCTTATGGACCCCGCTGCCACGGGAGGGTAGGACAAAAGATTTCATGCAAGTTCTTTTTCATAAGCACATATGACTATATACAGAATACATGCCTACATTATATTGATGAATTGGAACTAGCTTTGTGTCGTCCTAGATTATGACTGCTATATGATGAATATTGTCCAGTGAAATCACCGATTCAATACCTACGAGTTTTTTTACATATTGTTCTTGCTAAGTTACTACTGTCGTTACTACTGTTACAACTGCTGCTACTACTGCTACTGTTACCGTTACTATCATTGCTACTGCTATCAAATTATTATACTACTGTGCTACTAATCACTCTACTGCAGATATTTAGTCTCCAGGTGTGATTGTATTGACACCTCAACTGCTACTTACAATTATTCTTTGGCTCCCTTGTGTCTAATCAATAAATTTAGGTTGAATACTCTACCCTCGAAAACCATTGCGATCCCCTATACTTGTGGGTTATCAAGACCTTTTTCTGGTGCCGTTGCCGAGGAGCATATCTATATTTGCTGAGTCACTTGGAATTTATATCTGTTGATCACCATGTAAGAATCTTAAGGATGATAGAACCAAGATCGTTCCCTCTAAGACGAGGGGAGGTAAGGAACTGTTATCTAGCTCTGCACTTGATTTACCTTCTGTTTTAAGTAAGCTTGCGACACCACCACCTGTTATTAATTCCGATATGTCACAAGTAATTGCTGATGCTACTTCTGCTATGAATGATGCTATTGATGATGCTAGTACTTTGCTTGATAAGACCGTGCCACTAGGTGAATTTCTTGATGAACAACTTGCTAGAGCTAAAGAAATTGACAATGCTGAAACTGATGAGATTACTAAAACTGATGAAATTATTGAAACTGGAAATTTTAATTCACCTATTGGAAATACAGTGCCTAAATATGAATTGCCTGAGATACCCGAGGGTTATGTTATGGATGGAGAGGTAGCTAGAGACTTTCTTGCTTGTAAGGATAGAGATGATCTAAGAAATTATTATACAAGTAGAAAGAAAAAAAACCTTGAATGTTAGAATGAAATATGATCCTAAGTTTGCTACTTCACCTATCTTTATTACTGATAATGATTATGAATGCTTTGTCGATCTTGAGTTAATTACTTTGGTTGAATCTAATCCTTTCCATGGCTATGAAACTGAAACTGATGTGGCACATCTTACTAAATTAAATGATATAGCCACCCTATTTACTCATGATGAAAAAATTCGCTATTACTATATTCTCAAGTTATTTCCTTCCTCGTTACAAGGTGATGCTAAGATATGGTACAATACACTTACTCCTGGTTGTATGCGTAGTCCCCAGGATATGATCTATTACTTCTCTGAAAAATATTTTCCTGCTCACAAGAAACAAGTTGCCTTACAGGAAATATTTAACTTTGTGCAAATTGAAGAAGAGAGTCTCCCACAAGTTTGGGGGAGGCTTCTCCAATTACTTAATGCTTTGCTTGATCATCCTCTTAAGAAAAATGAAATACTTGATATCTTCTATAATGGACTAACTGATGCTTCTAGGGACCACCTAGATAGCTGTGTGGTACGTCTTCGTCGTATCTATAATTTTTATTGTTCCATGCCAATATTATACAACTTTCACATACTTTTGGCAACATTTTATATTATTTTTGGGACTAACATATTGATCCAGTGCCCAGTGCTAGTTCCTGTTTGTTGCATGCTTTTTGTTTCGCAGAATATCCATATCAAACAAAGTCCAAATGCGATAAAAATTGATGGAGAATTATTTTGGAATGTATGTGATTTTTGGGAGGTGGAATCAATGCAAACGGAGGCCCACGACCTCCACTACCCACCAGGGCGCGACCTCCCCCTGGTGCACGGTGGTGTCTATTGGGCACACCGTAATTCGGTTGGGGCCCTTCTTCGGGCGTAAGGAAGCTTATATCCGGAAAAATATGATGTTAAAATTTCAACACAATTGGAGTTACGGATCTCCGGATATTTAAGAAACGGTTTAAATGTAAGAGAGAGAAAGAGAGAGAGAGAGAGAGAGAGAGAGAGAGAGAGAGAGAGAGAGAGAGAGAGAGAGAGAGCTCTCGCCCTCCGCCGCCATGGAGGCCATGGACCAGAGAGGAAACCCTCCTCCCATCTAGTGGGGAGGTCAAGGAAGAAGAATAAGGAGGGGTCTCTCTCCCCCTCTCTCTCGGTGGCGCCGGAGCACCGCCGGGGCAAGGATCGTGACAGCGATCTACAACAACAACTTCGCCGCCGTCAACAGCAACTCTCTCCCCCTCTATGCAACGGTGTAACCTCTCTATTCCCGCTGTAATTCTCTACTTAAACATGATGCTCAACACTATATATTATTATCCAATGATATGAGGTTATCCTATGATGTTTGAGTAGATCTGTTTTATCTTATGGGTTGATTGATTATTGTGATTGGTTTGAGTTGTATATTATATTTTGGTGCTGTCCTCTACCTCTGCTGAAAACAGTCTCTTCCCACATACACACAGCATAGCGGATTCACAGACCCAAAAGCCCTAATTGAACCCTCCATCGCCCCAAATCTGATAGATGGAACATGACTAGGGTATAATTCTCTGATTGCCATGCGGGGGCAACGCTCACACCCTACTGTGTGGCAAGGGGAGCGGGTCCTCCCAGAGCACGCAGGTTCTCGGCTGCCGAAAGGCATGAAGGAAATATGCCCTAGAGGCAATAATAAAGTTTTTATTTATATTTCCTTATATCATGATAAATGTTTATTATTCATGCTAGAATTGTATTAACCAGAAACTTAGTACATGTGTCAATACATAGACAAACAGAGTGTCCCTAGTATGCCTCTACTTGACTAGCTCGTTAATCAAAGATGGTTAAGTTTCCTAGCCATAGACATGTGTTGTCATTTGATGAACGGGATCACAGCATTAGAGAATGATATGATGGACAAGACCCATCCGTTAGCTTAGCACTATGATCGTTTAGTTTATTGCTATTGCTTTCTTCATGACTTATACATGTTCCTATGACTATGAGATTATGCAACTTCCGAACCGGAGGAATACTTAGTGTGCTACCAAACGTCACAACGTAACTGGGTGACTATAAAGATGCTCTACAGGTGTGTCCGATGGTGTTTGTTGAGTTGGCATAGATCGAAATTAGGATTTGTCACTCCGTGTATCGGAGAGGCATCTCTGGGCCCTCTCGGTAATGCACATCACGATAAGCCATGCAAGCAATGTGACTAATGGGTTAGTTCCGGGATGATGCGTTATGGAACGAGTAAAGAAACTTGCCGGTAATGAGATTGAACTAGGTATGATGATACTTACGATCGAGTCTCGGGAAAGTCACATACCGATGACAAAGGGAACAACGTATGTTGTTATGCGGTTTGACCGATAAAGATCTTCGTAGAATATGTAGGAGCCAATATGAGCATCCAGGTTCCGCTACTGGTTATAGACCGGAGATGTGTCTCGGTCATGTTTACATAGTTCTCGAACCCATACGGTCCACACGCTTAACGTTTGATGACAATTTGTATTATGAGTTTATGTGATTTGATAACTGAAGGTTGTTCAGAGTCCCGGATAAGATCACGGACATGACGAGGAGTCTCAAAATGGTTGAGACATAAAAATTGATATATTGGACGATGTTATTCGGGCACCGGATGAGTTCCAAGAGGTGCCAGAGGATTATCAGAACCCCCGAGGGAACTAACGGGCCTTCATGGGCCTTGGTGGGAAGAGAGGAAGGGCCACAAGGGGCTGGCCGTGTGCCCCCCTTTGGGTCCGAATTGGACTAGGGGAAGGGGTGGCGCCCCCCTCTCCTTCCCTTCCCTTTCTCCCTTCCTTCTTCCCCCTCTTCCTTAGGTGGAAACCTACTAGGACTTGGAGTCCTAGTAAGATTCCCCTCTCCTGGCGCGCCCTAGGAGGGCCGGCCGGCCTCCCCTCCTTTATATACGGGGGCAGGGGGGCACCCTAGAACACACAAGTTTCTCTTAACCGTGTGCGTTGCCCCCCTCCACAGTTAAACACCTTGGTCATATCGTCATAGTGCTTAGGCGAAGCCCTGCGCCGGTAACTTCATCATCACCGTCGCCACACCGTCGTGCTGACGGAACTCTCCTTTGGCCTCAACTGGATCAAGAGTTCGAGGGACGTCATCGAGCTGAACGTGTGCTGATCGCGCAGGTGCTGTACGTTCGGTACTTGGATCGGTTGGATCGCGAAGACGTTCGACTACATCAACCGCATTACTAAACGCTTCCGCTTTCGGTCTACGAGGGTACGTAGACACACTCTCCCCGCTCGTTGCTATGCATCTCCTAGATAGATCTTGCGTGATCGTAGGTAAATTTTTTGAAATACTGCGTTCCCCAACAGTGGCATCCGAGCCAGGTCTATGCGTAGATGTTATATGCATGAGTAGAACACAATGAGTTGTGGGCGATAATAGTCATACTGCTTACCAGCAACGTCTTACTTTGATTCGGCGGTATTGTTGGATGAAGCGGCCCGGACCGACATTACATGACCATGTTCATGAGACTGGTTCTACCGACGTGCTTCGCACAAAGGTGGCTAGCGGGTGTCTGTTTCTCCAGCTTTAGTTGAATCGAGTTTGACTACGCCCGGTCCTTGTTAAAGGTTTAAACAGCACACTTGATGAAAAATCATTGTGGGTTTGATGCGTAGGTAAGAACGGTTCTTGCTAGAAGCCCGTAGCAGCCACGTAAAACTTGCAACAACAAAGTAGAGGACGTCTAACTTATTTTTGCAGGGCTTGTTGTGATGTGATATGGTCAAGACGTGATGATATATAAATTGTTGTATGAGATGATCATGTTTTGTAACAGTTACCAGCAACTGGTAGGAGCCATATGGTTGTCACTTTATTGTATGAAATGCAATCACCATGTAATTTCTTTACTTTATCACTAAGCGGTAGCAATAGTCGTAGAAGCAATAGTTGGCGAAACGACAACGATGATACGATGGAGATCAAGGTGTCAAGCTGGTGAAGATGGTGATCATGACGGTGCTTTGGAGATGGAGATCAAAGGCATAAGATGATGATGGCCATACCATATCACTTATTTTGATTGCATGTGATGTTTATCCTTTATGCATCTTATTTTGCTTAGTACGGCGGTAGCATTATAAGATGATCTCTCACTAAATTTCAAGGTCTAAGTGTTCTCCCTGAGTATGCACCGTTGCTACAGTTCGTCGTGCCGAGACACCACGTGATGATCGGGTGTGATAAGCTCTACGCTCACATACAACAGGTGCAAGCCAGTTTTGCACACGCAGAATACTCGGGTTAAACTTGACGAGCCTAGCATATGCAAATATGGCCTCAGAACACTGAGACCGAAAGGTCGAGCGTGAATCATATAGTAGATATGATCAACATAGTGATGTTCACCATTGAAAACTACTCCATCTCACGTGATGATCGGACATGGTTTAGTTGATTTGGATCACGTGATCATTTAGATGACTAGAGGGATGTCTATCTAAGTGGGAGTTCTTAAGTAATATGATTAATTGAATTTTAATTTATCATGAACTTAGTCCCGATAGTATTTGAATATCTATGTTGTAGATCAATAGCTCGCGTATAGCTCCCTTGTTTTATTTTTGATTCGTTCCTAGAGAAAAATAAGTTGAAAGATGATAGTAGCAATAATGCGGACTAGGTCCGTGATCTGAGGATTATCCTCATTGCTGCATAGAAGAATTATGTCCTTAATGCACCGCTAGGTGACAGACCTATTGCAGGAGCAGATGCAGACGTTATGAACATTTGGCAAGATCGGTATGATGACTACTTGATAGTTTAGTGCGCCATGATTTACGGCTTAGAACCGGGACTTAAAAAACCTTTTGAACGCCATAGAGCATATAAGATGTTCCAAGAGTTGAAAATGGTATTTTAGACTCATGCCCGTGTTAAGAGGTATGAGACCTCTGACAAAGTAATTTTCCTACAAGATGGAGGAGAATAGCTCAGCTAGTGAGCATATGCTCAGAATGTCTGGGTACTACAATCACTTGAATCAAGTGGGAGTTAATCTTCCAGATAAGATAGCGATTAACAGAGTTCTCTAGTCACTATCACCAAGTTACTGGAACTTCGTGATGAACTATAATATGCAAGGGATGACGAAAACGATTCCCGAGCTCTTCACAATGTTGAAATCCGCGAAGGTAGAAATCAATAAAAAGCATCAAGTGTTGATGGTTGACAAGACCACTAGTTTCAAGAAAAGGGCAAAGGGAAAGAAAGGGAACTTCAAGAAGAATGGCAAGCAAGTTGCCACTCCCATGAAGAAGCCCAAAGCTAGACACAAGCCTGAAAGTGCTTCTACTACAAAGGGACTGGTCAATGAAAGCGGAACCGCCCCAAGTATTTGGTGGATACGAAGGATGGCAAAGTGAAAGGTATATTTGATATACATGTTATTGATGTGTACCTTACTAATGCTTGTAGTAGCGCCTCGGTATTTGATACTGGTTCTGTTGCTCATGTTTGCAACTCGAAACAGGGGCTATGGATTAAGCGAAGATTGGCTAAGGACGAGGTGACGATGCGCGTGGGAAATGGTTCCAAAGTCGATGTGATCGCCGTCGGCACACTACCTCTACATCTACCTTCGGGATTAGTTTTAGACTTGAATAATTGTTATTTGGTGCCAGCGTTAAGCATGAACATTATGTCAGGATCTTGTTTGATGCGAGACGGTTATTCATTTAAATCATAGAATAATGGTTGTTCTATTTATATGAGTAATATCTTTTATGGCCATGCACCCTTAATGAGTGGTCTATTTTTGTTGAATCTCGATAGTAATGATACACATATTCATAGTATTGAAGCCAAAAGATATAAGTTTAATAATGATAGTGCAACTTATTTGTGGCACTGCCGTTTAGGCCATATTGGTGTAAAGCGCATGAAGAAACTCCATGCTGATGGGCTTTTGGAATCACTTGATACTTGCAAACCATGCCTCATGGGCAAGATGACTAAGACTCCGTTCTCCGGAACAATGGAGCGAGCAACAGACTTGTTGGAAATAATACATACTGATGTATGCGGTCCGATGAGTGTTGAGGCTCACGGCGGGTATCATTATTTTCTGACCTTCGCAGATGATTTGAGCAGATATGGGTATATCTACTTGATGAAACATAAGTCTAAAACATTTGAAAAGTTCAAAGAATTTCAGAGTGAAGTGGAAAATCATCGTAACAAGAAAATAAAGTTTCTATGATCTGATCATGAAGGAGAATATTTGAGTTATCAGTTTGGTCTTCATTTGAAACAATATGGAATAGTTTCGCAACTCACGCCACCTGGAACACCACAGCGTAATGGTGTGTCCGAACGTCGTAACCGCACTTTATTAGATATGGTGCGATCTATGATGTCTCTTACTGAATTACCGCTATCGTTTTGGGGTTATGCCTTGGATACGGCTGCATTCACGTTAAATAGGGCACCATCTAAATCCGTTGAGATGACACCTTATGAACTGTGGTTTGGCAAGAAACCCAAGCTGTCGTTTCTTAAAGTTTGGGGTTGTGATGCTTATGTGAAAAAGCTTCAACCTGATAAGCTCGAACCCAAATCGGAGAAATGTGTCTTCACAGGATACCCAAAGGAGACTGTTGGGTACACCTTCTATCACAGATCCGAAGGCAAAATATTCGTTGCTAAGAATGGGTCCTTTCTAGAGAAGGAGTTTCTCTCGAAAGAAGTGAGTGGGAGGAAAGTATAACTTGATGAGGTAATTGTACCTTCTCCCGAATTGGAAAATAGTTCATCATAGAAAACAGTTCCAGTGACTCCTACACCAATTAGTGAGGAAGCTAATGATTATGATCATGAGTGTTTAGACCAAGTTACTACTGAACCTCGTAGGTCAACAAGAGTAAGATCCGCACCAGAGTGGTACTGTAATCCTGTTCTGGACGTCATGTTACTAGACCATAACGAACCTACGAACTATGAGGAAGCGATGATGAGCCCAGATTATGCAAAATGGCTTGAGGCCATGAAATCTGAGAAGTGATCCATGTATGAGAACAAAGTGTGGACTTTGGTTGACTTGCCCGATGATCGGCAAGCCATCGAGAATAAATGGATCTTCAAGAAGAAGACTGACTGTCGGTGTCAAAACCGGCGGATCTCGGGTAGGGGGTCCCGAACTATGCGTCTAAGGCGGATGGTAACAGGAGGCGGGGGACACGATGTTTACCCAGGTTCGGGCCCTCTCGATGGAGGTAATACCCTACTTCCTGCTTGATTGATCTTGATGATATGAGTATTACAAGAGTTGATCTACCACGAGATCGTAGAGGCTAAACCCTAGAGGCTAGCCTATGGTATGATTGTTGTTGTCCTACGGACTAAACACTCCGGTTTATGTAGACACCGGAGGGTGCTAGGGTTACACAGAGTCGGTTACAAGGGAGGAGATCTACATATCCGTATTGCCAAGCTTGCCCTCCGCGCCAAGGAGAGTCCCATCCGGACACGGGACGAAGTATTTAATCTTGTATCTTCATAGTGCAACAGTCCGGCCAAAGGATATAGTCCGGCTGTCCGGATACCCCTTAATCCAGGACTCCCTCAGTAGCCCCTGAACCAGGCTTCAATGACGATGAGTCCGGCGCGCAGATTTGTCTTCGGCATTGCAAGGCGGGTTCCTCCTCGAATAGTCCATAGAAGATTTTGAACACAAGGATAGTGTCCGGCTCTGCAAAACAAATTCCACGTACCACCGTAGAGAGAATAATACTTCCACAAATCTAATCTGCTGACACACTCGGTAGCATGACATCGCATCACGGCCCGGTCATTATTCGAACCGTTTTTCTCAACCAGCCTCGGCGCATATTGCGAGGCGGTTTCCTTGGCACGTCTTGTCGAAGCAGAGATCGTGTCCCCTTATCACGAGATTCTCATCAATACGGACGTGGGTAACCCAACCGCGCCATCAATTACGGCGCTTGGGGAATAAGCGAGTTTACTAGGCAGGTGGGGGCGTATAGTTTCGTCTGCCCTTATAAAGGGATAAGGGTTCACCTTTTTCACCCACGCCTTCTTCCTCCTCGCTCATCCATTCTCGCGCACCCGAGCTCCAACACCCAAGTTTGCGTCTTTCTCCTCAAACCGCTCCAAGCATGTCCGGAGCGGGAGGCAAGTGGATGAAATCCTCCGTCATGGAGGAGGACATCAAAAAGCTGCGGGGAGCCGGATACTTGGCCGCGGATATTGCGCACCGGCTCCCCAACGCGGGGCAGATCGTCCCTACCCCGGAATCTCATGAGAGGGTAGTTTTCCTCACCCACTTCGTCCGCGGACTGGGATTTCCCCTCCACCCGTTCGTCCGCGGCCTCATGTTCTACTACGGGCTGGATTTCCATGATCTGGACCCGAACTTCATCCTCAACATCTCGGCGTTTATCTTCGTGTGCGAGGCCTTCCTCCGCGTTCGGCCCCACTTCGACCTGTGGCTGAAGACCTTCAATGTTAAACCGAAGATGGTGGGCGGCCAACAAGTGGAATGCGAAGGCGCCATGGTGGGCAAAATGCCCAACGTCACATGGCTTGAGGGCTCCTATGTGGAGACCACAAAGGGGTGGCAATCGGGGTGGTTCTACATCACCGAGCCGCGCAACACCACCTGGGTGGCGGCCCCCGATTTTCGATCCGGAATCCCCATGCGGCTCACCTCCTGGAAAGAGAAGGGCATGTCCTGGGGTCCATCGGTAGAGCTGACCGGACTCCAGAAATGCATCCGGAACATGATAAGAAAGAAACTCAAGCTTGTCAACGTGGTCCAGGTCATGCTCTTCCGCCGGATCCTCCCGTGTCAACGACGAGCATTCAATTTGTGGGAGTTCGACTTGGCCGAGCACCAGACGCTGCGAGAGCTCCTCGACACAACGCACAAGGATGTCTGGAGGGTGCTGTTCAAGGGCGCCGAGGTACCTCCTCCCCTTACTGAGGACCGCGGACTTAGCGCGAAGCGCCCTGTGAATCCGGTAAGTCTTTTATAAGATGTTTATTTTCCCCAATTTGATCATGTGCGGGATCTAAGCCTCCATGCCTTTAACAGGACTGGGTGGAGACAGCGGAGCAGATTGACCGTCCAGCCCCCCTGCCCGAAGATCCAGCCGACGTTCTCCTAACGGAGATGCTGACTCCGGCACCTTATGAGGTGCCGGAGAAGAAGACCAAGAAGAAGACCACGGGGACCCGAAAGGGTCTCCGGCTTCAGGTGATATCGGACTCATCGTCCGGTAACTCCGAGACGCACTCCTCTCGTGAAAACAAGGAGCAGGAAGAGGAAGGCTCTCCCCCCCCAGCCGGGGAGACAAGAAAAGGAAGGCCGCCCCAACCGGGGAGGCCGAAGGGTCCAAGAAGGGAATGACTCTCCTTCCGGACTGTTCCACGACCGCCGCTTATAGTGAAGACGAGTGGTTGCCCAGGGACAAGCCCCTGGCGAAGTCGTAAGTATTCGGATACCAGAGTGATTCATGGTATGATTTTATTGCACTGCTTCTCCTTACGCCGAACATGATTATGCAGTCCTTCCCGAGCCCGCATCGACGTATCTTTGTCGGACGGTTCTTTGGACCCGTCGGATATGAGTAGCGATACACTTCCGACCGCCTCCACCCCTTGCCCTACGGACAACGCCAGGTGTTGTCTCAGAAGGCACCAAGCCGAGGGGAGGTAGTCCTGGAGGCGCCTCGAGGCGACCTTCCGGACCCCGGGCGCAAAGGGAGCAAGACTCCCACGGGCTCCAAGTTCGGCCCTCAGCCGAACACTATGCCAGAACCTCGTGTGGTTCCGGACTTCGGCAGGCGACCCCCTGTTAAGAGGGGCAAGCCGCCCGTGCAGGTGACCTCTGTCCATCCAGAGGCACCGGACAACTTGCTGGAAGCGCTTCGCAACGCTTCCATCGATGAAGAGCACCGCACTATCATGAGTGCGGTGATCGAGAAGGTTCAGTCCGCCAAAAGCGGACTAACTAAAGCTTGTGCCAGCCTCCTAACAGGCTTTCAGGTGAGTAATTAGATTGTAGGAAAATAGTACCGCATAGACAGTAGCCCCTGATGCTCTGTTTGGCGTTCGCAAAGAAAAGCCGAATAGAGGATCGAATAATAATCACAGGAGTCTAATCATAATATGTCTATGTGAATATGCAGGCTTCACTGCCGGCCGCTGCCGCACGTACTGCGGAGGTCGCTGCACTGAAGCAGGACCTTGAGCGGTCCGAGGAAGAGCTCGGTCTTGCCAAGAGGAAGCTCGAGGAGAGCAAAGGTAAGCAATAGCTTGTCTATATGAAAAAAGATTTGGTTGCAGAATAATAGGATCATCATGAATGTGCCACGGGCCACGACTGAAGTGGCGACCCTGAAGAAGGCGCTGTCCGAGGCTGAGAACAAAGCGGCCCAGGAGCGCACCGAGCAAGAAAAACAAGAGGCCCGAGTAGGCGAGGTGCAGCAAGAGCTCCAGGCTCTCGTCAAGAAGCACGAGGCCTTGGAGCTTGACTCTAAGACGCGAGAGTCCGAGCTTGCAAAGGCGCTCGACAGCATGAAACATGCCAAGGCCGAAGCCCAAAAGGCCCTCCAGGAAATGGAGGCGATTAATAAGATAGCAGCGGGTAAGGCATTCATTATGCAAAGCAAGCATGTGAAAGAAAATTTATTTTTACTTGCCCGAGTTCGGAGCTCTCCAGGAGCGTTCGCAGATCTGCCTTGCAGTGTGTCTGATGCCGCGGAGTTCTACCGGGCGAGGAGGGGAGCTCGACGGAGAAGTTGTTCTGGTCTCAGTATACTGGGACCGAACACCCGATGCCCTTGAGCGACCAACTGAAGCAATTGGTCGAGCTTCACAAGGCCGCCGAACAGGCCATGAAGGGTCTCATAGTCCGGCTGTGGCCTGGCGAGCCCTTGCCGAACAGCTAATTCAGCCTGTTGAGGCGTGATACGTCTCCAACGTATCTATATTTTTTGATTGTTCCATGCTATTATATTATGTGTTTTGGATGTTTATGGGCTTTATTTTACACTTTTATATTATTTTGGGACTAACCTATTGACCCGAGCCAGTGCGGTTTCTTTTTTCCCTTGCTTGATGTTTGAAGAAAAGGAATATCAAACGGAGTCGAAACGGAATGAAACCAACTGGAGAAGTTATTTTTGGAAGGAAAGCTATCGGATAAACTTGGAGTGCACGACAGGAAAGAAATGAGGGAGCCACGAGGTAGGGGGCGCGCCCACCCCCCTAGGGCACGCCCTCCACCCTCGTGGCTCCCCTGACGTACTTCTTCCACCTATGTATATCCATATACCCTAAAAACTTCGGGGAGGAGAATAGATCGGGAGTTCCGCTGCCGCAAGCCTCTGTAGCCACCAAAACCTAATCGGGACCCTGTTCTGGCACCCTGCTGGAGGGGGGAACCCTCACCGGTGGCCATCTTCATCATCCCGGCTCTCTCCATGATGAGGAGGGAGTAGTTCACCCTCGGGGCTGAGGGTATGTACCAGTAGCAATGTATTTGATATCTCTCTCTCTCGTGTTCTTGATTTGGCACAATCTTCATGTATCGCGAGCTTTGCTATTATTATAGTTGGATCTTATGTTTCTTTGCCCCCTCTTCTCTCTTGTAATGAATTGAGTTTTCCCTTTGAAGTAATCTTATCGGATTGAGTCTTTAATGATTTGAGAACACTTGATGTATGTCTTGCCGTGCGTATCTGTGGTGACAATGGGATATCACATGACTCACTTGATGTATGTTTTGGTGATCAACTTGCAGGTTCCGCCCATGAACCTATGCATAGGGGTTGGCACACGTTTCCGTCGTGATTCTCTGGTAGGAACTTTTGGGAACTCTTTGAGGTTCTATGTGTTGGTTGAATAGATGAATCTGAGATTGTGTGATGCATATCGTATAATCATACCCACGGATACTTGAGGTGACATTGGAGTATCTAGGTGACATTAGGGTTTTGGTTGATTTGTGTCTTAAGGTGTTATTCTAGTACGAACTCTAGGGCTGTTTGTGACACTTATAGGAATAGCCCAACGGATTGATTGGAAAGAATAACTTTGAGGTGGTTTCGTACCCTACCATAATCTCTTTGTTTGTTCTCCGCTATTAGCAACTTTGGAGTGACTCTTTGTTGCATGTCGAGGGATAGTTATATGATCCAATTATGTTATTATTGTTGAGAGAACTTGCACTAGCGAAAGTATGAACCCTAGGCCTTGTTTCCTAGCATTGCAATACCGTTTACGCTCACTTTTATCATTAGTTACCTTTCTGTTTTTATTTTTTCAGATTACAAAAACCTATATCTGCCATCCATATTGCACTTGTATCACCATCTCTTCGCCGAACTAGTGCACCTATACAATTTACCATTGTATTGGGTGTGTTGGGGACACAAGAGACTCTTTGTTATTTGGTTGCAGGGTTGCTTGAGAGACCATCTTCATCCCTCGCCTCCCACGGATTGATAAACCTTAGGTCATCCACTTGAGGGAAATTTGCTACTGTCCTACAAACCTCTGCACTTGGAGGCCCAACAACGTCTACAAGAAGAAGGTTGTGTAGTAGACATCAAGCTCTTTTCTGGCACCGTTGCCGGGGAGGTTAGTGCTTGAAGGTATATCTTTAGATCATGCAATCGAATCTTTTTGTTTCTTGTTTTAGCACTAGTTTAGTTTATAAAAGAAAACTACCAAAAAATGGAATTAAGGTTGCCTCATATTCTTCATCTTTTTAATGTCTTTCGTGAAAATGATGGAAAGGAAAATTGTGCTCAAGTACTAGAAGAAGAATTATGTAGAATGCTTGGCAGAAAATATGTGAATGATGAGCATGATTGCAATGTTCTTAGTATGAATTCCTTGAACATCCATGATGCTAATGATATGCAAAGCCACAAGCTTGGGGAAGCTATGTTTGATGAAGATGATATTTTTTGTCCGCCAAGCTTTGATGAGCAAATTTATTATGATGAAAGCATGCCTCCTATCTATGATGATTATTGTGATGACACGTATGCTTTAAATAATAATGATAACCATGAAACTTGTCATCTTGATCTTAATTTTCAATCACATGATAGTTATTTTATTGAGTTTGATCCCACTACTATTCATGAGAAGAAATTTGCTTATGTGGAGAGTAGTAAATTTTCTATGCTTGTAGATCATGAAAAGAATGCTTTAGGTTCTGGTTATATTGTTGAATTAATTCATGATGCTACTGAAAATTATTATGAGGGAGGAATATATGCTTGTAGGAATTGCAATAATATCAAGTTTCCTCTCTATGTGCTTAAAGTTTTGAAGTTATGCTTGTTTTGCCTTCCTATGCTAGTTGATTCTTGTTCCCATAAGTTGTTTGCTCAAAAAATCCCTATGCATAGGAAGTGGGTTATACTTAAATGTGCTAGTCATATTCTTCATGATGCTCTCTATATGTTTCAATTCTTATCTTTTATGCGAGCATCATTGAAATCGTCATGCCTAGCTAGGGGCGTTAAACGATAGCGCTTGTTGGGAGGCAACCCAATTTTATTTTAGTTTCTTGCTTTTTGGTTCTGTTTTGTAATAAATAATCCATCTAGCTTCTGTTTAGATGTGGTTTTATGTTTTAATTAGTGTTTGTGCCAAGTAGAACCTTTGGGAAGACTTGGGTGAAGTCTTTATGATCATGCTGTAAAAACAGAAACTTTAGCGCTCACGAAATTAGCTAAAACTTTTTACTGGAGAGTGATATTTAGTTGATTCTTTTTGAAGATGATTACTAGACAAATCCCTCAGGTCCACCAATTTATTGTAGAATTTTTGGAGTTCCAGAAGTTTGCGTTAGTTACAGATTACTACAGACTGTTCTGTTTTTGACAGATTCAGTTTTTCATGTGTTGTTTGCTTATTTTGATGACTCTATGGCTAGTAATATAGTTTATAAACCTTAGAGAAGTTGGAATACAATAGGTTTAACACCAATATAAATAAAGAATGAGTTCATTACAGTACCTTGAAGTGGTGTTTTGTTTTTTTTCGCTAACGGAGCTCACGAGATTTCTGTTAAGTTTTGTGTTGTGAAGTTTTCAAGTTTTGGGTAAAGATTCAATGGACTATGGAATAAGGAGTGGCAAGAGCCTAAGCTTGGGGATGCCCAAGGAACCCCAAGATAATATTCAAGGATAACCAAGAGCCTAAGCTTGGGGATGCCCCGGAAGGCATCCCCTCTTTCGTCTTCGTTCATCGGTAACTTTACTTGGAGCTATATTTTTATTCACCACATGATATGTGTTTTGCTTGGAGCGTCATTTTATTTTCTTTAGATTTGCTTTCTGTTATTTATATTAATGTTTTGCATCTCTGTTTTCAATAAAAATGTCAAGGATAGCCTTTACCATGCTTATTTTGCAAGTATACATGTTGCTGTTTCAAAACAGAAAGTTTACCGTTGTTGCAAAGATTCCCTAGAAAAGTCAGATTGTGATAAAATGTTGAAACCTTTTGCATAATAAGCTCTGATAAATTTACTACAGTGGGAATTTTCTTTCATAATTTTTGGAGTTAGGGAAGTATGATGAATCTTGCATTCTTTACAGACTGTACTGTTTTGACAGATTGCTGTTATGTTTGCATTGTTTGCATATGTTTGCTTGTTTAATGATTCTATTTGAGGATAGGACTATTAGATATGCAGAGGCATTTAGTATACAATGTTGAGTAATAATTTTAGTGATTTTATACAGTATAGTATGATAAGGTTTTTGCATTGGTTTATACTAACTTATCTCACGAGTCTTTGTTGAGTTTTGTGTGGATGAAGCTTTTGAGATTTAGGAAACCGTGATATGAGAGGAATTAAGGAGACACAAAAGCTCAAGCTTGGGGATGCCCAAGGCACCCCAAGATAATATTTCAAGAAGTCTCAAGCATCTAAACTTGGGGATGCCCCGGTAGGCATCCCACCTTTCTTCTCCAACAATTATCGGTTAGTATCGGTTGAACCTAAGTTTTTGCTTCTTCACATGAGTTGTGCTATCCTTGAAATGTAGTTTTATTTAGCTTTGCTTGCTGTTTGAATAAAATACCAAGATCTGAAATTCTTAAATGGGAGAGTCTTCACATAGTTGTATAATTATTCGACTATCTTCACTCATATCTTTTGGAGTAGTTTGTTGTTTGCTCTAGTGCTTCACTTATATCTTTTAGAGCACGGTGATGGATTTGTTTTTATAGAAACTATTGATCTCTCATGCTTCACTTAGATTATTTTGAGAGTCTTAAATAGCATGGTAATTTGCTTAAAAAAATCTTAATATGCTAAGCATAAATGATTTGTAAAAATTCTTATGAGTGTGTGGAATACTAAGAAAAGTTTGATGCTTTATGATTGTTTTGAGATATGAAGATGGTGATATTAGGGTCATGTTAATTGAGTAGTTGTGAATTTGAGAAATACTTGTGTTAAAGTTTGTGATTCCCGTAGCATGCACGTATGGTGAACCGTTATGTGATAAAGTCGGAGCATAATTTATTTATTGATTGTCTTCCTTATGAGTGGCTGTCGGGGACGAGCGATGGTCTTTTCCTACCAATCTATCCCCCTAGGAGCATGCACGTAATACTTTGCTTTGATAACTTGTAGATTTTTGCACTTCTATTCCTTCCACCATTGCTAGCCTCTCTAATACCACGCACTTTTCGCCGGTATCGTACACCCACCATATACCTTCCTCAAAACAGCCACCATACCTACCTATTATGGCATTTCCATAGCCATTCCGAGATATATTGCCATGCAACTTTCCACCGTTCCATTTATTATGACACATTCCATCATTGCCATATTGCTTTGCATGATCATGTAGTTGACATCGTATTTGTGGCAAAGCCACCGTTCATAATTCTTTCATACATGTCACTCTCGATTCATTGCTTATCCTGGTACACTGCCGGAGGCATTCATATAGAGTAATATTTTGTTCTAAGTATCGAGTTGTAATTGTTGAGTTGTAAGAAAATAAAAGTGTGATGATCATCATTTTTAGAGCATTGTCCCAGTGAGGAAAGGATGATGGAGACTATGATTCCCCCACAAGTCAGGATGAGACTCCAGACGAAAAAAAAGAGGCCATAAAAAAGGAGAAAAGGCCCAAATAAAAAAAATAAAAAAAATAAAAAAATGAGAGAAAAAGAGAGAAGGGGCAATGCTACTATCCTTTTACCACACTTGCGCTTTAAAGTAGCACCGTGATCTTCATGATAGAGAGTCTCCTATGTTGTCACCTACATATACTAGTGGGAGTCTTTCATTATAGAACTTGGCTTGTATATTCCAATGATGGGCTTCCTCAAAATGCCCTAGGTCTTCATGAGCAAGCGAGTTGGATGCACACCCACCTAGTTCTTTTGTTGAGCTTTCATATACTTATAGCTCTAGTGCATCCGTTGCATGGAAATCCCTACTCACTCACATTGATATCTATTGATGGGCATCTCCATAGCCCGTTGATATGCCTAGTTGATGTGAGACTACCTTCTCCCCTTTTTATCTTCTCCACAACCACCATTATATTCCACATATAGTGCTATATCCATGGCTCACGCTCATGTATTGCGTGAAGATTGAAAAAGTTTTGGGAATGTCAAAAGTATGAAACAATTGCTTGGCTTTTCATCGGGGTTGTGCATGATTTAAATACTTTGTGTGGTGAAGATAGAGCATAGCCAGACTATATGATTTTGTAGGGATAACTTTCTTTGGCCATGTTATTTTGAGAAGACATGATTGCTTTGTTAGTATGCTAGAAGTATTATTATTTTTATGTCAATATTAAACTTTTGTCTTGAATCTTATGGATCTGAATATTCATGCCACAAGTAAGAAGAATTACATTGAAACTATGCCAAGTAGCACTCCACATCAAAAATTATCTTTTTTATCATTTACCTACTCGAGGACGAGCAGGAATTAAGCTTGGGGATGCTGATACGTCTCCAACGTATCTATAATTTTTGATTGTTCCATGCTATTATATTATGTGTTTTGGATGTTTATGGGCTTTATTATCCACCTTTATATTATTTTTGGGACTAACCTATTGACCCGGAGCCCAGTGCCAGTTTCTGTTTTTTCCCTTGTTTTAGTGTTTCGAAGAAAAGGAATATCAAACGGAGTCGAAACGGAATGAAACGAACCGGGGAAGTTATTTTTGGAAGGAAAGCTACCGGATAAACTTGGAGTGCACGACAGGAAAGAAACGAGGGAGCCACGAGGTAGGGGGCGCGCCCTCGACCATTGTGGGCCCCTCGTGGCTCCCCTGACGTACTTCTTCCGCCTATATATATCCATATACCCTAAAAACTTCGGGGAGGAGAATAGATCGGGAGTTCCGCCGCGGCCAGCCTCTGTAGCCACCAAAACCTAATCGAGACCCTGTTCCGGCACCCTGCCGGAGGGGGGAACCCTCACCGGTGGCCATCTTCATCATCCCGGCGCTCTCCATGACGAGGAGGGAGTAGTTCACCCTCGGGGCTGAGGGTATGTACCAGTAGCTATGTGTTTGATCTCTCTCTCTCTCTCGTGTTCTTGATTTGGCACGATCTTGATGTATCGCGAGCTTTGCTATTATTATAGTTGGATCTTATGTTTCTTTTCCCCCTCTTCTCTCTTGTAATGAATTGAGTTTTCCCTTTGAAGTAATCTTATCGGATTGAGTCTTTAAAGATTTGAGAACCACTTGATGTATGTCTTACCGTGCGTATCTGTGGTGACAATGGGATATCACGTGACTCACTTGATGTATGTTTTGGTGATCAACTTGCAGGTTCCGCCCATGAACCTATGCATAGGGGTTGGCACACGTTTTTGTCGTGATTCTCTGGTAGGAACTTTTGGGCACTCTTTGAGGTTCTATGTGTTGGTTGAATAGATGAATCTGAGATTGTGTGATGCATATCGTATAATCATACCCACAGATACTTGAGGTGACATTGGAGTATCTAGGTGACATTAGGGTTTTGGTTGATTTGTGTCTTAAGGTGTTATTCTAGTACAAACTCTAGGGTTGTTTGTGACACTTATAGGAATAGCCCAACGGATTGATTGGAAAGAATTCGTACCCTACCATAATCTCTTCATTTGTTCTCCGCTATTAGCAACTTTGGAGTGACTCTTTGTTGCATGTTGAAGGATAGTTATATATATGATCCAATTATGTTATTATTGTTGAGAGAACTTGCACTAGCGAAAGTATGAACCCTAGGCCTTGTTTCCTAGCATTGCAATACCGTTTACGCTCACTTTTATCATTAGTTACCTTGCTGTTTTTATATTTTCAGATTACAAAAACCTATATCTACCATCCATATTGCACTTGTATCACCATCTCTTCGCCGAACTAGTGCACCTATACAATTTACCATTGTATTGGGTGTGTTGGGGACACAAGAGACTCTTTGTTATTTTTTGCAGGGTTGCTTGAGAGAGACCATCTTCATCCTGCGCCTCCCATGGATTGATAAACCTTAGGTCATCCACTTGAGGGAAATTTGCTACTGTCCTACAAACCTTTGCACTTGGAGGCCCAACAACGTCTACAAGAAGAAGATTGTGTAGTAGACATCAAGGCGGCTTGTGGATGCATGCCCACCGCTGGAAGTCATAAAGCGGTCCATCTGCATCGAAGGTGCACGCAGGGCTTTCGCCCGTGCAAAAGTGCACTGGGCAAAGATGGACGCCGAGAAACTGGTGAAGGAGGGGCCGCCGCAGGGCAAGGAGCATCGCCACCCCGAAATGTATTATGACGGTGTCCTGAAGGGTGCCCGCCTTGTGGCGGAGGAGTGTACCAAAGATGTAATTTTTGAATGAACTTGCTCATGTGATCCTGTAATATGAAAACTAGTTCATTTGCGCTATGCAACGCTTTTGGAATTTAAAATATTACCTTCTGTGCGACCGTTTATCAAATCTGAGAGTTGGCCAGTCGTCGGCTTCTGCCCCCATGCAACTAGTACCGGGGTGTTTGGGATAAATCCGAGCACTCTTTTTCCCATTTTTGGGTCCTTCGAGGGAGGTGCTCAGCACAACGAACCAGGTAATCGGACTATAATGCTTTATCACTCTCACTTAGCCATAGAAGTCTACAATTTTAAATTTTGGCGAAGCCCCTAGTATCCGGAAGGCCGAATTTGGGGCGCTATATACGCCTAAGTTGGACAAGGCTGACTCCTCGCCCGAAGCGGCAAAAGTCTTTAAGGACTTGAGACCTCTCGAACAGCGACCAGCTCTCGCCTCATCATGACAGTCAGTTTTGGCTTTCTCTACTGAGGTGCTCGTCCGGAAGAACCGGGACACAATCGCAGTAGTTCTCCCAGTGCTACCTTAGCCGATATAGCGGAATGTAAGGTACCAAAACATGGGAGCCGGGCAAACCCAACTATTGACCCAAGACATGATTCAGAGCTGATGCATATAATGCTATAAGTTCGGGGTGCCGCACTGTCAAAAGTGTTCGGACTTCTCACGTCGTATTATGAGGTATACGAAAGCCCCTGGCGTACTGGCCGTACCAGAATGTATGGGTGTTGATTGTCGTAAATAAACATATATGAAAAGGAATAGAAAATGCAATAATAGACTAATGTTGTGCATTTATTTAAGGAATACGGCAAAGCGTACTGATACAAGTAGTGTAATAAGCAAAAAATAGGACTATTTGACATGTCCTATCCAAGGGCGAGATGCGGACTGGTATTTAAAGCGGGTGTTTTGCTCGTTATCAGAAACCACCTGGGGATTCCATTGTACGACGTAGCTTCCTGCCTCCTTGGTTGTTGTATTATGTGTTCGGCGATCACACTGCCGGATAGGGCTTCCAAAGAGTAAGGTCCTGAAAGAGAGAAAATGAGAAAGGTATTCAACCCCTAGGGCGGTTGAGCCGCACTGTGGGACGTGCCATGGTTGTGCCCCCGCCTATCCCCATGGTATTTTCAATGCGTAATTGTGTACGCGCGGCACGGATTTCGCCGTTTGACTAGGACTAGGGCGGGGGCCGAATTGCTAGGCTAGCTCTGAACGTGCCAGGCGATCCCGTTGCAGGTTACTCCAGACTCGCTTGACGGTGCCCGAGGGCTTTATCACCGAATTGGTGGATTGCCTTAAGAGGTTGCTTTGTGCTTCTGCTACGAGGGCCGCAGTGTGCTCCTCCGTGCGGAGCGAGCGCTCTGTATTTCCATTGACTGTTATGACCCCCCTAGGTCCTGGCATCTTGAGCTTGAGGTATCGTGAGTGCGGTACCGCATTGAATTTTGTAATGCGGTTCGCCCGGCAAAGGCGTGATAGCCATCTGCGAGCGGGACGATATCGAAGATTAACTCCTCGCCGGAAGTTGTCCGAGATCGAAGACCACTTCGGTGTGATTGAGCCCGTGCAATGGGCCTCTACACTGGATGATGCATTTAAAGGTCGTTTTGTGGGTTTGATCCTCGAGGGTCTATACCCATTTTGCGCACTGTATCCTGATAGAGCAGGTTCAGGCTGCTGCCGCCGTCCATAAGGACTCGAGTGAGGTGGAATCCATCAATGATGGGGTCTAAGACCAATGCGGCAGATCCGCCATGACGGATACTAGTGGGGTGGTCCCTGCGATCAAAGGTGATCGGACAAGAGGACCATGGGTTGAACTTTGGGGCGACGGGCTCCATCGCATAGACATCCCTTAGTGCACGCTTCCGTTCCCTCTTGGGGATGTGGGTTGTGTATATCATGTTCACCGTCCTCACTTGTGGGGGGAATCTCTTCTGTCCTCCCGTGTTCGGCGGCCGGAGCTCCTCCTCGTTATCGCTATGCAGCCCCTTGTCCTTGTTTTCGGCGTTCAACTTGCCGGCCTGCTTGAACACCCAGCATTCTCTGTTGGTGTGATTGGCTGGCTTATCAGGGGTGCCGTGAATTTGACACGAGTGATCGAGTATGCTGTCCAAACTGGACGGGCCCGGAGTACTTCTTTTGAATGGCTTTTCCGCTGACCGGATCTAGGGCCTCTGAATCCGGCATTGATTGCCGTATCTTCAGTGTTATCGCCGTTGTTGTGGCGCTTGTGTCTGTTGCGACGTGGTCTGCCGTTAGCATCTTTAGTATCTGAAGTGCCCAGATTTCTTGATGTATTGTTGCTGCGAGCCAGCCAGCTATCCTCGCCCGCGCAAAAGCGGGTCATGAGTGTCGTGAGGGCTGCCATAGATTTCGGCTTCTCCTGGCCGAGGTGCCGGGCAAGCCACTCGTCACGGATGTTATGCTTAAATGCCGCTAAGGCCTCAGCATCCGGATAGTCGATAATTTGGTTCTTCTTAGTTAGGAACCGCGTCCAGAATTGCCTGGCCGATTCCCCTGGCTGCTGAGTTATATGGCTTAAGTCGTCAGCATCCGGTGGTCGCACATAAGTGCCCTGGAAGTTGTCAAGGAATGCCTCTTCCAAATCCTCCCAACTGCCGACGGAGTTTTCTGGCAAGCTATTCAGCCAATGCCGAGCTGGTCCTTTGAGTTTTAGTGGGAGGTACTTGATGGCATGTAGATCATCACCGCGAGCCATGTGGATATGGAGGAGGAAATCCTCAATCCAAACTGCGGGATATGTTGTACCATCGTATGATTCGATATTTACGGGTTTAAAACCCTCTGGGAATTCGTGATCCATAACTTCATCAGTGAAGCATAGGGGGTGTGCGGCGCCTCTGTGCCGGGCTATGTCACGACGCAGTTCATATGAGTCTTATCTGCTGTATTCGGCCCGGCCGGATTTACCTTTAGTGCATCTGGCGTGACAGTCATCGTCCCGCGTTGGTGCGCGCCCCCGCGACTCGTATATTGATCTTGCATGTTTTGCCATGCTTTCCAATTCATCTCGCAGGTCCCGCGTGTTGCCCCGGGCCTTGGTATTTTTGTTTGAGTGGCGGCGGGGTGCCTGTCAGCCGCATCGTACGCTGGTGAAGTAGGTTGCACTGCTTCCTCCTCGAGTAGCGACCTACGTCTTGGGTAACCCTTGGAGGGGCGTTCGAGTTCGTATTCCTCGGCCGCAAGGACTTCGGTCCATCTGTCTGCTAGCAAATCTTGATCAGCTCGAAGCTGTTGTTGCTTTTTCTTCAGGCTATTTGCCGTGGCAATAAGCCGACGCTTAAAGCACTCCTGCTCGACGGGATCCTCAGGCACGATAAATTCTTCGTCGCCGAGGCTCACCACGTCTTCGGAGAGAGGCATGTAATTGTCATCCTCCGTTTCTCCATCTGCTGCCTGTTCTAGAGGGCTAGTTTGTTCATCCTCCTGCTCTAAATCTGGCTGGAGGGGATTGTCATTGTCTTCGGCACTATCCGGAGTGTTATTTTCTCTTGTGCCGGTATCATTGCTTTTTCTATGGCGGGACTTAGAGCGGCGCCGCTGACGTTGGTGCCTGGGTTGCTTCTTGGAGGGGTCATCCTCCGCTATCTTGTCGCCATTGCCTTCTTTGGGGGTATCCACCATATATATATCGTATGATGAGGTGGCGGTCCAGCGCCCTGTAGGCGGTGGTTCCTGTTCGTCTCCTGCATCGTCGTCCATACCGTCGATATCTTAGGAGTCGAAGTCGAGCATGTTGGTTAAATCGCCGACGGTGGCTACTAAGTGGGTGGTGGGTGGGCAACGAATTTCTTCGTCGTCCGCATCCCACTCTAGCCGGACATAGTTCAGCCAAGGTTCTCCTGACAAGGAGAGAGACCTTAATGAATTTAGCACGTCGTCGAAAGGCGAGTGCTGAAAGATATCCGCGAAGGTGAACTCCATGATCGGTGCCCAATCGGATTCGATAGGCACGGGCGCAGGCGGCTCGGAGTCCGTGGCTGAAGATGAATCCAGTGGTTCGGCATCACGACTCTTGTGAGGGGTCAGGTCAGTATCCGTCTTTATCGCCGCTGAGAGTATGGCCTCCATGGCGGGGTCTATCCACCCGTCCTTGGATGGCGCAGTTTGCTCCGGATTGAAGGCCGGAGCGGTTGCCGGTGTGATCTCCTGAACACTGTCCGACGGCAGAGCTATACCATGCTCATCGTGATCGTGCGGCGCACCTGGCATGGGCTCGAATCCGTCGAAGATCAAGTCTCTGCGGATGTCGGCAGTGTAATTCAAGTTCCCAAACCTGACCTGGTGGCCAGGGGCGTAGCTCTTGATCTGCTCCAGATGGCCAAGCGAGTTAGCCCGTAGAGCGAAGCCGCCGAATACGAAGATCTGTCCGGGGAGGAAAACCTCGCCCTGGACCGCAGAGTTATAGATGATCGAAGGAGCCATCAGGCCTTATGGTGACGACACAGTGGAACTCTCAATGAAAGCACCAATGTCGGTGTCAAAACCGGCGGATCTCAGGTAGGGGGTCTCGAACTGTGCGTCTAAGGCGGATGGTAACAGGAGGCGGGGGACACGATGTTTACCTAGGTTCGGGCCCTCTCGATGGAGGTAATACCCTACTTCCTGCTTGATTGATCTTGATGATATGAGTATTACAATAGTTGATCTACCACGAGATCGTAGAGGCTAAACCCTAGAGGCTAGCCTATGGTATGATTGTTGTTGTCCTACGGACTAAACCCTCCGGTTTATATAGACACCGGAGGGGGCTAGGATTGCACAGAGTCGGTTACAAGGGAGGAGATCTACATATCCGTATTGCCAAGCTTGCCCTCCACGCCAAGGAGAGTCCCATCCGGAGACGGGACGGAGTCTTCAATCTTGTATCTTCATAGTCCAACAGTCCGGCTGTCCGGATACCCCCTAATTCAGGACTCCCTCACTGACACTGACGGTAATGTTACTGTCTACAAAGCTCGGCTTGTTGCGAAAGGTTTTCGACAAGTTCAAGGAGTTGACTACGATGAGACCTTCTCACCCATAGCAATGCTTAAGTCTGTCCGAATCATGTTAGCAGTTGCCGCATTTTATGATTATGAGATTTGGCAAATGGATGTCAAAACTGCATTCCTGAATGGATTTCTGGAAGAAGAGTTGTATATGATGCAACCAGAAGGTTTTATCGATCCAAAGGATGCTAACAAAGTGTGCAAGCTCCAGCGATCCATTTATGGACTGGTGCAAGCCTCTCGGAGTTGGAATAAACATTTTGATAGTGTGATCAGAGCATATGGTTTTATACAGACTTTTGGAGAAGCCTTTATTTCCAAGAAAGTGAGTGGGAGCTCTGTAGCATTTCTAATATTATATGTGGATGACATATTGTTGATTGGAAATGATACAGTATTTCTGTATAGCATAAAAGCATACTTGAATAAGAATTTTTCAATGAAAGACCTCGGTGAAGCTGCTTATATATTGGGCATCAAGATCAATAGAGATAGATCAAGACGCTTAATTGGACTAAAGCACATACCTTGATAAGATTTTGAAGAAGTTCAAAATGGACCAGTCAAAGAAAGGGTTCTTGCCTGTGTTACAAGGTGTGAAGTTGAGTGAGACTCAATGTCTGACCACTACAGAAGATAGAGAGAAAATGAAAGTCATTCCCTATGCTTCAGCCATAGGTTCTATCATGTATGCAATGTTGTTTACCAGACCTGATGTGTGCCTTGCTATAAGTATAGTAGGGAGGTACCAAAGTAATCTAGGAGTGGATCACTGGACAGTGGTCAAGAACATTCTGAAATACTTGTAAAGGACTAAGGATATGTTTCTCGTTTATGGAGGTGACAAAGAGCTCGTCGTAAATGGTTACGTCGACGCAAGCTTTGACACTGATCCGGATGACTCTAAGTCACAAACCAGATACGTGTTTATATTGAATGGTGGAGCTGTCAGCTGGTGCAGTTCTAAGCAAAGCGTCGTGGCGGGATTTACGTGTGAAGCGGAGTACATAGCTGCTTCGGAAGCAGCAAATGAAGGAGTCTGGATGAAGGAGTTCATATCCGATCTAGGTGTAATACCTAGTGCATCGGGTCCAATGAAAATATTTTGTGACAATACTGGAGCAATTGCCTTGGCGAAGGAATCCAGATTTCACAAGAGAACCAAGCACATCAAGAGACGCTTCAATTCCATCCGCGATCTAGTCAAGGAAGGAGACATAGAGATTTGCAAGATACATACGGATCTGAATGTTGCACACCCGTTGACTAAGCCTCTCTCATGAGCAAAACATGATCAGCACCAAGACTCCATGGGTGTTAGAATCATTACAATGTAATCTAGATTATTGACTCTAGTGCAAGTGGGAGACTGAAGGAAATATGCCCTAGAGGCAAGAATAAAGTTGTTATTTATATTTCCTTATATCATGATAAATGTTTATTATTCATGCTAGAATTGTATTAACCGGAAACTTAATACATGTGTGAATACATAGACAAACAGAGTGTCCCTAGTATGCCTCTACTTGACTAGCTCGTTAATCAAAGATGGTTAAGTTTCCTAGCCATAGACATGTGTTGTCATTTGATGAACGGGATCACATCATTAGAGAATTATGTGATGGACAAGCCCCATCCGTTAGCTTAGCACTATGATTGTATAGTTTATTGCTATTGCTTTCTTCATGACTTATACATGTTCCCATGACTATGAGATTATGCAACTCCCAAATACCGGAGGAACACTTTGTGTGCTATCAAACGTCACAATGTAACTGGGTGACTATAAAGATGCTCTACAGGTGTCTCCGATGGTGTTTGTTGAGTAGGCATAGATCGAGATTAGGATTTGTCACTCCGTGTATCGGAGAGGTATCTTTGGGCCCTCTCGCTAATGCACATCACTATAAGCCTTGCAAGCAATGTGACTAATGAGTTAGTTATGGGATGATGCGTTATGGAAGGAGTAAAGAGACTTGCCGGTAACGAGATTGAACTAGGTATGATGATACCGACGATCGAATCTCGGGCAAGTAACATACCGATGACAAAGGGAACAACATATGTTATTATGCGGTTTGACCGATAAAGATCTTCTTAGAATATGTAGGAGCAAATATGAGCATCCAGGTTCCGCTATTGGTTATTGACCGGAGATGTGTCTCGGTCATGTCTACATAGTTCTCGAACCCGTAGGGTCCGCACGCTTAACGTTCGATGACGATTTGTATTATGAGTTTATGTGATTTGATGACCAAAGGTTTCTCAGAGTCCCGGATAAGATCACGGACATGACGAGGAGTTGCGAAATGGTCGAGACATAAATATTGATATATTGGACGATGTTATTCGGACACCGGATGAGTTCCGAGAGGTACCGGATAATTATCGCAGTGCCGGAGGGTTATCGGAACCCCCCAGGGGAACTAATTGGCCTTCATGGGCCTTAGTGGGAAGAGAGGAAGGGTCACAAGGGGCTGGCCGCGTGCCCCCCCTTTGGGTCTGATGTCTACTACACAACCTTCTTCTTGTAGACGTTGTTGGGCCTCCAAGTGTAGAGGTTTGTAGGATAATAGCAAATTTCTCTCAAGTGGATGACCTAAGGTTTATCAATCCGTGGGAGGCGTAGGATGAAGATGGTCTCTCTCAAACAACCCTGCAACCAAATAAAAAAGAGTCTCTTGTGTCCCCAACACACCCAATACAATGGTAAATTGTATAGGTGCACTAGTTCGGCGAAGAGATGGTGATATAAGTGCAATATGGATGGTAGATATAGGTTTTTGTAATCTGAAAATATAAAAACAACAAGGTAACTAATGATAAAAGTGAGCGTAAACGGTATTGCAATGCGTTGAAACAAGGCCTAGGGTTCATACTTTCACTAGTGCAAGTTCTCTCAACAATAATAACATAATTGGATCATATAACTATCCCTCAACATGCAACAAAGAGTCACTCCAAAGTCACTAATAGCGAAGAAAAATGAAGAGATTATGGTAGGGTACGAGACCATCTCAAAGTTATTCTTTCCGATCGATCTATTCAAGAGTTCATACTAGAATAACACCTTAAGACACAAATCAACCAAAACCCTAATGTCACCTAGATACTCCAATGTTACCTCAAGTATCCGTGGGTATGATTATACGATATGCATCACACAATCTCAGATTCATCTATTCAACCAACATAAAGAACTTCAAAGAGTGCCCCAAAGTTTCTACCAGAGAGTGAAGACGAAAACGTGTGCCAACCCCTATGCATAAGTTCACAATGTTACGGAACCCGCAAGTTGATCACCAAAACATACATCAAGTAGATCACGTGATATCCCATTGTCACCACAGATAAGCACATGCAAGACATACATCAAGTGTTCTCAAATCCTTAAAGACTCAATCCGATAAGATAATTTCAAAGGGAAAAGTCAATCCATTACAAGAGAGTAGAGGGGGAGAAACATCATAAGATCCAACTATAATAGCAAAGCTCGTGGTACATCAAGATCGTGCCAAATCAAGAACACGAGAGAGAGAGAGAGAACAAACACATAGCTACTGGTACATACCCTTAGCCCCGAGGGTGAACTACTCCCTCCTCGTCATGGAGAGCGCCGAGATGATGAAGATGGCCACCAGTGAGGGTCCCCCCCTCCGGCAGGTGCCGGAACGGGTCTAGATTGGTTTTCGGTGGCTACAGAGGCTTGCGGCAGCGGAACTCCCGATCAAGGTTATGTTCTGGGAGTTTCTGTATATATAAGAGCTTTTGGCGTCGGGAACAAGTCAGGGGGATCTCCGGGCTGTCCATGAGGTAGGGGGGCGCTCCTAGGGGGGTGGGCGCGCCTCCCACCCTCGTGGGCAGCCCGAGACTCTTATGGCCCAACTCTTTTACTCCATGGCCTTCTTCTGGTCCAAAAATAAGCTCCGTCAAGTTTCAGGTCAATTGGACTCCGTTTGGTTTTCCTTTTCTGCGATACTCAAGAACAAGGAAAAAACAGAAACCGACACTAGGCTCTAGGTTAATAGGTTAGTCCCAAAAATCATATAAAATAGCATATAAATGCATATAAAACATCCTAGAAGGATAATATAATAGCATGAATACTTCATATATTATAGATACGTTGGAGACGTATCAGCACCCCCAAGCTTAATTCCTGTTCGTCCTCGAGTAGGTAACTGATAAACGAAATAATTTATGAAGTGTGAATGCTAGCAGGTGCACAAGTTTGATCAATGATAATTTCAATCACCTTTTCTAGCATCATTATATGTCATAACAGTAGCTCATATCATAAAGCTTCTCATGATCAAGTAACAAGCTATTCACATGTTAAAGTATAGATCATAAACTTTCTTGAAAACTAACAAACAGTTCTCAGTCATCAAACAATTGAAATTCATCTTATTTTCAGGAAGGGTCTATGTAAGAGCTTTGACTTAGCAAATCCCACATACTCAACTATCATATAGTCTTCCATGATTGCTACCACTCAAAGCATATTTTTAGAACAAATAGCATCCATCAAACACAGAGAAAGATAGGGGCTTAATGATCCGCCTCCCAACTTATTTATCATATAGATAATTGTCAACAATAATAATTCATGATCAAATATATTTGAATGGCCATATATGCTTAGATCTTTCTCCACCACATGATGCTTGCCAACTAAAAAGTAGGTTGGAATGAGAAGGAATACTACTGACTCTTGCATAAAAGTAAAAGATAGGCCCTTCGCAGAGGGAAGCAGGGATTTGCAGAGGTGCCAGAGCTCGAAGCTAAAACAGAGATGGAAATAATTTTGAGAGGTATGCTTTCATTGTCAACATAACGACCAAGAGTTCCCAATATCTTCCATACTAGATACATTATAGGCAGTTCCCAAACAGAAAGGTAAAGATTTTACTTCCCCTCCACCAACAATCACACTCCACGGCTTGTCCGAAACAACGGGTGCCGTCCAACTATCAACAATCCTGGGGGAGTTTTGTTTAAATTATTTGCGATTTTTTTTCGATCTTTTGATCATAGGACTGGGCATCCCAGTTACCAGCCATTTTCTTGTGAATGATGAGCGGAGTCCACTCATCGTGAGAATAACCCACCTAGCATGGAAGATAATGACAGCCCCTAGTCTCTACGTGAGCGATTCGGGCATACAAAATAGATTATTATTTGAAGGTTTAGAGTTTGGCACATGCAAATTTACTTGGAACGGTAGGTAAATACCGCATATAGGTAGATATGGTGGACACTCATGGAATAAACTTGGTTCAAGGAATTTGGATGCACAAGCAGTATTCCTGCTTAGTACAGATATTTTGGCTAGCAAAGGATTCTAAATAGCAAGCACCACATGTTAGAGGATCCATAACAATATAACTTTTATACAAATATACCCAAGCATAACTCATTATGTTGTCTTCCTTGTCCAACTTCAACTAATTTGCTCAGGTTTGAAAATAATTAATGGGGCCCACAATCATAGAAGATGTCCAAGATAGTATATTTATATGTGAAATCTCTCTTCCTTCAATATTCTTTCATGAATTGTTCAAGTGACCAATACAATGTTTGCTAACCTTCAAAAATATTACCACCTCTACTTCTTATATGTGAAGGCATTACTCCCCATGGGAAAGGCATATAAAACATATATAATTTCAGATTTATGACATTCAAATCATTCAACCATTTACTCATAGGATATAAGTGAAGCACACGAGTAAATGACAAACTACTCCAAAAAGATATAAGTGAAGATCAATGAGTAGTTAAACAATTATGTATCTATGTGAAGACTCTCTCTCATTTAAGAATTTCAGATCTTGGTATTTTATTCATACATCAATCAAGACAAAAGAAATAAAATGACGCTCCAAGCAAAACACATATCATGTGGTGCATAAAAATATAGCTCCAAGTAAAGTTACCGATGAACGAAGATTTAAAGAGGGATGCCATCGGGGCATCCCCAAGCTTAAACTTTTGGTTGTCTTTGAATATTACCTTGGGATGCCTTGGGCATCCCCAAGCTTAGGCTCTTGCCACTCCTTATTCCATAGTCCATCGAATCTTTACCCAAAACTTGAAAACTTCACAACACAAAACTTAACAGAAAACTCGTAAGCTCCGTTAGCATAAAAAAATCACCACTTAGGTACTATTGTGAACTCATTCTAAATTAATATTGGTGTAATATCTACTGTATTCCAACTTATCTATGGTTCATACCCTCCGATACTACTCATAGATTCATCAAAATAAGCAAACAACACAAAGAAAACAGAATCTGTCAAAAACAGAACAGTCTGTAGTAATCTGTATCAAATGTATACTTCTGGAAATCCAAAAATTCTGAAATAAATTGGTGTACCTGAGGAATTTGTCTATTAATCTTCTTCAAAAAGAATCAACTTAAAAGCACTCTTCTGTAAAAAATGACAGCTAAACTCGTGAGCGCAAAGTTTCTGTTTTTTACAGCAAGATCACATTAACTTCCACCCAAGTCTTCCCAAAGGTTCTACTTGGCACTTTATTGAAACAAAAGCTATAAAACATTATTACTATAGTAGCTTAATCATGTGAACTGATACATCCATTTTGCATCATGCTTTTATATCGATATTTATTGCATTATGGGTTGTTATTACATGTTATGTCACAATACTTATGCCTATTCTCTCTTATTTTACAAGGTTTGCATGAAGAGGGAGAATGCCGGCAGCTGGGATTCTGGGCTGGAAAAGGAGCAAATATTAGATACCTATTCTGCACAGCTCCAAAAGTCCTGAAACTTCACAAGAAACTATCAAAGGGGGGCCACACCCTGGCCACGAGGGTGGGAGGCGCGCCCTACCCCCTGGGCGTGCCCCCTGCCTCGTGGGCCCCCTGGCAGGCCTTCGATGCCCATCTTCTACTATATGAAGTCATTTACCCTGGAAAAAATCATAAGCCAGCTTTCAGGAAGAAACTCCGCCGCCACGAGGCGGAACCTTGGCAGAACCAATCTAGGGCTCCGGCAGAGCTGTTCTGCTGGGAAAACTTCCCTCTGGGAGGGGGAAATCATCGCCATTGTCATCACCAACGATCCTCTCATCAGAGGAGGGTCAATATCCATCAACATCTTCACCAGCACCATCTCATCTGAAACCCTATTTCATCTCTTGTATCCAATCTTTGTCCCAAAGCCTCAGATTGGTACATGTGGGTTGCTAGTAGTGTTGATTACTCCTTGTAGTTGATGCTAGTAGGTTTATTTGGTGGAAGATCATATGTTCAGATCCATTATGCATATTAATACCCCTCTGATTATGAACATGAATATGATTTGTGAGTAGTTACGTTTGCTCCTGAGGACATGGGAGAAGTCTTGCTATTAGTAGTCATGTGAATTTGGTATTCGTTCGATATTTTGATGAGATGTATGTTGTCTTTCCTCTAGTGGTGTTATGTGAACGTCGACTACATGACACTTCACCATTGTTTGGGCCTAGAGGAAGGCATTGGGAAGTAATAAGTAGATGATGGGTTGCTAGAGTGACAGAATCTTAAACCCTAGTTTATGCGTTGCTTCGTAAGGGGCTGATTTAGATCCATATGTTTCATGCTATGGTTAGGTTTACCTTAATACTTCTTTTGTAGTTGCGGATGCTTGCAATAGGAGTTAATAATAAATGGGATGCTTGTCCAAGTAAGGACAGCACCCAAGCACCGGTTGATACGTCTCCATCGTATCTACTTTTCCAAACACTTCTGCCCTTGTTTTGGACTCAACTTGCATGATTTGAATGGAACTAACCCGGACTGACGCTGTTTTCAGCAAACTTTCCATGGTTTTATTTATGTGCAGAAACAAAATTTCTACGAATGACCTGAAACTCCACGGAACTTATTTTTGGAAAATATCAAAAATGCTGGAAGAAGAATCCACGTCAGGGGCCCACACCCTATCCATGAGGGCGGGGGGCGCGCCCCCCTGCCTCATGGGCCCCCTGACTCTCCACCGACCTCAACTCTAACCCCATATATTCACTTTCGGGGAGAAAAAAATCAGAGAGAAGGATTCATCGCGTTTTACGATACGGAGCCGCCGCCAAGCCCTAAAACCTCTCGGGAGGGCCGATCTGGAGTCCGTTCGGGGCTCCGGAGAGGGGGATTCATCGCCGTCGCCATCATCAACCATCCTCCATCACCAGTTTCATGATGGTCACCGCCGTGCGTGAGTAATTCCATCATAGGCTTGCTGGACGGTGATGGGTTGGATGAGATCTATCATGTAATCGAGTTAGTTTTGTTAGGGTTTGATCCCTAGTATCCACTATGTTCTGAGATTGATGTTGCTATGACTTTGCTATGCTTAATGCTTGTCACTAGGGCTCAAGTGCCATGATTTCAGATCTGAACCTATTGTGTTTCCATGAATATATGCGAGTTCTTGATCCTATCTTGCAAGTCTATAGTCACCTACTATGTGTTATGATCCGGCAACCCCGAAGTGACAATAATCGGGACCACTCCCGGTGATGACCGTAGTTTGAGGAGTTCACGTATTCACTATGTGTTAATGCTTTGTTCCGGTACTCTATTAAAAGGAGGCCTTAATATCCCTTAGTTTCCGCTAGGACCCCGCTGCCACAGGAGGGTAGGACAAAAGATGTCATGCAAGTTATTTTCCATAAGCACGTATGACTATATTCGGAATACATGCCTACATTACATTGATGAATTGGAGCTAGTTCTGTGTCACCATATGTTATGATTGTTACATGATGAACCGCATCCGGCATAACTCTCCATCACCGATCCAATGCCTACGAGCTTTTCACATATTGTTCTTCGCTTATTTACTTTTCCGTTGCTACTGTTACAATCACTACAAAACCCAAAATATTACTTTTGCTACCGTTACCACTACTATCATATTACTTTGCTACTAAATACTTTGCTGCGGATACTAAGTTATCCAGGTGTGGTTGAATTGACAACTCAACTGCTAATACTTGAGAATGTTCTTTGGCTCCCCTTGTGTCGAATCAATAAATTTGGGTTGAATACTCTACCCTCGAAAACTGTTGCGATCCCCTATACTTGTGGGTTATCAAGACTATTTTCTGGCGCCGTTGCCGGGGAGCATAGCTCTATTCTTTGAGTCACTTGGGATTTATATCTGCTGGTCACTATGAAGAACTTGAAAGACGAGAAAACAAATTATCCCTCAACTACGAGGGGAGGTAAGGAACTGCCATCTAGCTCTGCACTTGATTCACCTTCTATTTTGAGTAAGCTTGCGACACCTAAACCCGCTCCTGCTACTGATTCTGATATGTCGCATGTTATTGATGATGCCACTTCTGCTATGCATGATACTTATGACGAAACTACTTCTATGCTTGTTACTACTATGCCACTTGGTGAATTTCTTGATGAACAACTTGCTAGGGCTAGAGAGAATGAAATTATTGATAATATTGATGAAAGTGATGATGAAGACTCTCCCCCTAATAAATATGAATTACCTGTTGTGCCTGAGGGCTATGTTATGGATGAAGAAATTGCTAAAGAAATTTTTGCTTGCAATGATAGGTATGATGTTAAGAAATTATTAGCTAAATGGAAGCAGCAATCTCTTAATGCTAGAATGAAACCTGACCCTGCTTTTGCTACTTCACCTATCTATGTTACTAATAAGGATTATGAAATCTCTGTTGATCCTGATAATTTTACTTTGGTTGAATCTGATCCTTTTCATGGCTATGAATCTGAAACTGTTGTGGCACATCTTACTAAATTAAATGATATAGCCACCCTGTTCACTAATGATGAGAAATCTCGCTACCTATATATCCTTAAAATATTTCCGTTCGATTAAAGGGTCTTTGGTAAGATATGGTTTAATTCTCTTGATCCTGGTTGTGTCGTAGTCCCTGGATATGATTTATTACTTCTCTGCTAAATATTTCCCTGCTCATAAGAAACAAGCTGCTTTGAGGGATATATATATAATTTTGTGCAAATCGAAAAAGAGAGTCTACCACAAGCTTCGGGGAGGCTTATCCAATTACTTAATTCTTTGCCTGATCATCCTCTTAAGAAAAATGAAATACTTGATATCTTTTATAATGGACTAACCGATGCTTCCAGAGATTACCTGGATAGTTGTGCTGGTTCTTTTCAGGAAACAACACGGATGAAGCTGAAATTCTATTGAATAATATGTTGACAAATGAAAATAATTGGACACTTCCTGAGCCAGCTCCTGAGCCTATTGCTAAACCAACTCCGAAGAAGAGAGGTGTTCTATTTCTCAGTCCTGAAGATATGCAAGAGGCAAAGAAATCTATGAAAGAAAAAGGTATTAAAGCTGAAGATGTTAAGAATTTACCTCCTATTGAAGAAATACATGGTCTTAATTTACCGCGTGTTGAAGAAACATATGATCTTAATCCATCACCTATTGAAGAAAATCATGGTCTTGATAACCCGACATAGGTAGTAAAGGTAAATTCTCTCTATAGATATGATAAAGCTGAAAGCCCTCCTACTAAGTTTGCTAGCCAATGTTTGGATGAATTTGATATCTTTATGGTTAAGCAAGAAGACTTCAATGCTAATTTTGTTAGAAAATTAAAATAAAATGCTTATATTATTGAACACTTGGGTGATTATATGTCTAGAGTTAAAGGTGAACTTAAACTCATTACTAAACATGCTTCTATGGTTACCACTCAAGTAGAACAAGTACTTAAAGCTCAAAATAATTTGCTCAATGAATTAAATAGTAAGAATAATGATTATGCTGTTAGAGTGGCTACTAGAACCGGTAAAATGACTCAGGAACCTTTGTATCCTGAAGGCCACCCTAAGAGAATTGAGCAATATTCTCAGAGAAATAATATTGATGCACCTAGTCCTTCTAAAAGGAAGAAAAAGAAAAATGATAGGACTTTGCATGCTTCTAGTGAACCTATTATTGAACCACCTGAGAATCCAAATGATATATCTATTTCTGATGCTGAAACACAATCTGGTAATGAACATGAACCTAGTAATAATATTAATGATGATGTTCATGATGATGCTCAACCTAGTAATGATAATGATGTAGAAATAGAACCTGCTGTTGATCTTGATAACCCACAATCAAAGAATCAACGTTATGATAAGAGAGACTTTGTTGCTAGGAAACACGGTAAGGAAAGAGAACCTTGGGTTCAGAAACCCATGCCTTTTCCTCCCAAACCATCCAAGAAAAAGGATGATGAGGATTTTGAGCGCTTTGCTGAAATGATTAGACCTATCTTTTTGCGTATGTGTAACATCCCAAATTTTCAATTTGGAATGTTATACATAGGTCATCCATGCATACCATATTTTATTGCATCTTTGTTCCGCAATCCTCGAAATCCTAAGCAACTCAAGGACCCTCGGAGAGAGTTGGGGATTTTTCCGGTTTTCCTATTTGATTTTTATCAAATAATGAAAACGAGGATTTTTGATTTTAATTATTTTTTTCTCCGGAAAAATATTTCATATTAAAAAATTAATGAGGGGAGATAATATGACTTCTCCAAAACAATTGAAATATTGGAGGAAAAATGTTAGAATCATTATTTGGATTTTATTTGGATTTTATTTGCGTTAGAAAAATTGCACGTTTTTGAAAATTGCATTTTAGGTCCAAGAAAATGTTCATCTCGTTCTAAATATTTCATTTAGACGGTGAAAATTGTTTTGGCATTTTTAGATTTTTTATTTTATTTTATAGGAGTTTTTCTGTCAGTGAACTATTAAAAAATCCATGCGCCAAGACCTAACTGGGCAAGCCCGGCCAGGCCAGCCGGCCCAATCCGCCGCCGCCCAGAGTCCGGCTCGGACTCCGCCTCCCGCCGCCGCTGTCCCTCCCCAAGGCACCGGACCCCCTCCTTTAAATACCACTGCCCCCTAACCATCACCACCGCCGCCTCCTGCCGCCCGAGCCGAGCCCGAGCCGCCGCCACCCCGCCGTCGAGCCCGAGCCCCGCCGGAGCCGAGCGAGGTAGCCGCCCCGCCGCCCGGTTTTCCGAAGAAAACCATTTCGGTTTTTTTTTAAAACCCTAGGTTTCATTTTTTTCTAGATCGGTTTATTTATTTAGCGAGCGTTCGCTCGTCCGTTCGTTTTAACGAACGTGTTCTTCGTTTAGGTTCAGATAACGAATGTTCGTTCGTCAAGCTGTTCGTCGCTTTTCTTTTCTCGGATTTATTCCGTGATTTTTCTGATCGCGATTTCTGATCCGATGTTCGATCTAGTATAACATTTCGCTCGTTTATCGGAATCAGGCAACTCAAGCGCCTAGAGTTTCGTATCAAAACCCTCTTTCCGAATAATCAACTCAAACAAGTTTTTGCCTCTGTAAAATTTGACCCTAGTTCAGATTAGTAAACGGATCTTATTTCTTTGGCCGTTTGAGTTTTGTTGCTTCGTTTGGTTTTATTCTTTTTGCGAACCGGAGTTCTTAAGTTGAACTTTCTGGTCAACCTCTTTTAGTTGAGTTTTACCTGTGCATCTTTGCTTGTTGCTTATGTATGTTATTGTTTGCTTGCGATAGAATTCCCGGAGTGTGAAGCGTGTTACTACGAGTCTCTAGGATTCACGGATCATCAGCAAGGCAAGTAACACTTTGATCATACTCTTTTCATACCCAGTTTTTATGCATTAGTTTCAATCCTCAAACATTGCCTGATTAGGATATCATTAATTTGTGGGTTGGGTAGTAGTAGTTGAGGAAGAACCTATTGCCCTGTTACATTCAAACCCTTGGGAGTTACTTCTACGTGTTGCTTATATTGCCATGCTATGCTCGTAGACGTTGTTGGGTTTGAGTGAATCCATGACAGAAGTGAGATTGTTAATTAATGGTTTAATTTAAGGTGGCAACTTTAATACACATCTGGGTGGATTGAGGCACCTGGGGAACCCAGTGTTGTCTGTTTTATTTTTGGAAATCCCGGGGTACCCATGTGATCTTCCTATGGACCGCCACCCGTGCTCAAAGGAACTGAGATTATTCATGCTAGAAACTTCCGTGTGCTGCCACAAGCTACTATGGGCTCTAGCATAGTTGAGTAAGTTACGTGAAGCTCTTGAAGAGGTAGATCAGCAGGTAGTGGGTTTTGTAGGTTTGGTATGGTCTACCTTGAGTAGAGAGTTAATGTTTCTGAAAGACTGTGTCTCGGTCATCCGTTTCTCAAACACCATGTAGTGCGAGAAATGAACGGAGGCGATCGAGTCTTGTGGGGAAAAGTGCGCAAGCCTCTGCAGAGTGTACAATCTAATCATGGTTAGCCGTGTCCCCGGTTATGGACAATTCTGAGTATCTAGTACTTGAGTATTCACATGTATCTCATCACTCTTAATTAATATTGTTGGGTCGTTAACTACTTTAATTGGGATTGAGTTGGGGTTATACCTTCTCGATGATGTTTCAACCACCATGATAGTTAAATTAAAATTTATTCCTTTATTGTAGGGAAAAATTGGCTTTTCGCAAAACCGTAACCATAGAGCTTTCCACCAGCCAAATATGCATGTAGTGATAGCATTATTCTATTCCTGCTCTACTGTGTTATATTGCCAGCATATTCCATGTGCTGACCCGTTCTCGGGCTGCAACGTATTATGTTGCAGAATTTTCAGACGAGGAGTAAGGTTCGATAGGTCGTTGCCGTGCAGCTCAGCCATGCCGTTGGAGTTGATGGAGTCACTTTATCTTCCAAGCCTTCCGCTGTTATCGCATTAGATGGCCTTAAGCCATATTATTGTAATAAGTTCTCTTTTGAGACTTTCGATGTAATAAGTGTGTGATTGCTACTCTGTTATAAATCCTTCGAGTCTTGTGTGTCAAAGCATTAGTGATCCAGGATGACTTTGAAACACGAGACTTGACCATCTGAGTTCGGTCGCTACAAGATGGTATCGAGCACCGCCGAGTGTAGGACACGACCACTAAGATAAGCCATAGATCACTGTTCTCTACTCATTTCTGACTCCTCTCCATTTTTCCACTCTTTAGGATGACAGAGATGAAGAACAAGTTTGCACAACCGGATGAAGACACACCTTTTGGATGCCACTTGAAGGAAGTCACTAGGTACTTGAACATTGGAATACCAAGCTTCACCGGGACGTACAACGCCACTTTACCAGAAGAGGAGCGCTGGATGATTCAAGTACAAGTTCCAGGAAGGACGTTCTTGCCAACTTCTAAGCCCATAGAGTTTTCTTTCGAAGCACCCACCTGGAGTCTAGGTAAGAGCATGGCAGCTCACATTACCATGGGACGTATTGGAGAAGTCTACAACAGGGAGCTTAAAGACACCATCTATCAAATATGTGGGCGCCGAGACGAGCAATGGGAAGTAATCAGCACCAAGAAGGATAGATCCATTGCAGCTTTCATCCAGGAGCTAAACCAGCACATTCGACGTCAGGAGAACCAGATGTGCGCAGATATGATGGAGTTGAAGAAGGCGAAGAACAGGATCATCAAGCTGGAGGAAGAACTCAAGTTTACCCGCGACGGATATGAGGAGGAAATCAAGACACTACTGGAGAAGAACGACGACCTAGTCAAGAAGATCGGAGTATTCATGGGAGGATCAACACTGGAAGAAGAGGAGGAAGATCCCACTTGCCCGGACAACTACATCATCATCGACGACATCGATTTCGATCCAAGTGATGATGACTACGAAGATGAAGCTGGAGCAGACATCATGGAGTCTTCCACCGATCAAAATTTCTAGATGACCACCATATAGTAGTAGTATTCCCCCATGTAACTAGTAGTAGTTGAGCACTTTCGCGATAGTCCTAGACCGTTTGTATGCCCTTGCTTGATTGATTGAGTGAAATGATTGTGTTTGCCTCATATGCATATGGTTAGTGTTTTCTCATTAGACCTTTTTGTCTATTCTAATCTCTTCCATCTAAACCCTCAGATGCCTCCGAGACGTGACACCGGTTTTGTTTTCCCACCGGAGCTCACCCAGTTGATCCAGCAGCAAAATGCTTTGATGCAATTGCTAGTTCAGAACCAGGGCAACAACAACAACAACAACCCATCGCCAGTGGACAATTTAGCCCGTTTTCTGAGGTTACAACCGCCGGTGTTTTCCAGTAGCATCGAGCCAATAGTTGCTAATGATTGTCTATGCCGTATTGGAAGGGAGTTAACCACCGCAGGATGCACGGATGCTGAGAGGGTGCGCTTTGCCGCACATCAATTGGATGGACCAGTAGCCGCATGGTGGGAGAATTACACGACTACTTTTCATATAGCCAATGTCACTTGGGACCAGTTTCAGCAAGCTTTTCGCACGGCCCATGTCTCAACTGGAGCCATGCATATGAAGAAGCGTGAGTTTCGCAACTTACGCCAGGGGAACCGTACTGTGGCTCAGTACGTGGATGATTTTAGTAAGTTATCACGCTATGCCCCTGATGATGTGGCCACAGATGCCGCGAAGCAGGAGAAGTTTATGGAAGGGCTGAACGATGAGATGAGCATGCAGTTGATGGTGGCAACTTTCAACAACTGCCAGGAGTTGGTAGACAAGGCCCTTATGATTGAAGGAAAGCATCAGCAAATTGAGAGTCCTAAGAGGAAGTATGGATAAGGGAAGTACAACTCAGGAGCTCACCAGAAGCCTCGCTTAACCCCGAATTTGGGAGGACTTGTTCATAACCATGGAGGTCACAACCATACTGGAGGAGGATCGCATAACCCAATGGTGCGAAGAATGGGAATGGGAACGGAGTTAATAACAATCAGAACTGCTCCGACCCATCTACAACCGCCAAAAGAGACCTAAGTCAAGTTACTTGCTTTAAGTGCGGGAAGACTGGGCACTATGCCAATGACTGCCCTGAAGGAAGGAATGGAAACGGAAATGGGAGCGCTGGGAAGAAGCCCAATCCATTCAACAAAGGACAAGTGAACCACGTTAACGTGGAGGAAGTTGAAGAGCAGCCGGACGCGGTAATAGGTAAGTTTTTGGTTAAGTCATTTACTGCTCTTGTTCATTTTGATACTGGTGCATCGCATTCATACATATCAAGGGGATTTGTGGATAAGTTTAAGTTACCAACCCAAACCCTTAGGACCCCTCTTTTAGTGAGCTCGCCTGGAGCAGTGTACATGGCTAGCCGATGGTGCAATCAAATACCACTAACCATTGGCACGCATGTTTTCCCGTCTGACCTAATTATCTTGGAGTCGCAAGGATTGGATGTGATATTAGGTATGGACTGGATGTCAAAGTATGGAGGAAGCATTGACTGTGCTAGCAAATCAATTTACCTTACCACCCCAGAGGGAAAAAGGATTAAGTATGTATCTAGGCATGTTCCTAGGAGGAGCCAAGTGAATGCCCTCACGGGAGTTGTACAGGAGGAAGTGCCTGTAGTAAAGGATTTTCCTGATGTTTTCCCAGAGGAGTTACCAGGCATGCCACCAAATCGAGACATCGAGTTCCTGATAGAGCTATTGCCAGGTACATGGCCAATATCCAAGAGACCCTATCGGATGCCCGCAAACGATCTGGAGGAAATTAAGAAACAGATCAAGGAGTTATTGGAGAAAGGTTATATTCGAAGGAGTTCATCACCTTGGGGAGCACCAGTACTTTTGGTCGAGAAGAAGGATAAATCCCTGAGGATGGTTGTTGATTATCGAGCCTTGAATGAAGTGACAATAAAGAACAAGTATCCATTACCGATGATCAATGATCTGTTTGATCAGTTGCAAGGAGCAAAGGTGTTTTCGAAGATCGATCTACGACCGGGATACCATCAGTTGAAGATTCGAGAGAAGGATATACCGAAGATAGCGTTCACCACGCGGTATGGATTATATGAGTATACGGTCATGTCGTTTGGACTGACTAACGCCCCTGCCTAATTCATGAGTATGATGAATAAGGTGTTCATGGAGTATTTGGACAAGTTTGTTGTGGTGTTCATTGATGATATTATGGTATACTCGAAGAACGAAGAGGAGCACAAGGAGCATTTGCGTTTGGTTCTCGAGAAACTCAGGGAACACCAGTTATACGCCAAATTCAGCAAGTGTGAGTTTTGGTTGAAGGATGTTGGATTTCTCGGGCATGTTATATCAGGAGAAGGTATAGCAGTGGACCCCAGCAAGGTTCAATCAGTCACTGAATGGTTGGCACCCACTTCAGTTGGCGAGACCCGCAGTTTCCTTGGACTCGCAGGATATTATCGGAGATTCATTGAGAATTTTTCCAAGATTGCTAAGCCAATGACTGAATTGCTGAAGAAGGATACTAAGTTTAATTGGACAGATGATTGTGAGGCAAGTTTTCAGGAGTTGAAGAAACGTTTGACTACAGCCCTAGTGCTAACATTGCCAGATATACATAAGGAGTTCCAAGTTTATTGCGACGCCTCTCGCTTGGGACTTGGATGTGTGCTTATGCAGGACAGAAAGGTTGTTTCGTATGCCTCACGACAACTGAAGCCTCATGAGTTGAACTATGCCACACATGATTTGGAGCTAGCAGCCGTAGTGCATGCATTGAAGACTTGGAGACATTATCTTATTGGAAACCGTTGTGATGTGTACACGGATCATAAGAGTTTGAAGTACATTTTCACACAGAAGGAGTTGAACCTTAGACAAAGGAGATGGTTGGAACTTATAAAGGATTATGACATGAAGCTGCATTATCATCCAGGAAAGGCCAATGTCGTAGCAGACGCTTTGAGCCGGAAGAGCTACGCTAATATCCTTGAAAGTAAAGGATTGCCGAAGGAGTTAGCCGAGGATATCATGGAACTTCCGTTGGAGATTGTTCCAAGAGGTTTCATTGCGACAATGGAAGTTCAGTTGACATTGTTGGACAAGATTCGAGAAGCTCAGAAGGAATACAAAGAGATTGCTGAGATAAAGGAGAAGATGAGAAAAGGAAAAGCCAAAGGTTTTCGTGAGGATGAGCACGATACCTTATGGTTTCAGGACCGAGTTTATGTTCCTAATAACTCAGAGATCAGGAAGTTAATACTTCAGGAGGCTCATGACTCACCATACTCGATACACCCCAGAATCACCACGATGTATTTGGATTTGAAGGAACGTTTCTGGTGGACTGGTATGAAGAAGGATATTGCCAAGTATGTAGCTGTATGTGATGTATGTCAGAGGGTGAAGGCGGAGCATCAGAAGCCAGCAGGACTACTACAGCCTATGCCGATACCCGAATGGAAGTGGGATAAGCTTGGCATGGACTTTATCACCGGATTGCCCAGAACCAAAGCAGGATATTACTCAATATGGGTAGTAGTGGATCGCTTGACCAAAGTAGCTCACTTCATCCCAGTCAAAACAACTTACACAAGTGCAAAGTTGGCCAAGATATATATGTCCAGAATCGTATGTTTGCATGGAGTTCCGAGGACCATCGTATCAGATAGAGGAACACAGTTTACTTCAAAGTTTTGGCATCGGCTACACGGACCTTGGGTACCAGATTGGAGTTCATACAACATTCCACCCATGAGACGGATGGATGTAGAGAGAGAGTCAATCGGATGACATGTTGAGAGCACATGCACTAGATTATGGATCTAGTTGGGATGACAATTTGCCTTACGCAGAGTTCTCATACAACAATAGCTACCGAGCCGTTTGAAGATGGCACCGTTCAAGCTCAGATGGACGCAGATGTAGAACACCTCGATGTGGGATGAGGTAGGAGACCGTCAGTTGTTTGGACCAGATTTGATCAAAGAGCCAGAGGAGAAGGTTAAACTGATCCGAGACAGATTAAAGGTTGCTCAGTCCAGGCAGAAGAGTTATGCAGATTCAAAATGCAAGGAGGTAACCAATGAAATTGGAGACAGAGCCTATCTGCGAGTATCACCCTTGCGAGGAGTGAAACGTTTTGGAGTTAAGGGAAAGTTAGCTCCAAGATTTGTAGGACCGTACCGTGTATTGGAACAGATGGGAGAAGTTGCCTACAAGCTGGAGTTACCTGAAGGATTGTCAGGAGTTCACGATGTGTTCCACGTATCATAGTTGAAGAAGTGTCATGCTGAGATGGCCGATATACCGTTAAGAGATACAGTGCCCCTAGAGGCGATATAGTTGGACAGTAATTTGACATATGAGGAGAAGCCAGTAAAGATTCTTGACATTGACAGCCGAGTCACTCGCAGCAAGGTTATCAAGTTTTGCAAAGTTCAGTGGAGCCACCATCCGAGGAGGAAGCCACCAGGAGCGAGAAGATGATATTCGCAAGGACCACCCGCACCTATTTTCTAGTTAACCTGAATCTCGAGGACGAGATTCATCTTAAGGGGGGTAGGTTTGTAACATCCTGAATTTTCAATTTGGAATGTTATACATAGGTCATCCATGCATACCATATTTTATTGCATCTTTGTTCCGCAATCCTCGAAATCCTAAGCAACTCAAGGACCCTCGGAGAGAGTTGGGGATTTTTCCAGTTTTCCTATTTGATTTTTATCAAATAATGAAAACGAGGATTTTTGATTTTAATTATTTTTCTCTCCGGAAAAATATTTCATATTAAAAAATTAATGAGGGGAGATAATATGACTTCTCCAAAACAATTGAAATATTGGAGGAAAAATGTTAGAATCATTATTTGGATTTTATTTGATTTTATTTGGATTTTATTTGCGTTAGAAAAATTGCACGTTTTTGAAAATTGCATTTTAGGGCCAAGAAAATGTTCATCTCGTTCTAAATATTTCATTTAGACGGTGAAAATTGTTTTGGCATTTTTAGATTTTTTATTTTATTTTATAGGAGTTTTTTTCTCAGCGGAACTATTAAAAAAATCCGCGCGCACCCGCACCCGACTGGGCCGAAGCCCAGCCAGGCCATGCCGGCCCAAGCCGCCGCCGCCGGCTTCCTCCCATGCCCGCCGCCGCAGAGTCCGGCTCGGACTTCCGCCTCCCGCCGCCTGTCCCCCCCAAGGCACCGGACCCCCTCCTTTAAATACCACCGCCTCTAGCCATCACCATCGCCACCGCCGCCGCCCCGCCGCCCGAGCCGAGCCGCCGCCCCGAGCCCTTGCCTCGAGCCGCGCGCCGCCGCCTCCGCCGCCACCTCATTGTCGAGCCCGAGCCCACGCCGAGCCCACGAGCTAAGCGAGTAGCCGCCCGATTTTCCGAAGAAAACCGTTTCGTTTTTTTTTGAAAACCCTAGGTTTCGTTTTTTTCTAGATCGGTTTATTTATTTAGCGAGCGTTCGCTCGTTCGTTCGTTTTAACGAACGTGTTCTTTGTTTAGGTTCAGATAACGAACGTTCAATCGTCAAGCTGTTCGTCGCTTTTCTTTTCTCGGATTTATTCCGCGATTTTTCTGATCACGATTTCTGATCCGATGTTCGATCTAGTATAACTTTTCGCTCGTTTATCGGAATCAGGCGATTCAAGCGCCTAGAGTTTCGTATCGAAACCCTCTTTCCGAATAATCAACTCAAACAAGTTTTTGCCTCTGTATAATTTGACCCTAGTTCAGATTAGTAAACGGATCTTATTTATTTTGCCGTTTGAGTTTTGTTGCTTCGTTTGGTTTGATTCTTTTTGCGAACCGGAGTTCTTAAGTTGAACTTTCTGGGCAACCTCTTTTAGTTGAGTTTTACATGTGCATCTTTGCTTGTTGCTTATGTATGTTATTGTTTGCTTGCGATAGAATTCCCGGAGTGCGATGCGTGTTACTACGAGTCTCTAGGATTCACGGATCGTCAGCAAGGCAAGTAACACTTTGATCATACTCTTTTCATACCCAGTTTTATACATTAGTTTCAATCCTCAAACATTGCATGATTAGGATATCATTAAATTGTGGGTTGGTAAGTAGTAGTTGAGGTAGAACCTATTGCCCTGTTACATTCAAACCCTTGGGAGTTACTTCTACGTGTTGCATATATTGCCATGCTATGCTCGTAGACGTGTTGGGTTTGAGTGAATCCATGACATATGTGAGATTGTTAATTAATGGTTTAATTTAAGGTGGCAACTTTAATACACATCTGGGTGGATTGAGGCACCTGGGGAACCCAGTGGTTGTCATTTTATTTTGGAATCCCGGGTACCAGTGTGATCTTCCTATGGAACGCCACCCAGTGCTCAAAGGAACTGAGATTATTCATGCTAGAAACTTCCGTGTGCAGCCACAAGCTACTATGGGCTCTAGCATAGTTGAGTAAGTTACGTGAAGCTCTTGAAGAGGTAGATCAGCAGGTAGTGGGTTTTGTAGGTTTGGTATGGTCTACCACGAGTAGAGAGTTAATCTTTACGAAAGATCGTGTCCGGTCATCCGTTTCTCAAACACCATGTAGTGCGAGAAATCAACGGAGGCGATCGAGTCTTGTGGGGAAAAGTGCACAAACCTCTGCAGAGTGTACAATCTAATCATGGTTAGCGTGTCCCCGGTTATGGACAATTCTGAGTATCTAGTACTTGAGTATTCACATGTATCTCATCACTCTTAATTAATATTGTTGGGTCGTTAACTACTTTAATTGGGATTGAGTTGGGGTTATACCTTCTCAATGATTTTTCAACCACCATGATAGTTAAATTAAAATTTATTCCTTTGTTGTAGGGAAAAATTGGATTTTCGCAAAACCATAACCATAGAGCTTTCCACCAGCCAAATATGCATGTAGTGATAGCATTATTCTATTCCTGCTCTACTGTGTTATATTGCAGCATATTCCATGTCTTGACCCGTTCTCGGGCTGCAACGTATTATGTTGCAGACTTTTCGAACGAGGAGTAAGGTTTGATAGGTCATTCTTTGTGCAGCTCAGCCATGCCGTTGGAGTTGATGGACTCACTTTATCTTCCAAGCCTTCCGCTGTTATCGCATTAGATGGCCTTAAGCCATATTATTGTAATAAGTTCTCTTTGAGACTTTCGATGTAATAAGTGTGTGATTGCTACTCTGTTATAAATCCTTGAGTATTGTGTGTGTCAAAGATTCATTGATCCAGTGGATGACACTGAAACACGTAGACTTGACCATCTAAGGTCGGGTCGCTACATGATAGATGATTAATCGATATGCTCAAAATGAATCCTTATGCTAAGTACATGAAAGATATTGTTACTAATAAAAGAAAGATACCGGAAGCTGAAATTTCCACCATGCTCGCTAATTATACTTTTAAGGGTGGAATACCTAAGAAACTTGGAGATCCAGGAGTACCAACTATACCATGCTCCATTAAACGAAACTATGTTAAAACTGCTTTATGTGATCTTGGAGCCGGTGTTAATGTTATGCCTCTCTCTTTATATCGTAGACTTGATTTGAATAAGTTGACACATACTGAAATATCTTTGCGAATTGCTGATAAATCAACTGCTATACCTGTCGGTATTTCTGAGGATGTGCCTGTTGTGGTTGCAAACGTTACTATTTTAACGGACTTTGTTATTCTTGATATTCCCGAGGATGATAGTATGTCTATTATTCTTGGAAGACCTTTTTTGAATACTGCAGGGGCTGTTATTGATTGCAACAAAGGCAATGTCACTTTTCATGTTAATGGTAATGAGCATACGATACACTTTCCGAGGAAACAACCTCAAGTCCACAGTATCAATTCTATTGGAAAAATTCCATCAATTATATTTGGAGGTTTTGAATTTCCTCTTCCTACTGTCAAGAAAAAATATAATATTCTTATTATAGGGGATGTGCATATCCTCGTTGAGGTAACATAGTGTTATTCGAAATTTCTCCGGTTCCATGTTATTCGGAAATGAGTTTGTTAACAAGACTTGATCAACCTTGTTAGTGGATTCCTTTTGATGAGCATGAGATGGATGAAACTAGAAGGCACAACCTTCTATACCCTCTTTCTACTTTCTGTTATTTAGTTGAAATAAAGTAAAAATAGTATTTTTCTGTCTATTTTCTGAATTATCTGTGCAATATGAAAATACCCCGAAAATAAAAGTTCTCCTAATGCCCTGAAAATGAAATATGATTTTTTTCTGGAATATTTGAGAATGTCTGGCACTGAGAACACAGCAGGGGGGAGCAAACACCTGGCCACGAGGGTCCAGGGCGCGCCCACCCCTACAGGGCGCGCCCCCTGCCTCGTGGGCCCACGGTGGCTCCCCTCCACTTATTCCTGCACCCACACACTTCTTCTTCCTCCCAAAAAAATCACCATCCATCTCAAGCACGAGTTCTAGCTCATTTTGCTGCGATTTTCGATCTCCTTGCTCAAAGCACCTCTCACAAAACTGCTTGGGGGATTGTTCCTTGGTATGTGACTCCTTCATTGGTCCAATTAGTTTTTGTTCTAGTGCTTTATTCATTGCAAATTTGTGCTGCCTAGGTGACCATGTTATTGAGCTTGTATGTCAAATTTATATGGTTCCAAGTAGTTCTAATGCTTGATAAAGGCTCTAGGCACTTGTAGGAGTAGTTGCTTGAAGGAAATATGCCCTAGAGGCAATAATAAAGTTATTATTTATTTCCTTATATCATGATAAATGTTTATTATTCATGCTAGAATTGTATTAACCGGAAACATAATACATGTGTGAATACATAGACAAACATAGTGTCACTAGTATGCCTCTACTTTACTAGCTTGTTAATCGAAGATGGTTATGTTTCCTAACCATAGACATGAGTTGTCATTTGATTAACGGGATCACATCATTAGGAGAATGATGTGATTGACTTGACCCATTCCGTTAGCTTAGCACTTGATCGTTTAGTATGTTGCTTATGCTTTCTTCATGACTTATACAAAGTTCCTGCAACTATGAGATTATGCAACTCCGTTTACGGAGGAACACTTTGTGTGCTAACCAAGCGTCACAACGTAATGGGTGATTATAAAGGTACTCTCAGGTGTCTCCAAAAGTATATGTTGAGTTGGCATAATTCGAGATTAGGTTTTGTCACTCCGATTGTCGGAGAGGTATCTCTGGGCCTTCTCGGTAATACTCATCACCTAAGCCTTGCAAGCATTGTAACTAATGAGTTAGTTATGAAATGATGTATTACAGAACGAGTAAAGAGACTTGCCGGTAACGAGATTGAACTAGGTATTGGATACCGACGATCGAATCTCGGGCAAGTAACATACCAATGACAAAGGGAACAACGTATGTTGTTATGCGGTTTGACCGATAAGGATCTTCGTAGAATATGTAGGAACCAATATGAACATCCAGGTTCCGCTATTGGTTATTGACCGAGAATAGTTCTAGGTCATGTCTACATAGTTCTCGAACCCGTAGGGTTTGCATGCTTAACATTATGATGACAGTTTATTATGAGTTTATAAGTTTTGATGTACCGAAGTTTGTTCGGAGTCCCGGATGTGATCACGGACATGACGAGGAGTCTCGAAATGGTCGAGACATAAAGATCGATATATTGGAAGCCTATGTTTGGACTTGGAAGGTTCCGGATGAAATCGGATTTTACGGAACACCGGGAGTTCTGGAACCTCCGGGGGTCAATGGGCCTTGATGGGCCATAAGGGAGAAGAGGAGGGCGGCCGGGGCAGGCGCGCGCCCCCCTAGTCCGAATAGGACAGGAGAGGGGGCGGCGCCCTTCCTCTTCCCTCCCCAAGTCCTAATCCAACTAGGAAAGGGGGGAGTCCTACTCCGGTGGGAGTAGGACTCCTCGCGCGCCTCCCCTGGGCCGCCGCACCCCTTGCTCCTTTATATACGAGGCAGGGGGCACCCCATGACACACAAGTTGATCTACGGATCGTTCCTTAGCCGCAGCGGTGCCCCTCCACCATATTCCACTTCGGTCATATCGTCGGAGCTTAAGCGAAGCCTGTGCCGTAGAGTCATATCGTCGCGGAGCTTAGCGAAGCCCTGCGTCGGTGGAGCATCATCATCGTCACCACGCCATCGTGCTGACGGAACTCATCCCCGACGCTTTGCTGGATCGGAGCCCGGGGATCGTCATCGAGCTGAACGTGTGCTGAACTCGGAGGTGCCGTGCGTTCGGTACTTGGATCGGTCGGATCGTGAAGACGCACGACTACATCAACCGCGTTGTTATAACGCTTCCCCTTACGGTCTATGAGGGTACGTGGACATACACTCTCCCCTCTCGTTGCTATGCCATCACCATGATCTTGCGTGTGCGTAGGAATTTTTTGAAATTACTCGTTCCCCAACAATGGCATCCGAGCCTGGTTTTATGCGTTGATGTCATATGCACGAGTAGAACACAAGTGAGTTGTGGGCGATATAAGTCATACTGCTTACCAGCATGTCATACTTTGGTTGGCGGTATTGTGAGATGAAGCGGCCCGGACCGACATTACGCAGACGCTTACGCGAGACTGGTTTCACCGCTTGAGCACTCGTTGCTTAAAGGTGACCGGCGGGTGTCTGTTTCTCTCACTTTAGTTGAACCGAGTGTGGCTCGCCCGGTCCTTGCGAAGGTTAAAACAGCACCAACTTGACAAACTATCGTTGTGGTTTTGATGCGAGGTAAGAACGGTTCTTGCTCAGCCCGTAGCAGCCATGTAAAACTTGCAACAACAAAGTAGAGGACGCCTAACTTGTTTTTGCAGGGCATGTTGTGATGTGATATGGTCAAGGCGTGATGCTATATTTTATTGTATGAGATGATCATGTTTTGTAACGAAGTTATCGACAATGGCAGGAGCCATATGGTTGTCGCTTTATTGTATGAAATGCAAAGCCATGTAATTGCTTTACTTTATCACTAAGCAGTAGCGATAGTCGTAGAAGCAATAGTTGGCGAGGCGACAACGATGCTACGATGGATATCAAGGTGTCGCGCGGTGACAATGGTGGTCATGACGGTGCTTCGGAGATGGAGATCACAAGCACAAGATGATGATGGCCATATCATATCACTTATATTGATTGCATGTGATGTTTATCCTTTATGCATCTTATCTTGCTTTGATTGACGGTAGCATTATAAGATGATCTCTCACTAAAATTATCAAGAAGTGTTCTCCTGAGTATGCACCGTTGCTAAAAGTTCAGTAGTACCCGGACACCACGTGATGATCGGGTGTGATAAGTTCTCGTCCATCTACAACGGGTGCAAGCCAGTTTTGCACACGCAGAATACTCGAGTTAAACTTGACGAGCCTAGCATATGCAGATATGGCCTCGAACACGGAGACCGAAAGGTCGGCGTGAATCATATAGTAGATATGATCAACATAGTGATGTTCACCATTGAAAACTACTCCATCTCACGTGATGATCGGTTATGGTTTAGTTGATTTGGATCACGTAATCACTTAGATGACTAGAGGATGTCTGTCTAAGTGGGAGGTTTTAATATGATTAATTGAACTTAAATTTATCATGAACTTAGTACTGATAGTATTTTGCTTGTCTATGTTTATTGTAGATAGATGGCTCGTCTGTTGTTCCGTTGAATTTTAATGCGTTCCTTGAGAAAGCAAAGTTGAAAGATGATGGTAGCAATTACACGGACTGGGTCCGTAATTTGAGGATTATCCTCATTGCTGCATGTAAGAATTAAATCTGGAAGCACCGCTGGGTGCCGAAGCCTCTGCTGCAGAGCAACGCCGAAGTTGTGAACGTCTGGCGAGCAAAGTCGATGACTACTCTATAGTTCGATGTGCCATGCTTTACGGCTTAGAACCGGGTCTTCAACGACGTTTTGAACATCATGGAGCATATGAGATGTTCCAAGAGTTGAAGTTAATATTTCAAGCAAATGTCCGGATTGAGAGATATGAAGTCTCCAATAAGTTCTATAGCTGCAAGATGGAGGAGAATAGTTCTGTCGGTGAGCACATACTCAAAATGTCCGGGTATAATAATCACTTGATTCAGCTGGGAGTTAATCTTCCGGATGATAGTGTCATTGATGAATTCTCCAATCATTGCCACCAAGCTACAAGAGCTTCGTGATGAACTATAATATGCAAGGGATGACTAAGACAATTCTGAGCTCTTCGCAATGCTAAAAAGCGCGGAGGTAGAAATCAAGAAAGAGCATCAAGTGTTGATGGTCAACAAGACCACTAGTTTCAAGAAAAGGGCAAAGGGAAGAAGAAGGAAACTTCAAAAGAACAACAAGAAAGTTGCTGCTCAAGAGAAGAAACCCAAGTCTGGACCTAAGCCTGAAATCGAGTGTTTTACTGCAAGCAGATCAGCCTTGGAAGCGGAACTGCCCCAAGTATTTGGCGGATAAGAAGGATGGCAAGGTGAACAAAGGTATATGTGATATACATGTTATTGATGTGTACCTTACTAGAGCTCGTAGTAGCACTGGTATTTGATCTGGTTACATTGCTAATATTTGCAACTCGAAGCAGGGACTACGGAATAAGCGAGCACCGCAAAGGACGAGGTGACGATCGCGCGTGGGAAACGGTTCCAAAGTCAATGTGATCGCGGTCGCACGCTACCTCTACATCTACCTTCGGATTAGTTTTAGACCTAAATAATTGTTATTTGGTGCCAGCGTTGAGCATGAACATTATATCTGGATCTTGTTTAATGCGAGACGGTTATTCATTTAAATCAGAGAATAATGGTTGTTCTATTTATATGAGTAATATCTTTTATGGTCATGCACCCTTGAAGAATGGTCTATTCTTGTTGAATCTCGACAGTAGTGATACACATATTCATAATGTCGAAGCCAAAAGATGCAGAGTTGATAATGATAGTGCAACTTATTTGTGGCACTCGCCGTTTAGGTCATATCGTGTAAACGCATGAAGAAACTCCATACAGATGGACTTTTGGAATCACTTGATTATGAATCACTTGGTACTTGCGAACCGTGCCTCATGGGCAAGATGACTAAAACTCCGTTCTCCGGTTGTATGGAGAGAGCAACAAATTTGTTGGAAATCATACATACAGATGTATGTGGTCCGATGAATGTTGAAGCTCGTGGCGGATATCGTTATTTTCTCACCTTCACAGATGATTTAAGCAGATACGGGTATATCTACTTAATGAAGCATAAATCTGAAACATTTGAAAAGTTCAAAGAATTTCAGAGTGAAGTTGAAAATCATCGTAACAAGAAAATAAAGTTTCTACGATCTGATCGTGGAGGAGAATATTTGAGTTACGAGTTTGGTCTACATTTGAAGCAATGCGGAATAGTTTAGCAACTCACGCCACCGGAACACCACAGCGTAATGGTGTGTCCGAACGTCGAATCGTACTTTACTAGATATGGTGCGATCTATGATGTCTATTTCGATTTACCGCTATCGTTTTGGGGTTATGCTTTAGAGACGGCCGCATTCACGTTAAATAGGACACCATCAAAATCCGTTGAGGCGACACCTTATGAACTATGGTTTGGCAAGAAACCAAAGTTGTCGTTTCGAAAGTTTGGGGTTGCGATGCTTATGTGAAAAAGCTTCAACCTGATAAGCTTGAACCCAAATCGGAAAAATGTGTCTTCATAGGATACCCAAAGGAGACAATTGGGTATACCTTCTATCACAGATCCGAAGGCAAGACATTCGTTGCTAAGAATGGATCCTTTCTAGAGAAGGAGTTTCTCTCGAAAGAAGTGAGTGGGAGGAAAGTAGAACTTGATGAGGTAACAGTACCAGCTCCCTTATTAGAAAGTAGTTCATCACGAAATCGGTTTCGTGACACCTACACCGATTAGCGAGGAAGATAATGATAATGATCATGAAACTTCAGATCAAGTTGTCACTTGAACTTCATAGATCAACCAGAATAAAATCCGCACTGAGTGGTACGGTAATCCTATTCGGAAGTCATGCTACTAGATCATGGTGAACCTACGAACTATGAAGAAGCGATGGTGAGCCCAGATTCATAAAATGGCTTGAAGCCATGAAATCTGAGATGGGATCCATGTATGAGAACAAAGTATGGACTTTGGTTGACTTGCCCGATGATCGGCAAGCCATTGAGAATAAATGGATCTTTAAGAAGACTGACGCTGATGGTAATGTAACTGTCTATAAAGCTCGACTTGTTGCGAAAGGTTTTCGACAAGTTCAAGGGGTTGACTACGATGAGACCTTCTCACCCGTAGCGATGCTTAAATCTGTCCGAATCATGTTAGCAATTGCTGCATTTTATGATTATGAAATTTGGCAAATGGATGTAAAAACTGCATTCTTGAATGGATTTCTAGAAGAAGAGTTGTATATGATGCAACCAGAAGGTTTTGTTGATCCAAAAGGTGCTAACAAAGTGTGCAAGCTCCAGCGATCAATTTATGGTCAGTGCAAGCCTCTCGGAGTTGGAATAAACGCTTTGATAGTGTGATCAAAGCATATGGTTTTATCTGAGACTTTTGGAGAAGCTTTGTATTTACAAGAAAGTGAGTGGGAGCTCTATAGCATTTCGATATTATATGTGGACGACATATTATTAATTGGAAATGATATAGAATTTCTGGATAGCATAAAAGGATACTTGAATAAAAGTTTTTCAATGAAAGACCTCGGTGAAGCTGCTTACATATTAGGCATCAAGATCTATAGAGATAGATCAAGACGCTTAATTGGACTTTCACAAAGCACATACCTTGATAAAGTTTTTAAAAAGTTCAAAATGGATCAGGCAAAGAAAGGATTTTTACGTGTGTTACAAGGTGTGAAATTGAGTCAGACTCAATGCCCTACCACAGCAGAAGATAGAGAGAAAATGAAAAATGTTCCTATGCTTCAGCCATAGGCTCTATCATGTATGCAATGCTGTGTACCAGACTGACGTATGCTTAGCAATAAGCTTGGCAGGAAGGTACCAAAGTAATCCAGAGTGGATCCTTTGGACAGCGGTCAAGGACATCCTGAAATACGAAAAGGACTAAGGATATGTTTCTCGATATGGAGGTGACAAAGAGCTAGTCGTAAATGGTTACGTCGATGCAAGCTTTGACACTAATCCGGACGATTCTAAATCGCAAACCGGATCGTATTTTTATTAAACGGTGGAGCTGTCGGTTGGTGCAGTTCTAAACAAAGCGTCGTGGCGGGATCTACATGTGAAGCGGAGTACATAGCTGCTTCGAAGCAGCAAATGAAGGAGTGCGGATGAAAGAGTTCATTTCCGATCTAGGTGTCATACCTAGTGCATCGGGACCAATGAAGATCTTCGTGACAATCTTGGTGCAATTGCCTTGGCAAAGGAATCCAGATTTCACAAGAGGACCAAGCATATCAAGAGACGCTTCAATTCCATTCGGGACCAAGTCCAAGTGGGAGACATAGAGATTTGCAAGATACATACGGATCTGAATGTTGCAGACCGTTGACTAAGCCTCTTCCACGAGCAAAACATGATCAGCACCAAGACTCCATGGGTGTTAGAATCATTCTTGTGTAATCTAGATTATTGACTCTAGGGCAAGTGGGAGATCAAGGAAATATGCCCTAGAGGCAATAATAAAGTTATTATTTATTTCCTTATATCATGATAAATGTTTATTATTCATGCTAGAATTGTATTAACCGGAAACATAATACATGTGTGAATACATAGACAAACAGAGTGTCACTAGTATGCCTCTACTTTACTAGCTCGTTAATCGAAGATGGTTATGTTTCCTAACCATAGACATGAGTTGTCATTTGATTAACGGGATCACATCATTAGGAGAATGATGTGATTGACTTGACCCATTCCGTTAGCTTAGCACTTGATCGCTTAGTATGTTGCTTATGCTTTCTTCATGACTTATACAAAGTTCCCGCAACTATGAGATTATGAAACTCCGTTTACGGAGGAACACTTTGTGTGCTACCAAACGTCACAACGTAACCGGGTGATTATAAAGGTACTCTACAGGTGTCTCCAAAAGTATATGTTGAGTTGGCATAATTCGAGATTAGGTTTTGTCACTCCGATTGTCGGAGAGGTATCTCTGGGCCTTCTCGGTAATACTCATCACCTAAGCCTTGCAAGCATTGTAACTAATGAGTTAGTTATGAAATGATGTATTACTGAGCGAGTAAAGAGACTTGCCGTAACGAGATTGAACTAGGTATTGGATACCGACGATCGAATCTCGGGCAAGTAACATACCAATGACAAAGGAACAACGTATGTTGTTATGCGGTTTGACCGATAAGGATCTTCGAGAATATGTAGGAACCAATATGAACATCCAGGTTCCGCTATTGGTTATTGACCGAGAATAGTTCTAGGTCATGTCTACATAGTTCTCGAACCCGTAGGGTCCGCACGCTTAACGTTACGATGACAGTTTATTATGAGTTTATAAGTTTTGATGTACGAAGTTTGTTCGAGTCCCGGATGTGATCACGGACATGACGAGGAGTCTCTAAATGGTCGAGACATAAAGATCGATATATTGGAAGCCTATGTTTGACTTGGAAAGGTTCCGGATGAAATCGGATTTTACCGGAACACGGGGTTACGGAACCCTCCCGGGGTCAATGGGCCTTGATGGGCCATAAGGAGAAGAGGAGGGCGGCCGGGGCAGGCGCGCCTCCCCTAGTCCGAATAGGACAGGAGAGGGGCGCGCCCTTCCTCTTCCCTCCCCCAAGTCCTAATCCAACTAGGAAGGGGGGAGTCCTACTCCGGTGGGAGTAGGACTCCTCCGACAACGCCTCCCCTAGGGCCGGCCGCACCCCCTTGCTCCTTTATATCTGGGCAGGGGGGCACCCCATGACACACAAGTTGATCTACGGATCGTTCCTTAGCCGCAGCGGTGCCCCTCCACCATATTCCACTTCGGTCATATCGTCATGAGCTTAGGCAAAGCCTGCGCCAAAGGCGCTGGAGCTTAGGCGAAGCCCTGCATCGGTGGTGCATCATCATCGCCACCACGCTGTCGTCTTGTGGAACTCATCCCGACGCTTTCTTTGGATCGGAGCCCGGGATCGTCATCGAGCTGAACGTGTGCTGAACTCGGAGGTGCCGTATGCTCGATACTTGGATCGGTCGGATCGTGAAGACGCACGACTACATCAACAGCGTTGTTATAACGCTTCCGCACGGTCTCACGAGGGTACGTGGACATACACTCTCCCCTCTCGTTGCTATGCCATCACCATGATCTTGCGTGTGCGTAGGAATTTTTTTGAAATTACTACGTTCCCCCAACATTGCTATCAATCTTGTTGAGCTTGGTTCACTTTTATTTGAAGTTACTAAAAATTTCAGAAATTTTTCAGAGGAAGAAATATGCTTAGGAAAATGTTCCAAGGTGGTTCTTCAAGAAAGCAAGGACCCAGGCTTGCAATGCGTGATGCTGACGATGAGCCACCAAGGGACGCTCCAGTGCGGCCTTGTGAATGGCCTTCAGAAAACTTTATGGATCGAGCGGGAATCAAGGAAGAATTTAACGCATATCTGTGTAACACTGATCTTGTGAGCTTCGAGGAAGAAAAGTGCCACCAGTACCACTATCTCACTAGTTCCTTTGTGAGGAGGTTTGAATTTTCATCTTCACGTAATTCTCCAACTGTCCTGTTTGATCTTTATGAAAAATCTTATACGATGGACTTAGAGGATTTTACTACTGCTTGCAAACTTCCACATTGGGGTAGTGCTAGTGAACCCCACAAATCTGAATTTAGAAATTTTCTTGCTAGTATAACTGTGGGGGAATCTAGAGATATAGCACAAGCTACCATAGGGAGCATCCATTTTCCTGCTATACATTATTTTGCTCTATTCATAGGTAGGTGCATAAATGGTAAAGATGAAGCATGTCACATGTGTGTCCCTGATCTCAGTATTCTTAGGAGTGCTGTGTTAGGAGACAAATCTTATAATTTGGGAGCCATTGTTGCACGTAGGTTGCATCATAATAGATTTAATGGAGATTTCTTTGGTGGAATTTATGCAACCCGCTTAGCTGATTTTCTTGGTTGGACATACGTGAGGATGATATTGAGTTGCCTCCTGCTTACCTAGACTTTAATGCTATGGTTCACCACCAGTTTGTTGAGAGGAATGAATCACCTCTCCATTATCTCTTAATCTTTGACAGACGTCGTGCTGTCCGTATTACTCTCCCTACTCCTTCCTTCTTTGATTATCAGGCAAAAGGAAGATATGTTATTACCAGAGAGGAGGCAGATGAGTACGAAAGGAGGGCGGAGGTAGCTCGCCGCCATGCTGCAGCTCAGGAGGCAATAGCCGTTGCATCTCAGTACGACCCCTGCTACAACTACGGATATCCGCCAGGCCATCCATGGCAATAAACCAACTTAGGCCAAAAGCCTAAGCTTGGGGGAGTACATATTTCCCACCGACATTACATTTATGTTCACACACTCATTGCTAGATGTCGGTGCTCATACTCTTTCACTGTAATATCCATGCTAGTTTATTTTATTTTTCTTTCTTTCTTCTTGTGTGTTTGAAAAACCTTAAGAAAAAAACCCAAAAAAATTCAGTGTAGCTTTTAGTTAGTTTACCTTTCTTGCTGTAGTAGTAATAATTAAAAATAAAACCCAAAAGATTTCCCGTTCTTCTTTTGCTTGTTGGGAGCTTTCCCGTGTAAATAGTTTTATTTCTTTTCTTTTCTTTGGGGGTCGATAGGAGAATACCATGATTAAATTGTTGAAGTGGCTCTTAAACGCATTATTGTTGATTTAACCAAGAGCCCATATGCCCTTGTCTTCTCCTGTTTATTGAATGCTCGCAGATTTCAGCTTAGTCCAATGCACGTGCACTCTTATTATTATTCACTTCGTTCGGTCGTGCAAGTGAAAGGAAATTATGACGATATATGATGGACCGATTGAGATGAGAGAAGCTGGTATGAACTCGACCTCTCTTGTTTTTGTAAATATGATTAGTTTATCGTTCCTGATTCAGCCTATTATGAATAAACATGTTTGAATGACAATTAGAGACCGTAGTTGCTTGTGCCATGCTTGATTAGCTATGAGTTATAATGGTTTACCTTGCGTGCCAACATGCTATTAAAATGGTTGTGATGTGGTATAGTGGGGTGGTATCCTCCTTTGAATGATTTAAGTGACTTGACTTGGCACATGTTCACACATGTAGTTGAAACAAATCAACATAGCCTTCATGATATTTATGTTCATGGTGGATTATATCCTACTCATGCTTGTACTCAATGTTTATTAATTTCAATGCATGTTCATGACTGTTGTCGCTCTCTAGTTGGTCGCTTCCCAGTCTTTTGCTAGCCTTCACTTGTACTAAGAGGGAATACTGCTTGTGCATCCAATTCCTTAAACCCCAAAGTTATTCCATATGAGTCCATATACCTTCCTATATGCGGTATCTACCTGCCGTTCCAAGTAAATTTGTATGTGCCAAACTCTAAACCTTCAAATGAAATTCTGTTTTGTATGATCGAATAGCTCATGTATCAACTAGGGCTGTCCGTATCTTCCATACTAGGCGGGTTATTCTCAAGAGGAGTGGACTCCACTCCTCATTCACGAGAAAGTGGCTGGTCTCCGGGATGCCCAGTCCCATGCTTTATGCAAACTAAATCAAAATAATTGCAAACAAAACTCCCCCTAGGACTGTTGCTAGTTGGAGGCTCTCGTTGTTTCGAGCAAGCCATGGATTGATGCTTGTTGGTGGAGGAGGAGTATAAACTTTACCATTGTGTTTGGGAACCGCCTATTATGTGTGTAGCATGGAAGATATCGCCATCTCTTGGTTGTTATGTTGACAATGAAAGTATACCGCTCAAAATATTATTTATCTCTATTTCAAAATCACTAGCTGGAGAGCACAACTGTCATTTGCATCCATTACTATTAATTTATATTGGGTATGACCATGATTGGATCTCTTTTACCATGAATTACAATGTCTAGTCAGCCCTTAATCTTTAAGGGTGCTCTGCATTTATGTTTTGCGGTCTCAGAAAGGGCTAGCGAGATACCATCCTGTTATATCATATTATGATTGTTTTGAGAAAGTGTTGTCATCCGAGATTTATTATTATTGCTCGCTAGTTGATTATGCCATTGACATGAGTAAATATGAGACCTAAGAGTTATTGTGAATGTAGTTAGTCATAATCTTTGCTGAAAACTTGAATGCTGGCTTTACATATTTACAACAACAAGAGCAAACAGAGTTTGTAGAAGTTTTTCTTTATCACTTTCAGTTTATCAACTGAATTGCTTGAGGACAAGCAAAGGTTTAAGCTTGGGGGAGTTGATACGTCTCCGTCGTATCTACTTTTCCAAACACTTTTGCCCTTGTTTTGGACTCTAACTTGCATGATTTGAATGGAACTAACCCGGACTAACGTTGTTTTCAGCAGACTTTCCATGGTGTTATATATGTGCAGCAACAAAAGTTCTCGGAGTGACCTGAAACTCCACGGAACATATTTTTGGAAAATATCAAATATACTGGAAGAAGAATCCACGTCAGGGGGCCCACACCGTGTCCTCGAGGGTGGGGGATGCGCCTGCCCCCCCTGGGCACGCCCCCTGCCTCGTGGGCCCCCTGACGCTCCACCGACCTCAACTCCAACTCCATATATTCACTTTCGGGGAGAAAAAAAATCAGAGAGAAGGATTCATCGTGTTTTACGATACGGAGCCGCCGCCAAGCCCTAAAACCTCTCGGGAGGGCTGATCTGGAGTCCGTTCGGGGCTCCGGAGAGGGGGATTCGTCGCCGTCGTCATCATCAACCATCCTCCATCACCAATTTCATGGTGCTCACCACCGTGCGTGAGTAAGTCCATCGTAGGCTTGCTGGACGGTGATGGGTTGGATGAGATCTATCATGTAATTGAGTTAGTTTTGTTAGGGTTTGATCCCTAGTATCTACTATGTTCTGAGATTGATGTTGCTATGACTTTGCTATGCTTAATGCTTGTCACTAGGGCCCGAGTGCCATGATTTCAGATATGAACCTATTATGTTTTCATGAATATATGTGAGTTCTTGATCCTAACTTGCAAGTCTATAGTCACCTACTATGTGTTATGATCCGACAACCCCGAGGTGACAATAATCGGGACCACACCCGGTGATGACCGTAGTTTGAGGAGTTCATGTATTCACTATGTGTTAATGCTTTATTCCGGTACTCTATTAAAAGGAGGCCTTAATATCCCTTAGTTTCCGCTAGGACCCCGCTGCCACGGGAGGGTAGGACAAAAGATGTCATGCAAGTTCTTTTCCATAAGCACGTATGACTATATTCGGAATACATGCCTACATTACATTGATGAATTGGAGCTAGTTCTGTGTCACCCTATGTTATGATTGTTACATGATGAACCGCATCCGGCATAATTCTCCATCACCGATCCAATGCCTATGAACTTTTCACATATTGTTCTTCGCTTATTTACTTTTCCGTTGCTACTTACAATCACTACAAAACCCAAAAATATTACTTTTGCTACTGTTACCACTACTATCATATTACTTTGCTACTAAATACTTTGCTACAGATACTAAGTTATCTAGGTGTGGTTGAATTGACAACTCAACTGCTAATACTTGAGAATATTCTTTGGCTCCCTTTGTGTCGAATCAATAAATTTGGGTTGACTACTCTACCCTCGAAAACTGTTGTGATCCCCTATACTTGTGGGTTATCACTGGTCCACCCATATATCAAATTATCAAAGTAACGAACGCGAATCATATGAGCGTGATGAAAACTAGCTTGACGATAATTCCCATGTGTCCTCGGGAGCGCTTTTCTCTATATAAGAGTTTGTCCAGGCTTGTCCTTTGCTACAAAAAGGATTGGGCCATCTTGCTGTACTTTATTTACACTTGTTACTTGTTACCCGTTACAAATTACCTTATCACAAAACTATCTGTTACCGATAATTTCAGTGCTTGCAGAGAATACCTTGCTGAAAACCGCTTATCATTTCCTTCTGCTCCTCGTTGGGTTCGACACTCTTACTTATCGAAAGGACTATGATAGATCCCCTATACTTGTGGGTCATCAAGACTCTTTTCTGGCGCCGTTGCCGGGGAGTGAAGCGCCTTTGGTAGGTGGAATTTGGTAAGGAAAAATTTATATAGTGTGCTGAAATTTACTGTCACTTGCTACTATGGAAAGTAACCCTCTGAGGGGCTTGTTCGGGGTATCTTCACCCCGACTGGTAGAGCAAATAGTTGCTCCTCAACCTACTGAACCTACTGAAAATGTTTACTTTGAAATTCCTTCGGGTATGATAGAGAAACTGCTAGCTAATCCTTTTGCAGGAGATGGAACATTGCATCCCGATTTACACCTAATCTATGTGGATGAAGTTTGTGGATTATTTGAGCTAGCAGGTATGCCCGATGATGTTATCAAGAAGAAGGTCTTCCCTTTATCCTTGAAGGGAGAGGCATTGACATGGTATAGGCTATGTGATGATATGGGATCATGGGACTACAAACGATTGCAATTGGAATTTCACCAGAAGTTTTATCCTTTGCATCTTGTTCATCGTGATCGTAATTATATATATAATTTTTGGCCTTGCGAAGGAGAAAGCATCGCTCAAGCTTGGGGGAGGCTTAATTCAATGTTATATTCATGCCCCAATCATGAGCTCTCAAGAGAAATGATTATTCAAATTTTTTATGCTCGGCTCTCTCTCAATAATCGCTCCATGCTCGATACTTCTTGTACTGGCTCTTTTATGATGAAGACTATTGAATTCAAATGGGATTTATTGGAAAGAATTAAACACAACTCTGAATATTGGGACCTCGACGAAGGTAAAGAGTCAGGTATAACACCTAAGTTTGATTGTGTTAAATCTTTTATAGATACCGATGCTTTCCGTGAATTTAGCACTATATATGGACTTGACTCTGAGATAGTAGCTTCTTTATGTGAATCCTTTGCTACTCATGTTGATCTCCCTAAGGAGAAGTGGTTTAAATGTAATCCTCCCATTGAATTAAAAGTAGTTGCACCTATTAAAGTTGAAGAAAAGACTATCACTTATAATGATCCTATTGTTCCTACTGCTTATGTTGAGAAACCACCTTTCCCTACTAAAATAAAGGATCATGCTAAAGCTTCAACTATAGTCAACAAAAGTAATATTAGGACACACAAACCTCCTGAACAAGTTAAAGTTGAACCTAATATTGCTATGGTTAAAGATCTCTTGGCTGATAATATTGATGGGCATGTTATTTACTTCTGTGAAGAGGCTGCTAGAATTGCTAAACCTGGTGCTAAAGATAAACATAGACCTGTGGTAGGCATGCCCGTTATTTCCGTTAAAATAGGAGATCATTGTTATCATGGCTTGTGTGATATGGGTGCTAGTGCTAGTGCAATACCTCATACCTTATACAAAGAAATTATGCATGATATTGCACCTGCTGAGATAGAAGATATCGATGTTACCATTAAGCTTGCCAATAGAGATACTATTTCACCGATTGGGATTGTTAGAGATGTTGAAGTCTTGTGTGGGAAGGTTAAATATCCTGATGATTTTCTTATTCTTGGTTCCCCACAAGATAGCTTTTGTCCCATTATATTTGGTAGACCCTTCTTGAACACCGTTAATGCTAGGATAGACTGTGAAAAGGACACTGTTACTATTGGTTTGGGTGATATGTCTCATGAGTTTAATTTTGCTAAATTTAGTAGACAACCCCGTGAGGAAGAATTTCCTAGTAAAAATGAAATTATTGGTCTTGCTTCTATTGTCGTGCCTCCTAATGATCCTTTAGAACAATATTTGCTCGACCATGAAAATGATATGTTTATGAATGAAAGAAGGGAAATAGATGAAGTATTCTTTAAACAGGGACCTATTCTGAAACACAATTTTCCTGTTGAAATCCTGGGGGATCCTCCTCCACCCAAGGGTGATCCCGTGTTTGAGCTTAAACCATTACCTGATACTCTTAAATATGCTTATCTTGATGAAAAGAAGATATATTATGTTATTATTAGTGCTAACCTTTCAGAGCATGAAGAAGAGAAATTATTGAAAACTCTGAAGAAGCACCGTGCTGCTATTGGATAAGCCCTGTCCATTGTGTCCCTAAGAAAGGAGGTATTACTGTCGTTCCTAATGATAAAGATGAATTGATTTCGCAAAGAATTATTACAGGTTATAGGATGGTAATTGATTTCCGCAAATTAAATAAAGCCACTAAAAAAGATCATTACCCTTTTCCTTTCATTGATCAAATGCTAGAAAGATTATCCAAACATACACATTTTTTGCTTTCTAGATGGTTACTCTGGTTTCTCTCAAATACCTGTGTCAACTGATGATCAAGCAAAGATCACTTTTACTTGCCCTTTCGGTAGTTTTGATTATAGACGTATGCCCTTTGGTTTATGTAATGCACCTGCTACCTTTCAAAGATGCATGATGGCTATCTTCTCTGACTTTTGTGAAAAGATTTGTGTCGGAGTAAATGACCACGGGTAGCCTAGCCGGCTCCCCCTGGGACCTCTGAAAAAAATTACAAGCCAATCAAGCCATCCAACATCCAAGACGCGGGGCCGCCTTCCCCCGGCCGGCTGACCCTCAGGCCGGCTGTCAGGAGGCGGCCCGGCCCCAAAACCTATAGGAAGAAGGCCACAAGAGGGCCGGCTTCCAAGGAGCCGGCTACCAGAGGGCCGACTCCGCGGGGCCGGCCACGACAAGGCCGACTCCAAGAAGCCGGCCCCCCGGCAAGCGGCTAAGGCCGCACCCTCAGAATCTGCGCCCACATAACGGTGATGGAACGGGGCGTGGCTACAGTAAAGCCTGCCACCCCCGTATCCCGGAGCACGCCTGGCCACAGTGCGCCATACGGGGCGGCCATCTCTCGTCCGGCGCGGCACTGTTGCCATGTTGACCATGACATCAGACGACGGGTTGTCAGTACGACCCACCGGCGGCGGGCCCCTCCGGCCAAAAAAGTGCCTGAAGGCGGCTCGGCCTCCCCCAGTCGGCCTGAGATATGGCCGGCTTCCCATAGCCGGCTTACTCCCTCCCTCGAAGGAGGCGCCTCATTAAGGAGACAAGACGAGGTGAGGCTACAGTGATCGCCGCCAAGATGGCGGCACTGTAGCCATGCTTACCTCGACAAAGCCCTCGTCATCAGGATTGAGGCAACAGTAACTAGCCCCTGACCAGGCCCTCAGCGGTGGGGCCAGCTTGTCGACCAAGAAGCCGGCAGCCGGCGGGACCCACCAGTTGGCTGGCCTCAGCGACCGGCGGAGAAGCCGGCGAACGTAGACACTGACGGCTAGTGCCCGCGCCCAGCCGGATTAGCATTGTACCCCTGGGGGGTAGGCCTATATAAACCCCCCAGGGCACCCATGCAAAGGGTTGATCTGAGAGAGTTTTTAGACACCACATAGAGGGAAGAGGAGAGCTAGCCTAGCCTTTCTTCTTCCTCTCATCAAACATCTCAAGGAGCACCTTGTAGCGACTTGTTCATCTAGTGACCATGCGGAGACCCCGCAGAGCAGCAGCAGGGGTGTTATCTCCACGGAGAGCCCCGAAGATGGGTAAGATTCGCCGGCGTGCATGTCTACGCCTCATCCCGTTTCCAGGCACCGGCGACGTCTTATTGGCTCCCACAATGATAAGCCACCCGTTGGCATATGTCACACCTACCACCCGACGATTTGTGAGGTTTTCATGGATGATTTCTCCGTTTATGGATCCTCTTTTGATGATTGCTTGAGCAACCTTGATCGAGTTTTGCAGAGATGTGAAGAAACTAACCTTGTCTTGAATTGGGAGAAGCGCCACTTTATGGTTAATGAAGGTATTGTCTTGGTGCATAAAATTTCTGAAAGAGGTATTGAAGTTGACAAAGCTAAAGTTGATGATATTGAAAAGATGCCGTGTCCCAAGGACATCGAAGGTATAAGAAGTTTTCTGGGTCATGCTGGTTTTTATAGGAGGTTCATTAAGGACTTCTCAAAAATCTCTCGGCCTCTGACTAATCTATTACAAAAAGATATACCTTTTGTCGTTGATGATGATTGTGTAGAAGCATTTGAAATACTTAAGAAAACATTGATTTCTGCACCTATCGTTCAGCCACCTGATTGGAATTTACCCTTTGAAATTATGTGTGATGCTAGTGATTATGCTGTAGGTGTTGTTCTAGGACAAAGAGTTGATAAGAAATTAAATGTTATTCAATATTCTAGTAAAACTCTAGACAGTGCCCAGAGAAATTATGCTACTACTGAAAAAGAATTTTTGGCAGTTGTTTTTGCTTGTGATAAGTTCAGATCTTATATTGTTGATTCTAAAGTAACTATTCACACTGATCATGTTGCTATTAAATACCTTATGGAAAAGAAAGATGCTAAACCTAGACTTATTAGATGGGTTCTCTTGCTACAAGAATTTGATTTACATATTATTGATAGAAAGGGAGCTGATAACCCCGTTGCAGACCACTTGTCTAGGTTAGAGAATGTTCTTGATGACCCACTACCTATTGATGATAGCTTTCCCGATGAACAATTAGCTGTCATAAATGCTTCTCGTACTGCTCCATGGTATGCTGATTATGCTAATTACATTGTTGCTAAATTTATACCACCTGGTTTCACATACCAGCAAAAGAAAAAGTTTTTGTATGATTTGAGGCATTACTTTTGGGATGACCCACACCTTTATAAATAAGGAGTAGATGGTATTATTAGGCATTGTATACCTGAGCATGAACAGGAGCAGATCCTACGCAAGTGTCACTCCGAGGCCTATGGAGGGCACCACGCTGGAGATAGAACTGCACATAAGGTATTGCAATCCGGTTTTTATTGGCCTACTCTCTTCAAGGATGCCCGTAAGTTTGTTTTATCTTGTGATGAATGCCAAAGAATTGGTAATATTAGTAGACGTCAAGAAATGCCTATGAATTATTCACTCGTTATTGAACCATTTGATGTTTGGGGCTTTGATTACATGGGATCATTTCCTTTCTCTAATGGCTATACACATATTTTAGTTGTCGTTGATTACGTTACTAAGTGGGTAGAAGCTATTCCAACTAGTAGTGCTGATCATAACACCTCTATTGAGATGCTTAAAGAAGTTATTTTTCCGAGGTTTGGAGTCCCTAGATATTTAATGACTGATGGTGGTTCACATTTTATTCATGGTGCTTTTTGTAAAATGCTTGCCAAGTATGATGTTAATCATAGAATTGCATCCCCTTATCACCCATAGTCTAGTGGTCAAGTAGAATTAAGTAATAGAGAGATCAAGTTAATTTTGCAAAAGACTGTTAATAGATCTAGAAAGAATTGGTCCAAGAAACTTGATGATGCATTATGGGCCTATAGAACTGCATATAAAAATCCTATGGGTATGTCTCCGTATAAAATGGTTTATGGAAAAGCATGTCACTTACCTCTCGAATTAGAACATAAGGCATATTGGGCCATTAAAGAGCTCAATTATGATTTCAAACTTGCCGGTGAGAAGAGGTTATTTGACATTAGCTCACTAGATGAATGGAGAACCCAGGCTTATGGGAATGCCAAACTGTTTAAAGAAAAAGTTAAAAGGTGGCATGACAAAAGGATACAAAAGCGTGAGTTTAATGTAGGCGATTATGTGTTGCTATACAACTCTTGTTTAAGATTTTTTGCAGGAAAACTTCTCTCTAAATGGGAAGGTCCTTACGTTATCGAGGAGGTCTATCTTCCGGTGCCATAAAAATCAACAACTTCGAAGGCACAAATCCGAAGGTGGTGAACGGTCAAAGAATCAAACATTATATCTCAGGTAATGCCATAAATGTTGAAACTAATGTGATTGAAACCGTACATCCGGAGAAATACATAAGGGACACTTTCCGGAATGTTTCAGACTCCAAAAAGGAATAGGTACGTGGTACGGTAAGTAAACCGACTCCAAAACAGTTCTAATGGCAGTTTTTCTCCGTTTTGGAATATTTAAGAAAATAGGAAAATAAGATGTAGTCCGGGAAGGACATGAGGCTTCCACGAGGGTGGAAGGCGCGCCCCCCTGCCTCATGGGCACCTCATGTGCCCTCCAGACTCCGTTTTCTTGCACGATACTTCTTTTGGTCGGGGAAAATTCATTATATAATCTCCCGAAGGTTTTGACCACTGTATCACGCAATTATCCTCTATTCTTGTTACGAGCTGTTTCCTGTCAGGGTTTTCAAGGCCAGGCATCATGTCGTCCCCCTCGTCCAACAATGGTGACAATGATGCTTGGCTAATGAAGATAGAGCTGAAGAGGGAAGAACCCATGGAGATCAACAAGGATGAAGGGATCAAGAAGGCCATGGAGGACCAAGTTCCGGCAACAGAAGATATCCTTCAACTTGATCACAATCTTCTTACCCCAACTGAGATCGAAGCTTTCAAGATGATTGAGTTAGCTCGTATACAAAACAAGTATCTCACACGTGAAAATATTTTCTTGAAGGAGCATATCATCGCACTCAAGGGCATCATCCGCAAATTGGAGGACCTCTTACGCTCGATGTGCGACTATCCATCAACAACTCCATCTCCTTCACCAGCAAAAGAGATATAATCACATGGGTATGGGCACTCCCCTTGGCAACTGCCAAGCTTGGGGGAGGTGCCCCGGTATCGTATCACCATCACACTCCTATCTTTACCATTTTTCTTAGTTCGATCCTTTTGGTAATATCTTGATCTAGTAGAATAAAAGTTTTAGTATGATTTAGCTTTGAGTTTTGAGTTTTGCTTTATGATCCCTCTATGTAATCGAGTCGGTGAGCTATATATAATAAAGATTAGTGTTGAGTCAAGGGCTTGATTATTTTGCTATGATCTTGAGGGAATTAAAGAAAGAATAAAAAGAAATAAAGAGATCATATTGATCTTATGGAGAGTAATGACTTCACATATAAAGAGTATGATGAATAAAAGTTGTTGAGAGTTGACAAACATAGTTTTGGTCATCGTTGCAATTAATAGGAAGTAATAAAGAAAGAGAGGTTTCACATATAAATATACTATCTTGGACATCTTTTATGATTGTGAGCACTCATTAAAATATGACATGCTAAAGAGTTGATGTTGGACAAGGAAGACAATGTAATGGGTTATGTTTTCTTATATACGAAATAAAGTATATTGTCATGGATCATCCAACATGTTGAGCTTGCCTTTCCCTCTCATGCTAGCCAAATTCTTTGCACCAAGTAGAGATACTACTTGTGCTTCCGAATACCCTTAAAACCAGTTTTTCCATGAGTGTCCACCATACCTACCTATGGATTGAGTAAGATCCTTCAAGTAAGTTGTCATCGGTGCATGCAATAAAAGTTGCTCTCTAAATATGTATGATTTATTAGTGTGGAGAAAATAAGCTTTATACGATCTTGTGATGTGGAAGAAATAAAAGCGACGAACTACATAATAAAGGTCCATATCACAAGTGGCAACATAAAGTGACGTTCTTTTGCAATAAGATTTCGTGCATCCAACCATGAAAGCACGTGACAACCTCTGTTTCCTCTGCGAAGGGCCTATCTTTTACTTTTTTACCTTATGCAAAAGTCATGGTGATTTTCACCTCTCCTTTTTATATTTTATCCTTTGGCAAGCACATTGTGTTGGAAAGATCCTGATATATATATATATATATATATATATATATATATATATATATATATATATATATATATATATATATATATATATATATATATATAGTGATGCTATTCATCACACAGGTGCAGAATAAGTTATTCTTCACCCGAGATAATTTTACGATCATTTCATAATTAAATTACGGTTGGAATTCAAATAGTTACGTTTCTATTAATTTACTACGTAAAATTTGACATAAGAAAAATAAAAATATAGGTCATAAGACAAGAAAATTTGTAGTTTATGTGTATTTACACTATATTTTTTACGTTTGTAATTTTACATAACACAAAATATTTTTTACGACGATTATATATTTTTTTACGATCTTTTTTTACGTCAAAAATAAGACAAAACTTACGAAACGTAAAGTTACAGTGCATTGATGGTAAAATAAAAGGGGGTGAAGAATAACTATTCCTCACCCAGGGTGACGAATAGTCAATCCATATATATATATATATATATATATATATATATATATATATATATATATATATATATATATATATATATATATATATATATATATAATTGGTTGTAAGTTAGCATGAGCTATTATTGTTGATATTACCCTTGAGGTAAAATGGTTGGGAGGCGAAACTATAAGCCCCTATCTTTCTCTGTGTCCGATTAAAACTCTGTAACCACAAGTATTGCGTGAGTGTTAGCAATTGTGAAAGACTAAATGATAGTTGAGTATGTGGACTTGCTGAAAAGCTCTTATATTGACTCTTTCCGATGTTATGATAAATTGCAATTGCTTCAATGACTGAGATTATAGTTTGTCGGTTCTCAATGAAGTTCATGATTCATACTTTACATAGTGAATAGATTGTTACTTGAGCATAAGAAATCATATGATAATATCCATATATGTTGCTATTATAAGAATGATCATGATGCCCTCATGTCCGTATTTTATTTTATCGACACCTCTAACACTAAACATGTGGACATATTTATCGTTATCGACTTTCGCTTGAGGACAAGCGAGGTCTAAGCTTGGGGGAGTTGATACGTCCATTTTGCATCATGCTTTTATATCGATATTTATTGCATTATGGGCTGTTATTACACGTTATGTCACAATACTTATGCCTATTCTCTCTTATTTTACAAGGTTTGCATGAAAAGGGAGAATGCCGGCAGCTGGGATTCTGGGTTGGAAAAGGAGCAAATATTAGAGACCTATTTTGCACAGCTCCAAAAGTCCTGAAACTTCATGGAAGTTATTTTTGGAATTAATAAAAAAATACTGAGGGAAGAAACTACCAGAGGGGGGAGTACACCCTGGCCACGAGGGTGGGAGGCGCTCCCTACCCCCTGGGCGTGCCCCTGTGACGCCCGGATAATCAAGCTACAGTAACCTCTGCTAGTGATGCCACGTCACCTCGATTACTGTTACTAATCTCTCGTTAGTTCTAAACCGGTCCAAAAATCAAATTCAAAATATGGCAAACAACAAAAGTTTTCAAACATAAAAACTAAAATGTTCGGTGTGTGCCGATTAATATTTAGGTGTTTAAGGTGATGGTACCACACTTTTACACTATGCCTAAATATTTTAAAGAGAATTAAAATAGATAGGAAACTAAATAAAAGAAAAGGAACAAAAATAGAAAAAAAACTAACAAAAATAAAAAGAAAAACAACCCACCCTCATGGGACTCGCCCACTGGCCATCGACAAGCCAGCCCGCCCGGGGCGCCCATAACCCCCCACTCCCCTGTGACCTAGCCACCGACACTCCCACTCACGCCCCCACTCTCCCCCTCCCGATCCGATCTGGATCGGGATCGATCCCGTCGCCCCTGACGCCCTTCGCCGTCCACCTCCGCCCGGAACGCCGCTCGACGCCGGAGCCACCTCGCCAGACTGCTTCCTCTCCGCTGCGTCATCTCCGACATCTTCCCCGCGCCCCATTGCCCTGGACCCTACACCCGACGTCAGCCCCGGCCTCTCCTTCTCGTGCCTCTGACCTTCCCGCCGCGCGACGGCGCCGCCGCTTCCCGCAACGCCAGCCGCGCCACCCGTGCATCGCTGCTATCGCTCTGCCGCTGCCTTCGCTCGCGAAGGCCACGCTTCGCTGCGACCTCGTCGAGCTCGCCGCCGTCTCCACACCAAGACGCGCTTGTCGCGCCGCCGTGACCTCCATTCTCGCCCACGCGCAAGACGACCCTCGACGTGCCGCGCCCGTGACCCGCTCGGCTCCGCCATCGCCGCTGCCCGGCCCGCCCTGTCGCGCCTCATGCTCTCGGCGCGCTTACCACGCTGAAGCAGCAGCAGCTGCGTGCGTCCGCACTGCTGCTCGCGCCGCCACCTCGGTGGCCTCATGCGTCGCATGCTCCGTGCCACCGCACCCTCGGGCTCTCCTACCACGGCCCCTGCTCGCCGCTTCGCTGCCGTCCGCCTCGCACGACCGCGCCACTCGCGCACGCCTCACCTCCTCTGCACACCGTGCCCCGCCGTGTCGTCCGCGCCCCTATACCGCGTCGCCACCGTACCGCTCTGCCCCCCTGCCCATGCCTCGGCCCAGCTCGTCGGGCGACGCCTGGCTGGCTCTTTGCCCTTGACGCGCACGCTGTCGCCTTCTCTCCGCCGACGCCAAGACTGGCACTCCCGCCAGCAGCTCGGGTTGCCTCGCCCACCGAAGCGCCAGTAACCCGGCGCCGCTAAGGCCCCTAGGGCTAATGACAAGGGGGCCCGCCTGTAACGTTTTTATAAAAAATAATAATAAATAAATAAATAAAATAAAATAAATTAATAAAATTTATTATTAATTAATTAATTAACTAATGAATTAATTTAGTTAATTAATCATGTTTAGGTAATCTAATTAACTAGTTAGTTTAAGTAAACAGTAATTAGTTTAGCTAAATCCTAATTATCCTAAAACAAAGTATGACAGGTGGGTCCCGCACGTCAGTTTGACCCACTAACGCATGTTGATCTCCGACGCCATGATGTCACAAGATACACTATTCTGGATAATGTTGAATTGAAATTAATTAAATAAATTCTAAAAATGATTTAAAACTTTAGAAAATCATATAAAATAAACTGTACCTCAGATGAAAATACTTTCTACATGAAAGTTGCTCAGAACGACGAGACGAATCCGGATACGCAGCCCGTTCATCCGCCACACACCCCTAGCATATCGAACACGCAACTTTCCCCCTCTGGTACATCTGTCCAAAAACGCGAAACACCGGGGATACTTTCCAGGATGTTTCCCCCTTCGCCGGTATCACCTATTACCGCGTTAGGGCACACCTAACACCGCTGTTTGCTTTGTCATGCATCATTATGCATCTGTTTGCATTGTATTCATTGTTTCTTCCCCCTCTTCTCTCCGGTAGACTACGAGACCGACGCTGCTGCTGGTGCCTCGACCGACTACGCTGTTGACGACCCCTCCTTCTTGCCAGAGCAACCAGGCAAGCCCCCCCTTGATCACCTGATATCGCCTATTCTTCTCTCTACTGCCTGCATTAGAGTAGTGTAGCATGTTACTGCTTTCCGTTAATCCTATCCTGATGCATAGCCTATCCTTGCTACTACTGTTGCTACCTTTACCTGCAATCCTACATGCTTAGTATAGGATGCTAGTATTCCATCAGTGGCCCTACATTCTTGTCCGTCTGCCATGCTATACTATCGGGCCGTGATCACTCGGGAGGTGATCACGGGTATATACTATATACTTTATACATGATACATGTGGTGACTAAAGTCGGGTCGGCTCGTGAAGCACCCGTGAGTGATTCACAGATTGGGGGCTGAAAGGACCTTTGTCCCGACGGCCCTCTGTGTGGATCTTTGTGGCGGAGCGACAGGGCAGGTTGAGACCACCTAGGAGAGAGGTGGGCCTGGCCCTGGTCGGCGTCCGCGATTACTTCTAAATAGCACGCTTAACGAGATCTTCGTATTTGATCTGAGTCTGGCCACTGGCCTATATGCACTAACCAACTACGCGGGTGTGACGCCCCCGATTCAATCATACACTAATCATGCATGCAAATGTGTACGATCAAGATCAGGGACTCACGGGAAGATATCACAACACAACTCTAAAACATAAATAAGTCATACAAGCATCATAATACAAGCCGGGGCCTCGAGGGTTCGAATACAAGTGCTCGATCATAGACGAAGTCGTGGAAGCAACAATATCTGAGTACGACATAAGTTAAACAAGTTGCCTTAAGAAGGCTAGCACAAACTGGGATCTGATCGAAGAGGCGCAGACCTCCCGCAGGATCCTCCTAACTACTCTCGGTCGCCGTCATGGGCTGCATGTAGTAGTAGGAGCCTCTAGTGTAGTAGTCGCCATCGACGGTGGCGTCGCTCCTAGGCTCCATCGTCCGTCGCAGACAACGGGTAAAGAAAGGGGAAAAGGGGAACAAGGCAACCGTGAGTACTCATCCAAAGTACTCGCAAGCAAGGAGCTACACTACATATGCATGGATATATGTGTAAAGGGCCATATCAGTGGACTGAACTGCAGAATGCCAGAATAAGAGGGGGATAACTAATCCTGTTGAAGACTACGCTTCTGGCAGCCTCCATCTTGCAACATGTAGAAGAGAGTAGACTGAAGTCCTCCAAGTAGCATCGCATAGCATAATTCTACCCGGCGATCCCCTCCTCGTAACCCTGATAGAGAGCGACCACCGGGTTGTATCTGGCACTTGGAAGGGTGTGTTTTATTAAGTATCCGGTTCTAGTTGTCATAAGGTCAAGGTACAACTCCAAGTCGCCCTGTTATCAAGATCACGGCTATTCAATAGATTAACTTCCTGCAGGGTGCACCACATAACCCAACACGCTTGATCCCATTTGGCGGACACACATTTCGGGTCATGCCCGCCGCTGAAGATCAACACGCCGCAGCCCCACCTAGGCACAACAGAGGCCAAGACGCCGGTCTAAACCTAAGCGACAGGGTCGGGCCCATCGCCTTAGCACACGCACGCGTTGCGACGTGCCGGAAGCGAACTAGCCCCTTAACACAAGAGCAGGCTTATGTTCCAATCCGGCGCAGCGCCGCGCCGTCGCTGACGTCACGAAGTGCCGGTGATACCACGACGACGTCGAGTGCCCATATCTTTCCCACGTAGTTGGTTAGTGCGTATAGACCAAATGGCCAGACTCAGATCAAATACCAAGAACTCGTTAAGCGTGTTAAGTATCCGCGAACGCCGAACAGGCCAGGCCCACCTCTCTCCTAGGCGGTCTCAACCTGCCCTGTCGCTCCGCCACAAAGATCCACTCACGGGTGCTCCACAAGTTTAACCCGACTTTAGTCACCACATGTATCATGTATAAAGTATATAGTATATATCCGTGATCACCTCCCGAGTGATCACGGCCCGATAGTATAGCACAGCAGACAGACAAGAATGTAGGGCCATAGATGGAAATACTAGCATCCTATACTAGGCAAGTAGGATTGCAGGTAAAGGTATCAACAGAAGTAGCAAAGACAGGCTACGCATCAGGATAGGTATAACGGAAAGCAGTAACATGCTACACTACTCTAATGCAAGCAGTATAGAGTAGAATAGGTGATATCAGGTGATCAAGGGGGGGCTTGCCTGGTTGCTCTGGCAAGTAGGAGGGGTCGTCAACTCCGTAGTCGAACTGGGTAGCAGCGGCGTCTGTCTCGGGGTCTAGCGAGAGAAGAGGGGGAAGAAAAAATAAATACAATGCAAAAAAATGCATGACGATGCATGACAAGACAAGGCGTGTTGCTAGGCGTGCCCCAACGCGGTAGTAGGTGGTACCGGCGAAGGGGGAAAAACATCCGGGAAAGTATCCCCGGTGTTTTGCATTTTCGGTCAAAGGAACCGGAGGGGGAAAGTTGCGAGTCTGATTTGTTAGCGGTGTGTGGCGGACGAACAGGCTGCGTATCCGGATTCGTCTCGTCATTCTGAGCAATTTTCATGTAGAAAGTATTTCCATCCGAGCTACGGTTTATTTATTATGATTTTTCCAAGTTTTAGCAATATTCTGAAATCATTATTAATTCGAAATTAAATAGCTAAATGCTAGGTGCACCCAGCTCTGCGTACACAGAAGTGTACCAAAGGCTGACAGGTGGGCCAGGGGGTCCCTGTTGACCAGTCAACGTTTGACTGGTCAACAGGGGGTGGGGCCCCCCTGTCATTGGCTGTTGATTTTAGTTATATAGTTAATTTAACAGATGGACCCACATGTCATACTGTAATTACGTTAACTTAATTAAATGGATTAATTAGCCTAGGGGTCCTACCAGTCAGCGTCTCAAGGGGTAAGCAACAGAGCCATTTAGTCCCTAATAGACAGGGACGTGAGAATCGGCCAGGGTTAGCTGCCGGCGACCTTCCCGAGTGGCGTAGACTCGCCGGGGATCCATGGGAGTGGCGGACGAGGGCAACAAAGATACCCCGCAGCCGCGCGCATTTAGGGGGCTTCGCAACAGGCGTTGGAGTTGTCGGAATCGTCGGGAACAAGTCCCGCGGTGGTGGAACCATGGTTTGCTCTAAGATGGTGCACGGGCGCGACGCGGGCGTGTGTGGGCGCGACTAGTGGCGGTGAGTGCGAGTGCCCAACGAGCACTCGACACGGTGGTCTTGGCGAATTGGCGATGAGAAACGAAAAGGGGGGAACGGGGGTCGAGGGGAGCCTCACATCGAGCGGCAGGGGAGATCCGCGAGCTCGGGGGAGGCCGTGGCAGGTCGGAGAGGTTGCCGACGAGGCGCGGGCCGTAGGTGACGAGGCAGTCGGGCAGGGCGACTAGGATCGGAGGGGCGCGTGAAGGAGTAGTGACGAGCTGCAGGCGAGCGCCCACACGCGCCGGTAGGCACCGGCCATGACCTGGTGCGGCCATGGGAGGCGCGGGGCGCGGGCGACGCCGGCGACAGGAGGCATGCGGCAGGGGCGGGGTCGACGGCCGTGCAAGTCGAAGGAGGAGGCGGCGGCGCGAGGGGGTCGGTGAGGAGCTCGCCAACCGTAACAATGGCAGAGGTGATCGGGCAGGCAAGGAGGCGTGTGTGAGCGGGATCGGGCGCGGGGTCTCTTGCTCCTCTCTGCTCTCTTCCTGGCGGCGTGAGGAGGGAAGATGAGAGCGATCAGGTGGAGTGGGGATCGAGAGGTGAGGGGCTAGGGTTAGATAGGGAGGCAGCTGGGCTGGGCCTAGCAGGCCGACCGGTGGCCCAAGGCCCCGGGGATGGGGGGGGGGGTTTCCTTTTTTATTTACTTTTATTTTGAATTTTGTTTTTGTTTTCCTAATTTTCTTTTATTTCTTTACTGTTTTCATTTAAAGTTTCCATTATTTTAGTTTTATAAAATACCAAGTTAGCACCTAAATTAGTATTACTAATTAGGCCACTGCCATAGTTATTTTGGCACACTACTAATTTAGTTATATTATTATAACTCTATAAAAGGCATTAAATTAATTTTTTTGTCCTTAGCTTTGGTTATTTTAGTGAATTTAAATATTATAAGAAATGTTGGTTTCTCCACCATTATTACTCATGAATAATTCGTCACAATTAGGACATTTTAGTTTTAATGTTTGAAAACTTTTGTTGTTTGCCTTTAATTAAAAATTGAATTTGAATCGGTTTCGAACTAATGCGAGATTAGCCACAGTAATCGAGGTGACATGGCATCATTAGCGGAGGGTTACTGTAGCATAGCTATCCGGGCATCACAGCGGGAACAGTTATGGGCACTCGACGTCGTGGTATCAGCCGAAGCCTTCGTGACGTCAGCGACTGAGCGGCGCGCGCCGGGTTGGACCACGTAACGCAACTTCCTTTGAAATGGAGGTTGCTAGGTCTGCTCTCCAGCCGTGTACTCAACGTGCAGGTGTGCAATGGGCGATGGGCCCAGACCCTTGCGCGCATAGGATTTAGACCGGCGTGCTGACCTCTCTGTTGTGCCTAGGTGGGGCTGCGACGTGTTGATCTTCTGGGGCCGGGCATGACCCAGGAAGGTGTGTCCGGCCAAATGGGATCGAGCGTGTTGGGTTATGTGGTGCACCCCTGCAGGGAAGTTTATCTATTCGAATAGCCGTGTCCCTCGGTAAAAGGACGACCCAGAGTTGTACCTTGACCTTATGACAACTAGAACCAGATACTTAATAAAACACACCCTTCCAAGTGCCAGATACAACCCGATGATCGCTCTCTCACAGGTCGATGAGGAGAGGATCGACGGGTAGGATTATGCTATGTGATGATACTTGGTGAACTTACCATACTCTCTTCTACGTGCTGCAAGATGGAGGCTGCCAGAAGCATAGTCTTCGACAGGATTAGCTATCCCCCTCTTATTCTGGCATTCTGCAGTTCAACCACCGATATGGCCCCTTTACACATATACCCATGCATATGTAGTGTAGATCCTTGGCTGCGAGTACTTTGGATGAGTACTCACGGTTGCTTTTCTCCCTCTTTTACCCCTTTCCATTCTACCTGGTTGTCGCAACCAGATGCTAGAGCCCAGGATCCAGACGCCACCGTCGACGACGACTCCTACTACACCGAAGGTGCCTACTACTACGTGCAGGCCGCTGACGACAGCCAGGAGTAGTTTAGGAGGATCCAAGGCAGGAGGCCTGCGCATTTTTCGACCTGTATCCCAGTTTGTGCTAGCCTTCTTAAAGCAGACTTGTTTAACTTATGTATGTACTCAGATATTATTGCTTCCGCTGACTCGTCTATGATCAAGCACTTGTATTCGAGCCCTCGAGGCCCCTGGCTTGTATTATGATGCTTGTATGACTTATTTTATTTTAGAGTTGTGTTGTGATATCTTCCCGTGAGTCCCTGATCTTGATCGTACACGTTTGCGTGTATGATTAGTGTATGATTGAATCGGGGGCATCACAGCCCCCTGTCTCGTGGCCCCCTGGGCCCCCTGGCAGGCCTCCTATGCCCATCTTCTGCTATATGAAGTCATTTACCCTGGAAAAAAATCATAAGCAAGCTTTTGGAAAGAAACTCCGCTGCCATGAGGCGGAACCTTGGCGGAACCAATCTAGGGCTCCGGCAGAGCTGTTCTGCCGGGGAAACTTCCCTCCGGGAGGGGAAATCATCGCCATCGTCATCACCAACAATCCTCTCATCGGAGGAGGGTCAATCTCCATCAACATCTTCACCAGCACCATCTCATCTCAAACCCTAGTTCATCTCTTGTATCCAATCTTTGTCCCAAAGCCTCAGATTGGTACCTGTGGGTTGCTAGTAGTGTTGATTACTCCTTGTAGTTGATGCTACTTGGTTTCTTTGGTGGAAGATCACATGTTCAGATCCATTATGCATATTAATACCCCTCTGATTATGAACATGAATATGATTTGTGAGTAGTTACGTTTGTTCCTGAGGACATGGGAGAAGTCTTGCTATTAGTAGTCATGTGAATTTGGTATTCGTTCAATATTTTGATGAGATGTATGTTGTCTTTCCTCTAGTGGTGTTATGTGAATGTCGACTACATGACACTTCACCATTGTTTGGGCCTAGAGGAAGGCATTGGGAAGTAATAAGTAGATGATGGGTTGCTAGAGTGACACAAGCTTAAACCCTAGTTTATGCGTTGCTTCATAAGGGGCTGATTTGGATCCATATGTTTCATGCTATGGTTAGGTTTACCTTAATACTTCTTTTGTAGTTGCGGATGCTTGTAGTAGGAGTTAATCATAAGTGGGATGCTTGTCCAAGTAAGGACATCACCCAAGCACCGGTCCACCCATATATCAAATTATCAAAGTAACGAACCCGAATCATATGAGCGTGATGAAAACTAGCTTGACGATAATTCCCATGTGTCCTCGGGAGCGCTTTTCTCTATATAAGAGTTTGTCCAGGCTTGTCCTTTGCTACAAAAAGGATTGGGCCATCTTGCTTGATAGAGGCAAAGGTGTCCCGATGTTTCGATGAGATGGTGGCTATCATTTTCTGTGGGAGTCGACCTTGACGATCCGACTACGAACATGCGAGACGTCGCGCCTTAGCAATCGCTAAACCAACTTCCGAGGGTTATTGACCACGCCGGAGCACGATCAACCTGACCACGAGGGCCTGTTTCCTGCGAGCAAACAAAGAACAAGCAAGAAACTAAGATTGCAATCTGGATATTGCGAATATAAGAGGAAAGCTTTATTAATGAAGGTGGGGTTCTGTGACGCCTTGGTCTGGTCGTTGAACACAAACGAAGTACGCGAAGTTGCAGCTATGGCGAACTTTTAATCTAAACAAAACCCAAAGTCTAAACGGTGCCCTAAGGGCTGTATATATGGAGGAAGAGGGGGGAATTTCGTGGCCCTTGGTGGAGGGGTCCGAAATCAACCATATCTCTTGTTTCCCCACACATACGGACTCTAAAAATAGCCTATACTTATGTATTTCGAAATTACATGGGCCTGGCCCAATAATAAGGTGACGCAGCACCTAGAATAGCCTCTGGACAAAATTCATGAAGTGGCATCTTGTATATTTCGTCCAAGACTTCATGCACCCGTTATGGTGGCTTCAAAGCCCTGAAATCATCACTTGTAACTCCGTTCTTGTTCCCCTTGCGCATGCCATCATCTCCATGCTTGTTCTTGCTCCAATGTTCATCCTTCTCCAAGCTAGGCCCTTCATTTGTAAGCAAAACAAATGTATCCAATTTAGGCAGCATCATATTCTCATGAACATTAGAATCATTACCAAGAAACGAAAGTACCTGGTAATTTAGTTGGCGTGCGCGAGCTCTAGTAATTGGTCCAGTATGTATAGAAGCAGGGGCTGTGGGTGTAACAATGGTATTGATGTCCTCATCATCCTCCCCTTCTTGAAATGAAGTCGTACTCCACGGAAGTTCATCTTCCTCACCCAAATAAGGCTTCAAATCTGCAATGTTAAAAGTGGGACTAACCCCAAAATCTGCAGGCAGCTCAAGTTTATATGCATTATCATTTATTTTCTCCAACACCTTAAAGGGACCATCAACACGTGGCATTAGCTTTGATTTATGCAAATCAGAAATCTATCCTTACACAAATGTAACCAAACAAGATCTCCGTGCAAACACAACATGTTTTCTACCCTTATCCCCACAAGTTTATATTTAGCATTCATACGCTCAATGTTTTCCGTAGTTAACTCATGCATTTTTAAAATCAATTCAGCACGTTCTTTAGCATCAAAATTAACCTTCTCCGAAGATGGAAGAGGCAACAAATCAATAGGTGCACGAGGTAGGAAACCATACACAACTTCAAAAGGGCACATCTTAGTAGTAGAATGCAATGAACTATTATAAGCAAATTCAATATGAGGCAAGCATTCCTCCCACATTTTCTTATTATTCTTCAAAACAGCCCTAAGCATAGTAGACAATGTTCTATTGACTACTTCAGTTTGTCCATCAGTTTGGGGGTGACAAGTAGTACTAAAAAGCAGTTTAGTCCCCAACTTAGCCCATAAACATCTCCAAAAGTGGCTAAGAAATTTAGTATCACGATCTGAAACAATAGTATTTGGCACACCATGCAAGCGAATAATTTCACGAAAGAACAAATCAGCAACATTAACAACATCATCGCTTTTATGACATGGTATAAAATGTGCCATTTTCGAGAGTCTATCCACGACAACAAATATGCTGTCCCTCCCCTTCTTTGTTCTAGGTAAACCTAAAACAAAGTCCATAGATATATCCTCCCAAGGAACACTAGGTACAGGCAAAGGCATATATAAACCATGAGGATTGAGTCGTGACTTAGCTTTTTGACATGTAGTGCAGCGAGCAATAAAACGCTCAACATCCCGTCTCATCTTTGGCCAAAAGAAATGTGTAGCAAGTACGTCCTCCGTTTTCTTCACGCCAAAGTGTCCCATTAGTCCTCCTCCATGCGCCTCCTGCAACAACAAAATACGAACGGAGCTAGCTGGAATGCATAGCTTGTTAGCACGAACACAAATCCATCATTAACGCATTTAACTTGTTCCATGTTCTTCCTTCTTTACAATTCTGCAATACATCTTTAAAATCAGCATCATGCATATATTGATCTTTGATGGTCTCCAAACCAAATATTTTGAAGTCAAGTTGTGAAAGCATAGTATAGCGACGAGACAATGCATCAGCAATAACATTTTCTTTACCCTTCTTGTGTTTAATGACATAAGGGAAAGTCTCAATGAATTCAACCCATTTAGCATGTCTACGATACAGTTTAGCTTGACTTTTAATATGTTTCAAAGATTCATGATCGGAATGTATAACAAATTCTTTGGGCCATAAATAATGTTGCCATGTTTCTAAAGTCCGAACAAGAGCATATAATTCTTTATCATAAATAGAATAATTCAGACTAGGCCCACCCAATTTTTCAGAAAAGTATGCAACAGGTTTGCCATCTTGTAATAACACACCTCCTAATCCAATTCCACTAGCATCACATTCAAGCTCAAAAGTCATATTAAAATCAGGAAGTTGGAGTAAAGGAGCATGTGTCAACTTACCTTTCAATACCGTGAAGGCGTCTTCCTGTGCGGTACCCCAAACAAAAGGCACATTCTTCTTTGTAAGCTCGTTCAGAGGTGCAGCAATGGTGCTGAAATCTCTCACAAAACGCCTATAGAATCCAGCGAGGCCAAGAAAACTCCTCACTTGTGTGACCGTTTTGGGCTGCGGCCAACTCTCAATAGCTTCAATCTTGGCTTTGTCAACTTCAATTCCTTGTGTAGTAACAACATAGCCAAGAAAAGATACTCGGTCGGGCAAAAGGTGCACTTCCCAAGGTTACCAAACAAACGTGCATCACGTAGAGCAATAAAAACAACACGTAAATGTTCCAAATGTTCTTCCAAAGATCTGCTATAAATCAATATGTCATCAAAGTAAACTACCACAAATCGTCCAATGAAAGCACGTAAAACTTCGTTGATTAATCTCATGAAAGTACTAGGTGCATTAGTTAACCCAAAAGGCATGACTAACCACTCATATAATCCAAACTTAGTTTTAAATGTTGTTTTCCATTCATCTCCCAATTTCATACGAATTTGATGGTATCCACTACGCAAATCAACTTTGGAGAATATTGTAGAGCCACTCAATTCATCAAGCATATCATCTAGCCTAGGAATAGGATGACGATAACGAATAGTAATATTATTAATGCCTCTACAATCAACACACATACGTGATGGACCATCCTTTTTCGGCACTAGAATAATAGGAACAACACAAGGACCAAGGGATTCGCGTATATAACCTTTGTCAAGCAGCTCCTGTACTTGACGCATAATCTCCTTCGTCTCCTCTGGATTGGTACGGTATGGTGCACGGTTGGGTAATGATGCACCGGAATTAAGCCAATCGATGCTCAATCCCTCGAATGGGAGGTAATCCGGTGGCACGTCTTGTGGAAAGGCGTCGTGAACTCCTGCAAAATGTTAGTGACAACAGGAGGCAAAGAGGAAGGCACGTCCTCGAATGAAAATAATGCCTCTTTGCACACAAAAGCATAGCAAACAGATTTGCTGAAATCTAGCTCATCAATATCAGATTTAGTGGCAAATAAACATGCACTTTTCAATTTAATTTCAGAAGCAACACTAGATGGTTTACTATTAGGCTTCATTTGTTGCTCAAATTCTTTTGCCACAATCTGATTTTCACTCTTATTTTTATCCTGTTTTGCTTTATTAGCTCTATTAATATCATCTTTCAAAATGGAATCAGGAGTCATATGAAGCAAAGTAATATTTTTATCCTTATGAACAAGAGTATACTGATTGTTTCTACCATGGTGTACAGAATTTTTATCAAATTGCCATGGTCGACCAAGTAATAAGGAACATGCTTGCATAGGTACCACATCACAATCAACATAATCAGCATATGTAGAGATACTAAAATGCACACGAACAGTACGTGTTACCTTAACCTTGCCGCTGTTGTTTAACCATTGGATGTAGTAAGGATGTGGATGTGGTCTTGTGGTGAGAGATAGCTTCTCCACCATCTCCATGCTAGCCAAGTTGTTGCAGCTCCCTCCATCTATGATGACGCGCACAGAACGTTCCTTCACAACTCCCTTTGTATGGAACAAATTGTGCCTCTGATTTTGCTCAGCTTGCGTGACCTGCACACTCAAAACACGTTAAGAAACTAAACATTCATACCTGTCAGCGTCTTCAGGAGCCATGTATTGCGTCTCATGATCAGAATCATCTCCACCATGTTCTTCACGTGTAATAAGAGCCAAAGTCTCCTCATCATAGTCACTAGCGGACTCATACCTACCATCCTCAAGAGCAATCATCACACGCTGAGATTTGCATTCTCTCAAGATAATGTCCTCTTCCCTTACAACGACGACAAATGATATCACTTGTGTGCCCTGCTGACGCCATGGAAGAAGAAGAGCTCTGCGCAGGCCCGACAGGTGTGCTCTTGGCAGATAGTGGTGGTTGTGCCTGCTTTCTTGTATCACGGTTGGAGGTGGCACCTGAAGGAGGTGATGGTGCAGTGGAAGTAGATGATGCACGTGGTGTCCATGATGAAGGTCGACCTGCAGAAAAGTTAGTTCGCGCCAATGCTTGTCGATCCTGCACTTCACCTTCAGCTTTACAAGCAAGATGGAATAAACGAGTGATATTAGTATACTCCTTATACTCTAGAATGGTCTGAATCTCTTTATTTAATCCACCCATAAAACGTGCAAGCATAGCTTCATTCTCCTCAACAATACCACATCTAATCATGCCAGTTTGTAATTCCTGATAATATTCTTCTACAGAATTTTTTACTTGTCTTAAGCGCTGTAATTTTTTAAGTAATTCACGTTGATAATATGGTGGAACCCAACGAGTACGCATAGCAGTCTTCAAAGCAGCCCAAGTAGCTGGAACATGATATAATCTACAATGTTCAGACCACCAAACACATGCAAAGCTAGTGAAAGCACAAACAGCAGTAGGAACACGTCTCTCCTCAGGATATTGTAAACATGTAAATCGTTGTTCAGTTTCTAACTCCCAAGTAAGATATATATCAGAACATATCTACCCTCAAACGGTGGAATATTCAATTTAAGTTTAGGGAGATGGTCATGATCTCGCATCGAGGTGGTGGTGCAGCCTACCGTTGCGAAGATATACCGAGGTCGACCTGCTTTGGTGGTGGTCTTTGGTGGCTGCACGTAGTTCTGATTTTGGTTAACCTCATCCTCGTAATAGTCCTCCATCTCTGCAGTAATAGCAGGAGCTACAGAAGCACCAACAGCAGTAGCAGCGGCACCCGGATTTTGTCCTGGCTCAATAGGAACACGCTGTGCTCGCCTGATGTAGGGCGGAACCCTACGTGGACGATCTTTCACGTTGGAGCGGGTCCTACGGTGAATCACGAAGAACACGCGGAAGAACAGGAGGGAAACACGGGGGAAACGAGAGAGAAATCACTAAACCAACAAGAGATCAATCACACAAGTGCTAGATCACCGATCACATAAGGTGTCACAAGATTCAAGATCAACAAAGGAAAGATACAAACGGTAGCCGTTCTTCTCCGTGAGGAGGCCTTGATGGGGTCCACCCTAGAAGGGGGTCTTGAATCCGCTTGGGGGATCTTCTCCGTAGAGGTCCTGTTCTCCGAGGAGAAGTAGCCAAGTGGATGAGCAAAGGCCCTCACACAAAATATGAGCTAATCCAATGCTACCTTATAAAGAGGAAGGGGATGGAGTATATATAGTCTAGGGGCGAAGGGGTACATGGGACTCGTCCTGGGTACACTGCACGCAGATAGGGGAGGCCGGATGTCCGGGCGTCGGGCCGGATGTCCGGGCCTTCGCGAGGCGCCGGATGTCCGGGCTATCCGGCCGGATGTCCGGGCTGGAGCGGCCACTTCTGCCGAATCGGGTGGGAGGTGCCAGATTTCCGGGCTTCAGGCCGGATATCCGGGCTGGGGGCCGGATGTCCGGGGCTGGACGTCAGATGTCCGGGCCCTGAAGACTTGGGCAGCTTGGCTGATGCTGAGGTAGATGCTCCAGGGGCCGGATGTCCGGGGTCATGGCCGGATGTCCGGGGCCTGGAAGGTGATCTTGCCGGTTTCCATTGGTTCTCTTCATCCATAGACTTGGCGGCTTGTCCATCTTCACGTGCATCCTCGGGAGGTTCCCCTTGACACCTAATCATGCATAGCATATCAGACTTAGGTAGTAGCCATGTCTCGAGTGGATCATATGTGATATCAATAAGGAAGGACGTCACCTCGTTCTCGAGAGATCTAGCTCTAGCTCGTGTCATGGGTCCTCTTGGCTCTTGATGAGACAGTTGTGGATGCATGGGGATGATCGTGGGATGCTCCGCATCATCTCCCCCCCCCCCTTGGGAGAGATCCGACCTCGGATCAAAAGCTTCATCTCCATGGTATGGTGCGAGGTCCTTGACGTTGAAGATGTCGCTCACGTTGTATTTGTCTCGAGGTAGGTCAATCTTGTAAGCGTTGTCATTGTAGCGTGCTAGCACCTTGAAAGGTCCATCGGCTCGAGGGAGAAGCTTGGACTTGCGTTCTTTGGGGAAGCGGTCCTTGCGAAGGTGTAGCCACACTAGATCACCAATGTTGAAGACCATGGGTTGCTTGTTGGCGTTGTGCTTTGTAGCTAGTCGTTGAACTTGGCGCTCGATGGTGTGCCTTGTATCTTCGTGCATCTTCTTGATGTAGCTTGCTCGTGCACTCGCATCCATGTTGGTGCGTTCATGGAGAGGAAGTGGTAGAATGTCCAATGGGGACAACGGCTTGAAACCGTAGACGACCTCGAAGGGGGACTTGCCGATAGTTGAATGTCTTGCACGGTTGTAGGCGTACTCGGCGATGGGTAGACATGCTTCCCACTCCTTGATGTTCTTCTTGATCAAGACAAGAAGTAGAGTGGATAGTGTGCGGTTCGTCACCTCCGTTTGGCCGTCGGTTTGAGGATGGTATGCCGAGGAGAACAAGAGGTTGATTCCGATCTTGGCGCATAGGGTCTTCCAAAAGTAACTCAAGAACTTGACGTCACGATCGGAGACGATTGTCTTTGGTACGCCATGGAGTCACAAGATTTCCCTACAAAAGAGATTTGCAACATGTGAAGCATCGTCTATCTTGTTGCAAGGAATGAAATGTGCCATCTTAGAAAATCTATCCACAACAACAAACATGGAATCCTTGCCATTTTGAGTCCTAGGAAAACCAAGTACAAAATCCATACTAATGTCTTCCCATGGTTGATAGGGAATAGGAAGAGGCATGTAAAGACCATGAGATTGAGCTTTAGACTTAGCTTTGCGACATGTATAACATCGAGTAGTGAAGCGTGAGACGTCGCGGAACATCTTGGGCCAAAAGTAGTTGTTGGAGAGCGTGGCTAATGTCTTGTCGCGTCCAAAGTGTCCCATGAGTCCGCCTCCATGAGCCTCTTGCAAAAGGAGCAAACGAAGAGAAGACTCGGGAATGCAAAGTTTGTTAGCTCTCATAAGATAACCATCCTTGATGTAATATTGTTCCCAAGAAGTATGCGTCAAACACTTAGCATAAGGAGAAGCAAAAGATGGATCATGCTCATACAAGTCTTTTATATGCTCAAAACCAATAACATTCAACTCAAGTTGAGTGACAAGCATGCATATGCGTGAAAGCGCGTCGGCAACTACATTTTCTTTACCCTTAATGTACTTGATCACATAAGGAAAAGATTCAATGAATTCACTCCATTTTGCGTGACGCTTGTTTAATTTAGTTTGACCTTTGAGGTACTTAAGCGTTTCATGATCGGTATGGATGACAAACTCATGAGGTCTAAGGTAATGTTCCCAAACATGTAGCACACGCACTAAAGCATACAATTCTTTGTCATAGATGGGATAATTAAGTTGAGCACCGGAGAGCTTTTCACTAAAATAAGCAATGGCTCATTTTTCTTGCATCAAAACTCCGCCAATTCCGGTACCACTTGCATCACAATGAACCTCAAAAGTTTTGTCAAAATTGGGCAAAGCAAGATCGGAGCATGAGTAAGAAAAGACTTGAGCTCATCAAAAGCGGTTGATTGCAAAGTTCCCCAAACAAAGGGAGTATTTTTTTTACTCAAGGCATGCAAAGGAGCGGCAATTGTGCTAAAATCTTTCACAAAGCGACGATAAAAACCCGCAAGACCACGAAAACTTCGCACTTGTTGCAAATTGGTGGGGTGGGGCCAAGTTTTAATTGCTTCAATTTTAGATTCATCAACATGGACACCCTTTGAGGATACTACAAAACCCAAGAATACCACTTTGTCAACTCCAAAAGTGCATTTTTTCAAGTTTGCATAAAGGCTTTCCTTGCGAAGAGTTTGCAACACAGATTTTACATGATTGATGTGCTCTTTCATGGTTTTGCTAAACACAAGAATATCATCAAAGTAAACCACAACAAAGACTCCAATGTAAGGACGAAGCACATGATGCATAAGACGCACGAAAGTACCGGGAGCCTCCGAAAGACCCATAGGCATCACTAACCATTCATATAAACCAAATTTGGTTTTGAAAGCAGTTTTCCATTCATCACCCTCTTGTATGCGGATTTGGTAATAGCCACTTTTAAGGTCAATTTTTGAGAAAAAGTTGGCTCCACTAAGTTCATCAAGCATATCATCTAAGCGAGGAATGGGATGCCTATAGCGGACGGTGATCGCATTGATAGGTCTACAATCGGAACACAAGTGAAAACTTCCATCGGGCTTAGGCACAAGTATAACGGGAACGGCACAAGGGCTTAAGCTTTCACGTACATGACTGTTGTCGATTAGTTGTTGTACTTGCCGTTGAATCTCCTTGGTTTCTTCGGGATTGACTCGGTATGGAGCTTTTTTTGGTAGAGGTGCTCCGGGGATGAGGTCGATTCGATGCTCAATGCCTCGAAGATGAGGTAGACCCGGAGGTAGCTCATCGGGGAAAACATCTTGAAATTCCTGCAAAAGAGATTGAAACACCAAAGGTAGCTCGTGAATGGTGTTAGTTTTTGGTTCTCCATCCTTGCACACAAGGACAAAGTGCATCACACTCGATGGGTTCTCACACACTTCTCTCATCTCACTTTTGGTGGCAAATAGGATGAGGTTTTTCTCTCTAGGCGAAGAGGCGCTCAAGTTTGGCTTGTGGCTCTCACTCACTTTTGGGTGGATCACTTTCTCACTCTTGTCTCTATGATGGGTGGCTTGCTTGTCGGCTATCACTTGAGTAGGAGACATAGGTCGTAGCACATATTCCTTCCCTTTCATCTTGAAGCTATAGTGATTGGTTCTCCCATTGTGGATGACACCACGGTCGAATTGCCATGGTCGACCTAGAAGTAGGTGGCAAATGGTCATTGGGACCACATCACATTCCAACGTGTCTTCATAAGCACCAATTTTGAAGGAGACTTGGACCGTATGCTCGACTCGTATAGTGCCGGAGTCACTTAGCCATTGAACCTTGTAGGGGTGCGGGTGCTTCCTCTTGACCAATTGAAGTTTGGAACATAGTTCTTCACTTGCCAAGTTGTGGCAACTACCTCCATCGATGATGACCTTGACGGACCTTCCGTTGATGCCGGCCTTTGTATGGAAGATGTGGCATCTTTGGTCGTCTTCTTGTTGATGTTGAAGGGTCAAGACCTTGGAGACAACTAGAGCGGGGCTCGAATCCTCATCGCAAAAAACTTGATCATCTTCATCTTCGTTCACTTGCCGGTGCATGGCCACTTGCTCAAGGGCTTCCATCTCCTCCTCACTCATTGAGTCATAGGTGACGTCGTTGTTAAGGATCATGGTGCGCTTGTTGGTGCATTCGTAGGACTTGTGGCCTCGGCTGCCGCAAGTGAAATACTTGAAGGAGCTTGTTTTGATGGTCTCATCGGTCGGAGTAGATGATGAAGCACGCGTCTTGAAGTTGCTTGTAGTAGGTGGAGGACGACTTGAACTTGTCAACTTTCTCTTGTAAATTGACTTGTCGTCGTTGGTTGTAGAAGGTTTGGTTGATGTAGATGTTGGAGGAGTCGTTGAAGCTTGGTTGTTGGAGAAGCCGTAGGTCTTGGCCGAGTACTTGGCGTACTTGAAGTCATCTTGCACTTGACGTTCCGCCTTTGTTGCTTGATGCACGAGCTCAATGAGGGTTGAGTATGGTTGGAAGTCGGCGATCTTCTTGATGGGATGATTTAGTCCATTCAAGAAACGTGCCATAGTTTGCTCATCATCTTCTTTGACATTGGCTCGAATCATGGCTATCTCCATTTCCTTGTAATATTCTTCAACACTCTTTGTTCCTTGCTTGAGTAGTTGGAGTTTCTTGAAGAGGTCGCGGTTGTAGTAGGTTGGCACAAAACGTGCTCGCATGACATCCTTCATTTGAGCCCAAGTGGTGATTGGAGGTTCACCTCTTGCTTGTCGCCGCTCAATGATTTGTTCCCACCATATGAGCACATAGTCTTGGAACTCAAGTGATGCCATAGCGATTTTCTTCGCTTCATCGTAGTTGTGCAACCGGAAGATTTTGTCAACCTTCAATGCCCATGAGAGGTAGTCTTCGGGGTCATTGCTTCCATTGAACTTGGGCATGGTGAATTTTAGCTTGCCGTAGCGTTGCTCTTCATTGTGTTGTTGGCGATGTTGATGATGACGTCCTTGACGTGGATTGTACTCGTCTTCATGTTGCTCTTGGCGTGGAGGAAGACCATGATCAACTTGCCCTTGTTGAACTTGAGGTTGGGGTGGAGCTTGACGAGCTTGTGGAGGGGCTTGAGGAACTTGACGTTGTACATGAGGTTGGTAGTTCCTCTCTTGGATTTCTTCTCGAAGGGCTTCCTCTTGATTGCGCCGTTCGCGATTGCGGTTGGCGAAGGCTCTACTTGATTCTTGAAGGGCACGTTGCGCCTCAAGAGCTTGCGCTTCACGTTGTTGTGGTTGAAGACGTTGAGCCTTGGCGTCTTGTTAAATCTTGGTGAAGACGCTTCGTTCTTCCTCTTGTTGGCGACGAAGACGTTATCGTTCTTGAGCTTGAGCAAAAGCCTCTTGGTTTGATTGAGGACGAGGAACTTGATCATCAACTTGCTCTTGTGAATGCTTGTCGTGTAGCGGGTTGCGAGATGCATGACGGTCTTGACGTGCGGCACGACGAAGAGTGTTCGAAGTAGGTGTACTTGAGTCGTAGAAGGTGTCGTCGGAGTGTCGACTCGAGCGGCTCCGTCTTGACGATGAAGAAGTTGAATGATGCCGGTTTCTCATCAAAGCGCGTATCTCGTCCATTCTTGCATCATTCTCTTGCTTGTGAGCGTCGAACTTGTTGTCGAAGTAGTCTCTTGTACGTTGCTCGGAGAGTCGCAAGTCGGTGGCGAGGTTGTCGATGCGGTCGCTCATTGCTTGTTGTTCTTGGTGCAACGCACGTTGTGCACCAAAGAGGTGGCTCTTGGTGACGTATGATGACATGTCGTCGTCTTGCTTGATGAAGAGTGGGTTGGTAGAGGTACTTGGCCTATCCATCATTCCAAGCAAAATGTGAGTGGTAGAACGGAAAAGAACTTATACCAATGTACCTTTGACCGATGTTGAAGATGAATCAAGTTCACTCAAATGCGGACAATGAAATAGCACTCTTGGTACCGATTCTTGTCGGTTCTCACACCTACACAAATAAAAGCTTATGGTGGAGCTCGGTTAGGATGGTGGCACAAAATTTGATGCAATTGTAAGTGAGACTCAATAATGTTGGAAATGATTCACAAATTTGCAAATGCAACAAGTAGACCAATAGCAAGATATGGTACACGGAAACACACACGCAAATAGATAATATGGGGTTATGCAACCAAGGATGAGCTAAAATGTGGAATACACCAAGATGCTCTTGTTGCACAACACTAGAGAGACGCTAGCACGATTGCACAATAGGCGGATACGAACTTGTGCACAACCTACTAAGCAAAAATGTAACGAATTCTATCCCAAGTATGCTATATGTATGGTGTTTCGATGTGTTGATCCAAGATGATCAAGTATGACAATCTTAATGTTGTATGATGCTATGGTTCTTGCTCATAAGCTCTTTGCTTATCTTTCTCTCTTTGCTTAAAAGCTTGATTGGCTCTTTCTCTTTTGAGCTCTTTTCTCATGCAAAACTTCACGAACCAAGATAGCAATTGTGTATGTGATGACAACTTTGTGACACACAAGTTGATGCTAAGATATGCACCACTTTGGTATGGTATGTATGCTATGGAGTATGATCACTAATGTGCACAAGTCACGTTGCCGGCAATACTCAATGGCTAGTCTTGATGGGTAAGCAACGCAAAATATGGGCTATGATGGTTATCAATGCAATTGCAAGTAATGACAAGATGTCGACGATGTTACCGTCCTTGGCGAAGATGAGCGGTGGTGATGTTGATGTTGAACCGTACCTAGATAGCCGAAACACAAAAGGATACAAAAACCCCAACTCAAATTCTCAAAGCAAAATTTGGCAACATTGTCGGAATTGGTAGTGGGAAAGGCTATGGTGGTGTTATGCGGAAGTGGTGGAGGTATATGGAAGTGTATGTGGGCACCGGGACAAAATTTGGCGAGAGTTAGGTGGTAAACGGGGTGGTGGATGGGGATTGCTGCTGCCAGGAGCCGGATTTCCGGGCAGGAAGCCGGATGTCCGGGCTGTTTGGGCCGGATGTCCGGGCTCTGGGTCCGTGGACGAACTCGATGAACACCGCGTGGGGAGGTCAAATCTGGGGCAAAATTCGGGCGATTTTGTGGATGGAAATTGTGGAAATGGTGGGGAAATGCTAGATCTACCTGCAACACACGAAATCCGCGGATCAAATCCAACAAAACTTCATCACACCAACAAATCACAAAAAAATTTGGGGCTATTTTTGGTGGGGAATTTTCGGAATTAGGACAAAAACAACAAAATCAGGCTAGAAAAAGAGGGGTAGGGGCTCCAAAAACGTGATCAACGTGGCTCATGATACCAAGATGATGTAGGGCGGAACCCTACGTGGACGATCTTTCACGTTGGAGCGGGTCCTATGATGAATCACGAAGAACACGCGGAAGAACAGGAGGGAAACACGGGGGAAACGAGAGAGAAATCACTAAACCAACAAGAGATCAATCACACAAGTGCTAGATCACTGATCACATAAGATGTCACAAGATTCAAGATCAACAAAGGAAAGATACAAACGGTAGCCGTTCTTCTCCGTGAGGAGGCCTTGATGGGGTCCACCCTAGAAGGGGGTCTTGAATCCGCTTGGGGGATCTTCTCCGTAGAGGTCCTGATCTCCGAGGAGAAGTAGCCAAGTGGATGAGCAAAGGCCCTCACACAAAATATGAGATAATCCAATGCTACCTTAGAAAGAGGAAGGGGATGTAGTATATATAGTCTAGGGGCGAAGGGGTACATGGGACTCGTCCCGGGTACACTGCACGCAGGCAGGGGAGGCCGGATGTTCGGGCCTTCGCGAGGCGCCGGATGTCCGGGCTATCCGGCCGGATGTCCGGGTTGGAGCGACCACTTCTGCCGAATCGGGTGGGAGGTGCCGGATTTCCGGGCTTTAGGCCGGATATCCGGGCTGGGGGCCGGATGTCCGGGGCTGGACGCCGGATGTCCGGGCCATGAAGACTTGGGCAGCTTGGCTGATGCTGAGGTAGATGCTCCAGGGGCCGGATGTCCGGGGTCATGGCCGGATGTCCGGGGCCTGGAAGGTGATCTTGCCGGTTTCCGTTGGTTCTCTTCATCCATAGACTTGGCGGCTTGTCCGTCTTCACGTGCATCCTCGGGAGGTTCCCCTTGACACCTAATCATGCATAGCATATCGGACTTAGGTAGTAGCCATGTCTCGAGTGGATCATATGTGATATCAATAAGGAAGGACGTCACCTCGTTCTTGAGAGCTCTAGCTCTAGCTCGTGTCATGGGTCCTCTTCGCTCTTGATGAGACGGTTGTGGATGCATGGGGATGATCGTGGGATGCTCCGCATCATCGCCCTACTGTGTCGCGGCGTAGAACTGGTTGTGGGAGGCGTTTGAGTAATTCATCAAACTTGGCCTCCAACTTGGTGTCAATTGACTTCTCAATGTCATCCAGCTTCTCCATTGCCTTTCCAAAACTGGCCATCACATCTTCCACCTATTGACCCATCATTTGCTGAAACTTATCATGAAGCTCTTTGTTAGTCATGTTCTCCCAGTCAATCTCGTCGACTTGTGTTCCTGCCATAGTTAGCAGCAATAGAAATAGACAAGAATATGATCCTACAGCCTACTGGAATATGGTGGTGGTGGGGTGTCACAAATCCGTCAAGCAAATCTCAAATTCTTACCAGTTCTTACCCAGCAGCAGGCGGTGATCGGCAACCGTTGTAGTAAAAACTCTTAAAAGCTTGGATAGAGCGATTGCCAGGGAGAGTCGAACGCACGACGTAGATGTATGTGGAGCTGGGAAGGCTTATAGTATGGTAGCAAAAAAGATCAGCAATAATCAATTCAGAGATGCAAAGTTGAATAAACGCTCAACGACGGTACTGTGCTGGTCCTAGGCTAGACCGTGCTAGAGACGCGAGCCTAGAACACTAACAAAATCACGGCGCTGCACGGAATCAAGGGAAAAGCACACTCTGGAATTTTTTTTCGCTCTGTTTTTTTTTGCGCTATTTTTTTTGCGCTCCTCTTTTTTTTTTGCGAAAAATCACTATAATGGCGAGTGTCTCAAAACTCTTCCCAGGTCAAACTGACAGGATGTGTACGAAATTTTTTTGACAATTTTTTTTTTGAAATCAGGGCAGCGACGACGAAAAAGTGCGACCAAAAATCACTATGACGGCGAGTGTCTCAAAAGACTCAGAACAGCCTAAAATAGGATAGGGAAAAATATATTTTCGGTCGCCGAAATTTTGGCCTAAAAACTGCCCGGGGGTCTCCAGACTCTCTTTTTTTTCCCGAGACCTACGCAGGCAAGGAAACACGAATCGGAATTTAGATGGATCTCGAAAACAAACCTAATATGAGAAGAACTCAGATTGGTGGTGGATATATGGTGGTGGTATATGGCAGCGGTGGTGGTATATGGTAGCAGTGGTGGTATATGGATACGGATTGGTGGTGGTATATGGATACGGATTGGTGGTGGTATATGGATACGGATTCATAGCGGTGGCGGATAAGCAATGGTGGTAGATGGCAAGGCGATGATGATGGTGCGGCGACGGCATAACAACTTATGACCAGAACTCGAAACTCCAAAAGATTAGACTCTAAGACCAACAACTTGACAGGACGATGCAACCACAAATTCAACAAAGCAAAAACCCTAAAAAGATTATGCAAAGGATCAGATGGGTTCAGATATGATGAACTAACCCTAATTTTTTGTGTGGCTTTTTCGTGGACTGTAGGTATGAAGAACATACTTGATCTAATCTACGAAAACAACTGTAAAATCTCACCGAGCAACCTGGAAATCTGATACCACTTGATAGAGGCAAAGGTGTCCCGATGTTTCGATGAGATGGTGGCTATCCTTTTCTGTGGGAGTCGACCTTGACGATCCGACTACGAACGTGCGAGACGTCGCGCCTTAGCAATCGCTAAACCAACTTCCGAGGGTTATTGACCACGCCGGAGCACGATCAACCTGACCACGAGGGCCTGTTTCCTGCGAGCAAAGCGAAGAACAAGCAAGAAACTAAGATTGCAATCTGGATATTGCGAATATAAGAGAAAGCTTTATTAATGAAGGTGGGGTTCTGTGGCGCCTTGGTGCAGTCGTTGAACACAAGCGAAGTACAAGTTGCAGCTATGGCGAACTTTAATCTAAACAAAACCCAAAGTCTAAGCGGTGCCGTAAGGGCTGTATATATGGAGGAAGAGGGGGAATTTCGTGGCCCTTGGTGGAGGAGTCCGAAATCAACCCTATCTCTTGTTTCCCCACACATACGGACTCTAAAAATAGCCTATACTTATGTATTTCGAAATTACATGGGCCTGGCCCAATAATAAGGTGACGCAGCACCTAGAATAGCCTCTGGACGAAATTTATGAAGTGGCATCTTGTATATTTCGTCCAAGGCTTCATGCACCCGTTATGGTGGCTTCAAAGCCCTGAAATCATCACTTGTAACTCCGTTCTTGTTCCCCTTGCGCATGCCATCATCTCCATGCTTGTTCTTGCTCCAATGTTCATCCTTCTCCAAGCTAGGCCCTTCATTTGTAAGCAAAACAAATGTATCCAATTTAGGCAGCATCATATTCTCATGAACATTAGAATCATTACCAAGAAACGAAAGTACCTGGTAATTTAGTTGGCGTGCGCGAGCTCTAGTAATTGGTCCAGTATGTATAGCAGCAGGGGCTGTGGGTGTAACAATGGTATTGATGTCCTCATCATTGCTGCACTTTATTTACACTTGTTACTTGTTACCCGTTGCTACCTTTTGAGCACTGCGTTGGATTTCCTTGAAGAGGAAAGGTGATGCAGCACAGCAGCGTAAGTATTTCCCTCAGTTTTTGAGAACCAAGGTATCAATCCAGTAGGAGGCTACGCACGAGTCCCTCGTACCTGCACAAAGCAAATAACTCCTCGCAACCAACGCGATAAGGGGTTGTCAATCCCTTCACGGTCATTTACGAGAGCGAGATCTAATAGATATGATAGGATAATATTTTTGGTATTTTTGTGATATAGATGCAAAGTAAAATAAAAGCAAAGTAAAAAAGCAAAGCAAATAATAAAGTGTAGGAAGATTGATATGATGAATATAGACCCGGGGCCATATATTTCACTAGTGGCTTCTCTCATGAGCATAAGTATTTTACGGTGGGTGAAGGAATTACTGTTGAGCAATTGACAGAATTGAGCATAGTTATGAGAGTATCTAGGTATGATCATGTATATAGGCATCACGTCTGAGACAAGTAGACCGACTCCTGCCTGCATCTACTACTATTACTCCACTCATCGACCGCTATTCAGCATGCATCTAGAGTATTAAGTTCAAGAAAACAGAGTAACACTTTAAGCAAGATGACATGATGTAGAGGGATAAATTCATACAATATGATAAAAACCCCATCTTGTTATCCTCGATGGCAACAATACAATACGTGCTTTGCTGCCCCTCATCCTTTGGGAAAGGACACGCAAGATTGAACCCAAAGCTAAGCACTTCTCCCATTGCAAGAAAAACCAATCTAGTAGGCCAAACCAAACTGATAATTCGAAGAGACTTGCAAAGATAACCAATCATACATAAAAGAATTCAGAGAAGATTCAAATATTGTTCATAGATAATCTTGATCATAAACCCACAATTCTTCGGTCTCAACAAACACACCGCAAAAAGAAGATTACATCGAATAGATCTCCACGAGAGAGGGGGAGAACATTGTATTGAGATCCAAAAAGAGAGAAGAAGCCATCTAGCTACTAACTATGGACCCGAAGGTCTGAGGTAAACTACTCACACTTCATCGAAGAGGCTATGGTGATGATGTAGAAGCCCTCCGTGATGGATGCCCCCTCCGGCGGAGCTCCGGAACAGGCCCCAAGATGGGATCTCGTGGGTACAGAAGGTTGCGGCGGTGGAATTAGGTTTTTGGCTCCGTATCCGATCGTTTGGGGGTACATAGGTATATATAGGAGGAAGGAGTACGTTGGTGGAGCAACGTGGGGCCATGAGGGTGGAGGGCGCGCCCTAGGGGGGGGGGGGCGGGTGGGCGCCCCCCTACCTCGTGCCCTCCTTGAAGCTTCCTTGACTTAGGGTCCAAGTCTCCTGGATCACGTTCGGTGAGAAAATCACGTTCCTGAAGGTTTCATTCCGTTTGGACTCCATTTGATATTCCGTTTCTTTGAAACTCTGAAATAGGCAAAAAAACAACAATTCTATGCTGGGCCTCTGGTTAATAGGTTAGTCCCAAAAATAATATAAAAGTGGATAATAAAGCCCAATAATGTCCAAAACAGTAGATAATATAGCATGGAGCAATCAAAAATTATAGATACGTTGGAGACGTATCACCCATTACAATTACCTTATCACAAAACTATCTGTTACCGATAATTTCAGTGCTTGCAGAGAATACCTTGCTGAAAACCGCTTATCATTTCCTTCTGCTCCTCGTTGGGTTCGACACTCTTACTTATCGAGAGGACTACAATAGATCCCCTATACTTGTGGGTCATCATGAACACACAAAAACATTAGGGGTAAATATTGGGTTGTCTCCCAACAAGCGCTAACGTTTAACGCCCCTAGCTAGGCATGATGATTTCAATGATGCTCACCTAAAAGATAAGAATTGAAACATAAAGAGAGCATCATGAAGAATATGACTAGCACATTTAAGTCTAACCCACTTCCTATGCATAGGGATTTTTTGAGCAAACAACTTATGGTAATAATAATCAACTAGCATAGGAAGGCAAAACAAGCATAACTTCAAAACTTTAAGCACATAGAGAGGAAACTTGATATTATTGCAATTCTTACAAGCATATATTCCTCCCTCATAATAATTTTTCAGTAGCATCATGAATGAGTTCAACAATATAAACAGCACCTAAAGCATTCTTTTCATGATCTACAAGCATAGAAAATTTACTACTCTCTACATAAGCAAAATTCTTCTCAATCGGAATAGTGGGAGTATCATAAGAGACTCGAATACTATAAATTGTTTCCACGTTAAAAGAGTAGTGTTTAGAAAAAGGGTGATCATAATCATGACAAGTTTTATAAATATAATCATCACTGCTCTTTATAGCATAAGTATCATCACAATAATCATCATAAGTAGGAGGCATGCTATCATCATAATAAATTTGCTCATCAAAACTTGGGGGCCTAAAAATATCCTCTTCATTAAACATGGCATCCCCAAGCTTGGGACAAACATTAATTGCAGCAAATAAATTCTCAAACATGTCATTCTCATCAAACATAGCATCCCCAAGCTTGGGCCTTTTCATATCATAAGCATAATCACTCTCATCATTAATAGTATGGATAGCACCAATAGTATAGCAATTATCATCGTCACAATGAGTAATAGGAGCAACATCATTTGGGAGGGATACCTTTCTACCTTTGCTTCTCCATCTTTTCTTTTTCTTCTTCACATCATGTGTGGGTTTAACCCTCTTTTTTGAGCTCCTTATTAATGAGATTGGTTGAATAGAAAGCTCGTCCTCGTTACCTGATTCATCATAAGAAATAATAGGAGGATAATGGGAAGTCACTTCCCTTTCATTAGTATTCTCTTCATCTTCTATTTCTTTTCTTTTCTTTATGTAATTGGCAATATAAGGATTTTCAATGCAATTCACCGCACAATACATAAAAATTTCTTCTAGATCAAAATCAAGAAATTTATCAAGATTAAATTTTGGAATACCCTCAGTTATATGTTTCATTTCTTCATACCCCAAAAGAAAACTAATCTCTTTATGATGCTCAAGGGTAATCAAGTTATCACTATTTTTGGACATGATTTGATCATGAAACAAATAGCATTGGAGCTTTAAATGACCATGTTCATTGCAAAGTTCACAAGGATGGAGATAAATATTGAATCTTTCAGCACAATCATCTAGCCTTTCTTGCAACCATTTAGCTTCCAAATACTTATGCCTCTTGCAAAATCTATCTTCCCTATTTGGTGTGTACTTTCAAGCTCTATGTATTCCACAAAAGTTGACATGCTTATAAGAGACATTTTCATCATGACTAGTGCAATCATCATTATTACTATGGATATTCAAAGAATTCATACTAACAACATTGCAATCATGCTCATCATTCAAAGATTTAGTACCAAACATTTTAATGCATTCTTCTTCTAACATTTCGGCACAATTATCGGAATCATTATTTTCACGAAAGACATTAAAAAGATGAAGCATATGAGGCATCCTCAATTCCATTTTTCAGTAGTTTTCTTTTATAGACTAAACTAGTGATAAAACAAGAAACAAAAAGATTTGATTGCAAGATCTAAAGATATACCTTCAAGCACTCACCTCCCTGGCAACGGCGCTAGCAAAGAGCTTGATGTCTACTACACAAGCTTCTTCTTGTAGACGTTGTTGGGCCTCCAAGTGCAGAGGTTTGTAGGACAGTAGCAAATTTCCCTCAAGTGGATGACCTAAGGTTTATCAATCCGTAGGAGGCACAGGATGAAGATGGTCTCTCTCAAACAACCCTGCAACCAAATAACAAAGAGTCTCTTGTGTCCCCAACACACCCAATACAATGGTAAATTGTATAGGTGCACTAGTTCGGCGAAGAGATGGTGATACAAGTACAATATGGATGGTAGATATAGGTTTTTGTAATCTGAAAATATAAAAACAGCAAGGTAACTAATGATAAAAGTGAGCATAAACGGTATTGCAATGCGTTGAAACAAGGCCTAGGGTTCATACTTTCACTAGTGCAAGTTCTCTCAACAATAATAACATAATTGGATCATATAACTATCCCTCAACATGCAACAAAGAGTCACTCCAAAGTCACTAATAGCGGAGAACAAATGAAGAGATTATGGTAGGGTACGAAACCACCTCAAAGTTATTCTTTCTGATCGATCTATTCAAGAGTTCGTACTAGAATAACACCTTAAGACACAAATCAACCAAAACACTAATGTCACCTAGATAATCCAATGTCACCTCAAGTATTCGTGGGTATGATTATATGATATGCATCACACAATCTCAGATTCATCTATTCAACCAACACAAAGAACTTCAAAGAGTGCCCCAAATTTTCTACCAGAGAGTCAAGACAAAAACGTGTGCCAACCCCTATGCATAAGTTCACAATGTTACGGAACTCGCAAGTTAATCACCAAAACATACATCAAGTAGATCATGTGATATCCCATTGTCATCACAGATAAGCACATGCAAGACATACATCAAGTGTTCTCAAATCCTTAAAGACTCAATCCGATAAGATAACTTCAAAGGGAAAACTCAATCCATTACAAGAGAGTAAAGGGAGAGAAACATCATAAGATCCAACTATAATAGCAAAGCTCGCGGTACATCAAGATCATGCCAAATCAAGAACACGAGAGAGAGAGAACAAACACATAGCTGCTGGTACATACCCTCAGCCCCGAGGGTGAACTACTCCCTCCTCGTCATGGAGAGCGCCGATGAAGATGGCCACCGGTGAGGGTTCCCCCTCCGGTAGGGTGCCAGAACGGGTCTAGATTTGTTTTCGGTGGCTACAGATGCTTGCGGCAGCGGAACTCCCGATCTTGGTTATGTTCTGGGGGTTTCTGTATATATAAGAGCTTTTGGCGTCAGGAACAAGTCAGGGGGATCTCCGGGCTGTCCACGAGGTAGGGGGCCCGCCCAGGGGGGTGGGCGCGCCTCCCACCCTCGTGGGCAGCCCAGGACTCTTCTGGCCCTACTCTTTTACTCCATGGCCTTCTTCTGGTCCAAAAATAAGCTACGTCAAGTTTCAGGTCAATTGGACTCCGTTTGGTTTTCCTTTTCTGCGATACTCAAAAACAAGGAAAAAACAGAAGAAACCGCACTTTGGGCTCTAGGTTAATAGGTTAGTCCCAAAAATCATATAAAATAGCATATAAATGCATATAAAACATCCTAGAAGGATAATATAATAGCATGAATACTTCATAAATTATAGATACATTGGAAGGGTCCGAATTGGACTAGGGGAAAGGGGCGGAGCCTCCCTTTACTTCCCTTCCCTCTCTCCCTTCCTTCTTCCCCCTCTTCCTTAGGTGGAAACCTACCAGGACATGGAGTCCTAGTAGGATTCCCCTCCCCTGCCGCGCCCTAGGTGGGCCGGCTGGCCTCCCCTCCCCTCCTTTATATACGGGGCAGGGGGGCACCCTAGAACACACAAGTTTCTCTTAACCGTGTTATAACGCCCTCGATGCGGCTATATCTCCCACGTGTCGAAGCACGACTTAGAGGCATAACCGCATTGAAAGCAATGTCGCAAGTGAGGTAATCTTCACACAACCCATGTAATACATAAGGGAAAGAGATACATAGTTGGCTTACAATCGCCACTTCACACAATACATGAGTAAAGCATTACATCATATGAGATACAATCAAGGTCCGACTATGGAACCAAAATAAAAGAAGACTACCCCAAATGCTACAGATCCCCGATCGTCCCAACTGGCTCCACTCTTGATCAACTGAAACGAAACAATACAAAGCACAAGATCTTCATCGAGCTCCTCCTTGAGCTCGGGTCGCGCCACCTGCACGGTTTCATCGGCACTGCACACTGGTTTTGGAAGTATCTGTGAGTCACGGGACTCAGCAATCTCACACCCGAGATCAAGACTATATAAGCTTAAAGGTAGGACAGGGTAGTGAGGTGGAGCTGCAGCAAGCGACTAGCATATATGGTGGCTAACATACGCAAAAGAGAGCGAGAAGAGGAGGCAAAGCACGGTCGAACAACTATGATCAAGAAGTGATCCTGAAACTATTTACGTCAAACATAACTTCAACACCGTGTTCACTTCCCGGACTCCGAGAAGAGACCATCACAGTTACACACGCGTTGGTGTATTTTAAATAAGATCAACCGGGTTTACTACAACGGACATTAACAAATTCCCATCGCCACATAACCGCGGGCACGGCTTTCGAAAGATAATACCCTGCAGGGGTGTCCCAACTTAGCCCATGATAAGCTCTCGCGATCAACGAAGGATATTCCTTCTCCCCGGGAAGACCCGATCAGTCTCGGAATCCCGGCTACAAGACATCTCGACAGTAATAAAACAAGTCCAGCAAAGCCGCCCGGATGTGCCGACAAATCCTGATAGGAGCTGCACATATCTCGGTCTCAGGGCACACCGGATTGTCCAAACTTCCGGTAGGCGAACCCAGAGTTGCCCTGGTAGCCGGCGGTCGACAGTTTGGACCAGCACTCACGACGATCACTGGCCCGGGGGGGTAAAATAAGATGACCCTTGGGCTCCGGAAACCCAAGGGAAAAAAGGGCTAGGTGAGGCAAATGGTAAAACCAATGTTGGGCCTTGCTGGAAAAGTCTTATTCAAAGCGAACTGTCAAGGGGGTCCCATAAATCACCCGACCGCGTTAGGGACGCAAAATCCGGGAACATAACACGGTATGACGGAAACTAGGCGGCAAGAGTGGAACAAAACACGGGCATAAGGCTGAGCCTTCCACCCTTTACCAAGTATATAGATGCATTAATTAAATAAGATATATTGTGATATCCCAACAAGTAAACATGTTCCAACAAGGAACAACATCTCCATGTTCAACAAGGAACAAACTTCATCTTCACCGCAACTAACAACGCTATAAGAGGGCTGAGCAAAGCGGTAACATAGCCAAACAACGGTTTGCTAGGAAAGGATGGTTAGGGCTTGACATGGCAATATGGGTGGCATGATATAGCAAGTGGTAGGCATCGTAGCATAGGCATAGCAAAAGAGCGAGCATCTAGCAAGCAAAGATAGAAGTGATTTCAAGGGTATGATCATCTTGCCTGAAATCCCGCAAGGAAGAAGAACGAGTCCATGAAGAAGACAAACGGACGTAGTCGAACGAATCCTCACAACTCCGGAACGAAACCGAAGCTAACGAGAGAAGCAAACCGGAAAGAAGCAAACAACATAGTAAACACACAAGCATAAACATGGCATGATGCACAATCAAGTATGATGCATGTCCGGTTTAAATAGCATGGCATGGCAATAAGCACAAACAAAACTACAAGTTAAGTGGAGCTCAATATGCAACGAGTTGCATATTGACGGAACACCACAACACTTATTTAGTTCTCTCTCGGTTAGGTACTCAACAATATTAAATGTTATTAAACATGGCAAGAGGTGAAGCATGATGAAACTACCTATCTAGGCAAGTTTAAATGAGGCCGGAAATAAGAAACAACAATTCCGGAAAATCCCCATATGCAAATAATGAATTTGGCACTGTTCTGCCCTAAACACAATTTTAGAGTGGTTGAACAGCAACATAAAGTGGACCATGTTAATCTAGGCCTTTTTCCACCCCATTTACATACAAAGAACATTTACTTCCGAGTTACGGTTATTTAGTTATGAAATAAATCATTTTAGCATGGCATATTAGCAAATTTAAATAAACAGCAAGTTAAACATTTTAAACATGGATGAAAATGACATATTATTAATCTACACAATTTTCTGAGCATTTTACATATAAAGTTTGTTTAAATCCGATGCACGGTTAATTAGTTATTACATGCATGAACTTGAGGGGCAATCTGTAAATATGCAGTTTCTGGATAATTAGCAAAATCGCAAGTCAGGAAAAAAAATACTACGGGCGAATCCAGCTGCCTCGCTGGGCCAACAGAGAGGAGGATGGCTGCTCACCACGGCACTTGGGCGGTCGGTGGAGAGGCCGAGGCGAGGCGCCGGGCTGCTCTGGCTCGAGGCCCGGGGCGCAGTCTTGAAATTTGGAGCTGGGAGGCCCACGCGGGAAGGCCCACGCGGAGGATGCATCGGTCAACGGCGAGCGGACGAAGCTCGGGGCTCCTCCCGATCCCAAAGGGCGGCGACGACGGAAGGCGGGCGCGCGGCGAGCGGCGAGGTCCGCGAGGCGAGGATGACGGGAGGCTGGGAGCAGGCGGATCGGGCCTCCGGCAACCGGATCTGACCAGAGGAGGAGGCCGGCGAGGCGCGGACTCCGCGAGCTTCGAAGTTCGACGGGACCTGCGGGGAAGAGAGAGAGAGTGAGGCAGGGTGAGGAGAGGAGAGAGATGGCGCGGCGACGGGCTCATCTCGGTGCCGGGACGAGGAGGCCTTGGCGGCGATGAAGCCTTGGGCGCCGGAGGGGAGCGACGGCGAGATCCGGATCTCGGCGACGGAGAGGGACTCAGGGAGCCAGGCGCGAGGCTCGGGCGGTCGGGCCTCGGGCGGCCAGGCGGGCTTTCGCTGGCTGGCGGGCCGCGCCGCTGGAGAGCGGTGGGGCACGTGGAAGGCGGGAGTGGGGCGGGCGCGCTGCTGACTTGGCTTGGCGGCGCTGGGTGGTGTTTGGCGGCGGGGACAGCGCCAAGTGGCGGCGGATGGCCGACCGGGCGCTGAAACGGAGGGAGGTTGGTGGCGCGGGGCTCGAGGAGGGGGGTTCGGCTGCTGCCAAAAATGGAAGGGGGCTTCCATTTATAGGTAGGGCTAGGGTTTGAGGGTTAGGAGGGTTTGGGACCTTCGGATCGCGATCGAGCGGCTCCGGACAGAGGGGAAACTAGGTGGGTTGCGGGTGGGCTGTGACGAGAGGGTCTGGACCAAGGGGAGAGAATAGAAATGCAGCCCGGCAACTGTTTCCGGAGACCGAAAACGTCCGATGAAGGTACCGGCAATGGTACCGCTATGTTTAACGGTTGGGCTATCAGACGGACTCCGAATGCGACGAAACTTGACCGGCGGCCTGTCTACACTATAATAAGACCGCACGACAAGTTGCAGCCCATTCCGAGAACATTTTTATGCCACTAATAAAATAATATTATGGAGGTGCCGCGGGCGCGTGCGAGTGTATCCGGACTCGGAACGGACAACGGAGAGAACCGGCGGAACCCGAACGGATGCAAGTTTTGAAAAACATGCGGATGAAATGCAGATGATGACATGAGATGAGATGCATAACAAGAACAAAACGCAAAACAACAGATAAAACCCAACCACGAAGGAAATATCATATCGCATCTCCGAAAAAGGCAAGAGTTGGAGTTACGAATATGGAAAGTTGTATCCGGGGTGTTACAACACTCCACCACTATGAGAGGATCTCGTCCCGAGATCTAGGATGGCACCGGAGGGAAAAGGAAGAGGAAGATGAGAGGTAAACAAAGTTGCTTCTTTGACAAACGAGTGAAACCATGAACCTTGAGAGGTTGAGCAAAATGAAAGAAAGAAAACAACGACGATGAACGAGATTGCAAACGATCCGTTAGAAAAGAGGAACAAGGAACATTACGATAACTTGAAGGTTGAAAAGGCATGAATCAAGAGTTTAATGGACAAGATAGAATTCGAAACCACTCCGTTTAAAACAAGATGAGAGAGGAAGAATTCGGGCAGCACTCCGATTGAACATGGAAGGAATATAACATGAACTTGAGAAGATGGGATGATACTTGATGAAATCAACAACATACTGCCTCCGGAACTATTGAAAAAAAGGCACAAGGGGTAAGAAAGATTTCAGACAGCTCTCCGGTTGAGGAAGCAGGCAAAACTTGATAAGATGAGAGAACTCGAATGAAAACATGACACTCCGGTTAAATGGATAAGCAAGAAAAAGAACATGATCTTGACAAAAGAAGATGATGGGTCGAAGAGTGCAACATCACAATGCCTTCGGAAGAAAAATTGAAGATAGGTCATTGGAATAAAGGAATGGAGAAGAAAATGACAACTTCTACCACAAATGAGTTTGGAAAGCACCCTTAAAAAAAAGGTAGAACGGAGTTGTTGGATTATCAACAACGAAAAGAATAACCTTTTAGTGGACTTATGGAAACATCTCCACATTATGAGGTGAGCTTCGCCACCAACGAAACAAACGATTGGATTGATATCAACAAGGAGACGAGAAACTTGTTTCACCGGGAGGACAAATGAAGAACTTGGGTCATTAATAAGCACCATAAATAGCAACAATCCTTAGGGAAAGCTTTAGGTGAAATATAGCCCAAGATAAGTCCAATGAAGAGATTGATGGATTTAAAATACCTCATTCTTGACAACATGTGAATCATGAAACACGAACTCAACTTGTCGAGAATGACATAACACCACCTCAAATGATAAGGTAGAACGAATTGCACTTCGAAATGCAAGAAGAAGAATACTAGAACTCCTCAAAACAAAACATGTGTTGAGCACCATGTTCAATTTTGAGTAAAGCTTGGCGGATCATAACTCCGAGAGAAATCTTGAAGACCAATTAATAATTAAAAGAATCCTTGACGAACCATCATGTAGAGCCTCCATGAAGAACTCCGGTAAACAAAAGGATGATAAAAGAAAGAGAAGTTGACAACACAAGGTGAAGCCTTGCAGTGATAAGATGAAGCTTTGAAATGATATAACCGGGAAAAGTTGGAACTCCGAAAAGAAAAGATGAAGCATCTCGTACCGAAATTGTGATATGATGAACAAACTCCGGAAAGAAGAGATGAACAACTTAGAACTGAGAAATTGATACCATTACGAACTCCGGAAGAATGAATCAATCGCTTGGATGAAACAAGAACAAGAATTATGTTATGCGTATCCTTCACCAATTTAGATTGATGACAAGCAACGGATTTGGCATACTACTTATTCCCGTAGAAAAGATTAAGATAGATATAGCACAAACTTGTGAAGGTCTTCAAGGAACCACCGGTGGAATTTGGAAACAACGAATGATTTGATATGATAACAAAGGAAGAGAAATCTTGAACGAACCACTGTAAGAATTAAAAATGAACATAGCAAAGGCACAATTCACCGGGAAGAATTTGAAAACAGCGTTGATACTTGAGGAATTTAGATACAAGAGAATGAAGAGATCTTGAACTGATTAGAGGATATTTGAACGATTCCCCGGTAAGATTTGGAGAACGATAGCTACACGCTGAGAATGAAGAATTATGACATGATGGCCTTCGGAGGAAAAAAAATGGAAAACAACTCATGAAATGCTCCGGATGGGTGAAAAGAATTCCACAATCGAAAACAATTATGAGAGGATGGCATCAAACTAGAACCATGAATCTTGAAGAGAACGGAGCAAGATTAAAGAGAAACTCATCTTCTGTCTTCAAAATTCGAGAATGACGACGAGAAACATCACCATGAATTGTTGAAGCACTCCGGAATGAAAATTAGAAAGGTTGAACCAACGATGAAGATAATTTGAAAGATCTTGGAGAAAGACATTTGACTGATGATATCTCATTCTTACGTCAAACTTTGCAATGAATTTGGGAATAGCTCCTGAAAATTAGAAGAGTTAGGTAAGATCCTGGAAAAAGACCTGTGGGTTAGGGCCCACTCAAAAGAACCACCGTTGAACAATTGTTTGAAACAGATATTGCACCGGTAGAATTAAATGGCTTGAATGAGATAGCATCCTCAAAAGAACTTGAGTGAATTGAGAATGGAAACTAGAATCTTCTGAGATATCTTCAACACTCCGGAACAAATGAATAGCGAGAGGTGAATGATTAGGAAATACACCGGCATGAGAAAGCATTGTGAAAAGAGGAAAAGGGATAAGATCAACACCGAAATCTTGAACTAAATCCACCGGAGAAGAAAATTAGAATGGAACAATGATAAGGTTGAAGCTTCCTTAGCGTCTTCATGAGAAATCACCGGATAAAACATTAAAGGAAAAGAATGAAGAAACTTCACTCAATAAAAATGGATACTTGATTAAGAAATCTGAGTCCTTGAAGAAAAAGGGTGGGAGGGCGGGAAAACAAAACAACTTGGGACGGATGAAACAAACACCGGTGAGAAAACTTGGAATTGATCTCGCAAATGTTGAAATGATCGGATCCACTTAAAGAGAAGCACGCCGGTTGAAAAAGAATTGACATGACGATCTCGACTATCAAGAAGGATTAGTATTCACATAGCAATATGAGAACACCGTTTAGAATAAGGTATGGAATCAACACTTGACATTGAAGCAACTCGAATACCACAAAAAGGAACAAAAACAAAGGATTTGGCTTGCAGAATAAGCCGGAACAAATACATATGATAGAGATTTACCCAATCCCATATCATGCATCTGTCGAAAAGATATTCTAGGAGCTACTTGAATTCCCACCTATAAACTCCCGAAACTTTCTGGTTATGCAATCTGGTGTTGGGGATACAGGGACACAAAATATATCACCCAAACTAACAATACCTAGATCCATTTGTATCCATCCGTCAACACATAACCAAGAAATCCTCGAAATCGTGTACCTCGACCTTGAAAAACATCCGTTATACAAGTCATGGCAATACTCCCAAGACTCGCCACGAAGATCGGGCTATCAGGTTATCTCACCAACAACTGCACAAAAGAGATTTCGATGTCGGTAAAACTCGGTATTCGAATCTGCAACGATAAAATTGTGACGACAACACCTCGGAGCTCAACTCCCGGGACACCGCCACAACCCCTAAATGTCGAGGCACCAAGAACAATGTTCTCGTCACAAAACCATCGAACGATTCCAAGATACCAGCGTGATCCTAAAAAAAATTTAGTGAAATTTGGGAGAGGAAAGTCAAAACTCTACGCGGGATACCTCACCAGAGCGATGAAGGACTGAGGAGTAAAAAGAATCCTACTCTCCGATATATATAATCCTAAGACTCAAAACATTTTCCGTTCTAGACTCAACAACGCATGACAAACAAACAAGTAGGGGCTCCTAAGTCGGGAAGGCTCGATTACCAACTTATAACGCCCTCGATGCGGCTATATCTCCCACGTGTCGAAGCACGACTTAGAGGCATAACCGCATTGAAAGCAATGTCGCAAGTGAGGTAATCTTCACACAACCCATGTAATACATAAGGAAAGAGATACATAGTTGGCTTACAATCGCCACTTCACACAATACATGAGTAAAGCATTACATCATACAGATACAATCAAGGTCCGACTATGGAACCAAAATAAAAGAAGACTACCCCAAATGCTACACAGATCCCCGATCGTCCCAACTGGGCTCCACTCTTGATCAACTCAAACGAAACAATACAAAGCACAAGATCTTCATCGAGCTCCTCCTTGAGCTCGGTGCGCCACCTGCACGGTTTCATCGGCACTGCACACTGGTTTTGAAGTATCTGTGAGTCACGGGACTCAGCAATCTCACACCCGAGATCAAGACTATATAAGCTTAAAGGTAGGACAGGGTAGTGAGGTGGAGCTGCAGCAAGCGACTAGCATATATGGTGGCTAACATACGCAAAAGAGAGCGAGACGAGGAGGCAAAGCACGGTCGAACAACTATGATCAAGAAGTGATCCTGAAACTACTTACGTCAAACATAACTCCAACACGTGTTCACTTCCCGGACTCCACGAGAAGAGACCATCACGTTACACACGCGTTGGTGTATTTTAAATAAGATCAACTTCGGGTTTACTACAACCGACATTAACAAATTCCCATCTGCCACATAACCGCGGGCACGGCTTTGAAAGATAATACCTGCAGGGTGTCCCAACTTAGCCCATGATAAGCTCTCGCGATCAACGAAGGATATTCCTTCTCCCGGAAGACCCGATCAGTCTCGGAATCCCGCTACAAGACATCTCGACAAGAATAAAACAAGTCCAGCAAAGCCGCCGGATGTGCCGACAAATCTGATAGGAGCTGCACATATCTCGGTCTCGTGGCACACCGGATTGTCCAAACTTCCGTAGGCGAACCCGAGTTGCCCCTGGTACACCGGCGGTCGATAGTTTGGACCAGCACTCACGACGAGCACCGCCCGGGGGTAAAATAAGATGACCCTTGGGCTCCGAAACCCAAGGGAAAAAGGGCTAGGTGAGGCAAATGGTAAAACCAATGTTGGGCCTTGCTGGAAAAGTCTTATTCAAAGCGAACTGTCAAGGGGTCCCATAAATCACCCGACCGCGTTAGGGACGTAAAATCCGGGAACATAACACCGGTATGACGGAAACTAGGCGGCAAGAGTGGAACAAAACACCGGGCATAAGGCCGAGCCTTCCACCCTTTACCAAGTATATAGATGCATTAATTAAATAAGATATATTGTGATATCCCAACAAGTAAACATGTTCCAACAAGGAACAACATCTCCATGTTCCAACAAGGAACAAACTTCATCTTCACCGCAACTAACAACGCTATAAGAGGGCTGAGCAAAGCGGTAACATAGCCAAACAACGGTTTGCTAGGAAAGGATGGTTAGGGGCTTGACATGGCAATATGGGTGGCATGATATAGCAAGTGGTAGGCATCGTAGCATAGGCATAGCAAAAGAGCGAGCATCTAGCAAGCAAAGATAGAAGTGATTTCGAGGGTATGATCATCTTGCCTGAAATCCCGCAAGGAAGAAGAACGAGTCCATGAAGAAGACAAACGGACGTAGTCGAACGAATCCTCACAACTCCGGAACGAAACCGAAGCTAACGAGAGAAGCAAACCGGAAAGAAGCAAACAACATAGTAAACACACAAGCATAAACATGTCATGATGCACAATCAAGTATGATGCATGTCCGGTTTAAATAGCATGGCATGGCAATAAGCACAAACAAAACTACAAGTTAAGTGGAGCTCAATATGCAACGAGTTGCATATTGACGGAACACCACAACACTTATTTAGTTCTCTCTCGGTTAGGTACTCAACAATATTAAATGTTATTAAACATGGCAAGAGGTGAAGCATGATGAAACTACCTATCTAGGCAAGTTTAAATGAGGCCGGAAATAAGAAACAACAATTCCGGAAAATCCCCATATGCAAATAATGAATTTGGCACTGTTCTGCCCTAAACACAATTTTAGAGTTGTTGAACAGCAACATAAAGTGGACCATGTTAATCTAGGCCTTTTTCCACCCCATTTACATACAAAGAACATTTACTTCCGAGTTACGGTTATTTAGTTATGAAATAAATCATTTTAGCATGGCATATTAGCAAATTTAAATAAACAGCAAGTTAAACATTTTAAACATGGATGAAAATGACATATTATTAATCTACACAATTTTCTGAGCATTTTACATATAAAGTTTGTTTAAATCCGATGCACGGTTAATTAGTTATTACATGCATGAACTTGAGGGGCAATCTGTAAATATGCAGTTTCTGGATAATTAGCAAAATCGCAAGTCAGGAAAAAAATTTACTACCGGGCCGAATCCAGCTGCACTGCTGGGCCAACAGAGAGGAGGGATGGCTGCTCACCACGGCACTTGGGCCGGTCGGTGGAGAGGCTGAGGCGAGGCGCTGGGCCTGCTCCTGGCTCGAGGCCCAGACGCGTGCTTTGAATTTGGAGCTGGGAGGCCCACGCGGGAAGGCCCACGCGAGGATGCATCGTCAACGGCGAAGCGGACGAAGCTCGGGGCTCCTCCCGATCCTCAGCGGCGGCGACGACGGAAGGCGGGCGACGCCGGCGAGGGGCGAGGTCGGCGAGGCCAGGGATGACGGGAGGCTGAACAGGCGGATCGGGCCTCCGGCAACCGGATCTCGATTAGAGGGAGGCCGGCGAGGCGCGGACTCTGGCGAAGCCGAGTTCGACGGGACCTGCGGGGAGAGAGAGAGAGAGTGAGGCAGGGTGAGGGGAGAGGAGAGAGATGGCGCGCGACGGGCTCATCTCGGTGCCGGGACGAGGAGGCGCGGCGGCGACGAGCGCTGGGCGCCGGAGGGGAGCGACGGCGAGATCCGGATCTCGGCGACGGAGAGGGACTCAGGGAGCGGGCGCGAGGCTCGGGCGGTCGGGCCTGGGCGGCCAGGGCGGGCTCCCAGCTGGCTGGCGGGCGCGGCCTGGGAGAGCGGCCGGGGCACGTGGAAGGCGGGGAGGGCGCGGGGCGGCGCGGTGACTTGGCGGCGGCGCTGGTGGTGTTTTGGCGGGGACAGCGCCAAGTGGCGGCGGATGGCCGACCGGGCGCGAAACGGAGGGAGGTTGGTGGCGTGGGGCTCGAGGAGGGGGTTCGTTGCTGCCAAAAATGGAAGGGGCTTCCATTTATAGGTAGGGCTAGGGTTTGAGGGGTTAGGAGGGTTTGGGACCTTCGGATCGCGATCGAGCGGCTCGGAGAGGGGAAACTAGGTGGGTTGCGGTGGGCTGTGACGAGAGGGTCTGGACCGAGGGAGAGAATAGAAATGCAGCCCGACAACTGTTTCCGGAGACCGAAAACGTCTGACGAAGGTACCGCAATGGTACCGCTTATGTTTAATGGTTGGGCTATCGACGGACTCGAATGCGACGAAACTTGACCGCGGCCTGTCTACACTATAATAAGACCGCACGACAAGTTGCAGCCCATTCCGAGAACATTTTATGCCACTAATAAAATAATATTACGGAGGTGCAGCGGGCGCGAAAGTGTATCCGGACTCGAACGGACAACGGAGAGAACCGGCGGAACCCGAACGGATGCAAGTTTTGAAAAACATGTGGATGAAATGCAGATGATGACATGAGATGAGATGCATAACAAGAACAAAACGCAAAACAACAGATAAAACCCAACCACGAAGGAAATATCATATCGCATCTCCGAAAAAGGCAAGAGTTGGAGTTACGAATATGGAAAGTTGTATCCGGGGTGTTACACGTGTGCAGTGCCCCCCTCCATAGTTACACACCTCGGTCTTATCGTCGTAGTGCTTAGGCGAAGCCCTGCACCGGTAACTTCATCATCACCATCGCCACGCTGTCGTGCTGACGAAACTCTCATTCGGCCTCAACTGGATCAAGAGTTCGAGGGGCGTCATCGAGCTGAACATGTGCTGATCGTGGAGGTGCCGTATGTTCGGTACTTGGATCGGTTGGATCGCGAAGACGTTCGACTACATCAACCGCGTCACTAAATGCTCCCGCGTTCGGTCTACGAGGGTACGTAGACACACTCTCCCCGCTCGTTGCTATGCATCTCCTAGATAGATCTTGCGTGATCGTAGGTAAAAAATTTGAAATACTGCGTTCCCTAACAAGGGAGGGTCCTCCCGGAGCACGCGGGTTCCCAGCTGCCTGAAGGAAGCGGGTCCTCCCGGAGCACGCGGGGGCGAGGCGGCGGGCGGGGGAGGTGAGCGACGGGATTGGATGGTTGAAAGGTTTCCGTGTTTCAGCCCGCCCACCGCTAGTGCTGGCCGGTTATACTGTTACGCAGATTTGGGCCTCGCGCCCGTTGTCCTCATCATGCCAAAATTAGAACAACCCCACAAACAAAAACTCACTCCTCGCAAATACTCCACGCGCAATGCAACGCCAATCAAAAACCCAGTCGTCGCTACACGCGGCGATCGACCATATCTCGAAATCGAAAAAACCCGGGGGATTTATTTTTGGATCTTACCCCAAGGCTCCTCTGGTATGGGCAGCATATCGGCCCCGTCAGCCTCCTCGGTAGTTGCATAACCCGCTGCGGCGGTGGAGGTTGCCCTGCCATGAAGGTAGACCGGAGTTTGGTGTGGCTAGGGTTTAGGGTGGGTGGGGAGAAAGGAAGAAGAATCTGCAGAGGATTGCCCCGCTCAGGGTGGAGAAGAAGAAAAGAAGGGCGTGCGTGGTTACTCTCTCTCTCTCTCTCTCTCATGGCACACGTAGAGTGCTGGCCACCGATGGATGGGTTGGGGGTTTTAGCTATGTGGGGGTGACTAATTCACTCCAGTACAGATTAAAGGGCGGGTTTCGAACTGGTTGGCGGAGTAGAGGCACATACTGCGCTGCTACGTTTGCACAAAAGAAGAAGCCGTACTGTAGTATTTACCCAACTTTATCACCGTTTTGTCCAAGCCCTCTCAGTCTCTCCTTGCGCCGATCCACAAGAGAAAAGCATTTTTGGGCACGGGGAGATGTAAAACAATTATTTTTTATACGAAACTTTTATACTTATCTTAAACTAAGTGTACCATATTACAGTTATAATTAATATATTTTCTATTACTTAGCCACATAAAATGTTTTCAAATAATATTTATATTATTCATTGGTATGCAATTGTAATGTATATCATTGAAAATTTTAATTCTATAAAATGAAAAATTTATGATGTACCAAAAAATTCTTTATTGTCAATCTTTCATATTTATGTTTCTAATATAGCATAAATGATGTAGTGTATACACATTTGCATATATATGCGTGTGTTCATATATCTTTTAATATTATATTGAATATTATGATAGACATTTCTCAATTATAGACACACTAACAAATATTTTAATGATGGTTTCTATTGTATATTAGGCAATCATATTAATGGAAACTTCTAGGGCATAGAGAATGTGGCTTGCAAGTTGGGTGTAGTAATACAATCATTGAAGAACCTAAAATGTTGTTGATTATACTTTTACGCATGATTTGATTACCTAACATGCTCGTCCAGATTCACTTGGTTTGATTTGGTGCAAATGAGATGCCTACACGTTTATCAAATTAAAAATTGTGCATTGGCTTAAACATTGAAATCTAGTTATCATAATTTTCATTATGATACTAAGACATGCATCGTAAAGAGAGACTAATGTATTTGAATTCAACTTTGCCAGTTGGATTGATTTGGCTATGTGCTGTATAATTTATCAGTATGTGGTGTGAACTTACGCTTCTGCAAATTGAGGCTCTATTTTATCCATTTAATAATTTTCAGATGTAATGTATACTTGTATAGTTCTTACTAGTATAAGTTTTAGTTGGGCCCTATTGGGCCCTGGGGCGGTCGCCCCTTTTGCCCGGCCTATGGGCCGGCCCTGCCATCAGCCAACCCCTTAGCCCTCTGGCGGTGTCAAAAGAAAAAGAAAAAACTAGCCCTCTTGCAGCGTACCTGGCCCGCTGCCCATTTATTTGAGAAGCCAAGTAAGGGCATCTCCAACTCAGTGCAGACTTTTTGTGCCCAAGATCGGTGATTTAAAAAATCAAAAAAATTATATTTAAATGTTTCAAAAATATCCAAAATATTTCCCATGGAAACTTATATGTGTTCTGCATGATCGTGTAAAATTTCGTTTTAAAATGTTGTGATTTTTAGGCTATATAGAAAAACAAAATTTTGGCCCAACAACAAAAACAAAAGGCCCATTTCAGAGATACGTATTTTGTCTTTTTTTTCTGTACACCACGTGTGTAAGTATAATGTTGTGAATTTTGCACGTACATAGCATACACTAGCCATCCCGCGCGGCGGCACGCCGCACTTGCTGATACTTTACGTGAGAAATTATGTGTATGATGATATTAAACTTTATCTGTTAATCCATTAGACTGTGAGACCGAATGGATGGCCATACTGAATTGCCATTGTTTGGTGTGTGTCAGTCCATGTGCTGAAAATAAACACTTTTTGGTGGCTTCGGAAGCATGATAGCTATAGTCATCAATAATGATGTTATAGTGGGTGCAAATGTATTCCAAATCGGACTACACATCATTTTCGTCCACTGCATTGAGTGTCGTTGTCCCGGTGAATGTAGCTTGCTTATACCCAAGGTCTACGATCATGACATACCTTGTAAATCTTGATGCAAGTATGAAATATCTTATAATGGTTTATTCTTCCAGTCATAGATCCTCAAGAATTATGAGCTAAAAGAACCTATAATGGGCGTTTTTTTTCCTTCAGATAATCATATATATTGCGCACATAGCTCGCAATTATGAAAAAAATAAGCCAAGCTAACAGAAAGAGCAAATAAAAAAGCTTTCTAAAATGATCAGGTGGGGGAAAGGCTATTATGGAATAAAGGGAAAAATCATTGCATGCCTTTTCAAATAACTTCCTCAGTCTCACTATGAGAGCAAAACCCAAAGGTTCTACATATACACAGGAGAAGAAATTTACTTCGCAAAGATAATGAAAATGACCAGCCTCGCACTTTATTGTACCAATTACTTTGACAACATATACTATAATGTATGAGGGTAGAATTCCCCTAATGTCCTATCAAATTTTACTTTTTTTTGCGAAAAATAAATTTTTTACTTACCTAGCAAAAAAATGACGATCCACTAACAAAGAGGAATAAAAGATAATATACCCTATCTGCTCATCCCCCCCCCGACGCTCCCGCGGGCATCTGGGAGGCAACCCTAGCACCGCCACCGCCACCCCCTCCTTCTCTCCCCTCCCTCGCCGCCGCCAGGGGGCACGAGCGGGCGAATCCCGGTCACCACCGGCGGCGGCGGGGCCCTTTAGTCTCCTTGCGTGGGAGGTGCGGCGCGGGCCGGATCTCGCTGGATGGGATGCTGCGCTCGATGCCGGGCGTAGCATTGCGGCGGCGCTTCGGAGTGGGCCGGTGACGGAGGCATGGCGTCGGGCGTCGGGCGGCATGGTGGTGGTGCAGGTCGGCGGGGGTCGCCGGCGGAGGCTGCTTCACAGCAGCGTCTCGGTGCCACGCCTGGCGCTGCGGGTCGCGGGCGGCCCCTCTTGCGGCGGCCCTGGCAATGGGAGTCGCGTTGGTCGTAGGCGGACTGCGCGACTCGGATGCGGACGAGCAACCATGGCCGCTTGGGTGTCATGGCTGCAGGTGGTTGGCGGACCGGGGATGCGGCAGAGGGGTGAAGCACCGGGGTTCATCACTTACCTAGTCCATGCACGGGTCGACGGTGGCGGCGTCCGCGGACGTCGTGTTTCACCTTGCAGGTTCTGTCGTGGTGCTCTAACTTGATGTCTACTACGCAACCTTTTTCTTGTAGACGTTGTTGGGCCTCCAAGTGCAGAGGTTTGTAGGACAGTAGCAAATTTCTCTCAAGTGGATGACCTAAGGTTTATCAATCCGTGGGAGGCATAGGATGAAGATGGTCTCTCTCAAACAACCCTGCAACCAAATAACAAAGAGTCTCTTGTGTCCCCAACACACCCAATACAATGGTAAACTGTATAGGTGCACTAGTTCGGCGAAGAGATGGTGATACAAGTGCAATATGGATAGTAGATATAGGTTTTTTGTAATCTGAAAATATAAAAAAAGCAAGGTAACTAATGATAAAAGTGAGCGAAAACGGTATTGCAATGCTTAGAAGCAAGGCCTAGGGTTCATACTTTCACTAGTGTAAGTTCTCTCAACAATGATAACATAATTAGATCATATAACAATCCCTCAACATGCAACAAAGAGTCACTCCAAAGTCACTAATAGCGGAGAACAAACGAAGATATTACTGTAGGGTACGAAACCACCTCAAAGTTATTCTTTCTGATCGATCTATTGGGATATTCCTATAAGTTTCACAAACAGCCCTAGAGTTAGTACTAAAAACACCTTAAGACACACATCAACCAAAACCCTAATGTCACCTAAATACTCCAATGTCACCACAAGTATCCGCGAGTTTGATTATACGATATGCATCACACAATCTCATATTCATCTATTCAAACCAACACAAAGAACTTCAAAGAGTGCCCCAAAGTTTCTACCGGAGAGTCAAGACGAAAACGTGTGCCAACCCCTATGCATAAGTTCACAAGGTCACATAACCCGCAAGTTGATCACGAAAACATACATCAAGTAGATCACGTGAATATCCCATTGTCACCACAGATAAGCACATGCAAGACATACATCAAGTGTCCTCAAATCCATAAAGACTCAATCCGATAAGATAAATTCAAAGAGAAAACTCAATCCATTACAAGAAGGTAGAGGGGGAGAAACATCATAAAATCCAACCATAATGGCAAAGCTCGCGGTACATCAAGATCGTGCCAAATCAAGAACACGAAAGAGAGAGACCAAACACATAGCTACTGGTACATACCCTCAGCCCCGAGGGTGAACTACTCCCTCCTCGTCATGGAGAGCACCGGGATGATGAAGATGGCCACCGGTGATGATCTCACCCTCCAGCAGGGTGCCAGAACAGGGTCCCGATTGGTTTTTGGTGGCTACGGAGGCATGCGGCGGCGGAACTCCTGATCTAGGTTCTGTTCTGGAGGTTTGGGGATATATAAGAGGTGTTGGCACCGGGAACAAGTCAGCGTGACCCACGAGGCAGCCACAAGGTAGGGGGGCGCACCCTAGGGGGGCATCCTCCACCCTTATGGTCGCCTCGGGACTCCTCTTCGATAACTTTTCGTTACAATATTTTTTATATTTTTCAAAAATATTCTCCGTGGATTTACAGGTCAATTGGACTCCGTTTGATATTCCTTTTCTGCGAAGCTCAAAAATAAGAAAAAAACAGAAACTGACACTGGGCTCTAGGTTAACAGGTTAGTCCCAAAAATCATATAAAATAGCATATAAATGCATATAGAACATCCAAGATTGATAATATAATAGCATGGAATAATAAAAAATTATAGATACATTGGAGACGTATCACCACTCCTCCCGTCTCGCTCTGGATGAAAACCTGATCTATGGATCGGACGATAGCGACGGTCCGTGGTCGGGCCCTTCTTGGAGGCATCGTCTTGGAGCCCTTGGTCCGGCGGTGTCTGTTGCACTTCTTCCCGGATGATCTCCCATCTTGATGGTGGTCTTCGTCGGCTACAAGCGGATCTTTTTGCTCATTTTGTTGATACTTGGTAGTCGTTGAGGTTGTGTGTCAGTGCCCGGCATTCTTGTACCTTGCCTTGGGTTGTGTGTGGCGTGCGTTTGTATCGGTTTCTTGGATGTAAGTGTTGGTGCTTTATATATAAAGCGGGGGAAATCCTTTTTCGGAAAAAGAGGAATAAAATCACTGTGTTGCTTGCCTGACAATTTGGTTCGTTGGTCAAAGCATTTGTCTCAACAACCAAGGATAAAAGTATCCACTCTAAAGTAATAGGTAGTTGTTAGAACTCATGATTTATAAGTATTCAAATAGTTCTTTCTACACTGTACGAACTGTATAGCTAATCTGGAAGGTTCATATTGTTGTTCCTGTTGAATTTGTGGTTCCTAATTTTAAGACCCTAATGTTCTATTTGCCATTTGTTTTTGCTTTTGCCCGTACTTCATTAATAGTTGAGCATTCTAAACTGGCCATTTTTCGCTTACATTGTGCATCGTCACCTCCACTTCATAGAGTTATGCATACTTGTCTTCTGATCATATCTGATAAACATTAGCAAGATTGAACTTAGATCTAAAATTTCTCTGGAATAGAAAATTCCCACCTGTAAAATGTGCCTTTATTGATGTTATATCTTATCTCATCAATTTCTCAAACATGTTAGTATTCCAGTAAAAAAACCTGTTAGTATTCTTCCACAAGTCATCTCACACCTGAATCAGAGAATCGACTAAGCCTGCATATTCTAAGGCTTGTTCTGCTTGTTTTGTGTGTGAAGTATAATCTTGCATTCGTGAACGGACAATAGTGGAAACAAACACTAAGGAGAAAATCGGTATTATTTCATAAGGTGGAACCTTTTTTTACTCGGATGAGTTTTCCTGTGATTTTTTTTGGGTGTGAGATGTATTGAACCACCGCAAAACTAAATATCTACAGTTGGTTAAATCCAGAACCACTTCGGCAATCTGCTTAAACATCAACTACATCTCTGTAACTTGCAATGGTTTCTTCACCACGGCACCAGAGCTTATGGATTTTACTGCCCATTTCCATTTTGTGCAGTTAAATTCATTTTGGTCTCCCGGCCATGATAGAGCAGTGTTTTAGAACGGTGAAACAAATTCTATCATGATAGAACAAAGTTTTAGAACAGTTGAAAAAATTCTACATGAAAGCGCTAGCAACAAAATAATTGAAATAACCTATCAAGCTGAGTTAAAATATAAAGACCACCAATGTTTAAAGGATCTGAAATATCTACAGTGGGAAGTAACAAATTACACGGTCGATAATAGTCATCACAAAGAAAGAGCACCAATATTTAAAGGAATTTCAAAGAATAGGTAAACGCACAACTACATCAAATTGCCCTTGTCAAACAAAAGGCCGGAGTTACACCTACTGTGACTATCCAACATAAATTCAACATCAATACAGCGTAGTTCATAATCCGTTAATAAGAGCACTGCTATACAGTCGATACCTTTTAGACGACACGCAGACTAAGTTTTGATCTAGCCATTCGTACTTGTGTTTCTAGAGCATCTGACGGTGCAGAGCTCTTATCGCGTGCACGTCGTTAATAATTTCCCGATAAACTATGTTTCTGGTCTTGCTACTATCCACATGATGATCGTCCTCAATAAACAGTTTCAGCACCTGCCGCCTGACGTGACTTCACGCGTACGGGATGCAGGCATGCAGCAATATATACCTGACGCACACGGAGCTGCGATGGATCGGTCCATGATCTCGATCGATGGCGACCGATCTGATCATGAAAGATTTAGAGCGAGCCGGTGGTTGCAATGCATCATGCTTGCGCCATTGAGCATCGGAAGTGTCACAAACTGAGAGATGTGAACACAACTTTGCGAGCGACTGGTCGGATTCCTCGCGCACGACGGTGGCGCCTGTGCCGCCACCGCCACCGCTGCTGCCACGCCGGCGCCTAGGCTTGGCCGGCTTCGTCGCCGCCACCTCCTAAGCGGCTGAGCTTGACGTTCCGCTTCGTCGCGAACTCTTTCAGCACCTCTGCTCGTACAACACAGATTAACGGAGAAGATTACGTTAAAGTGGGAATAGAATAGGAAAGACGGTGCTAGCAAATACTCAGTCCAGAAAGTTATTATGGATAAAGCTCCACTCAATCAGCCGCGCTAGTAGTCAGAAAATGGCATTCAAGCGGACGGCGGTAGGCACGAATCGCAGATTAATCCTCGTCGCGCCGCACCGTCCGCCGGCCAACAGAATACGTACACGCACAACAAGTTGACGCCCGAAAACATTTTTTGGTGCGGCCTCTCAAGTGTCAATGCAAACGATCGAAGGGCTTGGAGTTATCTCACGCGACGTACCTTCGAGGCTGACGAAGCAGTAGACGCGGCCGAGCTGGAGGGTATCGTCGGGGCCGAGCAGCTTGAGGTACTTCACGTCCGGGGCAGCCGCGCGCGGCCGCGCCACCGACGGATGACGCGGTGTACGGGGCGGTGATCACGGCTGCGACGTAGTGGCCCGGGTTGGGCCACCTACCCCGCCCTGAACGCTCGATAGGCGAGCTCTGTGCGACCGCTGCCCAGGTGCTGGATCATCGCTGCCGCCGCGTCCACCACCTAGCAGTTACCCATGTTTGCGCACGCGCAACGCCAACGCCCGTTCGTCGGCCACCTTCCCTTTCGTAAGAAACGGCTCCAGAATGCGCTCGCGCGCCTAGATGCGAGCCACGGCTCGGTCTTCTCCTTCCGCCTCGGCTCACGCCACATCGCCGTCGTCATGCCGGCAGAGGTCCCCAGGGACCATCTCGACATCAGGCTCGCTAACCAGCCGCGCATCGCCGGAAAACCCACCGCCGGGCCCCAGCTCTCCTCTAGGCGCCAGCCCCTGTCTTCCCTCTTTGCGATCGAGATGGTAGCGCACCCATCCGCCGTATCTTCCTCCATGCCACTTGCACCACACACATCTCTCTCTCTCTCTCTCTCTCTCTCTCTCTCTCTCTCTCTCTCTCTCTCGGCCAACCACACCTCCCCCGTCCCACCCAGCTGCTCGAGCTTTTGTGCACGACCGAGCCATCGGCCAAGCGACCACCGGGACAGCCGATCAATGGTGGTAGATGACGGAGAGGGAAGATGGGAGTATCAGGGCCGCGGTGGGGAATAAACGGGACGCCATGGAGCCCTTTTATACTTGCGGACGGCGGTGGGGCGGTTTGTGGAATTCTCATGAGTCTTCTTTCAGAAAGAAAAACAATGGAGAAGGACGAACTGATCACACAACCGCCCAACTTAAACGGCGAACAGGGTGAAAAGTGACAAAATTGACCCCTTTTTCAAAATTTAACACAAAATAAACCCGATTTAAAATAATTTTATAAAATGGCCTTTTGCATGATTTTGCATGACGTCCAGGCCCGGAGCGTCATGCTAGACATCGTAACGCCCTGACTGAGAGTGCCATGTGGTCAGAGCTGAATAGGACGTCGATCTAAGACGCATGACGCCCTAGGTCAAGGTCAAGGCGCCATGGTCAATCGCATGACGCCCCAATGCACGGCGCCATGCACGCGCTATGCGTCCGCCCGTGCAAAGTTAACACAGAGGCACACAAGCAGCGAATTGATTTCTTCTCAATCAAGAGCACATGCACGTATTGCCGTACGGGCAGCTTGCCGTGAACCTCCTGGCTTGAACTAGCTTGCCGTGGTGATTTCACTAAGTGAGTGTAGGGCACGTCATCGATCGAGTCTTCAGGTATATACGTGTCCATGCCGACCAATGTAGGTGTACTTGGGTGTATTATATATAGGTCCACCGGGGCGTGTTGGTATTTGAGTCGCGTACGACCCGGCCGAAACGTGTACACGCACCTTAGCTTCAGCAAGAACTGATGATGCATGTGCTAGTACGTCGTGTTGCCTATCGGAATCGATGGCCGTCATCGTCCTCAACTATATGGAAGCCTTGCTTATGAGTTATGACGAACCTATAAAAGATGTAATTAAACATATAAACCCTCAAGAAGTGCTAGGCAGGACGAAGACAGCCACGTCGCCCCTAAATCGCTATAAACAGTGCTGCTGCCATCGCCTGTAAATTCAGTGCCCAGCCAAGGGCATTTTAGTAATTTCACGTACAAGCACGTGCAGGTGTATCAAACTCACCCGCTGCAATGAAGAAACCCTAGCCGTCGCGCAGCCTCTCGTCTCCTTCTCCCCCTTCAGCCGCCGCTGCTAGCAGCTCCGCCTCCCCGCCTAGAAGCGGCAAGAGAAGAGCTGCTTCGCCTCCCCACCTCACCTCATCTTCCTCTCTTCCTGATCCACGCCGGCTAGGGGACACCTCGGGGATGCCGCCCGTGCGGCAGGGACGTCCGCGGCGGCGCGGGCTGTGGACCGAGAGGCGGGGCCCGTGATGCGTTCCATTCGAGGGGCCGGTCGGGTGGCGCGGGATCTAAGCCACCGTCGATGGATTTCTCGCAGTTTGGCTCCTGTTGCTTTGGATCCTGTACGATCCCCGTCTCTCTCTCTACGAGACTCAACCAGGCACTCACTCGCTCACTCTATTTGTGCGCGCACGCGTGCGCAGTTTCACATCCCTGAACCCAAACCCTAAGACTTAGTTCTGAAATACTCAAACCATATTTACTGAAGTGTGTCAGTGTTGGTTTACTTGTGATACTTGCTCCATTGTTGTGTTTAATCATATTGTCCGATCTTAGCATATGCTATGCTCGCCAAGTTCAACTATCAATATCTAATTTCTCATCTGATTTTGACACCTTGATCTTCTGTAGTTTTTTTTTTCACTTTTCAAGGATGAGTATCTTTACTTTGAAAATGAACCGGTCATATTTCTATTGGAAATGAAGTGATGTTGCTTCCCAGGTAAATAACTGAATTCTCTTCTACTTTAGTAGGTTCAGTAACTTTGCTTAGAGTTGTTGTGTTTAACAGTAGCACTACCCCTGAGTAACTAGATCAGTGGCTGCCACTATGTAAATCTTAGTTCCACTAGATATCATAATCATGGTTCTTCTGTCTTGGTCTAATGATTTTATACACGCCAACAAACAACCATGCGATATGTTCTTTACTTCTGCACCTAACAGCATGTTTTCCCACAAAAAGGTACACGTGCCGCGACAATCATGCGTTTTATCATTTTAATCATTTGTGCGGAGTAGTATTAATGTTCTTGCCGGCATTGGTTGACATAAATCCCTGTAAGAACTTTATCCTACATGCCGTATTTCTCTTTGTCTCTTTTTCCTTATTTCTGTTTCCTCGGTTTCTTCTAGCATATTTTGATCTTTATTTTTAGTCAAAAGGATGAGAGATGGAGTTTGGGCCAACAATCTCTAAGAAGAGCTGTTGTGTGCCTTCCAAACATGTCTCTCTCGTGTGTATGTTCTGCATAATTTACCAGTAGCCTGCTTTAAAGTTCAGCTTCTTAATTGTATAGAACCCTCCAAACTGTTAATGTGTCGCTCCTGTAGGCTGATTAATTGACCTTGGGTTTCTTCTACCTGGACAAGTTTTCTATCGCATACACACGTGCGTTGTTGTAATAGTAGAGCTCCCTCTGATCCATATTAATTGGCGCAGACTTACTACATATTTAGTAGTTTAATGTAGTCATATTAGTTGAATGGAAATCAATTAATTTTATGCCGCTCGTGCGCTCAGCTGTCGGCCGGCCCCGATGGAGCCTTTCAGCGGCTGGGCGTGACCATGCTCTGCCTCCGCTGGTGAGAGCCATGAGGAGCCAGAGAGGGAGATTGAGTAGGAGGAAGATGATACACCCGACAACGCGACACATGCGTCTCCCAACGACGCTTGCAACGGGAGATCCGTGGGGGGGGGGGGGGGGTCGGGAGGAGGCCCCCAGCGGCGTGCTCGCACACGCGTTCCACGACGACCACATCACCAGTGCCCTTACCATACTCCTCCAAGCCCATGTCCTATGGCTCCCCAAGGCCAAGCTATGTCAGGCAGCAGCAGCAAGGTGAGCCCCATCACTCTGCGTTTATTCTTCAGATCATGCAGCAGCAGCAAGGTGAGCCCCATCACTCTGCGTTTATTCTTCAGATCATGCAGCAGCAATGTGACTGAGGAATCGATGCTTTACATAATTGATCGGTTAATTGGTAATATATCTATAGAATAGCCAAGAAAAAAACATTGTGTTTCCTAGATGTTCCATACGTTATTAAAGTTGGAACCAGGCTAATAGACAAAGTGTATATCCGATTATGCTAGAAAAAGGAGAATAAAAAGTTTACTTTTATGATGGTAGGATGTCTTCCTTAGTTTTGTTTCCTATGTTCTCTCTCAAAAAATCTGGGATACACCATCAGTATCAACACCGGTAAAAAGAATCCAATCAAACATGATATTTTTTCCTTGGCTATATGTTTATTTGAAGGAAACCATTCAATTATCAGTGATCTTTCTTTATGCTCCTTATTGTCATTTTTCCTAACGCGCCTATAGAAGTGATTTATCAGGTGTTTTGGTATATTATCTTATAAGGGAATGCCAAAGTTTTTTGGATTGTGAATTCTCTAGTCAGAATCGGTTGTTTTTTCCCCTTGTGTTCATTTATTTATCAGATTGCAGAACTGACGAGTGTAGACTAAGTTGATGATCTACATGTGTTGCTCCTCCCCCCTGATGTGTAGTGCAACTATAAATAGGGAGAGAATTGCGTGAGGAGAGCTCTCTTGCTACTGTTCTGAGCTCACTCTTTGACTAATCTAAATGCTCTCTTTGCTCACTGATCGATCAAGGAAGGCACTGAAATATCAACAAGGACCAGCACAAAAAGAAGGGAGAATAAATGGGACCAATTAAGTTACTTGTGTTTAAGATTACACTACTTTTGACTTCGGAGTCACACTGGTGAATGGGGTGTCGCATGGTCTATGCTGGAGGTGTTCACATATAACAAGTTCACAATTTGTTCCATTGGTCAGTTGTATAATCTGTGGGCGTATTTAAGTTGAAGTATGCTCCTTTCTTGGTATTTGGAGACAAGATACTGGCAGTTTTTACGTTACCAGACTGTTTATTAGTTACCTGTAGTTTTGTAACACTCTCCATTGTCAATGGTAGTTCAGATTCTTTAGGAAGAATGGGTCTTGTATTTATATTATTCAGTTGTGCAATAATCGATAGATAACAAAAGGTAGATACTTAAGAAGTTTACAGATTTGAGTATGAAAGTTTCACCCCGGTGAGTGTGGTATTGAATCATAACTCTAATTGTGGTTTAGTTTATTCTAGGTTACCAGTACAGAGTACGAACACTTGTAGAGTTTAAATGGTAAAGTAGCAAAACAGTATTTTGTACTTGGTTTATACTCCGTACTTCATAGCTTTATCATACCCAGTTGCTCCCTTCGCCATTTTTTTCACGGGGCCAAATAATTTGGTAGCCGAGCAATGGGCAATGTTTGCCTCTGTTTTCTATTTGCCTCTGTTTTTTCACTAATATAATCATGTAAGCCACGACCCATGTTTCTGCCATGATTTCCTTCGGTTGGATTTCATGGATTTAGGTGTTGAAAAATTATGGGTTGTGGATGCAGGATTAAGGTCATGTACCTGCACTACAACGAGAGATCTGGGCTGCTTCTTTGTGGCTTCCAAACTTGAAATGTTTGTTTGGAAGTTAGTTTAGTTTTTTGTTGTGGATTCACAACTTCTCACATGTACCCTCCTCTTAGACATTTAGATTCCCAAAGAAACTAAATGGAGATATGGTGGTATGGTCTCAATAGTACAACTTAAAGCCTTCCATGCTTTATATTTTCTCTGAAATTTGCTCTTTATGTTAGATCTGGTGAGAAAAGGCGGCTTCCAAGCAGAGGATGCGGGGGTGTTGGCCACATTTGGTTTTCGACTTGCGTGTCTAAATATTCTCACAATACTTGGCTCCCTCTTGCCCCTTGCGCCATTGGCGCAATGAGTCATCTAGTTAATTAATGAAAGCATCATGCAATCACCGTGTGCACGGGCGTGGTATCCTCGCAGCGGCATCCAGCCTAGACACCTCCCCTCTTGCTCTTCCTAATCCGCACCATGGGCCTGTTGTCCAAGATCCGATCATGGTGGTGGTGTCCATGGAGGGTGAGGGAGTCCTGGATTAGGGGGTGTCCGGATAGCCGAACTATCACCATTGGCCGGACTCCTGGACTATGAAGATACAAGATTGAAGACTTTGTCCCGTGTCTGGATGGGACTTTCCTTGGCGTGGAAGGCAAGCTTGGCGATAAGGATATGTAGATCTCCTACCATTGTAACCGACTCTGTGTAACCCTAACCCTATCTGGTGTCTATATAAACCGGAGGGTTTTAGTCCGTAGGACGAACAACAATCATACCATAGGCTAGCTTCTAGGGTTTAGCCTCTCTAATCTCGTGGTAGATCCACTCTTGTACTACCCATATCATCAATATTAATCAAGAAGGAGTAGGGTTTTACCTCCATCGAGAGGGCCCGAACCTGGGTAAAAACATCGTGTCCCTCGTCTCCTGTTACCATCCGCCTAGACGCACAGTTCGGGACCCCCTACCCGAGATCCGCCGGTTTTGACACCGACATTAGTGCTTTCATTGAGAGTTCCGCTGTGCCGTCGCTGTCAGGAAGGATGCCTCATCCCGTCTTTAAAGACGGCACCGTTGCTAAAGGAGCTTTGGCCACCAGCCAAACTCTCCGGCTAGGCGGTTTTCTTATGACCGCTGTTCGGCCGCTACCGACGATGACTTCTCGGGTCATCGAAAGCAATCTTCACGTTAACTCGGAACTCGCCGAGCAGTTAGATCCGATGGAGCTCTCTTCCTTAAACGAGCTCTTGGATCGCATCGCCGCCCTGGGAGTCGCTACAGACTACGATCAGATTGGGCCTAAAACTGATCTGAGAGAGATCAACTCTCCCCAGGCTACCCACCACGTTGCTGTGGTAGAGGAACAATACGGCGACTCTTCTCCTACCTTAAGGACTAGCTATGTCCGGATTCCTAACCCCTCCATGCCGGATTCCCGCGGAGGGGAGGACAACACTCAAGCCCTGAACTTAAAGTCAGGCAGTGGGCTAGATTCATTGGACAACCTCCAAGAACCCAAGCTTCCAAGTTCGGAAACTTCTTGGCCCCTGAATCTTAGATCGGACGGGGTTCGGAATTTAATTCCACCCGCCCACCCAAACATAAGCGATCTATCCCAAACCCGGCAAAGAGCCCGGTGAAACAGTACATCATTACTGGGCCAGATTCCTCCTGGTTATGGACAGGATAAAGGATTGCCGCGAGGAGGACGCAATCTCATTCTTCTGCAATAATTGCACGGACAAGGGAATCCTAAACGCCATAAGTCGTCGTGAAATTACACGCTTCACCGACTTGGCGTCCATAGTGCGAAAGTATCTTGCGATGGAGAGCGCTCGAAAACCGAAATCAAATTTTGGGATAATCCATTTGAATCGACCCTAGTCCGAAATAAAAGGGTGCATCATCACCGGGCACCTAGGTTACATACCAAAAGCAACCCCCCAAAGGGCATGGAACCGTCATCGAGGGATGGCTCAATGGACCTGCAAAATTCATAGCACGAGGGCGCCACTCCAACTCATAGCCTTAGAGCATGTTGGATACTCTGACAGTGGCCAAAAATGGCGAAGAGCTCTTAGCTCCAGAGCACCAGCCCAGCAATACCGAAGACGGTATTAATAGTCTTGAGACTTTCGCATCAAATAATATGCGAAACGAACACTCCGCAGCCTTGCCAAGTCTACCAGATAGCAACAATAAATCCATGGAGGACACGGCTATTACCTTTAACGCCAAGGATTGAACCTAAAATCCGAACAGCCCGAGCACCACCGCATTGGTCCTCGGTCCAATAGTGGATGACTTTCGCTTACCAAGGTACTCATGGACGGCGGCAGCGGATTAAACCTCATCTACGAGGAAACCCTTCGAAAAATGGAAATAGACTGGAGCCGCATTGAGCAAAGCAACACAACCTTTAGAGGAATAATCCCGATCGGGAAGCATGTTTGTCAGAAAGATCACTTGGATGTGGTGTTCGCACGCCGGACAATTATAGGTCCGAGGAGGTCACATTCCAAGTGGCCCCGTTCAGCAGCGGATACCACGCTTTATTAGGGCGAGAGGCATTCACAATTTTTCAAGCTATACCCCATTACGGGTACATGAAGCTCAAACTGCCCGGACCCAACGGAATTATCACTCGCTAGTGACCGGACATAGCGCTCCGCTACCGAAAATAAAACAACCGCACTTGCCCTTGAGGCACTATCCAAGCCCTAGCGGCAGAGGAACTCTTCTGCTGCGCTCCACGGTGAACAGGGACGATGTGGTACTCGATAAGAGATCCAAGTCCACCTCTTTAAACCGCGCATTTAAATAGTCAAATTCCAAGTCCATCCAACGGACCCTACAAAACGGCCTCCATCGGGCACAATTAAACCCTGATGTGGACGCCGACCACGAGAATTCCTACGCGAAAATTGGGACATTTTGCTGGCACCCTTCAGACATGCCAGAATCCCACGCGGCTGGCGAGCACAGCCTAAATATCCTAAAAGGATTCAAGCCAGTCAAACAAGCTCTTCGGCGTTTCTCCGAACCCAAGAGTCAAGCCATGGGAGAGGAGCTAGCCAAACTATTGGAGGCCGGATTCATCAGAGACATTAAACATCCGGACTGGCTAACAAACCTGGTAATGGTACCAAAGAAGGACAAATCCTGGCGCCTATGTGTCTATTTTAAGGACCTTAACAAGGCTTGCCCAAAGGATCCCTCCCCCCTCCCCCGCATCGATCAAATTATCGACGCTACCGCAGGACACAATTCATTGTGTTTCCTCGATGCAAACTCCGGCTACCACCAAATTAAGATGGCAGAGCCAGACCAAGCTGCAACGGCATTCATCACTCCACACGGCCCATTCTGCTTCAACACAATGCCCTTTGGGCTAAAAAACGCCGGCGCAACATATCAACGCATGATTCAGACATGTCTGGCAAACCAGATCGGCAAAACAGTGGAGGCATACGTAGACGATGTGGTGGTCAAATCCAAGCATGTCGAAACCCTAGTCGATGACTTGAGGCTCACATTCAATAATCTCCGAACATATGACATCAAGCTCAACCCGGAAAAATGCGTTTTCGGCGTACCAGCCGGAAAGCTCTTGGGCTTCATTGTATCCGGTAGAGGAATCGAAGCAAATCCAGCCAAGATTCAAGCTCTGTCACAATAGGATATCCCCAAAGACCTCAAACAAATACAAAAATTGACTGGATGCGTGGCGGCTCTAAGCCGCTTTATCTCCCTCTTAGGAGAAAAGGCATTACCTCTTTATCGCCTCCTCCGGCGCACCGAACACTTCGAGTGGACAAATGCCGCCACGGCCGGACTCGAAGAAATCAAAGCCATACTGGCAACAAATCCGGTCCTGGCCGCGCCCAACATGTGCGAACCAATGCTATTATACATCGCAGCAACCCATCAAGTTGTAAGCGCGGTGCTCGTTGTCGAACGAGAAACGGACGGACACAAGTTCCCTCTCCAAAAACCAGTTTACTACGTGTCCACTGTCCTAACTCCATGCAAGTCACGGTACCCGCATTATCAAAAGATAGCATACGTGGTGTTCATGGCATCCCGGAAGCTGCGACACTACTTTCAAGAGTGTTCGATAACAGTAGCCTCTGAAGTACCTCTTAATGACATTATAAACAACCGCGACGCAACGGGTCGGATCGCTAAATGGGCCATTGAGCTCCTCCCGTTCGACATAACCTACAAGCCACGACGAGCTATTAAGTCGCAAGTTTTGGCCGACTTCGTCGCCGAATGGACTGAAGCCGAACTCCCTAAAGAGTACAGCGCATATTCCAACTGGATCATGCACTTCGACGGCTCCAAAATGTTGGCCGGCCTGGGGGCTGGCGTCGTTCTGACGTCCCCAACCGGAGATACAGTCCAATACGTACTTCGAATAATGTACACGGACTCCAACAACGCAGCCGAATCCGAGGCCCTTCTACATGGTCTCCGGATGGCAGTCTCCATGGGCATTCAACGCCTAGAGGTGCGCGGGGATTCGAACCTCACGATATCCCAAATAAATGGGGACTTTGATGCCAAGGATCCAAAAATGGCAGCTTATCGCAATGCCGTTCTAAAAATGTCAGCTCGGTTTGAGGGGCTCGAATTTCACCATATAGCCCGGGATAACAACCAGGCATCGGACGTGTTGGCACGCATTGGCACAAAGCGCGATGCCGTCCCCCCAATATCTTCCTAGAGAGGCTTTTCAAGCCATCCCCATTATGGGAGGGAGAGTCCAGAAATAACAACCCGGACCCAACCACACTGCCACACACCGAACATTCCGACATAGTTGGTGGTTCCGCCAACGAAATAACACCGTCAGCCCACGCAATAATGGCAGTCATTGCCCCGTGGACAGAACCATTCCTAGCCTACCTAACTAGGAAGGAGCTTCTCGAGGACCAAAACACGGCCCGCTGCATAGTGCGGCGGTCTAAAGCCTATAAGGTCCATGAGGGAGAGCTTTATAAGAAAAGCACAACCGGAGTCCTTCAAAGGTGTATCTCCGAAGAGGAAGGGCGGAATCTCCTGGCTGAAATTCATGCCAGACTCGGTGGGCACCACGCCGCAGCCCGGGCACTTGTAGGCAAGGCCTTCCGTACAGGATTTTATTGGCCGACGGCCCGGGCAGATGCTCAGGACTTAGTCCAACGATCGTCGGTTGCCAGCTCTTTGCTAATCAAAGCCACATGCCACCCACCGCCCTCAAAACTATACCCATCACCTGGCCCTTCGCGGTCTGGGGGCTTGACATGGTTGGACCCCTTAAAGGAGGAACCCACAAGCAAAAATACCTATTGGTCATGGTGGATAAATTCACCAAATGGATAGAGGCCAAGCCTGTAAAGACGGCTGAATCCGGACCGGTGATAGACTTTATATCAGGGGTAGTACACCGTTACGGCGTCCCCCATAGCATCATCACTTATAACGGCATGAACTTCACGGCCGACGAGGTCAAACTCTGGTGCAAAAACATGGGCATCAAGCTCGACTACGCTTCAGTCTATCACCCCCAAACTAACGGTCAAGTCGAGCGAGCAAATGGTCTAATCATGAGCGGCATTAAACCCAGACTAGTGCGGTCCCTCAAGGAATCTAACACGCACTGGGTTGAGGAGCTCGACTCCGTACTCTGGGGGCTGCGGACCACGCCGTATCGCACTACCGGATTCACGCCATTTTTATGGTATACGGCGCAGAGGCGGTTTTGCCCTGCGACATAATTCATGACTCACCTCGCGTGCGCATGTACGAAGAAAGAGAAGCCGAGCTCGATCGGCAGGATAGTTTGGACTCCTTGGAGGAGGAGCGCGACGTGGCAAAAGCTCGTTCCGCATTCTATCAACAGCAGGCTCGAAGATATCAAAGCAGGGAAGTACGGGCCAAAGCTTACAATCTTGGCAAACTAGTTCTACGCCTGCCGGACAAGAAAAAGGACAAACTCAAGCCCAAATGGGAGGGCCCCTTCATCATCGACCAAGTCCTGACCGGCGGAGCGTACCGTCTGCAAAACACATCGGATAACCGACTCGAGCCGAACCCATGGAACGCAGCCCGTCTCCGAAGATTCTACGCCTAGCGCCGGATTCTGAGTTCGTCTCCTTCCTCCGTCCATATTTTATACTTTAAGCCGTCTTTTATTTCTCTCCTTCTTCCGCCTTTTTTCCGAAGCCGTTAAAGGCTCGTTCGCGCATTGTTCGCACACACTTGACGCGCTATCCGCGCTCATTATACCTGGGGGCTTCTCTAACAGAAGCTTATTTATACGGGCTTTATGCCCAACACATGTGTCACACTTCCGCATGTACCTTTTATTCACCATTATATGCATCGATATGACTTAAGTTTTGGCCAAGCTGGGTTGCCTGGCTCCTGTGCTTACCCCACGCTCCCGATTGTTCGGCTAGGTGGTAAAGGAGCACCTCTGCGATTATTACCGCCGGGTCAGCCCGACGTGTACCTCGATCGGGTGAAGCCGAAAGCAAGCGTTCTTAAGGGAATATTCGGTCGGTGAACTAAAAGACGATTTTTTTTATTTTTTCATTTATCTGCCCCCAGATGCTTTTCTGCTTTTTTCGTAGTCCGGACATGCACTTTAGGGCATGCCTCCCAGGGAAAGGAACCCCTAACGAAACTATTCTCCCTGGAAGATGTTTCTTGCTAACCATGTAATATAACATAACTAGTTGGGCACTTGTCTGATAAAGCACTCATGACCCCTATGCCTGGTCTCCACGCATGCGCCGGTTTTTACATAACCGCGAGGGTATTCGGACACACTCCGGACTATTGGGTCCCGAGGTTGAACCGAAAAGGTCCGCTACGACAAACAATCTACAATCTGGCTAGAAGGCATTTTGTTGGGGAACGTTGCAGAAAATTAAATTTTTTCCTACGGTTTCACCAAGATCCATCTATGAGTTCATCTAGCAACGAGTCATGGGAGAGTGATTGCATCTACATACCACTTGTAGATCGCGTGCGGAAGCTTTCAATGGAACGGGGATGATGGAGTCGTACTCGCCGTGATTCAGATCACCGATGACCTAGTGCTGAACGGACAGCACCTCCGCGTTCAACACACGTACGGAGCGGATGACATCTCCTCCTTCTTGATCCAGCAAGGGGGAAGGAGAGGTTGATGATGATCCAGCAGCACGACGGCGTGGTGGTGGATGCAGCAGAACTCCGGTAGGGCTTCGCTAAGCAACTACGGGAGGAGGAGGAGGTGTTGCAGGGAGGAGGGAGGCGCCAGGGCTTATGGGTTTCGCCACCCCTCCCTTTATATAGGTGCAAGAGAGGGGGGGAGGGCACAGCCTTGCCCCTTCCTCCAAGGAAGGGGTGCGGCCAAGAGGGGGGGAGGAGTCCATCCTCCCCAAGGCACCTCGGAGGTGCCTTCCCCCTTTAGGACTCTCCCCTTTCTCTTATATCTTGGCGCATGGGCCTCTTGGGGCTGGTGCCCTTGGCCCATATAGGCCAAGGCGCACCCCCTACAGCCCATGTGGCCCCCCGGGGCAGGTGGACCCCCGGACCCCTTTCGGCACTCCCGGTACAATACCGATAACGCGTGAAACTTTTCCGGCGACCAAAATAAGACTTCCTATATATAAATCTTTACCTCCGGACCATTCCGGAACTCCTCGTGACGTCCGGGATCTCATCCGGGACTCCGAACAACATTCGGTTTGCTGCATACTCATATTCATACGACCCTAAGCGCCACCGAACCTTAAGTGTGTAGACCCTACGGGTTCGGAGACATCGAACATGACCGAGACGGCTCTCGGGCAATAACCAACAGCGGGATCTGGATACCCATGTTGGCTCCCACATGCTCCTCGATGATCTCATCGGATGAACCACGATGTCGAGGATTCAAACAACCCCGTATACAATTCCCTTTGTCAATCGGTATGTTACTTGCCCGAGATTCGATCGTCGGTATCCCAATACCTAGTTCAATCTCGTTACCGGCAAGTCACTTTACTCGTACCATAATGCATGATCCCGTGACCAGACACTTGGTCACTTTGAGCTCATTATGATGATGCACTACCGAGTGGGCCCAGTGATACCTCTCCGTAACACGGAGTGACAAATCCCAGTCTCGATCCGTGTCAACCCAACAGACACTTTCCGATATACCTGTAGTGTACCTTTATAGTCACCCAGTTACGTTGTGACGTTTGGTACACCCAAAGCACTCCTACGGTATCTGGGAGTTACACGATCTCATGGTCTAAGGAAGAGATACTTGACATTGGAAAAGCCCTAGCAAAATGAACTACACGATCTTGTGCTATGCTTAGGATTGGGTCTTGTCCATCACATCATTCTCCTAATGATGTGATCCCGTTATCATTGACATCCAATGTCCATAGTCAGGAAACCATGACTATCTATTGATCAACGAGCTAGTCAACTAGAGGCTCACTAGGGACATATTGTGGTCTATGTATTCACACGTGTATTACGATTTCCGGATAATACAATTATAGCATGAATAAAAGACAATTATCATGAACAATGAAATATAATAATAATCCTTTTATTATTGCCTCTAGGGCATATTTCCAACAGTCTCCCACTTGCACTAGAGTCAATAATCTAGTTACATTGTGATGAATCGAACACCCAAAGAGTTCGGTGTTGATCATGTTTTGCCCATGAAGAGGTTTAGTCAACGGATCTGCGACATTCAGATCCGTATGCACTTTGCAAATTTCTATGTCTCCATCTTGAACATTTTCACGGATGGAGTTGAAGCGGCGCTTGATGTGCCTGGTCTTCTTGTGAAACCTGGGCTCCTTGGCAAGTGCAATAGCTCCGGTGTTGTCACGAAGAGTTTGATCGGCCCCGACGCATTGGGTATGACTCTAGGTCGGTGATGAACTCCTTCACCCATATTGCTTCATGTGCTGCCTCCGAGGCTGCCATGTATTCCGCTTCACATGTAGATCCCGCCACGACACTCGCTTGCAGCTGCACCAGCTTATTGCTCCACCATTCAACATATACACATATCCGGTTTGTGACTTAGAGTCATCAGATCTGTGTCGAAGCTAAGCGCCGACGTAACCATTTCTGACGATCTCTTCGTCACCTCCATAAACGAGAAACATGTCCTTTGTCCTTTTCAGGTACTTTAGGATATTCTTGACCGCTGTCCAGTGTTCCTTGCCGGGATTACTTTGGTACCTTCCTACCAAACTTACGGCAAGGTTTACATCAGGTCTGGTACACAGCATGGCATACATAATAGAACCTATGGCTGAGGCATAGGGGATGACGCTCATCTCTTCTTTATCTTTTGCCGTGGTCGGGCATTGAGCCGAGCTCAATCTCACACCTTGTAGTACAGGCAAGAACCCTTTCTTGGACTGATCCATTTTGAACTTCTTCAAAATCTTATCAAGGTATGTGCTTTGTGAAAGACCTATGAGGCGTCTTGATCTATCTCTATAGATCTTGATGCCTAATATATAAGCAGCTTCTCCAAGGTCCTTCATTGAAAAACTTTTATTCAAGTAGGCCTTAATGTTGTCCAAGAGTTCTATATCATTTCCCATCAAAAGTATGTCATCTACATATAATATGAGAAATGCTACAGAGCTCCCAGTCACTTTCTTGTAAACGCAGGCTTCTCCATAAGTCTGCATAAACCCAAACGCTTTGATCATCTCATCAAAGCGAATGTTCCAACTCCGAGATGCTTGCACCATCCCATAAATGGATCGCTTGAACTTGCATACTTTGTTAGCATTCTTAGGATCGACAAAACCTTCCGGCTGCATCATATACAGCTCTTCCTTAAGATAACCGTTAAGGAACGCTGTTTTGACATCCATCTGCCATATCTCATAATCATAGTATGCGACAATTGCTAACATGATTCGGACGGACTTAAGCTTCGCTACGGGAGAGAAAGTCTCATCGTAGTCAATCCCTTGAACTTGCCAAATAACCCTTAGCGACAAGTCGAGCTTTATAGATGGTGACATTACCATCCGTGTCCGTCTTCTTCTTAAAGATCCATTTGTTTTCTATCGCTCGCCGATCATCGGGCAAGTCTGTCAAAGTCCATACTTTGTTTTCATACATGGATCCTATCTCAGATTGCATGGCTTCAAGCCATTTGTTGGAATCTGGCCCCGCCATCGCTTCTTCATAGTTCGAAGGTTCACCGTTGTCTAACAACATGATTTCCAGGACAGGGTTGCCATACCACTCTGGTGTGGAACGTGTCCTTGTGGACCTACGAAGTTCAGTAGTAACTTGATCCAAAGTACCTTGATCATCATCATTAATTTCCTCTCTAGTAGGTGTAGGCGCCACAGGAACATTTTCCTGAGCTGCACCACTTTCCGATTCAAGAGGTAGTACTTCATCGAGTTCTACTTTCCTCCCACTTACTCCTTTCGAGTGAAACTCTTTTTCCAGAAAGGATCTGTTCTTGGCAACAAAGATCTTGCCTTCGGATCTAAGGTAGAAGGTATACCCAATGGTTTACTTAGGGTATCCTATGAAGACACATTTTTCCGACTTGGGTTCGAGCTTTTCAGGTTGAAGTTTCTTGACATAAGCATCGCATCCCCAAACTTTTAGAAACGACAGCTTAGGTTTCTTCCCAAACCATAATTCATACGGTGCCGTCTCAACGGATTTAGACGGTGCCCTATTTAAAGTGAATGTAGCTGTCTCTAGAGCGTATCCCCAAAATGATAGCGGTAAATCAGTAAGAGACATCATAGATCACACCATATCCAATAGAGTGCGATTACGACGTTCGGACACAGCGTTACGCTGAGGTGTTCCAGGCGGCGTGAGTTGTGAAACGATTCCACATTTCCTTAAGTGTGTACCAAATTCGTGACTTAAATATTCTCCTCCACGATCTGATCGCAAGAATTTTATCTTTCGGTCACGTTGATTCTCTACTTCATTCTGAAATTCCTTGAACTTTTCAAAGGTCTCAGACTTGTGTTTCATCAAGTAGACATACCCATATCTACTCAAGTCATCAGTGAGAGTGAGAACATAACGATATCCTCCACGAGCCTCAACACTCATTGGACCGCACACATCGGTATGTATGATTTCCAATAAGTTGGTTGCTCGCTCCATTGTTCCGGAGAACGGAGTCTTGGTCATCTTGCCCATGAGGCATGGTTCGCATGTGTCAAATTATTCATAATCGAGAGACTCTAAAAGTCCATCAGCATGGAGCTTCTTCATGCGCTTGACACCAATGTGACCAAGGCGGCAGTGCCACAAGTATGTGGGACTATCGTTATCAACTTCACATCTTTTGGTATTCACACTATGAACATGTGTAACATTACGTTCGAGATTCATTAAGAATAAATCATTGACCATCGGAGCATGACCATAAAACATTTCTCTCATATAAATAGAACAACCATTATTCTCGGATTTAAATGAGTACCATCTCGTATTAAGCGAGATCCCGATACAATGTTCATGCTCAAACTTGGTACTAAATAACAATTATTGAGGTTTAAAACTAATCCCGTAGGTAAATGTAGAGGTAGCGTGTCGACGGCGATCACATCGACCTTGGAACCATTCCCGACGCAAGATCGTCACCTCGCCCTTCGCCAGATCTCCGTTTATTCCGCAGCTCCTGCTGTGAGTTACATATATGAGCAACGGCACCGGTATCAAATACCCAGGAGTTACTACGAGTACTGGTAAGGTACACATCAATTACATGTATATCAAATACACCTTTAGTGTTGCCGGCCTTCTTGTATGCTAAGTATTTGGGGCAGTTCCGCTTCCAGTGGCCCTTCCCTTTGCAACAAAAGCACTCTGTCTCAGGCTTGGGTCCATTCTTTGACTTCTTCCCAGCAACTGGCTTACCGGGCGCGGCAACATCCTTGCCGTCCTTCTTGAAGTTCTTCTTTCCCTTGCCCTTCTTGAACTTAGTGGTTTTATTGAACATCAACACTTGATGCTCCTTCTTGATTTCTACCTCTGCTGACTTCAGCATTGAAAATACTTCAGGAATAGTTTTCACTATCCCCTGCATATTGTAGTTCATCACAAAGCTCTTGTAGCTTGGTGGAGCGATGAAGGATTCTGTCAATGACCGCCTCGTCAGGAGGTTAATGTCCAGCTGGGACAGGCGGTTGTGCAACCCACACATTTTGAGTATGTGCTCACTGACAGAACTATTTTCCTCCATCTTACAACTGTAGAACTTGTCGGAGACTTCATATCTCTCGACCCGGGCATGAGCTTGGAAAACTAGTTTCAGCTCCTCGAACATCTCATATGCTCCGTGTCGCTCAAAACGCTTTTGGAGCCCCAGTTCTAAGCTGTAAAGCATGCCGCACTGAACGAGGGAGTAATCATCAGCACGAGACTGCCAAGCGTTCATAACGTCTTGGTTCTCTGGGATGGGTGCTTCACCTAGCGGTGCTTCTAGGTCATATTGTTTCCTGGCAGCTATGAGGATAATCCTCAGGTTCCGGACCCAGTCCGAATAGTTGCTGCCATCATCTTTCAGCTTGGTTTTCTCTAGGAACGCATTGAAGTTCATGGTGACATGAGCGTTGGCCATTTGATCTACAAGACATTTTGCAAAGATTTTAGACTATTGTTCATGATAATAAAGTTCATCTAATCAAATTATTTAATGAACTCCCACTCAGATTTGACATCCCTCTAGTCATCTAAGTGATACATGATCCGAGTCGACTAGGCTGTGTCCGATCATCACGTGAGACAGACTAGTCATCGTCGGTGAACATCTCCATTTTGATCGTATCTTCCATACGACTCATGTTCGACCTTTCGGTCTCTTGTGTTCCGAGGCCATGTCTGTACATGCTAGGCTCGTCAAGTTAACCTAAGTGTATTGCATGTGTAAAACTGTCTTACACACGTTGTATGTGAACATAAGGATCTATCACACCCGATCATCACGTGGTGCTTCGAAACGACGAACTTTAGCAACGGTGCACAGTTAGGGAGAACACTTTCTTGAAATTTTTATGAGGAATCATCTTATTTACTACCGTCGTTCTAAGTAAACAAGATGCATAAACATAATAAACATCACATGCAATTATATATAGTAGTGACATGATATGGCCAATATCATATAGCTCCTTTGATCTCCATCTTCGGGGCTCCATGATCATCCTGTCACCGGCATGACACCATGATCTCCATCATCATGACCTCCATCATCATGATATCCATCATCGTGTCTTCATGAAGTTGTCACGCCAACGACTACTTCTACTTCTATGGCTAACGCGTTTAGCAATAAAGTAAAGTAATTTACATGGCGTTCTTCAATGACACGCAGGTCATACAAAAATAAAGACAACTCCTATGGCTCCTGCCGGTTGTCATACTCATTGACATGCAAGTCGTGATTCCTATTACAAGAACATGATCTCATACATCACATATATCATTCATCATTCATCACAACTTTGGCCATATCATATCACAAAACACTTGCTGCAAAAACAAGTTAGACGTCCTCTAATTGTTGTTGCAAGTTTTACGTGGCTGCAATAGGGTTCTAGCAAGAACGTTTTCTTACCTACGTGAAAGCCACAATGTGATTTGTCAACTTCTATTTACCCTTCATAAGGACCCTTTTCATCGAATCCGCTCCAACTAAAGTGGGAGAGAAAGACACCCGCTAGCCACCTTATGCAACTAGTGCATGTCAGTCGGTGGAACCAGTCTCACGTAAGCGTACGTGTAAGGTCGGTCCGGGCCGCTTCATCCCACAATGCCGCTGAAGCAAGATAAGACTAGTAGCGGCAAGAAAGTTGACAACATCTACGCCCACAACAAATTGTGTTCTACTCGTGCAATAGAGAACTACGCATAGACCTAGCTCATGATGCCACTGTTGGGGAACGTTGCAGAAAATTAAAATTTTTCCTACGGTTTCACCAAGATCCATCTATGAGTTCATCTAGCAACGAGTCATGGGAGAGTGATTGCATCTACATACCACTTGTAGATCGCGTGCGGAAGCGTTCAATGGAACGGGGATGATGGAGTCGTACTCGCCGTGATTCAGATCACCGATGACCTAGTGCTGAACGGACAACACCTCCGCGTTCAACACACGTACGGAGCGGATGACGTCTCCTCCTTCTTGATCCAGCAAGGGGGAAGGAGAGGTTGATGATGATCCAGCAGCACGACGGCGTGGTGGTGGATGCAGCAGAACTCCGGCAGGGCTTCGCTAAGCAACTACGGGAGGAGGAGGAGGTGTTGCAGGGAGGAGGGAGGCGCCAGGCTTATGGGTTCCGCCACCCCTCCCTCCCCTCCCTTTATATAGGTGCAAGAGGCGGGGAGGGCGAGCCTTGCCCCTTCCTCCAAGGAAGGGGTGCGGTTAAGAGGGGAGGAGTCCATCCTCCCAAGGCACCTGAGGTGCCTTCCCCTTTAGGACTCTCCCCTTTCTCTTATATCTTGGCGCATGGGCCTCTTGGGGCTGGTGCCCTTGGCCCATATAGGCCAAGGCGCACCCCCTACAGCCCATGTGGCCCCCCGGGGCAGGTGGACCCCCGGACCCCTTTCGGCACTCCCGGTACAATACCGATAACGCGCGAAACTTTTCGGCGACCAAAATAAGACTTCCTATATATAAATCTTTACCTCCGGACCATTCCGAACTCCTCGTGACGTCTGGGATCTCATCGGGACTCGAACAACATTCGGTTTGCTGCATACTCATATTCATACAACCCTAGCGCCACCGAACCTTAAGTGTGTAGACCCTACGGGTTCGGGAGACATGCGACATGACCGAGGCGGCTCTCGGGCAATAACCAACAGCGGGATCTGGATACCCATGTTGGCTCCTACATGCTCCTCGATGATCTCATCGGATGAACCACGATGTCGAGGATTCAAACAACCCGTATACAATTCCCTTTGTCAATCGGTATGTTACTTGCCCGAGATTCGATCGTCGGTATCCCAATACCTCGTTCAATCTCGTTACCGGCAAGTCACTTTACTCGCATCAGTAATGCATGATCCCGTGACCGGACACTTGGTCACTTTGAGCTCATTATGATGATGCACTACCGAGTGGGCCCAGTGATACCTCTCCGTAACACGGAGTGACAAATCCATCTCGATCCGTGTCAACCCAATGACACTTTTGGAGATACCGTAGTGTACCTTTATAGTCACCCGATTCGTTGACGTTTGGTACACCCAAAGCACTCCTATGGTATCCGGAGTTACACGATCTCATGGTCTAAGGAAGAGATACTTGACATTGGAAAAGCTCTAGCAAAACGAACTACGATCTTGTGCTATGCTTAGGATTGGGTCTTGTCCATCACATCATTCTCCTAATGATGTGATCCCGTTATCATTGACATCCAATGTCCATAGTCAGGAAACCATGACTATCTATTGATCAACGAGCTAGTCAACTAGAGGCTCACTAGGGACATATTGTGGTCTATGTATTCACACGTGTATTACGATTTCCAGATAATACAATTATAGCATGAATAAAAGACAATTATCATGAACAATGTAATATAATAATAATCCTTTTATTATTGCCTCTAGGGCATATTTCCAACACATTTTACATGTCATTTTAAATTACATAGTCAAATTGACTGATTGTATTCCTCTTCAATACCATCTAACAGGCTGTCTAGTTTACAGCCCTGTTGGGAATACTTTGCAGCCAACTCTACTTGGCCGTACACTAAGCTCACAGGGATCTCCTTCCCGTCGGGCCCCACAGGTCCGACCTCAGCCATGTGGTTTGGGTCCGCCTTCGTGTACCACGTCTTCACCATGGCCCAGGCCTCCCTGGTGCCTTGACGACAGGCCGATATCTTCCATAGTCGGAAGCGCCGCCGTGCTCCCTGAAGCTTCTCTGCAAGCTCTCCAAGGCCTTCGGGCAGGGAGATAGATGGCCACAAGGCCTGTGCGACGCCTTTCATCACCTGCCGAACTCGTTCGTGCAGTTGCAATAGCTCGGGAAGAAGGTCACCCGTCGAACCGGGCATTACCTCTGCAGGACGACCCGTGAGCATACCTACAGTCATAACTCTGTTAGTCGACTTCCTCGCCGAACTCTTTTTCAAAGTTCGCTCAAGCACTTACTATAAATGCCGCGAAGAAGTCGCCGATTCTCCTTCACGGAGTCAGATAGTTGGGCACGAACATCCTTTAGTTCCTCACCCAGCTGGGTGTTGGCATCCTGGAGATTATTTTTCTCTTGCCTCACCCTTGTAAGCACATTCTCGCCGACCTTCAACCGGTGCAAGAGCTGTTGCTTGTCCGGATCTAGTCCGACGCCATCTGCAATATTATTGTCAGATTTACACACACGCCGCACTTCACAAACTACTTATCTTTTGAAGCATATATATTACCAGAGGGGGTCTCTGTGGCTCCCCCTGTAGCGGCTAGTGCAGCCTCAAGTTGGGCCTTGCATTCTTCAAGCTCCTGGGACTGTCGGGTATTCTTGTTTGTAAGATCCTGCATAACAAATGATCCTTAAGTCAGTTATTCTAACTATTTTAAGTCTCGGGGGCTACTGGCATATATAACCGTCAAATTTCCTCACCCGTATGTCCTTTACATACTGCTCCGTGGCTCTGGCTAGACCATCTTAAGCGGCACGGAGGTGCGCATCTCCCGAATTGAAGGCATTCAATGCCTCTTGGGAGAAACATGCGTCATGAAGAACTGTCCGGCGGCGCCTGTGATTCATGGCGCTCTCCACCTCGGAGTTGGTGGCGGACAATCTGTCGGCATCCTCTGTCGGAGGAGCATCCGACGCATGCCTCGTGCTCGCCTCCGCTTCTGGACCCGGCTTTGGAGCCTGGCTGGCGGAGGCTCGATTGACAACCTCTCCAGACACAGTCCGGCAAGTGCTCTTTTTCCTGAAAAGAGTACCAGCGTTAGTACGCCTTCCAGGAATTAATCCTGGGAATATGGTGACGCGCCATACCATTGCGGCGGCGTTTCGATCCGGACCGCACTTCTTTTTAGCCTGCGGGGCCGTGCAGCCCCTTGTTGGCACCCCCTGCGAAACACCATTGGTATACGGTGATAAAAAATAAGCACAGATGGGTCATTATCAGAGTATTGGGACCTCGGTCTCAGTTACCTGTGAGGCTGGAAGTATTCCGGGGTAATCGGCCGTAATGGCAACCAAGGCATTATCGATGCTCAGTTGGTGTAATACCCCATCAATCAGCTCCACCAATATGTCCGGATCCTATTGGGAGGCCGGATCGAGGAGTCGTTCCGGATCCTCTGGTTGTGGAGGCGGGCTGTTTATGTCTTTTACGGCCTGGCGCAGTTCCTGCGTCAAAATCACAAAATGAGATACCTAACCATGGGAATACGGATCGGATGTGCAAAATAGAAATGTCTGCTTACCCAGCTTCGAGGATTCTTCATAGAAAATCCGTTCAATGGACTGACGCGGAGAAAATCCTCCTCTTCTCCCTTGTACAGCGCGGACAAGATCTTCACCAGATCGGTGAGCGATCCCGGCCTCTTACGGTCATGACGGGTGGCATCGTCCTCCCCGTTGAAATCCCACATGGGGTGGCCCCTATACTGGAGCGGCTGCACCCCCCGCATAATACATGTGGCCATGACACCGATCATGGTCAGTCCGGAATGAGCTAACAATCTTATTCGGCTCATCAGGTAAAGGACGTCCCTGTCATCTTCCCTCTGGGAGCTATGCGGGCGCCAACTCAGGCGTTTCTTCATAGGAGCATTGCTGAACTCCGGGAGACCGATCCGAACAGGATCCGGCAACGGGACGTCCTCTATATAAAACCATTCCGAAGGCCAGTGTTCAGACGCCTTCGTCGGGGTTCCGGATAGATATCCGGTCCCGGCGATGCGCCATAGCTCGGCTCCGCCCACTTGATATATTGACCCCTCATGAGAACGGGGTACAAGGCAGAATAATCTCTTCCACAGCGCAAAATGAGCCTCTACGCCCAAGAACAGTTCGCAAAGGGCCACGAAGCCCGCGATGTGCAAAATGGAGGCAGGCGTAAGGTGGTGCAACTGGAGGCCGTAGAACTCCAAGAGCCCCCGGAGAAACGGATGAATTGTAAATCCGAGTCCTCTTACTAGAAAAGAGATAAAGCATACCCGCTCTCCTTTGGAGGGATCAGGGACACTCTCCGCTTGCTTTCCGCCCTTATAGGTGGCGAGTCCGGCTCGAACCGGAACCATGAAGGCCGGGGGAAGAAATCCCTTGGTTTGGAGTGTCACTAGCTCGCTATCGGGGGATGAGCATCTCTCCCAATTTCGGCTGAGGGCTGGGAGCGAGAGGAGGAGCTGCATCGACTGTCCATGATGGAATGGATTTTTGTCAGAGGCGCTCTGATGAAGGCTCGCGGAGGGGGGATGGTGTGACTCAGATCTAGATCCTCGTCCCTTTTATAGGCGGCTCATTTGCGCAACTAGGGGGATAAGTGTAAAAATACCCTGGCTTTTCGCATTCATTCAAACACGTGGAAGATGGCCATTATTGGGCGTGGAAGCCAAGGAGCGCAGCATTTATCAGAAGCCGGACACTATTCGACAAGTATATGGAATTTGGAGAAGAACCCGCCCGCAATGCGAAGACAATCCACGCGTCGGACTCATCGCCATTGAAGCCTGGTTCGGGGCTCTTGAGGAGTCTGGATTAGGGGTGTCAGGATAGCGAACTATCACCATTGGCGGACTCTCGGACTATGAAGATACAAGATTGAAGACTTCGTCCCGTGTCCGGATGGGACTTTCCTTGGCGTGGAAGGCAAGCTTGGCGATAAGGATATGTAGATCTCCTACCATTGTAACCGACTGTGTAACCCTAACCCTATCTGGTGTCTATATAAACGGAGGGTTTTAGTCCGTGGGATCGAACAACAATCATACCATAGGCTAGCTTCTAGGGTTTAGCCTCTCTGATCTCGTGGTAGATCCACTCTTGTACTACCCATATCATCAATATTAATCAAGCAGGAGTAGGGTTTTACCCCCTACCCGAGATCCGCCGGTTTTGACACCGACAGAGGGCGTCAGGTGGCGACATTGCAGGGGAGGCGACGACTCATGGAGAAGAGGACCGGGCATCGTGTGGGAAACCTAGCGGGCAAGAGAGAGAATGAGGCTTCCGGAGATAAGTAGAGGAGCTGGGCTTTTTCTTCTCGTTTGGATTGAAACGGCCCGGTGGCAAAATAAACTGATAAACTAGGGGTGGGGCTTACGTTAAATAAAAATTAGTGGTGGTTTCTGTTGGGGAACGTAGTAATTCAAAAAAATTCCTACAATCACGGAAGATCTAACTAGGAGATGCATAGAAACGAGAGGGGAGAGTGTGTCCACGTATCCTCGTAGACCGAAAGCGGAAGCGTTTAGTAACGCGGTTGATGTAGTCGAACGTCTTCACGATCCAACCGATCCAAGTACCGAACGTACGGCACCTCCGCGTTCAGCACACGTTCAGCATGATGACGTCCTTGGAGCTCTTAATCCAGTTGAGGACGAGGGAGTGTTCTGTCAGCACGACGGCGTGGCGACAATGATGATGAAGTTACCGGTGTAGGGCTTCGCCTAAGCACTACGACGATATAACCGAGGTGTTAAACTGTGGAGGAGGCACCGCACACGGCTAAGAGATTGTTTGTTGTGCCATTGGGGTGCCCCCTGGCCACGTATATAAAGGAGGGAGGGAGAGAGGCCGGCGGCGAGGAGGGGCGCGCCAAGGGGGGAGTCCTACTTGGACTCCTAGTCCAAGTAGGATTCGCCCCCCTTTCCTTTCTTCCACCAGAGGGAAAGGAAGGAGGGGAGAAGGAGAAGGAAGGAGGGGGCCGCGCCCCCAGCCCTTGTCCAATTCGGTTTCGGTAGGGGGGAGGCGCGTGCCACCTCGTGGCCCTTCTTTCCTCTCTCCACTAAAGCTCACTAAGGCCCATTAATTTTTCCGGGGGGTTCCGGTAACCCCTCGGTACTCCGAAAAATGCCTAAATCACTCGGAACCATTCTAATGTCCGAATGCAACCTTCAAATATATGAATCTTTACCTCTCAACCATTTTGAGACTCCTCGTCATGTCTGTGATCTCATCCGAGACTCCAAACAAACTTCGTTCATCAAATCACATAACTCATAATACAAATCGTCATCGAACGTTAAGCGTGCGGACCCTACGGGTTCGAGAACTATGTAGACATGACCGAGACACATCTCCAGTCAATAACCAATAGCGGAACCTGGATGCTCATATTGGCTCCTACATATTCTACAAAGATCTTTATCGGTCAAACAGCATAACAACATACGTTATCCCTTTGTCATCGGTATGTTACTTTCCCGAGATTCGATCGTCGGTATCATCATACCTAGTTCAATCTCGTTACCGGCAAGTCTCTTTACTCGTTCCATAATGCATCATCCCGCAACTAACTCTTTAGTCACATTGCTTGCAAGGCTTATAGTGATGTGCATTACCGAAAGGGCCCAGAGATATCTCTCCGATACACAGAGTGACAGATCCTAATCTCGATCTATGCCAACTCAACAAACACCATCGGAGACACCTGTGGAGCATCTTTATAATCACCCAGTTATGTTGTGACGTTTGATAGCACACAAAGTGTTCCTCCGGTATTCGGGAGTTGCATAATCTCATAGTCAGAGGAATATGTATAAGTCATGAAGAAAGCAATAGCAATAAAACTAAACGATCATTATGCTAAGCTAAGGATGGGTCTTGTCCATCACATCATTCTCTAATGATGTGATCCCGTTGATCGAATGACAACACATGTCTATGGTTAGGAAACTTAACCATCTTTGATTAACGAGCTAGTCTAGTAGAGGCATACTAGGGACATTCAGTTTGTCTATGTATTCACATGTACTAAGTTTTCGGTTAGTACGATTCTAGCATGAATAATAAACATTTATCATGATATAAGGAAATATAAATAACAACTTTAATATTGCCTCTAGGGCATATTTCCTTCAGTCTCCCACTTGCATTAGAGTCAATAATCTAGATTACATAGTAATGATTCTAACACCCATGGAGTCTTGGTGTTGATCATGTTTTGCTCGTGGAAGAGGCTTAGTCAATGGGTCCGCAACATTCAGATCCGTATGTATCTTGCAAATCTCTATGTCTCCCTCCTTGACTATTTCGCAGATGGAATTGAAGCGTCTCTTGATGTGTTTGGTTCTCTTGTGAAATCTGGATTCCTTCGCCAAGGAAATTGCTCCAGTATTGTCACAAGAGATTTCCATTGTCCCGATGCACTAGGAATTACACCTAGATCAGATATGAACTCCTTCATCCAGAATCCTTCATTTGCTACTTCCTAGATCAGATATGAACTCCTTCATCCAGACACCTAGATCAGATATGGACTCGAAGCAGCTATGCACTCCGCATCATCCGGATCAGTGTCAAATCTTGCATCGATGTAACCATTTACGACAAGCTCTTTGTCACCTCCATAAACAAGAAACATATCCTTAGTCCTTTTCAGGTATTTCAGGATATTCTTGACCGCTGTCCAGTGATCCACTCCTGGATTACTTTGGTACCTCCCTACTAAACTTATAGCAAGGCACACATCAGGTCCGGTACACAGCATTGCATACATGATAGAACCTATGGCTGAAGCATAGGGAATGACTTTCATTTTCTCTCTATCTTCTGCAGTGGTCGGGCATTGAGTCTGGCTCAACTTCACACCTTGTAACACAGGAAAGAACCCTTTCTTTGACTGATCCATTTTGAACTTCTTCAAAACTTTATCAAGGTATGTGCTTTGACAAAGTCCAATTAAGTGTCTTGATCTATCTCTATAGATCTTGATGCCTAATATATAAGCAGCTTCACCGAGGTCTTTCATTGAAAATTTTGTCGGCGTTCTGGGAACGGGGGTACCCAGACTTGCCTGCCTGCGGCCTGCGGAGTGGCTCAAGGGGTAGCTCAGTACGACCCATCTTCATCAGCACAAGCTCAAGACCCTCGCGAGGGGCCAAGCCTCGCGGGGCGGACGACAGGAAGCTTCCTCAGGCACGGCCTCGTCAGGCTGGCTTGCGAGGAGGCGGAGAGATCAAGGCGTGGTACCTCACGAGGTGCCCATGAAGCAAGCCATGACGACCGAGGGCGCCAGGCGGGCGCCAGCCCGCGCAGTGTCCTCGTTTCCTCTTTGGTGCAAAGGAGGCAAGCGCAGGCGAGAGCATCAAGCAAAGGCAACCATTTCGGTGCAATGAGACCAAGACCAACACAACGGAAGGAAGGAGGTCATCGTGGAGCCCAAGCCGGCGTCATCGTCAGGGCCTTTGGCAGGCGAGGACCAACTTTAGTCAGGATAAGTGTACCAGATGTTCCCCTTCAAAATGGCCAATTGTTGGCGCCCTTCCCGCTCAATATTTGGAAAGAGGCCCAGGGCTTCTGCCTATAAATAGGAATAGTGAAAGTGCAACTATCCCTAGGTGGTTTTGGTAATTCATAACAACATATAGCTCATTGAGCTAATGCTATTCCAAGATGAACATTTCAGGAAAGCTCAATGAATGGCATGGCATGGATGATGAAAGTGGATCCCTCAAAATGCTATTGACAAAGGATTGGCTCAAGCTCAAAAGCTCAAGACTCTTCATTTTATATTTTAGTGATTCAAGATCACATTGAGTCTATAGGAAAAGCCAATACTATCAAGGAGGGATGAGGTGTTGCTTAATGAGCCTCTTGCTTCATGTGCTTAGTGATATGCTCCAAAACCCTCAGCTACTTTCTCACATCCACATATGACCTAAACCTAAAGCCAAAATCGGTCTCACCGATTCTTCCTATCCGGCGCCACCGATTCCATATGTCATAGCCACTGCCACAAACCCTAGGCAAATCGGTTCTACCGATAGGGATCTCGGTCTAACTGAGATGGGATTGTAATCTCTCTGTTTCCTTTTCGTAACTTTTCGGTCTCACCGAAAGAGCGGATCGGTCCCACCGAGATTGCAATGTAAACTTTCTGTTTCCTTTTCGTAACGTTTCGGTCTCACCGAAAGAGCGAATCGGTCCCACCGAGTTTACCTGACCAACTCTTGGTTAGCTAATTACCAAAATTGGTCTCAGCGAGTTTGTGTAATCGGTCTCACCGATATTACGTTATGCCCTAACCCTAACCATATCGGTCCTACCGAGATGCAAGTCAGTCCCACCGAAAACCCTAACGGTCACTAGGTTTACTAAAATCGGTCTGACCGACTTTGTTGATTCGGTCTGACCGACTTTGTTGATTCGGTCCCACCGAGATTGGTAAATTGTGTGTAACGGTTAAATTTTGTGTGGAGGCTATATATACCCCTCCACCTCCTCTTCATTCGTGGAGAGAGCCATCAGACTAAACCTACACTTCCAACTTACCATTTCTGAGAGAGAACCACCTACTCATGTGTTGAGACCAAGATATTCCATTCCTACCATATGAATCTTGATCTCTAGCCTTCCCCAAGTTGCTTTCCACTCAAATCTTCTTTCCACCAGATTCAAATCCTATGAGAGAGAGTTGAGTGTTGGGGAGATTATCATTTGAAGCACAAGAGCAAGGAGTTCATCATCAACCCACCATTTGTTACTTCTTGGAGAGTGGTGTCTCCTAGATTGGCTAGGTGTCACTTGGGAGCCTCCGACAAGATTGTGGAGTTGAACCAAGGAGTTTGTAAGGGCAAGGAGATCGCCTACTTCGTGAAGATCTACCGTTAGTGAGGAAAGTCCTTCGTGGGCGACGGCCATGGTGGGATAGACAAGGTTGCTACTTCGTGGACCCTTCGTGGGTGGAGCCCTCCGTGGACTCGTATAACTGTTACCCATCATGGGTTGAAGTGTCCATCAACGTGGAGGTACGATCATCACTCCGAGAGAAGTTATCACTCCGACTCCGAATACACTCAAGATGAAGGTGTTGCCGGTCTAGCACTTGTGTCAACCAACTCCTACGACATATTTGAATCACCAAATGAAGGAATTGGTAGATGCTTCATGGCCAAAGGTCCTAAGGTAACACACCCGAGTATGTTGATTTTGATATTGATGAAGATGACTTGCTAGGTGATGATGATTTACTTGTTGACAACTCTAGTGATGAATACTATGATGAAACGTCAATTAATCATGCTAATCAAGTTGGAACGAATGACAATGATAAGGAGAAAATTGAGCGTCTAACTAAAGAACTAAACACTCTTAAGTTAGCTCATGAAACTATCTTTGAAGATCATCGAGAACTTTTAAGGGCTCATGAGAAGTTACGCTTTGAAAAGCTCAAACTTGAGCAAGAGCATGAGTTCTTAAAAGCAATCAATGATGATCTCCGTAAGAAAAGTTCTTCTTACATTGCCAAGCGTTTACTCTTATCTACTTACATGCCTCAAGTCAAGTCTAGTAACAAGATCAAGAAAGATTCTTCTTCTAGTAGTAACAATAACAATGCTAAATCCAATATTGTTGCTTCTAGTAGTTCTCTTGATTCCACTAATGATTCTCTTAGCCAAGTTACACTTGAGCAAGAAAATAGCTTATTGAAGGGAATTATAGAAAGGTGTATACAAGAGCCTTGCGGGAGTAAGCAATTGAGGAAATTATGCGCAAGCAAGGAAGGCACCGGAAGAATCAAGGTGTTGGTTTTGAACGAAAGTTCAATGCCAATGGAGTTGAGTGGGAAGAAGATCAATACCCCAAGACGAAGTTTGTTCCTCAACAAGAGAAGTATGATCCTACTTCCTTCAAGGGAACACAAGCACAAGATGATATTCCACCACAAGACCACAAGAACAAGGGCAAGGACAAGCTTCAAGAAGAGATTGATGCATTTGAAGAGGCACCTAAGGTCTCGGTTAAGTGGATTCCCAAGACTACGTCAAGTTCTACCTCATCAAGTACAACTACAAATCCAAGGATTCCCATCAAGATGATGTGGATCCAGAAGAAGAAGAGCTAGAGAGTTCTAGAGGGTGACTCCGCCAACATATTTCACTCATATCATTATGGCAAGGACAAGTGCAATCAACTTCCATATCTTTCACTAGTTCAAGGAGTCACAAACCCTCATGTTGGTAAGGCAAGGGACAAGGTAACCTAATGATTTCATGGACATCATTTTGTGTGTGCATCACTCTATGTCTATGGATATACTTGTTTGTTCCTTGTGGGACTAACCCATGTAGGTATTGAAAGTGCAACTCACTCCGAAGGATTGCTCCAAAAAGATCTACATCAACATTGAGCATCCACATCTTCAACACCTACATGAAGTCATCATCGACAAAACCCAAGGTTAGTTCATCCCTCTTAGGGGGGGTCTCACATCTAGGGGGAGCTTAACTCTAAGAATTGAGTCAAAGAAACTCTAATGATGTGAATACATAAATGCTTTATGTAAAAGTGGTAACCCCACTTGAGCTTAAACGATGGGTATGAACTATGATCAAATGTCTATCATTTGACTCCTAAGTCAATACACTCATATATAGATGACCTAGTCATCGCAAATTGTTTGATAGATGCTAGAATTGGTTGTGCATGCTTTGTCACATATTTTATTTGTCATCTTATTGTGTGAGCATGTTGGTTGCATACTTTACTCATTCGAGGACATCCACTTGTAATTTTTATTGATTGGCTTCTTATTCTTTGGCCAAGTGGATGGAGAAGAATGCCTAAGAATCTTCTCTAGCTATCTATGCTTTTCTCGTCTCAAACTCTACTCATGCTACATCATAAAGTTTGATCAAGTCAGACTCGAACCACTCTGTGTGAGGAGCACTCGGAGTCCCCGATTCGTCATAGACTTAAACTTCCAAAACTTCTTTGTGATTCCCGGTCTGACCGATTCCTCCATTTTGGTCTTACCGAGATCACTTAGCCGATCTAGGTTTTCAATCTCGGTGCAACCGATTTGAACTCTTCGGTCACACCGAGTTGCAATAACTGTACACAGTTTTGCATCTCGGTGCCACCGAGTTGTTCCACTCGGTCACACCGACAGGGACGGGCTATATATAGTCACGGGCAAAAATTTGGAAATTTCTCTGAACCTCTTCGCCCGCGCAATAGCTCGCTCTGCCTCCGTGGTCTTCGGATCATCTCCTCGTCGCCAACTGCCTCCTGTCGCTGGTCTCCGCCGCCGTCAACGGAAATCAACCCCGCCGTTGCCGCCGTAGCGAGTCTCCGCCGAACTAGGGTATGGACTCGATCACAGTGCTTTCCTCGTCCGATTCTCAGCACATTGTGTTCTTATTGATTCTTGCCATGATTGAAACACTCCTATCCAGTCAATGCAATCCGTAGAATAGTTTTGATTCAAAAATTTAGGGTTAGGTTTCCGCCGAAACCATCTCGGACCCACCGATTTGGCTTATGCCATTGCACTAGGGAGACTCGGTCTGACCGAGAATTGCTAATCGGTGAGACCGATTTTACGACTTTGTGAAACCCTAGCAGTCTCGGTGCCACCGAACTGTGACTCGGTCTGACCGAGTTCATCAGTTTAGGTTCCAAAACTGCTTCGGTATCACCGAGTTTGAAAATCGGTAGATCCGAAATGCTTTCTGTGGAAAACTAAAACTGAATTTTTGAGTTTTCTTTTGCAAAATCTCTGCATTTTGTGATGCTCATCCACTCTACCTCATCTATAACTCTTCACAGGGTCAGCAGTCAGTCTTTTGCAGCATGTCAGACCAGAGTGACAGTCAGAACAGGTCAGAGGAGCAGGTGAACATGAGTGAGGGAACTAGTCCCTCCAGCTCTTCAGATGAAGGCAGCAGGAGCACCCCAAGCAATTTGCCTAAAGCTGCCACCAGGCAAAGGAAGAAGAAAACCTCAGATTCTGAAGATGAGGATTATAGGGCAGAAGAAGATGAGGCAACCTCCAAGAAGGCAGTGCTCAAAAAGGAGTATGGCTCAGCACATAGCACAAAGCCTGGACTAAATAGGAAGATTCCTGCCAAGAGGACACCTATGCCAAAGGTCAGAGCATCAACTCAAATTCCTGAAAAGCCTGATCCCAAAGAGCCAGCAGCTGTTGAAGGGAAGAAAAGGAAAGAGAGGGTCAAGAAGACCATAGTCAGAGTTATTGGGAAGCCTTCCATGATGGAAGAGGAAGAAGAGATTGCTGCACCAGCACCCAAGGCACCAAAGCTTATGGGTGATGCTATAAGATCAGGGGCTGCCACATCTAAGCCCAAGGAAGCACCCAAAGCTGCCCCCAAGGCCAAGTCTGCACCAAAGAGGAATACCATGAGTATTCCAACTACTGAGAAGAACAAGGCCCCAGTGCCTGAGGTTGCTGATGAAGAAGATGAAGAAGGACAAGTTCTGAGGAAGCTCAAGCCAAAGATACCAGACCACAATGATGCCCATCCTGTGGCAGAGGATATGAAGATCAGAAGAGACAATGGGTTGAGGCTATGGAGGATGACATATCCATATGCCTCAAGGAGAAGGACAGCTGTGGACTACAGATTCCCCACCAAGGAACAGCAGGACTTTTATGAGACAATTATGCTGGATAAGAAGCCCATAGTGTGTGATATGAGGTGGGTCGACTGGACCTACATGAAAGAAAATGTAGAGCACTATCCTGGAGTGCAAGACAGTTTTGTTGCTATTGGAGTTGCAGACTTTGTTGGGCAAAAGCTCGCCAACTGGAACGATGAACTTATCATGCAGTTCTACTCCACAACACACTTTTATCCAGATGGCAGGATAGTGTGGATGTCTGAAGGTACAAGGTACCAGTCAACTGTTGAGGAGTGGGCAAAGCTGATAAATGCCCCAAAGGAGAATGAAGATGACCTTGATGTATATTCCAAGAAGAAAATGGACCACAATTCCATGGCACACATGTACAAGGAGATCCAGACACACAGCCATTGAGACACATAAGTTTGGATCAGTCCACTTCCTTACATCGGGGCTGCCAACTATCAACTGCATCTTAAGGCATACTCTCTGCCTAAGTCTGGTGACCACAACATGATTAGAGGGCATGCAATCAACATGTTGCATTTGTTTGATGTGCCACAAAAATTCAAAGTCATGAGCCTTATGGTTGAAACCATTAACAGGACTGCAGCAGACCAGAAAAGAAGTTATGGATATGCCCCTCAGATCCAGGAGTTGATTAACTCAAAGATGGGCACAGACAAATATCTATTGGATAAACAACATTTTCCAATATATCTAGACTTTGAGGACAATGAGGTTGTCATGAATGAAAATGATCCATCGTCAGTTCAAGCACAAGAGAAGAAAGAGAAGGCAAGGAAGGAGAAGGCTACCAGGATGCCAACTCAGGAGGAGGCATCTGAGTATTTCTTGAAGAACAAGCAGGAGCAGGTCGGATACTTAATAGCATCAACACTGAGGATTGAGAAAGGATTGGCCACCCTCACTCAAAATCAGGAGAGCTTGGAAAGAATCATAGAACAAAAGTTCTATGACTTAGATGTGAAAGTAACTGAGATTCAATCTGCTGTGGAGCAACTACAAGATGACATGCAGGAGAGGAGGGCAAAACAATAACTGATGCGTTTGCCAGAGTGCCTAGAGCCCAGAGGTCATCTGCTGTGCCAGTTCCTGACACAAGAGCAACTTCTTCCACTCCAGCTACAGCCCCAGCTCAACCAGCTCCAGCTCCAACTTCTTCAGCTCCTACCACATCTACAGATGCCTTCATCCTTGGAGTTCTGTCTACACCACCACCAGAAGACCAAGCCTAAGAGTCGATCTAGCACTATGCATTTTCTATGAACTTTTTGGTAACTTGTTGCCAAAGGGGGAGAATAATGTATAGATCATAGGCTTCGAGAGAGAGAGAGAGTGTTGCTTTTGTTCTCTCTTGATTTGGTGTTTTTCAAACTTGTTTGCTTTTAATTGCTTGAGATACTATGCTATTCCTGTGAGACATCGATGATCATGTGTTTGATCATAAGCTACACTTATGCATGTTTGATGATATTATCTTATCTATCCTATGTGATCATTCACTTTGCTTGGTGATGAGTGCATGTATTCAATCTTTATCATTTTGAGCGCTCCACCAAGATGTATGTGACATGGAAGAGTAACCCATGAACCTAATTCCTTGTGCATTTGCAGTCCAAAGCAAATCTTAAACTATGAACAAATTTAGGGAGAGCTCTTGCTTATCACATACTTCTCAAAGCGACGATGTTTTTCAATCTTATTATCATCTGTCAAAGCTTTGATCTATATGTTGTCATCAATTACCAAAAAGGGGGAGATTGAAAGTGCAACTATCCCTAGGTGGTTTTGGTAATTCATAACAACATATAGCTCATTGAGCTAATGCTATTCCAAGATGAACATTTCAGGAAAGCTCAATGAATGGCATGGCATGGATGATGAAAGTGGATCCCTCAAAATGCTATTGACAAAGGATTGGCTCAAGCTCAAAAGCTCAAGACTCTTCATTTTATATTTTAGTGATTCAAGATCACATTGAGTCTATAGGAAAAGCCAATACTATCAAGGAGGGATGAGGTGTTGCTTAATGAGCCTCTTGCTTCATGTGCTTAGTGATATGCTCCAAAACCCTCAGCTACTTTCTCACATCCACATATGACCTAAACCTAAAGCCAAAATCGGTCTCACCGATTCTTCCTATCCGACGCCACCGATTCCATATGTCATAGCCACTGCCACAAACCCTAGGCAAATCAGTTCTACCAATAGGGATCTCGGTCTCACCGAGATGGGATTGTAATCTCTCTGTTTCCTTTTCATAACTTTTCGGTCTCACCGAAAGAGCGGATCGGTCCCACCGAGATTGCAATGTAAACTTTCTGTTTCCTTTTCGTAACGTTTCGGTCTCATCAAAAGAGCGAATCGGTCCCACCGAGTTTACTTGACCAACTCTCTGGTTAGCGAATTACCAAAATCGGTCTCACCGAGTTTGTATAATAGGTCTCACCGAGATTACGTTATGCCCTAACCCTAACCATATCGGTCCTACCGAGATGCAAGTCAGTCCCACCGAAAACCCTAACGGTCACTAGGTTTATTAAAATCGGTCTGACCGAGTTTGTTGATTTGGTCCCACCGAGATTGGTAAATTGTGTGTAACGGTTAGATTTTGTGTGGAGGCTATATATACCCCTCCACCTCCTCTTCATTCGTGGAGAGAGCCATCAGACTAAACCTACACTTCCAACTTACCATTTCTGAGAGAGAACCACCTACTCATGTGTTGAGACCAAGATATTCCATTCCTACCATACAAATCTTGATCTCTAGCCTTCCCCAAGTTGCTTTCCACTCAAATCTTCTTTCCACCAGATTCAAATCCTATGAGAGAGTCTTGGGTGTTGGGGAGACTATCATTTGAAGCACAAGAGCAAGGAGTTCATCATCAACACACCATTTGTTACTTCTTGGAGAGTGGTGTCTCCTAGATTGGCTAGGTGTCACTTGGGAGCCTCCGACAAGATTGTGGAGTTGAACCAAGGAGTTTGTAAGGGCAAGGAGATCGCCTACTTTGTGAAGATCTACCGCTAGTGAGGCAAGTCCTTCGTGGGCGACGGCCATGGTGGGATAGACAAGGTTGCTACTTCGTGGACCCTTCGTGGGTGGAGCCCTCCGTGGACTCATGCAACTGTTACCCTTCGTGGGTTGAAGTCTCCATCAACGTGGAGGTACGATAGCACCACCTATCGGAACCACGCCAAAAACATCCGTGTCTCCAATAGCGTTTGAATCCTCCAAACCCTTCCCCTTACTTTCTTGCAAGTTGCATGCTATAATTTCCGCTGCTCATACACTCTTTGCATGCTTGCTTGAATTGTGTGATGATTGCTTGACTTGTTCTAAGATAGCTAAAATCTACCAAACTCTAAAACTGGGGAAAGGCTAAGTTTTTAATTGGTCAAGTAGTCTAATCACCCCCCCCTCTAGACATACTTCAAGGTCCTACAACTAGCCACCCACAGGGTAGAGATCAATCTCGAATCTTGAATAGAGCTAGAGATCAAGCAATCTACAGAGAGAGAGAGAGAGAGAGAGAGAGAGAGAGAGAGAGAGAGAGAGAGAGACCGAACTCCCCTAGCAGTTCGTCAGACCTGCCAAACAGACCCTCGCGAGGCTGTTCTTCCTTGTACTATTCATCATCAGCCCCTGAGGCAATCCACCACACCACACACTGGAGTAGGGTATTACACCACAATGGTGGCCCGAACCAGTATAAACCTTGTGTCCCTTGTGTTGCTCTTTGTGTAGTTTTAGATCCTTGCGAGGCAACGAGGTGTAGGTAGGTTGGAGGTGAGATCTCCGTGTGCACCCCAGAGTTCGAACCTAGAGGGTCTGCCGGAATCCGAAATCCGACATTTGGCGAGCCAGGTAGGGGAGCACCGGAATCCGCCTTCCGCCGCCATGTTCTTCGCGCCCCGCATCCATGTCGGGCGCTCGTCGGGCCGCTGAAGCGCGGGCGCTCTCGCTACTCGCGTCGCCCAGACGGCCCCCGTCGGCGGCCGCCCCCGCCGTTCCCCGTCGCCTGCCATCAACGCCACCATCGGCCCGGCGGGGAACGAGCAGCAGGCGTCGTCCCAGCATCCATCCGTGAGGCGAGACGGCCGCACCGCTACTCCTTCGCTCGCCCCAGCTGGTTCTTCCTCCCGCGCGCTCCGCGCGCCCATGGAGGCTCGAGCCGCACTCATCGCGGCAAACGAGCTTCTGCGCTACCGCCCCATCGACGACGTCTATGAGGAGTGGCTCGACCACGTCACCGAGCTTGCCAGCCATGGAGGCTCCTCGCGCCGTCCTTCTCATCTTTGCACGCGCCCGCCTTGCGCGGGAGATGAAGCTCCGGGGGCGCCTCAGCCGCCTCCCCCTCAAGAAGGCGCCTTGGCCCCAAGGCGCGTGGCCCCTGGGCGGAACCCACTCCGTCCGGCACCAGCGCTGCAAGAGCAGAGCTGCCAAGAGGTCCCTCGCCCCTAAGAAGCTGCCCGAGTGCTCCCTGCACCGGCCCGTCACGACCGCGCTCCTACTCCAGCACGCCAAGACCCCGTGCTGCTCCCAGCGGCAGCGCACGGGGACCCGTAAGATCAAGCCCTCCGTCACCAAAGGCCTCCCGTGGCCACTGCAGGCTGCCGCGCCTTCACCACCGAGCTACGCAGCGTCGCATGGCCCGGCAAGTTCAAGCCAGACCTACCTCCTCGCTATGATGGCACGGCCGACCCTGCGGAGTTCCTCCAGCTCTACGAGCTGGGCATCGAAGCCGCCAACAGGGCTGGTTTCCCATGGCGCTCAAGGACGGTGCCTACACCTGGCTCCTGGCATGATCTCCTCCTGGGACGAGATGCGCACCCGCTTCATCGCCAACTTCCAAGGCACTCACGACCGGCCTCCTGCTATGAGCGACATGCGCCGCATCAAGCAGTAGCCAGGAGAGACCCTGCAGAAGTACATCCAGCGCTTCAACAACGCACGCCTCAAGATTCCCAAGGTGACCGAGGAGGCCATCATCTCAGCCTTCTCCGACGGTGTGCGTGACATCAAGATGAAGGAGGAGCTGGCGATGCATGAAGACCTGTGCACATCCCTGGAGCTTTTCAACTTGGCGACCAAGTGCACCAGGGCCGAGGAAGGACGCCTTTCCCTCCTCGAGCTGCTGGCTGCAGACCCAGAAGAGAAGAAGCCCAAGGTCAAGGACGTGAAGCGCAGGGGGGCTGCCGTGCTCGCGGCAGAACCAGACACCAAGCGAGGCAGGGATCAGCCCGAGTCTTCCAAGGGCAACCGGTACTGCGTGTACCACGACCTCCACACCCACAACACCAACGAATGCCAAGAGCTCAGGGCCATGCGAGAAGGGAGAATCGGTCGATGCCCCAACCGCAATGATCGAGGCTATGGCCGAGGAGGAGGAAGAAGCACATGACGTTGGGAAGACCGTGGCCCTCGCCAAGGGTGGCTGGAGGGATCAGCCTCGTGAGGGAGGCTGGAGGGATCAGCCTCGTGAGGATCGCCCGCAAGGCAACGCATGCCTCCCTCCTCTGCCACCGCAGCCAAGGAGAAATGAAGACCATCATCAGGACGAGGGGGCTGGGGGCTTCGAGGAGCCGCACGCAATCGCTTGCATCCTGGGCGGAGCTCAAGCCCCAGCCTCTCAGCGCATCTTCAAGCAGTTCGCCCGCGAAGTGAATGCAGTCCTCCCCAAGCTCAAAGCCACGTGCCCTCTCAGGTGGTCAGCATGCGCCATCACGTTCAGCTCAGCGGATCAGCTCAAGTGCACAGCCACAGCCGGAGTCCTCCCGATGCTTTGTTCCCCAATCATCAGCAACGTGCAAGTCACCAGGACCCTCATCGATGGCGGAGCAGGGCTCAATGTCCTGTCCATCGAGACATTCAACAATTTCCAAGTACCGTACAACCAGCTTCAGCCAACCAAGCCTTTCTCCGGAGTCACTGATGGCTCCACAGTTCCGATAGGGCAGGTCCGCCTTCCTGTCTCCTTCGGGGCGCGCAACAACTACCGCACCAAGCTCATTGACTTCGACGTCGCCCACATTCTCCTGCCATACAATGCCATCCTCGGGTACCCAGCTCTAGCCAAATTCATGGCCGTGACTCATCACGGCTACAATGTCCTCAAGATGCCAGGAAGCGGTGGAGTCATCACGGTGCCTTGTGAAGAGAGAGACGCAGTGTGTTCCCTGGAGTGTGCTTTTCAAGACGCGTCGATTGAAGACCCAGATCACAGGAGCAGAAGGCTCCCCGAGGCTGCTCCTAAGAAGAAGAAGACATCGCCTGGCCCGACCCCTCGGGAGGCAGGCCCCTTAGGGTCCGCGCCTGTTCAGGGGGCACCTCCTTCTATCGCATAGGAAGGCGCGCTCGGCGCCCTCCTCGAGCAAGGCTCGGCGGCTCTCTCCTGGAGGGCCACCGACTTTACTAAGATCACGAGGGAGGCGTTCGGGCACCACTTGGAGGCGTGTTTCAAAGCACATTTCCCTCAGGAAGGAGCGAGGCAAGGAGGGCCAAACCCTCAGGAGTTCGTCAGCAAGATCATTCAGGAGCTGCAGGAATCAAGAGTCATGAGTGGCAGTCGCCGCTTACCCGCCGTAGCTCCCCATCCAGGCGAGGATGGTGGGCTGCGCGTCTGCATCGACATACCAGGGCTCAACCGAGCCGCCTCTCAGGAGCGCCTCTAGCCCTCACGCGTGGGGCGCTGTGAAGGTCCACCCCACAGCTACGTTCGCATGCCTTACGGCTTGCCGAACGCGGCTGCCACGCGTCAGCGACTCATGAGGAGCATCTTGGAGGCTCAAGTGGCCAGGCGATTCCACAGTCCTGGCGGAGATGGAGATGGTCGCGAGGAGCCACCAGCGTCCCGAGCCTCCCGAGGCTCCGGGCCTGGGGCTCGGAAGATCGGCTTCCGCGATGCACGACGTCCGCTACTTCAGCATCCTTCATCTTCAACATTATCGGTGACATCCTTGAGTTTCATTTTCAGCTGGGAGCGCCCCCCAGGGCTGCATCATTCCCAGGCCGCGTGGGTCCGTCCCTGCGGCATGTATCCCTTTTGATTCATGTTTCTAAGTTTACTTTATTGGGGGCGCCCCTCGGGCTCCATCATCCCCAAGTCGCTCGGGCCAGACCCAGCGATGTCTGCCTTCCCTGCACCTATCTAAATGAACTTGCTCCTTCGTGATTAACGTGTTTGACCTAGTTGCCCGCTCGATTGACACCAACTGATGGAGCTGCTCCTAACGGCACGACGCTTGCGCATGGGTCCGTCCCTGCAACGCCGACAAACCTGAATGGCTGAGCTCTGGGCGCGGCAGCCCCGCATGGCGCCACCTCGTCAAGCCTTCAGTGCCTCGTCATCCCTCCAGAGCAACCAATGGCTGACTGTCGATTCTCATGGCAAACTCTCGTTCTTCTTGTGATGAGCCTGCAGGATCTCTTCAAGGAGCAGCGTCAGGCGAGGCCCTCACGGCGTCTCCTTCACTCTCGTCTGCGTGAACCGCTTGCACGTTAAAGGGGGGGTACCTGAGCATCGTGACTCATGGGCTCCTACTGGATCTCTAGCCCTCACCCTCTGGTCTTGTCCACGGCATCGCGACCTGGCATACCAGCAACGGCTGAGCTCGCTCGAGGGCCGGGACCCGAGGACGTAGAGCAGAAAGGGGAGTAAAGGCGAGAGGGAAGAGGCACGCGGGGACCTCACCAGGAAACTCCTCCTCTGCCGATGCGCGGACCTAACGCCGCACCAAGAAGCGGTTCCTAACCCCCGAGATAAGTCCTCCTCCAGAAATACTAGCTATCGCAGCACCGACCTCGCACCTAAGGCAATCCCGTGTTAGCAACGTCATGCTCCTTTCTCACCGAACGATGGCTGCTTGAGCGCTAAAGGGTACCTCCTGAGCATCGCGACTCAGGGGCTCTTACTGGACCCCGGGCCGCTCACCTCCTGCCCTTGACCACGGCATCGCGACCAGGCATACCAGCGACGGCTGAAGCCTGCCTTGGGACCGGGACCTGTCGGCGCAGAGCATCAAGCCCTCGTGAGGTTCGAAAGGAGGATCTAAGCTAAGATGGGATGAGAATCTCGCACCACTTCACGACAAGGATCATATTAACAAAGAGAACAACAGGCACCTTACAAGCCCCCACGGGGCGCGTTTTTCGATTCCTCGCAGGGAACAAAGGGAGCAGATCCTAAAGAACGCTAACTACACGCGCCTCTGCAAAAGACGCCATCATCAACAGTGGGCCGTCAGGCACCGGCGCTAAACCCATCCAGATCAGTGGCGGCGGCGGCCTGACGAGCCCGCCCTGCTCCGAGAGCGACGCAAGCTCGGGGGCTCGTAGCTGTCGTCGCTCGTCTCTGGGGTCACGAAGAGCTCGGCGGAGTCGCTGGATCCTCCAACGCCTCCGCCGCCTGAGGAGCTGCTGGGGGAGCGGTCTGCGAGCCTAGTCCTTGCCGCGGCAGGGCCTCGACCACCTCTCTCAGGGCAGCACTCCAGCCGGCGTCCTTCCGCGTCAAAGACCTTGAAGAACATCACGGAAGCGTCGTCATACTCTAGGTGGATCGCGAGGGCGCCCCTCGTCCTGCAGACCCGGGCGATCTTGCCCCAGCCTCGAGTCATGAAGACCTTGCCCGGAGCAACGACCGCAACCTCCGCTCCGGTCGCAAGGGTGCTGCAGCCGGCGTGCTGCAACCAGAGCTCCAGAGATCCCTCTGCGGAATCACGAAGGCGAAGGAGGGAGGAAGGCGAACCAAGACTGGGGAGGCATGGCGGCGTGGAGCGCAAACTCTCGGGAGGAGCCCTCAGCATGGACGCCAGGAGGAACAACGCGCACCGCCGTGACCCACCGGCAGCCGACGGCGGCGTCCTCCCTGGCGCTCGGCATCGACTCCTTCAGGGCCCTCAATGCAGGCGTACAAGGGCAGCGGGAACCCTGGCGGTGGCCGCTCGTACCAGGGCCTCAACACCTCCTGCTGGGCGCCCTCATCTCGACGGCAGAGGGCTAGCCATTTCTTCGGCGGAAGCGGAATGGGACCCTCTCGGGGGGCCTTTCCTTTCCCTTCTGCGGAGAACTGGCGGACCGGAGCCATCACCGCAATGTGGAGCAAGGGCAAGGATGGAGAAGAAGGAGAAGCAAGAAGAGATGGACTGGAAGGGCATGCGCCGTTCCGTACTTATAGCCGGGGAAGGCCAACCGTCGACCTCCACGATCACAGGTAATCATGACCCGCTTTGCATGCAGGGACTTGTCAATTCGTGTAGTTGCCGAGGCGTCGTGGGGAAGTGGAGATGCCCACATCCAATCAACCGCCACGCGGCGCCCAAGGCCGCAGGCTGTTAGGGCCCGCGGCGCTTTGCACTTGCCCCTTCGCTTCTCTGCTAAGCCAAGTCCAGGCGCGCCTTGGTCCCGGGGGCTACTGTCGGCGTTCTGGGAACGGGGGTACCCAGACTTGCCTGCCTGCAGCCTGCGGCTTGGCTCAAGGGGTAGCCCAGTACGGCCCATCTTCATCAGCACAAGCTCAAGACCCACGCGAGGGGCCAAGCCTCGCGGGGCGGACGACAAGAAGCTTCCTCGGGCATGGCCTCGTCAGGCTGACTCGCGAGAAGGCGGAGAGATCAAGGCGGGGTACCTCATGAGGTGCCCATGACGCAAGCCATGACGACCGAGGGCGCCGGTGGCGCCAGCCAGCCTTGATGTCCTCGTTCCTCTTTGGTGCAAAGGAGGCAAGCGCAGCGAGAGCATGAAGCAAAGGCAACCATTTGATTGCAACGAGACCAAGACCAACACAACGGCAGGAAGGAGGTCATCGTGGAGCCCAAGCAGGCGTCATCGTCAGAGCCTTTGGCAGGCGAGGACCAACTTTAGTCAGGATAAGTGTACTAGATGTTCCCCTTCAAAATGGCCAATTGTTGGCGCCCTTCACGCTCAATATTTGGGAAGAGGCCTAGGGCCTCTGCCTATAAATAGGACTAGCCACCCACAGGGTAGAGATCAATCTCGAATCTTGAATAGAGCTAGAGATCAAGCAATCTACAGAGAGAGAAAGAGAGAGAGAGAGAGAGAGAGAGAGAGAGAGAGAGAGAGAGGACCGAACTCCCCTAGCAGTTAAATCGCACCGCCAAGAAAAGACCCTCATGAGGCTGTTCTTCCTTGTACTGTTCATCATCAGCCCTCGAGGCAATCCACCACACCACACCTTTGAGTAGGGTATTACACCACAATGGTGGCCCGAACCGATATAAACCTTGTGTCCCTTGTGTTGCTCTTTGTGTAGTTTTAGATCCTTGCGAGGCGACGAGGTGTAGGTAGGTTGGAGGTGAGATCTCTGCGTGCACCCCAGAGTTCGAACCTAGAGGGTCTGCCGGAACCCGAAATCCGATAAAATTCTTATTCAAGTATCCTTTTATGCTATCCAGAAATACTGTATCATTTCCAATCAACAACATGTCATCCACATATAATATTAGAAATGCTACAGAGCTCCCACTCACTTTCTTGTAAATACAGGCTTCTCCAAAAGTCTGTATAAAACCATATGCTTTGATCACACTGTGAAAGCGTATATTCCAACTCCGAGAGGCTTGCAACAGTCCATAAATGGATCGCTGGAGCTTGCCCACTTTGTTAGCACCTTTAGGATCGACAAAACCTTCTGGTTGCATCATATACAACTCTTCTTTAAGATATCCACTGAGGAATGCAATTTTGACATCCATTTGCCAAATTTCATAATCATAAAATACACAATTGCTAACATGATTCGGACAGACTTAAGCATCGCTACGGGTGAGAAAGTCTCATCGTAGTCAACTCCTTGAACTTGTCGAAAACCTTTCGCAACAAGTCAAGCTTTGTAGACAGTAACATTACCGTCAACGTCAGTCTTCTTCTGGAAGATCCATTTATTCTCTATTGCTTGCCGATCATCGGGCAAGTCAACCAAAGTCCACACTTTGTTCTCATACATGGATCCCATCTCAGATTTCATGGCCTCTAGCCATTTCGCGGAATCTAGGCTCATCATCGCTTCCTCATAGTTCATAGGTTCGTCATGGTCAAGTAACATGACTTCCAGAACAGGATTACCGTACCACTCTGGTGCGGATCGTACTCTGGTTGACCTATGAGGTTCGGTAGTAATTTGATCTGAAGTTTCAAGATCATCATCATTAGGTTCCTCACTAATTGGTGTAGGAATCACTGGAACTGGTTTTTGTGATGAACTACTTTCCAATTCGGGAGAAGGTACAATTACCTCATCAAGTTCTACTTTCGTCCCACTCACTTCTTTCGAGAGAAACTCCTTCTCTAGAAAGGATCCATTCTTAGCAACGAATATCTTGCCTTCGAACCTGTGATAGAAGGTGTACCCAACAGTCTCCTTTGGGTATCCTATGAGCACGCATTTCTCCGATTTGGGTTCGAGCTTATCAGGTTGAAGCTTTTTCACATAAGCATCGCAGCCCCAAACTTTAAGAAACAACAGCTTAGGTTTCTTGCTAAACCACAGTTCATATAGTGTCGTCTCAACGGACATAGATGGTGCCCTATTTAACATGAATGCAGCCGTCTCTAAAGCATAACCCCAAAACAATAGCGGTAAATCAGTAAGAGACATCATAGATTGCACCATATCTAATAAAGTACGGTTACGACGTTCGGACACACCATTACGCTGTGGTGTTCCAGGTGGCGTGAGTTGCGAAACTATTCTACATTGTTTCAAATGAAGACCAAACTCATAACTCAAATATTCACCTCCACGATCAGATCGTAGAAACTTTATTTTCTTGTTATGATGATCTTTTACTTCACTCTGAAATTCTTTGAACTTTTCAAATGTTTCAGACTTATGTTTCATTAAGTAGATATACCCATATCTGCTCAAATCATCTGTGAAGGTCATAAAATAACGATACCCACCGCGAGCCTCAACACTCATCGGACCGCATACATCAGTATGAATTATTTCCAATAAGTCAGTGGCTCGCTCCATTGTTTCGGAGAACGGAGTCTTAGTCATCTTGCCCATGAGGCATGGTTCGCAAGCAACAAGTGATTCCAAAAGCCCATCAGCATGGAGTTTCTTCATGCGCTTTACACCAATATGACCTAAACGATAGTACCACAAATAAGTTGCACTATCATTATTAACTTTGCATCTTTTGGCTTCAATATTATGAATATGTGTATCACTACAATCGAGATTCAACAAAAATAGACCACTCATTAAGGGTGCATGACCATAAAAGATATTACTCATATAAATAGAACAATCATTACTCTCTGATTTAAATGAATAACCGTCTCGCATCAAACAAGATCCAGATATAATGTTCATGCTCAACGCTGGCGCCAAATAACAATTATTCAAGTCTAATACTAATCCCGACGGTAGATGTAGAGGTAGCGTGCCGAGGGAGATTACATCGAATTTGGAACCATTTCCCACGTGCATCATCATCTCGTCCTTAGCCAATCTTCGCTTAATCCGTAGCCCCTGTTTCGAGTTGCAAATATGAGCAACAAAACCAGTATCAAATACCCAGGCGCTACTACGAGCATTAGTAAGGTACACATCAATAACATGTATATCAAATATACCTTTCACTTTGCCATCCTTCTTATCCGCCAAATACATGGGGCAGTTCCGCTTCCAGTGACCAGTCCCTTTGCAGTAGAAGCACTCAGTCTCAGGCTTAGGTCCAGACTTGGACTTCTTCACTTGAGCAGCAACTTGCATGATGTTCTCCTTGAAGTTCCCCCTCTTCCCTTTGCCCTTTTTCCTGAAACTAGTGGTCTTGTTAACCATCAACACTTGATGCTCCTTCTTGATTTCTACCTCCGCAGCCTTTAGCATTGTGAAGAGCTCGGGAATAGTCTTCTCCATCCCTTGCATATTATAGTTCATCACGAAGCCTTTATAGCTTGGTGGCAGTGATTGAAGAACTCTGTCAATGACACTATCATCAGGAAGATTAACTCCCAGCTGAGTCAAGTGGTTGTGGTACCCAGACATTCTGAGTATGTGTTCACTGACAGAACTATTCTCCTCCATCTTGCAGCTATAGAACCTGTTGGAGACTTCATATCTCTCAACTCGGGCATTTGCTTGAAATATTAACTTCAACTCCTGCAAATCTCATATGCTCCATGACGTTCAAAACGTCTTTGAAGTCCTGATTCTAAGCCGTAAAGCATGGCACACTAAACTATCGAGTAGTCATCAGCTTTGCTCTGCCAGACGTTCATAACATCTGGAGTTGCTCCTGCAGCGGGTCTTGCACCTAGCGGTGCTTCCAGGACGTAATTCTTCTGTGCAGCAATGAGGATAATCATCAAGTTACGGACCCAGTCCGTGTAATTTCCACCATCATCTTTCAACTTAGCTTTCTCTAGGAACGCATTAAAATTCAAGGGAACGGTAGCACGGGCCATTGATCTACAACAACATAGACATGAAAAATACTATCAGGTACCGATGTCTACTACGCAACTTTATTCTTGTAGACACGTGTTGGGCCTCCAAGCGCAGAGTTTTGTAGGACAGTAGCAATTTTCCCTCAAGTGGATGACCTAAGGTTTATCAATCTGTGAGAGGTGTAGGATGAAGGTGGTCTCTCTCAAACGACCCTGCAACCAAATACAAGAAATCTCTTGTGTCCCCAACACACCCAATACAATGGCAAATTGCATAGGTGCACTATTTCAGCAAAGAGATGGTGATAAAAGTGTAATATTGATGGTAGAAATATGTTTTTATAATCTGAATAAATAAAAGCACCAAGGTAGTAATTAGTAAAGGGGCACAAAAACGGTATTGCAATGCTTAAAAAGGAGGCCTAGGGTCCGTACTTTCACTAGTGCAATCTCTGAACAATGCTAACATAGTTGGATCATATGATTATCGCTCAAAGTGTAATAAAGAATCACTCCCGAGTTCCTATTAGCGGAGAACAAAAGATAGGAATTGCTTGTAGGGCACGAGACTACCTCAAAGCTATTCTTTCCGTTCGATCTATTCAAGAGTTTGTACTAAAATAACACAAAGCTATTTTTTCTGTTCGATCTATCCTAGAGTTCGTACTAGAATAACACCAAAGCAAATTCATATTCATAATACAATCCACACAAAGAACTATAAAGAGACCCCAAAGTTTCCGTCGGAGAAAAACGTGCATCAACCCCTATGCATAGATTACCCCAATATCACCGCGGGAATCCGCAAGTTGAATGCCATAACACATATCAAGTGAATCGATACCCCAATTGTCACCTCAAGTATTCATATTGCAAGACATATATCATGTGTTCTCATCTCTGAATATTCGATCCGACAAGACAAAACTTCAAAGGGTAAAGATTCAATCCATCATAACAAGAGTATAGAGGGTAGAAACATCATATGATCCGACTATATTAACAAAGCCCATGATAGAGATCACGAGAGAGAGAGAGAGAGATTAAACACATAGCTACTGGTACAAACCCTCAGCCCCGAGGGTGGACTACTCCCTCCATGATCAGATCGTAGAAAATTTATTTTCTTTTTACGATGATTTTCAACTTCACTCTGAAATTCTTTGAACTTTTCAAATGTTTCAGACTTATGTTTCATTAAGTAGATATACCCACATCTGCTCAAATCATCTGTGAAGGTCAGAAAATAACGATACCCGCCGCGAGCCTCAACACTCATTGGACCGCATACATCAGTATGAATTATTTCCAATAAGTCAGTGGCTCACTCCATTGTTTCCGAGAACGGAGTCTTAGTCATCTTGCCCATGAGGCATGGTTCGCAAGCATCAAGTGATTCATAATCAAGTGATTCCAAAAGCCCATCAGCATGGAGTTTCTTCATGCGCTTTACACCAATATGACCTAAGCAGCGATTGCCACAAATAAGTTGCACTATCATTATTAACTTTGCATCTTTTGGCTTCAATATTATGAATATGTGTATCACTACAATCGAGATTCAACAAAAATAGACTACTCATTAAGGGTGCATGACCATAAAATATATTACTTGATGAAGTCATGTACCTGGGGTAGGGTCATAGACCTGCCCAAAGGTACCCTCCACAAGGACACTCACAAGAGAAGCAGCCTTCCAGTCGATCTGGTAGGTTTCCACCCGACAGATTCAAAGACACTCGACTACGAAGACCCACTCGACCACCAGGAGTCCAAGAGCCACTCGGTACCCAAACGGTCTGTAGTTAAATAGTCTTTATGACCTTAATGACACTTTATGTAAGGCGTTACCAGTAACGCCTAGCTTTAACGCACCTTAAACCCTCTACTACGTGGGTTGGCTGGGGTCCTGGCGCACTCTATATAAGCCACCCCCCTCCAGAGGTAGAAGGGTTCGCACCCCTGTAATTCACACACATATAATCCAGTCAACCGCCTCCGGGCTCCGAGACGTAGGGCTGTTACTTCCTCCGAGAAGGGCCTGAACTCGTAAACTCGTGCGTACCAACTACTCCATAGCTAGGATCTTGCCTCTCCATACCTACCCCCCATTCTACTGTCAGACTTAGAACCACGACAGTTGGCGCCCTCCGTGGGGCAGGTGTTCTAGCGATTTGTTGGAGACGTTGGGATTCTTTCGATCTCCGGCATCATGGTTTCAGGTGGAGTTCTGGTCGACGGCCACGAGATCCGTCTCGGTGCGCTCACATTCGCCGCCGACGACTCCGCTTGGCTTCAGGAGGCTCCACTCGACGTGGACGTGCTCCCCGTCCGCGGGGCGATGCACTTTCGCGCGTGTGTCCGTGGCGTCCTCCTGCGGCAACCGTCGACCCAGTATGGGTCGGCTCCTGCGCTGTCTTCACTCCCAGTCTCCCACCGGCGCAAGCGTTCCGGTCGGTCGAGGCTTCAGCGGTGGGTGAGGCATGCGGTGGCCCGCCAGTCGGCCATCCCCCAAGTCGCGGCGATCGAGCCCGACGAATCTCTCTACGGCCTGTTCGACCTGTCGACTGGCTCCATAGAGACTGCGTCGAATGTGATAGCGATGACCGGCGGCAGAGGTTACGATGGTCGATGGACCACGAGTCCCCTGGATTCACCCGCACCAACGAAGGTGGCGGTGGAGGCGATCCGGTGCAAGCCCACGAAGAGTACTTGCGAGCCCCTCACTCCGCTCCAGAGGGAGGAGCTTCATCCCGTCGGAACATGGATGCACTTCACACTCCTATCATTGGAGAAACCCCCGAGGCTCACGCCTTGGAGGATGCGCGCTTGGCCAACCTGGCTGAGCGCACTCGACTGGAGAATCTTCAGCGAGTACTCGACGAGCGTACGCGACCAAGGGTTCCAGAATCCAGTCGACGCCAGCTCTTTCAACCGCCAACTCAGGTATATCAAACTCCAATTCAGAATTTAGCAGCTGCCGCCCGTATAGCAGAGTCAATTCAGCCTTCCCAGTCGGAGGCGGGTAGAGGTTTGCAGCAAATCAGGGATTTGCTCCGGGCGGCAGGAGATCAAAACTCAATTGTATCCCAGTCGCGGAACAGGGTTCACAGCCGATCCGTCGCTGTGAATTCAGCCCATAGTCCGAGATCGCCCCCGAGGCGTGAGGAACGTGGGGGCCGGCGTGATGATCAATACAAGGGCCGCGAGCAGTATGAGCACCGATTCGATCGCAACGATCGACGTCGAGTGCCCACTCCTCCCCCAAGGGGTGGATCATACGCTCCTTGGCAGCAGGACGACAGACGCCAACACAGTGCTGGGCGAAGAGTTCCAGTCGACCCCAGGGAACCAGGCTTTGATGCGAGGTCTATTATCGTTCAAGGTTTGGTCGACAGGAACAGAGCTCACCGAGACGGCCATGATAGAGATGTTCCTTCCAGCAGCAGAGTTCATGTCTCGGGACCAGAGTGTTTCAGCAGAGCCATCAGAGCCGCAGTGATTCCTCCCAACTTTCGGTTGGCGACTGGAGTCAGTAAGTTCATTGGAGAATCCAATCTTGACACTTGGCTTGAAGATTACCGAGTGGCGGTTCAGATCGGCGGTGGCAACGATGAGGTGGCCATGAAGCATTTGCCTCTTATGTTGGAGGGTTCAGCCAGGGCGTGGTTGAATCAGTTAAGCGTAACATATTTACACTTGGGAAGATCTTGCCCGAGTGTTTGTCAGGACATTTGAAGGAACTTGCAAACGACCAGCAGGTTTGACGGAGTTGCAGTCGTGTGTGCAAAAGTCGAGTGAAACTTTGAGAGATTATATCCAGAGGTGGATCACTTTGCACCACACAGTCGAGAATGTATCTGATCACCAGGCAGTCTGTGCCTTCAAGGAAGGTGTCAAGAACAGAGAATTGAGTTTGAAATTTGGTCGAACCGGAGATATGACCCTGAGTCGGATGATGGAGATTGCCACCAAGTATGCAAATGGTGAAGAAGAGGATCGGCTCTGGAGTGGTAAATATAAATCGGCTGCCAATGAGGCCGGCGGAGGAAATTCGATCGGAGCGAGCGTTAAAGCTGAGCCAGCGGCTCCGGAGAGGCCTTGGCGTGACCCGAGGAAAGTTCAAGGGGAAACCCAAGGGTCCTTGGAACCCTAAGAAGGTGAAAGACCAGGATGGAAACGACGTGCTGGATTTGCCATGTCATATTCATACAAAGAAAGATGAAGAGGGTAAACTCATTTACCCGAAACATACCACTCGACAGTGTCGGCTCTTGATTCAGCAGTTCCAAGGGAAACAACTCAAGGATAAGGATAAGGAGAAAGACAAAGTTGAGGACAGAGATGACAGTGATGGTGGATATCCCTAGGTCAATTCCACCCTGATGATTTTTGCTGACGTCGAAAGCAAAAGTCGATTGAAGGTTATCAATCGGGAAGTGAACTTGGTTGCTCCAGCGACTCCCAATTATCTGAAATGGTCCCAGACCGCCATCACATTCGACCAGTCTGATCACCCGACGCACATTGCCACCCCTGGGAGGCAAGCATTGGTGGTCGACCCTGTTGTTGAAGGCACTCTACTGACCAAAGTCCTAATGGATGGTGGTAGTGGCTTGAACATATTATACGCAAAGACGTTGAAAGGGATGGGCATTCCGATGTCAGACTCGATTACCGATAACATGAGCTTCCACGGAGTCATTCACGGAAATAAGGCTGAGTCACTCGCCAAATTGCTCTTGATGTAGTTTTGGTGATTCAAAGCATTTCCGAAAGAAAAGTTGACCTTTGAGGTCGTGGATTTCAGGCGCTTAGCACGCTATTGCGGGAGACCAGCTTATGCCCGTTTCATGGCCCGACCATGTTACGTGTATCTTAAAGCGAAGATGCCTGGTCCCAAGGGCGTGATCACCATCACGGAAATCGGAAGAAGGCGAAGAGTGCTTCTAGAAAGGCTCTAAGATCGCCGATGCTCGGTTGGCGTGGTAGAGCTACAAGAGTATCGAAAACTGCAGATCCAGTGATTTGTTGCGAGCTAAAAAGCCGCTTCTGGTCAACATTTGATCAATGGCGAGGCGAAACAGGTTCACATTCACCCGACCGATCCCAATGCTGCTCCAACCAACATCTCAACCACACTCGACTCAAAATAGGAAGAAGCGCCATCCGGTTCCTCCGTGAGGCTGGGACATCTTTGCATGGAAGCGTCGCGACATGTCGGGTGTTCGTGGGGCTGGCTGAGCATCGCCTACGAGTCGACCCAAAATTCAAACTGGTTAAAGAGTATCTTCGGCAGTCCGTCGTCCAGAAGAGAAAGGCCATTGGCGAAGAGGTGGCTCGGCTCTTAGCAGCAGAGTTCATCCGAGAGATCTACCACTCCGAGTGGCTCGCCAACGTTGTCATGGTCCCCAAGAAGGACAAGTCGTTGCGCATGTGCATCGATTTCAAGCATATCAATCGGGCCTGCCCGAAATATCATTTCCCTCTTCCTCGCATCGACCAAATAGTCGACTCAACTGCGGGATGTGAGAGGTTGTCTTTTTTAGACGCCTATTCCGGGTACCATCAGATCCGTTTGTATGGACCCGATGAGATCAAAACAGCGTTCATCACTCCATTCGAGTGCTTCTGTTATGTCACCATGCCATTCGGTCTCAAGAATGCCGGAGCCACATTCATGAGGATGATTCAGAAGTGTTTGCTCACTCAAATCAGTCGGTATGTGGAAGCGTACATGGATGATATAGTGGTCAAGTCACGAAAGGGTTCGGACCTGTTGACTGACCTTGCTGAAACATTTGCCAATCTCAGGAGGTATGATATCAAGCTTAACCCATCAAAGTGTACATTTGGAGTTCCTGGTGGAAAGTTACTCGGTTTTCGTTTCGGCGAGGAATCGATGCTAACCCGAAAAGGTTGGCACCATACTCGAATGAAGCGCCTGTGCGTGTGCTTCTTGGATGCTTGGCGCTTTAAGTCGATTCATCTCTCGCCTCGGTGAAAAGGCATTGCCTCTTTACCGACTGATGAAGAAGTCAGACAAGTTCGAGTGGACTCTAGAAGCTGATGCAGCGTTTGCAGAGCTCAAAGCTCTGCTCTCCACCCAGCCGGTGCTTGCTGCCCCAATCAGCAAAGAGCCTTTGCTGCTCTACATTGCAGCCACTGGACAAGTCGTCGATCTTGTACTTACGGTCGAGCGGGAAGAAGAAGGAAAAGCTTTCAAAGTTCAACGCCCAGTTTATTATCTTTACAATAATGACCCCATCAAAGCAAAGATACCCTCACTATCAGAAGCTTGTTTATGGGATCTATATGACCACGAAGAAGGTTGCTCATTATTTCTCTGATCATTCCATTACGATCGTCGTGACGACGCCTCTGTCAGAAATTCTTCATAACAGAGATGCAACTGGTCGAGTGGCAAAATGGGCGATTGAACACCTTCCCCTTGATATAAAATTCGAGGCAAAGAAAGCCATCAAGTCCCAAGCAATAGCAGATTTCCTCGCCGAGTGGACTGAACAGCAGCTTCCGACTCAAGTTCACTCAAACACCTTTGGACTATGTTTTCGATGGTTCCAAGATGTTGAGCGGTTCAGTGCAGGGGTTGTATTGGTTTCCCCCCGAGGAGATAGGCTCAAGTATGTTCTCCAGATTCACTTTGATTCTTCCAACAACGAAGCAGAATATGAAGCACTCCTGTATGGGTTGCGCATGGCCATTTCACTCGGCGTCCGTCGCCTTATGGTCTATGGCGACTCGGATCTGGTTGTTAATCAAGTGATGAAGGAGTGGGATGTCAGAAGCCCAGCTATGACAGGTTATTGTAATGCAGTGAGAAAGCTGGAGAAGAAATTCGAGGGGTTAGAGCTTCATCATATACCCATTGAAATATCAAGCTGCGGATGATTTGGCGAAGATAGGGTCCAAGAGGAAGCCATTCCAGTGATGTATTTTGGAACACATTCATGCTCCGTCGGTGCAGGAGGATCCTTTCACGAGAAGAAGCCCGCAGCAAAAAAGTGCCAATGATCCGGTGAAGTTGAGGTCCCAGCCGTGGTCGACCTGATTATGGAAGTTGTGGTCATCACTCCCGACTGGATAGTACCTTACATCGCATATATCCTAAGGAAAGAGCTCCCAGAGAATGAAGAAGAGGCTCGACGGATCGTCCAGTTGATCCAAGGCCTTACAAAGTGATCAAGGGACAATTATGCGAGAAAGCGCGTCCGAGTCGGCCGAAGTGTGTCGCGCCGGAAGAAGGTCGATAATTCTTGAGGATATCCACTCGGGGACTGTGGCCATCATCGTCCTCTCGGACCATTGTGGCTAAAGCATACCGAGAGGGATTTTACTGGAAGAAAGCAAATGAAATGGCAAAAGAAATAGTCGACAAGTGTGAAGGATGTCAGTTCTATTCCAACAAGTCGCACAAGCCAGCCTCAGCCTTGAAGACCATTCCACTCATTTGGCCCTTCGCTGTTTGGGGATTGGACATGATTGGACCGTTGAGAACTGGCAGAAGCGGCTTCACTCATTCGCTTGTAGCAGTCGACAAGTTCACCAAGTGGATCGAAGCCAAGCCCATCAAGAACCTCGATGCATGCACTGCTATCAGTTTCATCAGAGAGTTGATATTCAGATATGGAGTTCCGCATAGCATCATCACCGACAATGGGTCAAACTTCGATAATGACAAGTTCAAAACCTTCTGCGCCTCTCAAGGCACGCGGGTCGACTATGCTTCAGTGGCTCATCCTCAGTCAAATGGACAAGCAGAACGTGCAAACGGCCTCATTCTCAAAGGGCTGAAACCACGGTTGATGCGTGATCTCAAGCACGCAGTAGGGGCTTGGGTCGACGAACTTCCATCAGTTCTCTGGGGATTGAGGACCACTCCTAATCGGTCGACTGGGAGAACTCCATTCTTCCTGGTCTATGGAGCTGAAGCAGTTCTGCCGAGTGACCTGCTTCACAATGCGCCTCGAGTCGAGCTATACTCTGAAGAAGAAGCGGAACAAGCCTGGCAAGATGCAGTCGACCTCTTGGAAGAGGAGAGAGAGATGGCCTTGATCCGCTCGACTGTCTATCAGCAAGACTTGCGTCGATTCCATGCCAGAAATGTGAAGAGTCGAGCCTTCCAAGAGGGAGATTTGGTCCTCCGAGTGGATCAACAGAAACCACACAAGCTTGCTCCCACTTGGGAAGGTCCCTTCATCGTCACAAGAGTCCTCCACAATGGAGCATATCACCTCTACAACGTTGATCGCCAGATCGACGAGCCTCGAGCTTGGAACGCGGAGCTGCTCCGCCCCTTTTACACTTAAAACTCACTCGGTTGAGATGTAATAAAAGTACTTTTGTAGTTTGTTTATCTAAGACAAGAATGTTATAATTTTCCCAGTGATTGTTATTGCTTTTTGCTAAAATTTCCCCCAGTGGGTGGCTTAGCTGCGAATCCGATTCGCCTAAGTTTATAAAAAAAATCCTTTCCGAGTGCGAGCCAGTCTCTCACTCGGGGGCTTAGCTGCGAATCCGCTTCACCTAAGTATTCAAAATCCTACCGAGTGGCGAGCCAGCCTCCCACTCGGAGGCTTAGCTGCAGTCCAAGTACTCGCCTAAGTATTCAAAATCCTACCGAATGGCGAGCCAGCCCCCACTCGGAGGCTTAGCTGCAGTCAAGTACTCGCCTAAGTATTCAAAATCCACCGAGTGGCGAGCCAGCCTCCCACTCGGAGGCTTAGCTGCAGTCAAGTACTCGCCTAAGTAATCAAAATCCTACCGAGTGGCGAGCCAGCCTCCCACTCGGAGGCTTAGCTGCAGTCCAAGTACTCGCCTAAGTATTCAAATCATGCCGAGTGGTGAGCCAGCCTCCCACTCGAGGGCTTACAATAGCCCAAGGATTCGCCTTAGAATCCAAAATAATGAAAATCCTACCGAGTGGAGAGCAAACCTCCCACTTGGGGGCTTAGCTCCAGCCCAGTGCTTGCCTAAGTAATAAACATCCTACCGAGTGGAGAGCAAACCTCCCACTCAGGGGCTTAGCTGCAGCCCAGTGCTCGCCTAAGTAATAAAAATCCTACCGAGTGGAGAGCAAACCTCCCACTCGGGGGCTTAACTGCAGCCCAGTGCTCGCCTAAGTAATAGAAATCCTACCGAGTGGTGAGCAAACCTCCCACTCGCGGGCTTAGCTGCAGCCTAGTGCTCGCCTAAGTAACAAAAATCATACCGAGTGGAGAGCAAACCTCCCACTCGGAGGCTTAGCTGCAGCCCAGTGCTCGCCTAAGTAAGGAATTCATCCCAATCCGCAAGGACGATGAGGTGCAGGTCGACTGCTACCTCCTCCTTCGGAGCTTCGCCACAAGTACAACGTGTGGTTCGTCCCAATCCGTAAGGACGACAAGGTCAGTCGTAGTCTGTGGTCCATCTCTACCTGCATGATAGATGAAGCACAAGTCGACTGGAATTTCAACGGAATATCTTCCGAATGAAGAATAAAGTTCTCTCGAAGGCAAACAAAGCATGTTAAAGGAAAAATAAGTTCGGATAAACGTCCTACGGATCCAAAGGTGCTCAGGCGTTAAGCCTGTTAAAGTTTATCGATTCTGTAAACCACTCGGCATTCGAGGCAAATTTAAAGTGGGACTCGAAGTTTTTACTCCTCCCGCGGAGGACTGGAAGGTGCAACAAACTGGTCGAGGTCGATTCCGTCGGCAATCTGGTAGCAGCAGCGATGAAAGTCTCCATGAAAGATCTGAAGTCATGCTTCCGGTATTGGCAACCTTGAGAGACACCAGCTTGTCCTCTTGCGCTTCTTTGCAAAGTGGACACGGACCAGAGATAGAGCAACATCAGCACCACACACTGGCGAAGACTTTTCCATTCTTGAACTCGACTTGGAATCTCATTCATCGAGTCATCGAGATTCAAGATCATTACGAAGAGTCATTACGGCCGAGAGTCGAGTCGATCCGCGACCTTCGCAACTTTCGGTCGAGCAAGATAATCCACCACGCTAGCAACGCGAGACTCGATCGGAGCACATTCATAGCAACCGTCCTTCACGGGAGAGTTGATGGCGTCCAAGCTGGTTTCCACTCGTGGTTTCTTCTTCAAAGTTTTGGCAGAATTCGAAAACACAGTTTAGACTCAAAATAACGATCATGTGATGAGCTGGTGAGAGCAAGACAGTCGGATAAAAGAGACTACCTTCAAGCATGAGAAACAACTTCTTGGCGAGCCCTCCAAGATAAATCTCCAGGTCGTTTCGCTTCCCCGCGAGTTGGCCAACCTTGTCAGACAGAACAATCTTGTCGTTCTTCAGTCGGCTAACTTCCTTGTTAGCCGCGTCAAGAGAGGATTTCAGCTTGGCATTTTCCTCTTCGAGTTTGTTGACTGAGGCAAGCTTCTCTTCAGCGAGCTTTGTTTTCTCCAAAGCCATATACAGGCTCTCTGCAAGGTCAAGGTCCTTCTTCTTCAAAGTCTCTTCCAGTTTATCTGCAAAGCAACAATGAGAACAGAGTTGAGAACGAGCAGAAAAACAAAGACAGCCGTCAAAAATTCTCACCAGCCATACCTTTTGCTTCATCCTTTGCCTTCTGCAAATTCTCCTGAGCAAGCTTCAAATCGAGGTTGAGCTAGATCTGCTTTTTCTCTAACTCAGTATAGCGAGCCACAAGCTCGCAAGATTTCTACAAAGAGTCAACCAACGAAAGACATCAAAGACAGATCACTTCCGAGTGATTAAGGAAACATAGTAGCATTTCTAAGACTACAGTCGAATCAAAACATTGACAAGTAGTCTCGGGATTACACCAGCGGGTGCACTCAGCGTGCCCCCACTAGTTTACCAATTTGGTTCGACCAGTCGACCAAAAGAGGCAAAAAGGTTATGATTCTAAAACCATGGCTAATTGTCAGCGGTCAGTCGCAGTAAAAAAATGTATATATATAGCTCTTTAGATTATAGTCAACTGCACGCAGTCGACCATAGTCTCGGGGACTACACCCAGTGGGTGCACTCAGCGTGCCCCCACCGGTTTTCCGGTTCCATTCGGCTTGGTCCGTCCAGGTCGAGTGAAGAAGATCACAGAATAAAGACTATAGCCGACTACACGCAGTCGACCATAGTCTCGGGGACTACACCCAGTGGGTGCACTCAGCGTGCCCCCACAAAAGTTCAATCGACACACACACCCAGTGGGTGTATAGATATGGGAATCTCCAGAAGAAAGCAGTTTCAGATAGCATATCCTAACAAAGCAAGCGACGACTGACTTACTTGGACATTGCTCTGGAGAGCTGAACTGGCATCATAGGCCGCATGACTAGCCTCTCGAGCCGCTTTCACCTGCTCCATCATGATCCCTGCCTGGCGTATGGCCTCCTTAGCAGCACTTACTTGGTCTTCCCGGACGTGGTGGGTAGCAAAGAGAGATGGTGGATCAGCAGTCGACGAAGTGGGTCGGGCACTTGTCAGCGGTATAGCGAAAGACACAGAAGTCCGAGTGGGGTTGCCTCCCTCGGAAATCAGTGTCTCAGGAATCGCCGCGACTTGAGCAGCCTTGCCAGCAAGCGCTTTCTTGTTCTTCCTCTTCCTCAATGGCGCTTCCTCGTCATCATCGGGGAGATCAATGATGCGAGGCGGAACTACAAGAAAGATTCAGAAGTAAACATGGAAGTCCAATCGACTAAAAGCTCCAGTCGACTAAAAGCGAAACCTCAAAGATCTTACCAAGGTTGGAGGTGACTGCATCCTCCATTTCCTGATCTTCCTGCTTGGTTGAAGTCTCGGAGGTAGCGGCGCTGTAGATTTCAAGAATCGGCTGATCAGTCATCAAGTCGACCAAAAGTTCACTCATGTTGAATACAAGGATCTGTTGGTTACCCGGAGATGGTGGGGATGGCCATTCGCATCTTGGGCAGGGCCTTCGCCGGCTTTGACGACGTCGCTCGAGGTTGCTTCGGCGGTTTCTCAGTCGGCGCGGGAGAAGTTATCCTAGGTCGCTTCGTCGACTGATCGGTGGGCACAACAGCTTTACGCGCGCCCGCCGCCGGTCGTCGATCGTCAACTTGGACCTTCCTCCGGCGAGGAGGATCAACGTCTTCCTCCTCTTCCTCCTCCTCCTCCTCATCATCGAGCCATCATCCTCCTCATCCTCCTCGCCGTTGGACTCCCATTCCTCCGGACTCTCACCTCCACTTCCTTCTTCTTCTTCGTTGTTTCCTGCGCCCGTTGGGCATCGAGTACATCTCGGTGGTGACCTAGAAGACAACAAAACAAGGTGAAAGTCAGTCGACGAATTGGCATCAAAAGCAGAATGAATGCAGCAGAATCACGATCGGAGATAAGTGGTGATACCTTGTGCGGTTGGTAACTCTGGTCGAGTGGTGGAATCCTCCTAGCTCGCGAGGTTGTCTTTATTTCCTGTGATGGCAGTCATCCACTTCTCCAGGTGGCGTCATCAACCTCCTCTGGATGGACCCGAGTGGTATCATCCGCATTGCAGTACATCCACATCGGATGACCTTGGTATTGGAGTGGCTAAATCGCCGTCGGAGAAAACCTCCGGAGATCCATGCGGTCACCCCATCGTGAATAAGCTGGACTACACGCTCCATCAGCAACTTTACTTGGGCCTTCTCCTCTGGTAACACCTTGGGGAAGATGGCTTGTTCACTCGACTCATGGAGAAAGGAGGGAGCCCAGTCGACTGCCCCGGCATCGGCTAGTCTTGGCAGTAAAACCAGGTCGACTGCCACCCTCTAACCGAGTCGGGGAGATTCATAGCTGGAAAGGTGCTCTTCCCCCTCATTTGGACCCCGAGTCCCCCACACATCTGGATTACTTGGGTCCTCTCGTCATTCGGGCTTGTTTTCTTCACCGTCCGAGAGCGACGGTGAATATGTGTGAAGAGACCCGGTCGATCGACAACCCAAGAAATTCTCGCATAACGAAATGAAAGCAGCAAGATACACAATGGAGTTTGGAGTGAAATGGTGGAGTTGCGCTCCAAAAAAGTTCAAGAACCCCCGGAAAAAAGGATTTGGCGGCAGAGAAAACCCCCTATCTACATGGGTGGCCAGGAGGACGCACTCACCCTCTTCAGGCTGCGGTTGCCACTCCGTGCCCGGAAGCCTCGCCGACCCATGGGGGATCAGTCCTTCGTTGGGCAGATCGGTGAGATCCTTCTCGGTGATGGTCGAGCGGATCCAGTCTCCTTGGACCCAGCCCTGCGGTAGCTTGGACCGCGAAGAGGAGCCGCCCCGACTGGGCGCTCTCCCCTTGGCCTTCGCCGCCGCCTTCTTCACCCGTTCCAGGGCTGCGCTCTTGTCCTTCACCATGGTCGCCGGCGAGAAAAGTGCCGAGCTTCGGCGCTGGACAGACGAAGAGCGCGGCGAGAAGGTTTGGAGGCGGAGAGAGGAGAAGTCTGAGGTCGCACTATTCAAAATGCCCAGACCAACGCTTTATATGGGGCCGCTTCCGAGTGGCTGACCGGTAGGCCCAAGCAATCCCGTCGCAATCCCTCAACAGGCGCACGCACGATACGTGGCGAAAAAGGCGGCGCGAAGATCGAGGCGTCATCGTCTTATCCCATCTGAGTGCCACGGTTTTCTCCGCTTCGCGCGCTTCCCAAAATTCGGATCCCGCGAAATCCGCTAACCGCAGAGCAACTCGTCAGATCACAGATTTTCCTCCGATCCATCGCTCGGAAATCCTCAGGTTCACAAAGTTCACTCGACAAACGTGAAGAATGGATCAAGGCGACTGAAAGAGAAGTTGATGCCATCACTAAAAAGTCGTTGATCCAGAGTAAGACGCACTCACAACACGAAGAACAGGTCGGAAAGTTTATCAACTCCTTCCTCACTCAAACCTCGATCCATTCGGGGGCTAATGATGAAGTCATGTACCTGGGGTAGGGTCATAGACCTGCCCAAAGGTACCCTCCACAAGGACACTCACAAGAGAAGCAGCCTTCCAGTCGATCTGGTAGGTTTCCACTCGACGGATTCAAAGACACTCGACTACGAAGACCCACTCGCCCACCAGGAGTCCAAGAGCCACTCGGTACCCAAACGATCTGTAGTTAAATAGTCTTTATGACCTTAATGACACTTTATGTAAGGCGTTACCAGTAACGCCTAGCTTTAACGCACCTTAAACCCTCTACTACGTGGGCTGGCTGGGGTCCTGGCGCACTCTATATAAGCCACCCCCCTCCACAGGTAGAAGGGTTCGCACCCCTGTAATTCATACACATATAATCCTGTCGACCGCATCCGGGCTCCGAAACGTAGGGCTGTTACTTCCTCCGAGAAGGGCCTGAACTCGTAAACTCGTGCGTACCAACTACTCCATAGCTAGGATCTTGCCTCTCCATACCTACCCCCCATTCTACTGTCAGACTTAGAACCACGACAATAAAAGATATTACTCATATAAATAGAACAATCATTATTCTCTGATTTAAATGGATAACCGTCTCGCATCAAACAAGATCCAGATATAATTTTCATGCTCAACGCTGGCGCCAAATAACAATTATTCAAGTCTAAAACTAATCCCGACGGTAGATATAGAGGTAGCGTGCCGAGGGCGATTACATCGAATTTGGAACCATTTCCCACGTGCATCATCATCTCGTCCTTAGCCAATCTTCGCTTAATCTGTAGCCCCTGTTTCGAGTTGCAAATATGAGCAACAAAACCAGTATCAAATACCCAGGCGCTACTACGAGCATTAGTAAGGTACACATCAATAACATGTATATCAAATATACCTTTCACTTTGCCATCCTTCTTATCCGCCAAATACATGGGGCAGTTCCGCTTCCAGTGACCAGTCCCTTTGCAGTAGAAGCACTCAGTCTCAGGCTTAGGTCCAGACTTGGGCTTCTTCACTTGAGCAGCAACTTGCATGCTGTTCTCCTTGAAGTTCCCCCTCTTCCCTTTGCCCTTTTTCCTGAAACTAGTGGTCTTGTTAACCATCAACACTTGATGCTCCTTCTTGATTTCTACCTCCGCAGCCTTTAGCGAAGAGCTCGGGAATAGTCTTCTCCATCCCTTGCATATTATAGTTCATCATGAAGCCTTTATAGCTTGGTGGCAGTGATTGAAGAACTCTGTCAATGACAATATCATCAGGAAGATTAACTCCCAGCTGAGTCAAGTGGTTGTGGTACCCAGACATTCTGAGTATGTGTTCACTGATAGAACTATTCTCCTCCATCTTGTAGCTATAGAACCTGTTGGAGACTTCATATCTCTCAACTCGGGCATTTGCTTGAAATATTAACTTCAACTCCTGCAAATCTCATATGCTCCATGACGTTCAAAACGTCTTTGAAGTCCCGATTCTAAGCCGTAAAGCATGGCACACTATATTGGAAGTATTAGACCCAGACACGATGCACAATTATCGTGGCGCTCTGAAGTCAATTTCCACATTAATGTATTCACACTTAGAGTGTATGTCTTCATTGATTGAAGATATACATTACTTCGTGCATTGCGCATCTAAGTCATCAAACTGCATAAGTGTTAGGATGTGTGCCTAATCACAAGACATTCGAGGATTCCAAGATATTTAGCTCACACCGCAACTTGCAAAACCTTTTCTCATCCAAGGGCTTAGTGAAGATATCAGCCAACTGCTCTTCTGTCTTGACGTGAATGATATCAATATCTTCTTTCATAACATGATCTACGAGAAAGTGATGGCGAATTTCAATGTGCTTTGTCTTGAGTGCTGAACTGGATTATTGGCAATCTTGATAGCGCTTTCATTATCGCGAGAGAGTGGCACATGCTTGAGATGGATGCCATAGTCCTTAAGAGTTTGCTTCATCCACGAAGCGAGCGCAGAAGATCCAAAGAACAATGTATTCAGATTCAGCGGTTGACGATGATACGGTTCTACTTCTTTGAAGACCAACAGACAAGAGATCGACCCAGAAAGTGACATGTGCCTGATGTAGACTTGCGATCCACCTTGTCACCAGCATAATCAGCATCCGTAAATCCAACCAGATCGAACTCTGAGCCCTTTGGATACCATAATCCTAGTGTTGGGCTGTAAGCCAAATATCGAAGAATTCGCTTCACAGCTAAGTGATGCGACTCCTTTGGTGCCGCTTGGAATCGGGCACACATGCGAACACTAAGCATGATATCTGGCCTAGATGCACATAAGTAAATAAAGAGCCAATCATGGAGCGGTATACCTTTTGATCAAAATCTTTACCATTGGCGTCGGGGCTTAGCTGACTTTTGGTTGGCATTGGCATCGTGTATCCTTTGCAGTCTTGCATTCCAAACTTCTTCAGACAATCTTTGAGATATTCTTCTTGAGATATGAAGATGTCGTTGCGTTGCTAACGGATTTGAAGACCGAGAAAGAACTTCAGCTCTCCCATCATGGACATTTGATATTGTTCTTGCATCATGTGAGCAAATTCATCACTGTATTTCTTGTTGGTGCAGCCGAAGATAATGTCATCCACATAGATTTGGCACACAAACAGTTCACCGTCATATGTCTTCGTGAAGAGAGTGGGATCTAGAGAACCAGGTTTGAAGCCTTTGCTCTTCAGGAAGTCTTTGAGTGTGTCATACCAAGCACGAGGGGCTTGTTTGAGGCCATACAGTGCCTTGTTGAGCTTGTACACCATATCAGGATGTTTTGGGTCTTCAAAGCCAGGTGGTTGTGCAACATATACTTCTTCTTCAATCTTTCCATTGAGAAAGGTACTCTTCACATCCATTTGATACAGAAGGATGTTACGATGATTTGCATAGGCTAGTAGTATGCGAATGGCTTCAAGCCTAGCCAATGGAGCAAATGTTTCATCAAAGTCAATTCCTTCAACTTGTGTGTATGCTTGAGCAACGAGTCGTGCTTCGTTTCTGACTACTTGACCATGCTCGTCTTGTTTGTTGTGATATATCCATTTTGTGCCTATTATGTTGTGCTTGCGAGGATCAGGACGCTTGACTAATTCCCACACATTGTTCAGCTCAAACTGTTGAAGCTCTTCTTGCATAGCTTGAATCCATTCAGGTTCCATGAAGGCTTCAGCAACTTTCTTGGGTTCAGAGATTGAGACAAATGCAAAGTGCCCGCAGAAATTTGCTAGCTGTGTTGCTCTTGAATGAGTGAGTGGACCGGGTGCATTGATGCTATCGATTATCTTCTCTATTTGTACTTCATTTGCAACACGAGGATGAACTGACGAGGATTTTGCTCCTGTTGAACATTGTCATTATTTGGAGGATTGTCTTCAGGCTGAGCAATGTCTTCAGGTTGATCAGGTGCAGAAATAATAAGTTCCTCTTCAGGCTGGGCATCTGATGGTATGATCTCTCCTGTTCCCATTAGCTTGATTGATTCACTGGCAGGTACTTCATCTAGCACATTTGGCAGGTGATCTCTTTGCGAGCCGTTAGTTTCATCGAACCACACATCCACAGTTTCAATCACTGTATAGTGAAAGAGGTTGAAGAATCCATAACCAAGCATAAAACCCTCATGTGCTTTCGGTGCAAATTTTGAAGTGTGATGTGGATCCTTGATCCAGCACCTAGCACCAAATACTCTGAAGTAGCTTACGTTTGGCTTCTTACCAGTTAGAAGCTCATAGGATGTTTTCTTCAGAAGCTTGTGAAGATAAACACGGTTGATGACATGGCATGTAGTATCAATGGCTTCAGGCAAAATTTTCTTGGAGTCTTGTATTCGTCAAGCATCATCCGAGCCATCTCAATAAGGGTTCTGTTCTTGCGCTCCATGATGCCATTCTACTGAGGTGTGTAGGGAGCAAAAAACTCATGAGTGATGCCTAAGGTGTCAAGATAAAGGTCAAGGCTTGTGTTCTTGAATTCTGTGCCGTTGTCACTCCTAATGTGCTTGATCTTGACGCCATAGTTGTTCATGGCGTGGTTGGCGAAGCATCTAAAGACATCCTGCACTTCAGTCTTGAAGAGAATTATGTGCACCCAAGTGTATCTTGAATAATCATCAACAATAACGAAACCATAGAGACAAGCAGTTGCAGTGAGAGTAGAGTAGTGAGTGGGACCAAACAAGTCCATGTGGAGCAACTCAAAAGGTCTAGATGTAGTCATGATTGTCTTGAGGATGCTTGGCCCTTGTCATCTTCCCACTTCACAAGCACCACATAGATGATCTTTCTTGAACTTGGCGCCTTCAATGCCTATGGCGTGCTTCTTCTTGGCGAGTGTGTAGGTTCCTCATGCCAGCATGCCCTAGCCTCCGATGCCAGAGCCAGCACTCTGAAGCCTTTGCTAGAAGACATACGGCCATCTGTGGTCCTGCTGAGAAGTCTACCATGTACATATCATCTTTTCTGTACCCTTCGAAGACTTGCTTTTACCAGTGTCAGCAAATGTGATGTGACTTCTATCACATGGACGTAAGTTTGAGTCCATGAGAAGACTTCGATCACCAGTCATGTGGTTAGTGCATCCGCTGTCCATAATCCATTCTGAAGCACGAGGTGTCGTACCCTACAGTGCAGTTAGGAGGATAGGCTTCACAAAGAGTATTGTGAAGCATAAACATTTGATGCACAAGAGGATTATTAAAGCTCAGATCAAGGTTAGGACTGATAGTATGACTGGCAAGCGGTTCAGGAATGAAATACATAGTAAGACAATTTGGGCATTTTATCTTGCGTCCCATAATGTGTTTTAGGTCCCCAACAATAGCATCGGATGCCTTTGATTTCCGGCTGGAGACCTTTCCCTGCAAAAGAAAGTTAATTCTTCTTAACCACCCACATCTTCAGGGGTGGCTTAGAAGCAATGAGTCTAAGTGCAGCATCTGAGAACTTCGGCTTTGGAGCCCTAGCAAATAGCCTTGCAGGAGAGGAACGATACTCATGTGAATAAGCAGAAAAGTTCTTAGTTCTATGAACATAGCAATTTGAAGACACACGCTCATATTCATAAGTCTGAGTATGGTTTCCCAGCAAAACATTGGCGTTAGGGTGACTCAGGTGAGTCTTGTATCTGTATGAAGCCTTTGGGTCATATGAAGCCATAGGTCTGGGGTTTGTCTTCTTCCTTGGTGGTGTCATGATGACATTCACAGGAAGATTCTCAATGCGCTATTTAGGTACCCAGATCTTCTTCATAGGTGATCCATTCCTGCAGTTAGTACCAATATACCTGGCAAACACTTCACCATTCTGATTCTTAAACAGTTTATAGTTTGCATCAAAGGATTCATCAATGATAATAGGGTTAGCGCAAGTGAAACCAGATAAGGTTAATGGATCTATTGAAGATTCCTTTGCAGCAACCCATGTGGTTTTGGGTACTGCTCTGGCTTCCAGTACGACCCATCAACATTCATTTTCCTCTCGAACCCAATACCCTCTTTTCTAGGGTTTCGGTTCAGAATCTGCTTTTTTAGGACATCACATAATGTCTGATGCCCTTTGAGGCTTTTGTACATCCCTGTTTCAAGCAATGTCTTCAATATAGCATTTTCATTTGCAACAGCAGTGGCATCCTCCACAGAGGGGTTAGTTACCACATCGATGGTTGAAGATATTGAAACAGTAGCAGTAGTAGAACACTCAGCAACAGAATTAGCGTTATCACGCTCAAGACATTTTAAACATGGTGGTTCAAATCCTTCCTGAGCGGGACTGATCTATTGAGCGCGAAGTGACTCGTTCTCCTTTTGAAGATCTTCATGATCCGATCTCAATTTCTCAAGTTCCTGCTTCCTTTGAAGATAATCGTAGGAAAGCTTTTCATGAGATGTTGAGAGGGTTTCATGACGACCTTCAAGTTCCTGGTACTTAACATGAAGATTTTTTATGTCTTAAATTAAGGACTGAGTCTTAGTCATTTCCACGTCCAACAGGTCATCGCTTTTGTCTAACAGTTTTTGAATATGTTCCATAGCTTTCTGTTGTTCAGTTGCAATTTTAGCAAGTGTTTTGTAGCCGGGTTTGGATTCACAATCTGAGTCATCTTCACTTGATGTTTGAAAGTAAGCATCGCGTGAGTTTACCTTGGCACCGCGTGCCATGAAGCAGTAAGTGGGAGCGGAGTCGTCCTTGTCACTGACATCAGCGTTGGTGATGGATACATTGTCTTCAGTGTTGAAGATGGACTTGGCAACGTAGGTTGAAGCTAAAGCCAGACTTGCAACGCCAGAGTCAGACTCCTCCTCAAACTCCACCACTTCTGCCTCCTCAGAAGCAAACTCCTCTGAATCCATTTCCTTTCCAACAAAAGCACGAGCCTTGCCAGACGAACTTTTCTTGTGAGATGAAGGCTTGGAAGTTGACTTGGAAGAAGATTTTGAGTATTTCTTCTTCTTCTTGTCATCAGAATCATATTCCTTGCTCTTCTTCTTTTTCTTCTCATTGTCCCACTGTGGACACTCAGAGATGTAGTGACCAGGTTTCTTGCACTTGTGACAGGTTCTCTTCTTGTGGTCATTGGAAGAAGCTTCATCATTTCTTGAACTGGATTGTGAAGACTTTCTGAAGCCTTTCTTCTTAGTGAACTTCTGGAACTTCTTCACAAGCATAGCAAGCTCCTTTCCAAGGTCTTGACTTCACCGAACTGCAATGATTCTTCTTCGATGAGGAAACAGCCTTTGCCTTCAAAGCGCGAGTTCGGCCATAGTTGGGACCATAGATATCTCTTTTCTCAGATAGCTGGAACTCATGTGTGTTGAGCCTCTCAAGTATGTCAGATGGATCGAGTGTCTTGAAGTCAGGGTGTTCTTGAATCATAAGAGCTATAGTGTCAAATGAGATGTCAAGAGATCTCAGAAGCGTCTTGACGATTTCATGCTTGGTGATCTCAGTGGCGCCGAGAGCATGAAGCTCGTTTGTGATGTCAGTGAGACGATCAAACGTTAGTTGGACATTTTCATTGTCATTTCTCTTGAAGCGATTGAAGAGGTTGCGTAGGACACTGATTCTTTGATCTCTCTGAGTTGAAACACCTTCATTGACCTTGGAGAGCCAGTCCCAGACTAGCTTCGACGTTTCCAAGGCACTCACATGGCCATACTGCCCTTTGGTCAGATGACCACAGATGATGTTCTTCGCAGTAGAATCGAGTTGAATGAACTTCTTGACATCAGCAGCGGTGACGCCTTCACCAGTCTTGGGAACGCCGTTTTTGACGACATACCACAGATCGACATCAATGGCTTCAAGATGCATACGCATCTTATTCTTCCAGTAGGAATATTCAGTGCCATCGAAGATAGGGCACGCAACGGAGACTTTGATTATCCCTGCAGTCGACATAGCTAAAACTCCAGGTGGTTAAACCGAATCACACAGAACAAGGGAGTACCTTGCTCTGATACCAATTGAAAGTGCTAGTTATCGACTAGAGGGGGGGCGATTAGGTGATTTTTATGAAAGTCTTCAAAACATGAAAGTTTCGAAGACAAACACGAAAACAGGACCTATAAACATGCAACGGAAGATGAACTACACTAGACAAGCCATAGTCAGACAAGTATGAAACTAAAGCATGATGACTGATAGCAGCTAGGTAGTAGGATCAGGATGGAAGATAGTATGAAGCCAATCAGAACAAGTAGTCACACAGTGAAGTCAAACAGGCATAGCAATCAGGCAATGACTTCACAAAGACGAACTGTAAGTAAGGAGAGTAAGAGATAGAACCAGTGTGTTGTGAAGACAAGGATTTGTTCGACCAGTTCCAGTTGTTGTGACAACTGTACGTCTGGTTAGGGAGGCTGAGATTGAACTCAGAAGACCGTGTCTTCACCTTATTCCCCTTGAGCTAAGGACACACAGTCCTCGCCTAATCACTCTAGTAAGTCTTCAAGGTAGACTTCCAAACCTTCCCAGACTTCGTTCACCGGCAATCCACAATTACTCTTGGATGCACAGAACGCGACGCCTAACCGGCTGGAGGATTCACAGTCCTCAAGTGTAACAAGTCTTCAGATCACGCGACAGAAAGACTTCAGCGATGCCAAACACTCTTTGGGCTCTGGGTGTTTTGGGCTTTGTCCTCACAAGGATTTCTCTCTCTCAAAAGCCTCGGAGGTGGGTTGCTCTCAAACAACAAAAGACGTGCACTAACTCTGAGCGGCCACCAATTTATGGTGTAGGGGGTGGGCTATTTATAGCCACTGGGCAACCCGACTTGATTTGTCCGAAATGACCCTGGGTCACTAAGGAACTGACACGTGTCACAATGGTCAGATTTCAAACACAGGCGACAGCTTGACTTGGGCTACAAGTAAAGCTGACTTATCCGACTCTAGATAAGATTTGCTCTCATTGTCTTCGCTCGAAGACATAGGATTTTGGTTGAGCATCACTTCAGTCACTCTGACTTTGTTCACTTGGACCCCACTTAAAAGTGCGGTGGTTCCTATGACTCAACAAAGAAGAAAAGAAACAACAAAACTGCTAAGTCTTCGCGCTCCATAGTCTTCACTCAATGTCTTCTTCTGTCATAGTCTTCCATGTGAATATCTTCATGTACCACCATTATCTTCAATGTCTTCATACATTTTTAGGGGCCATCTCCGGTAGGTAAACCGAATCAAGGAGGGACTACTACCTGTGTTATCCTGCAATTCTCACAAACACATTAGTCCCTCAACCACGTTTGTCGTCAATACTCCAAAACCAAACAAGGGGTGGCACTAGATGCACTTACACATTTGCTTGAAATATTAACTTCAACTCCTTCAAATCTCACATGCTCCATGACGTTCAAAACGTCTTTGAAGTCCCGATTCTAAGCCGTAAAGCATGGCGCACTGAACTATCGAGTAGTCATCAAATTTGCTTTGCAAAACATTCATAACATCTGGAGTTGCTCCTGCAGCGGGTCTTGCACCTGGCGGTGCTTCTAGGACGTTATTCTTCTGTGCAGCAATGAGGATAATCCTCAAGTTATGGACCCAGTCCGTGTAATTGCTACCATCATCTTTCAACTTAGCTTTCTCTAGGAACGCATAAAATTCAAGGGAACGGTAGCACGGGCCATTGATCTACAACAACATAGACATGCAAAATACTATCAGGTACTGATGTCTACTATGCAACTTTATTTTTGTAGACACGTGTTGGGCCTCCAAGCGCAGAGTTCTGTAGGACAGCAGCAATTTTCACTCAAGTGGATGACCTAAGGTTTATCAATTCGTGGGAGGTGTAGGATGAAGGTGGTCTCTCTCAAACGACCCTGCAACCAAATACAAGAAATCTCTTGTGTCCCCAACACACCCAATACAATGGCAATTTGCATAGGTGCACTATTTCGACAAAGAGATGGTGATAAAAGTGTAATATTGATGGTAGAAATATGTTTTTATAATCTGAATAAATAAAAGAAGCAAGGTAGTAATTAGTAAACGGGCACAAAAACGGTATTGCAATGCTTAAAAAGGAGGCCTAGGGTCCGTACTTTCGCTAGTGCAATCTCTCAACAATGCTAACATAGTTGGATCATATGATTATCCCTCAAAGTGTAATAAAGAATCACTTCCGAGTTCCTATTAGCGGAGAACAAAATATAGGAATTTCTTGTAGGGCACGAAACTACCTCAAAGCTATTCTTTCCATTCGATCTATTCAAGAGTTTGTACTACAATAACACAAAGCTATTTTTTCTGTTCGATCTATCCTAGAGTTTGTACAAGAATAACACCAAAGCAAATTCATATTCATAATACAATCCACACAAAGAACTATAAAGAGACCCCAAAGTTTCTGTCGGAGAAAAACGTGCATCAACCCCTATGCATAGATTACCCCAATATCACCGCGGGAATCCATAAGTTGAATGACATAACACATATCAAGTGAATCGATAGATACCCCAATTGTCACCTCAAGTATTCATATTGCGAGATATATATCATGTGTTCTCATCTCTGAATATTCGACCCGACAAGACAAAACTTCAAAGAGTAAAGATTCAATCCATCATAACAAGAGTATAGAGGGTAGAAACATCATATAATCCGACTTTATTAACAAAGCCCATGATAGAGATCACGAGAGAGAGAGAGAGAGATTAAACACATAGCTACTGGTACAAACCCTCAGCCCCGAGGGTGGACTACTCCCTCCTCATCGTGGTGGCCCTCGGGATGATGAAGATGGCCACCGGAGATGATTCCACCCCTCCGGAAGGGTGCCGGAACGGGTCTAGATTGCTTTTCGGTGGCTACGGAGCCCTTCGGCGGTGGAACTTCTGATCTAGGTTAACCCCGATGGGTTTCGGAATATTTGGGGATTTATAGTGCAAAGAGGGGGTGCGGGGGGCCACCGAGGTAGGCATAAGCCACCTGGGCGCGCCAGGGGTGCCTGACGCGCCCTGGTGGGTTGTGCCCCCATCGGGGCACCCCCCAGGTGCTGCTCTGGCCCAATGGATTGCTTCTGGTCCATAAAGTATCCCCGTGGAGTTTCGTTGCGTTTGGACTCCGTTTGATATTGATTTCCTGTGATGTAAAAAACAAGCAAAAAACGGCAACTAGCACTGGGCACCGGGTCAATAGGTTAGTCCCAAAAAATGATATAAAGTTGCTATAAAATGATTGTGAAACACCCAAGAATGATAAAATAACAGCATGAATACTTCATAAATTATAGATACGTTGGAGACGTATCAGCATCCCCAAGCTTAATTCCTACTTGTCCTCGAGTAGGTAAATGATAAAGGAAATAATTTGTGAAGTGTGAATGCCAGCAAAGTGCATAAGTTTTATCAATAATAATTTCAATCACTTTTCCTAGCATCATAACAGCAATACTTTCTTATAAAACTTCTCATGTTATAGTAGCAACTAATTCACATGTTAAGGTTCAAACAATGAATTCTCTTGAAACTCAACAACCTATGTTCTGAGTCACCAAGCAATTACAATTCAAATTATTCAACGGAGTTTAAGTAAGAGCTCCACATACTCAACTATCATATAGTCTTCTATGATTGCTAACACTCACCGCATACACATGAGCAAAACGTTTCAACCAGACACATAGAAAGATAGGGGCTTATTGTTTTGCCTCCCAATGTATTCACCTCAAGGGTGATGTCAACAATAATAACTCATGCCACCCATATTCAACTGGACATATGTGCCTAGATCTTTCCTCACCACATGATGCTTGCCAAAGGAGAACAATAAAAAGGAATAGAGAGAAAAACTTTGACTCTTTGCATAAAAGTAAATACTGAAAAGTAAAAGATAGTCCCTTCGCAGAGGGAAGCAGAGGTTGCCATGCACTTATTTGTTTGTATGATCAACCCCTTAGTGCAAAAGAATGTCACGTTATATTGCCCCTTATGATAGCAACCTTTATTATGCAGCCTATCGCTTTTATTCTTTGCCATCACAAGTTCGTAGAACGCTCAATTTTCTCTTACACTAAATGATCTAGCACTTTTAGAAGCAATTTTTATTGCCTTATTGCACCGATGACAACTTTCTTGAAGGATCTTGCTCGATCCTTAGGTAAGTATGGTGGACTCTTGAAAATAAGATTTGGGTTTAAGGGTTTTTGGATGCACAAGTAGTATCTCTACTTGGTGCGGAATTTTTGGCTAGCAAAGATGGGGGGCAAGCACCACATGTTGAACGATCTATGACAATATAACTTCTATGTGAATATGAACAAACACAAATCATTATTTTGTCTTCCTTGTCCAACGTCAACAATTTTGGCATATAATATATTGATGGGGGCTCACAATCACAAAAGATTTCTAGGATAGTGTATGTGCATGTGAAAGTTCTCTTCCTTATACTAATTATTCGTGAATTGCTTGTATGACCAAAATTGTGATTGTCAAGCCTAAAAAGATTTCACTTTCGAAACCCAATGTGAAGCCACCACTGCTACCTCTTGAGCATGCGTTGGTTTTCCCTTGAAGAGGAAAGGGTGATGCAGCAAAGTAGTGTAAGTATTTCCCTCAGTTTTTGAGAACCAAGGTATCAATCCAGTAGGAGACTACACGCAAATCGCCTAGTACCTGCACAAACAATCAAGAACCTTGCAACCAACGCGATAAAGGGGTTGTCAATCCCTTCACGGCCACTTGCAAAAGTGAGATTTGTAAAGATAATAAGATAAATATTTTTGGTATTTTTGTTGTATAGATTGGAAAATAAAGATTGCAAAATAAACGGCGACAGAAATAGCTAGTTGACGGGAAACTAATATGATGTAAAATAGACCAGGGGGCATAGGTTTCACTAGTGGCTTCTCTCAAGATAGCATATATTACGGTGGGTGAACAAATTACTGCTGAGCAATTGATAGAAAAGTGCATAGTTATGATGATATCTAAGGCAATGATCATCAATATAGGCATCACGTCCGTGTCAAGTAGACCGAAACGATTCTGCATCTACTACTATTACTCCACACATCGACCGCTATCCAGCATGCATTAAGAGTATTAAGTTCATAAACTCAATCAATATGATATAAACCCCATCTTTTTATCCTCGATGGCAACAATACAATACGTGTCGTTTCCCTTTCTGTCACTTGGATCGTGCACCGCAAGATTGAACCCAAAGCTAAGCACTTCTCCCATTGCAAGAAAGATCAATCTAGTAGGCCAAACGAAACCGATAATTCGAAGAGACTTGCAAAGATATCAAATCATGCATATAAGAATTCAGAGAAGAACCAAATAATATTCATAGATAATCAAGTTCATAAACCCACAATTCATCGGATCTCGGCAAACACACCGCAAAAAAGTATTACATCGAATAGATCTCCAAGAACATCGAAGAGAACTTTGTATTGAGATCCAAAGAGAGAGAAGAAGCCATCTAGCTAATAACTATGGACCCGAAGGTCTGTGGTAAACTACTCACACATCATCGGAGAGGCTGTGGTGTTGATGTAGAAGCCCTCCGTGATCGAATCCCCCTCCGGCGGAGTGCCGGAAAAGGCCCCAAGATGGGATCTCACGGGTACAGAAGGTTTCGGTGGTGGAGAAGTGGTTTCGTGGCTCCTCTGGATATTTTCAGGGTATAAGAGTATATATAGTTGAAAGAAGTAGGTCGGTGGAGCTACGAGGGGCCCACGATGGTGGGAGCGCACCTACCCCCCCTGGGCGCACCCTCCTGTCTCGTGGCTGCCTCGTTGCTTCCTAGACTTCCACTCCAAGTCTCCTGGATTGCGTTTGTTCCAAAAAAGATCCTCGCGAAGGTTTCGTTCCGTTTGGATTCCATTTGATATTCCTTTTCTGTGAAACACTGAAATAGGCAAAAAAACAACAATTTGCACTGGGCCTTCGGTTAATAGGTTAGTCCCAAAAATAATATAAAAGAGCATAATAAAGCCCATTAAACATCCAAAACAGATAATATAATAGCATGGAACAATCTAAAACTATAGATACGTTGGAGACGTATCAACATCCCCAAGCTTAATTCCTGCTCGTCCTCGAGTAGGTAAATGATAAAAACAAAATGTTTGATGTGGAATGCTACCTAACATAATTTTTCAATGTAATTCTCTTTAATGTGGCATGAATGTTTAGATCCAAAAGATTCTAGACAAAGTTTTAATATTGACATAAAAATAGTAATACTTCAAGCATGCTAACCAAGAAATTATGTCCTACCAAAATAACATAGCCAAAGAAAGCTTATCCCTACAAAATCATATAGTTTGGCCATGCTTCATTTTCGTCACACAAAATGCTCCCATCATGCACAACCCCGATGACAAGCCAAGCAATTGTTTCATACTTAGCCTTTTCAAACTCTTTCAACTTTTACACAATATATGAGTGCAAGCCATGGACATAGCACTATGGGTGGAATAGCATATGATGATGGAGGTTGTTTGAGAAGACAAAAAGGGAGAAAGTCTCACATTGATGCGGGTAATCAACGGGCTATGGAGATGCCCATCAATTGATGTCAATGCAAGGACTAGGGATTGCCATGCAACATATGCACTAGAGCTATAAATATATGAAAGCTCAACAAAAGAAACTAAGTGGGTGTGCATCCAACTTGCTTGCTCCCGAAGACCTAGGGCATTTTGAGGAAGCCCATCATTGGAATATACAAGCCAAGTTCTATAATGAAAAATTCCCACTAGTATATGAAAGTGATCAAATAAGAAACTATCTACCATGAAGATCATGGTGCTATTTTGAAGCACAAGTGTGGAAAAAGGATAGTAACATTGTCCCTTCTCTCTTTTTCTCTCATTTTTTTGTTTTTGTTTGGGCTTCTTTGGCCTCTCTTTTTTATTTGGGCTTCTTTGGCCTTTTTTATTTTTCGTCCGGAGTCTCATCCTGACTTGTGGGGGAATCATAGTCTTCATCATCCTTTCCTCACATGGGACAACGTTCTAATAGTGGAAATCATCACACTTCTATTTACTTACAACTCAAGAATTACAACTCGATACTTAGAACAAAATATGACTCTACGTGAATGCCTCTGGCAGTGTACCGGGATATGCAATGAATCAAGAGCGACATGTATGAAAGAATTATGAAGGTGGCTTTTCCACAAATACGATGTCAACTACATGATCATGCAAAGCAATATGACAATGATGGAGCGTGTCATAATAAACGGAACGGTGGTAAGTTGCATGGCAATATATCTCGGAATGGCTATGGAAATGCCATAATAGGTAGGTATGGTGGTTGTTTTGAGGAAGATATAAGGAGGCTTATGTGTGATAAAGCGTATCATATCACGGGATTTGGATGCACCCGCGAAGTTTGCACCGACTCTCGTGGTGAGAAAGGGCAATGCACGAACCGAAGAGGCTAGCAATGATGGAAGGGTGAGAGTGCGTATAATCCATGGACTCAACATTAGTCATAAATAACTCACATACTTATTGCAAAAATCTACAAGTCATCAAAACTAAGCACTACGCGCATGCTCCTAGAGGGATAGATTGGTAGGAAAAGACCATCGCTCGTCCCCGACCGCCACTCATAAGGAAAGCCATCAAAGAACACCACATGCTTCAAATTTGTCACACAATGTTTACCATACGTGCATGCTACGGGACTTGCAAACCTCAACACAAGTATTTATCAATTCCACAATTACCCAACTAGCATGACTCTAACATTACCACCTTTATATCTCAAAACAACTATCAAGTATCAAACTTATCATAGTATTTAATGCACTCTATATGAAAGTTTTTATTATACCCATCTTGGATGCCTATCATATTAGGACTAATTTTATAGCCAAAGCAAATTACCATGCTGTTCTAAAAGACTCTCAAAATAATATAAGTGAAGCATGAGAGATCAATAATTTCTATAAAATAAAACCACCACCATGCTCTAAAAAGGTATAAGTGAAGCACTAGAGCAAAATTATCTAGCTCAAAAGATATAAGTGAAGCACATAGAGTATTCTAATAAATTCCGATTCATGTGTGTCTCTCCAAAAGGTGTGTACAGCAAGGATGATTGTGGTAAACTAAAAAGCAAAGACTCAAATCATACAAGACGCTCCAAGTAAAACACATATCATGTGGTGAATAAAAATATAGCCTCAAGTAAAGTTACCGATAGACGAAGACGAAAGAGGGGATGCCTTCCGGGGCATCCCCAAGCTTAGGCTTTTGGTTGTCCTTGAATTTTACCTTGGGGTGCCTTGGGCATCCCCAAGCTTAGGCTCTTGCCACTCCTTATTCCAAAATCCATCAAATCTTTACCCAAAAACTTGAAAACTTCACAACACAAAACTTAAACAGAAAATCTCATGAGCTCCGTTAGAGAAAGAAAACAAAAGACTACTTTAAGGTACTGTAATGAACTTATTATTTATTTATATTGGTGTTAAACCTACTGTATTCCAACTTCTCTATGGATTATAAACTATTTTTTTGGCCATAGATTCATCAAAATAAGCAAACAACACACGATAAACAGAATCTGTCAAAAACAGAACAGTCTATAGCAATCTGTAACTTTCGAATACTTCTGTAACTCCAACAATTCTGAGAAATTAGGAAGTCCTAAGAAATTTGTTTATTAATCTTCTGCAAAAAGAATAAACTGAAAATCACGTTCCTGTTATTTATGAAAATTATTTTCGTGCTCACAAAAGATTTTGTTTTTCAGCAAGATCAAATTAACTATCACCGTAGGTTATCCTAAAGGTATTACTTGGCACAAACACTAATTAAAACACAAAAACACATCTAACCAGAGGCTAGATGAATTATTTATTACTAAACAGGAACTAAAAGCAAGGAACAAAAATAAAATTGGGTTTCCTCCCAACAAGTGCTATCATTTAACGCCCCTAGCTAGGCATTGAGATTTCGATGATGCTCACATGAAAGACAAGAATTGAAGCGCAAAGAGAGCATCATGAAACACGTGACAAACACATGTAAGTATAACATACTTCCTATGCATATGCATCTTATAGGCAAACAAATTAGCAAGGCAAGCAAGATCTAGCATATGCAAGGAATAAGAAAGAAACAATAGCAATCTCAACATAACGAGAGGTAATTTAGTAACATGAAAATTTCCACAACCATATTTTCCTCCTCATAATAATTACACGTGGGACCATACTCCAATTCAACAATATATCTATCACATAAAATTTTCTCTTCATGATCCACATGCATGCAAAGTTGACACTCTTCCGAAATAGTGGGATTATCATAAAATAAAGTCATGACCTCTCCGAACCCACTTTTCAAAAATTTCATAAGATTGAATATTCTCCAAATATGTGAGATCTAAAGTCGACACTCTTCCAAACCCATTTTCAATATTATTGCAAACACTATTATCAATCTCATATTCATCATGGGGCTTAAATAAATTTTCAAGATCATAAGAAGAATCACCACAATCATTTAGAAACATTACGACCGAGCACTAATCCAGCCCTCTCAGACCATTGGCGTTTTCAACCCTCGGATCTACTGTTCTGTATGCTCTTGGCTGTTGGATGCACCTTCAGGGCTGCTGGGAGCGCTACACGGAGTGGCCGATGCTCCGGTAACAAAATCAGCGATCCATTGTTATTTGGGCCAGCTGGGCCAATTCCAATCTCCGTAGCTTCTCACGAGAATAAAAAACGGTTGGGCAAAGCGGTGGGTGCGACTGTGCGCATGCCTGGTCCGTGTGGTATTGCGGGGACGAGCCCAAGGTGCGGCAGGGATAGCAGCGAACCGTCTCTGTCGATTGAAATCCTGTACCCGGTGATTGAGGAAGAAAATCAATGTTGCCATACTTTAATGGTGGGTGATTGCAGGTCATTTACCATGTCCATCTGTGCTCTTTCTTAATCCATGCGTGTCCATATAGTTTTCCTCCGCCTTGTTCTTCCTTCCCTACCCTTTCGTCACTTCATCTTCTCCGCTCCCACCTTTCCCAGTTCTTTCTCCCTCAAATCTCAAACTCATCTTTATTGATCATGCTGTTTCTACTCTCTGGATGCAGATGCTCTGAATTGTGACGGACTCGAGCTCATCTTCCCTGATGGATCTGTGGAGAGGCAGCGACCATGGTGGGCGTGAGGTCGCAGCGATAGCGGTGGTGGTGACTTTCCCGGTGGAGTTGACAAGAGGCCGACGAGGGTGGGGCTTAGGCGATGGCGGCGGCGGATGCTTCGGCGCGAGGAGCTTCTTCACTACCCTTGTCGCTATCTCGCAGCAGGTCTGGTCAATTTCGACCTCCATCTTGTGCAGATCCATCCATATCGAACTGGCATCATCCTGTTGTTCCTGATTACCTGTGAGGGTGTGACTGCTCATATATGTTATAATTTATGGTACAAGGTGTCTTGTCCAGGATTGCTGCCAATGGTTCACATTCTAGAGCAGACGCATGATGAATTAGAATTATCTACCTGCTCTTGGTATTCTAATTATATACCTATCAAGAGACTAACATTAATTCATTATTGTTCTATCTGGGAAGAAAACTGTCATTGTTAGTGCATCCAAATGTTTGATACGTGTTCTCTTATTGCTTCAAAAACAAAAAAGGGATTAACAGTGGATATAGATGATTGTTTCACATCCAAAAATGCATGGCCCGTAAATTCGAACTTACACCTTCCTCTCTACTGCTTTCAAAGATCTACATGTTAATACTAACTGAGGTAATTTAGGCCTGCTAGCAACAGGTGGAATCATTTGAGGTGCGCAGGAGCTACCCTTTTGCTATTCTGTTGCATTTATTTTTGTTCCATGGTGTTACTAGATTCCAATCATGCAATCGTTTAGGTTACAAAAGGAAAATCTTAGTGTGCCAGTTAACATGAAGAAGAATTCACGTGTTGCTCTAAGGTGTTATCAATATTTTCTCCTCCAAAATAGCTTCTAAACTAACCTAGGTACACATGCAAATTCCATGAAAATGTACTAACCAATTACCACCATTATAAAGTAATTTTTAGGGGGACAGGGAGCATTGGTTTGCTATGATTATTTATTTTGTTATAGAACATGCATGTAATACGCAATGCGGTATTGAAGATTATATGGTTGCTCCTTATGAAGCACATACACATGTGATATGCCATTATTATTTGTGAACAAACTTGTTGATAGTGTAATTGCCGATGATTCAGATTTCACACCATTTGGCTGCTCTACAGTAAGCGCACTGGTACACCTGTTTTCCCTGTTCTCAACATGTTCTGATACCAAAAGGTCCACGAAGATTTCAGTGTGATGTTTTTTCTAGCTTTGCAGTTTAGAACCTTCTCTTCAAGCTAATAAGAAGTAGCATGGACGATTTCAGGTAATCAAGCACCTGAGGTACAATTATTTCGGGTAATACGAAGTACCTTTATAAGTGACTCGAAGTTATGTGATTATAAACGTGACATGAAAATAATGTACTCAATACAACATAACCTTTATTACAATACTGACATATTTCTTTTCTGTCACATTTATAATCACATACCTTCCAAGTTTGTAGCATTGCACGAAGAAGCGTTGTTGATATGAAGTAGCTTTGTGACTTCACCCGCAAAAGAAAAGTAGCTTGTGACTTGTTATGTTGGATTGAAATTCATTATTATTTTTCTGTCACATTTACAATAACATAACTTCAAGTCTGTAGCATTGCCTCTTTAAATTTATATAAAATAAGTAAAGAATATATTAATTTTCTGTTTTCTCATATGATGGAATATGAAATAAAGCAGTGCAATCACAACAAATGAACGAAATAAAGCAGCACTGTCACAACAAGTGACCGCCCATCACATGTATGAGGATGGACCAAATTAGCTCAAAAAATTACTAATATATATAAAGCGCATGCTGGTATTAAAACAATATATAGTCTCTACATATATTTATATCAATCCTAACATTAGAATGCAAAAATATATGGGCGCAGCAACGCGCGCCATAATTGATCTAGTGATCATTGCAACAAGTAGTAGACAAAGCAACACTAGCATCCCCAAGCTTAGGGTTTTGCATATCATTAACACAATTGACATTAATAGAATTTATAATCACATCATTGCAATCATGCTTTTCATCGAAGGAACTACCAAGTATGGGTGCAATAGCAACGATCTCATGTTTAACATAAGGAACTATAGCAAATTCATCTTCATAAATATTTGCATCATGGCCACAATAATAGCAAGCATCATGTTCATCAAGGGACATTTCAATCAAATCATCGGAATCATCATTATCTATAGATTCATGCATATCATTATTTTCTTGCAAATCAATGGTCATTCTCTCAATAAATTCTTTGACATAGACATTATGAGCATAGTTTTCATAGCAATATTTAAGTATGTCAAAATTTTCAGATTCGTAGAGAGTAATATCGTACTTTTAATCAAAGAAGCAACTTCATAAGCACCCTTAAAAGCAACAAATTCTTCAATTTGTTCGATATCATAGTAACTATAAACACCCTTTGCATAAGAAGATGAGATTTCATTTTCATTAAACTCACAAAGGTAGGGAAGGTGTTTTTTAGGGTTCTTAGAGCAACAAGTAAAATCATAAATTTCACAAAGATTCCAAGCATAACACAGCAATCTATTTATTTGATCCCATAAGAGTCTCCCTTTTTCAGACAAACGGTGATGCACGAAATGAGCATGCTCACCTAAAGATTTCCCATCAACTAGGCTAGTTGGGGTTTTAGCACGAGCGCATAAGGATCGAAGATGATCCAAGTAGAACACTTTAAGTGGATCCATTTCAGATTTTTAGCAAGCAAGGATGCAAGCAAATAGAAGGCACGTGGAAACACAAACAGAAAGACATAAGGGAAGAAGGCGAAGAAAAGGCAAAGGTGAAGTGGGGGAGAGGAAAACGAGAGGCGAATGGCAAATAATGTAATGCGAGGGAGAAGGGTTTGTGATGGTACTTGGTATGTCTTGACTTGAGCGTAGATCTCCCCGGAACGGCGCCAGAAATCCTTCTTGCTACCTCTTGAGCATGCGTTGGTTTTCCCTTGAAGAGGAAAGGGTGATGCAGCAAAGTAGCGTAAGTATTTCCCTCAGTTTTTGAGAACCAAGGTATCAATCCAGTAGGAGACTACACGCAAATCACATAGTACCTGCACAAACAATCAAGAACCTTGCAACCAATGCGATAAAGGGGTTGTCAATCCCTTCATGGCCACTTGCAAAAGTGAGATCTGATAAAGATAATAGGATACATATTTTTGGTATTTTGGTTGTATAGATTGGAAAATAAAGATTGCAAAATAAACGGCGACAGAAATAGCTAGTTGACGGGAAACTAATATGATGTAAAATAGACCAGGGGGCGATAGGTTTCACTAGTGGATTCTCTCAAGATAGCATATATTACAGTGGGTGAACAAATTACTGCCGAGAAATTGATAGAAAAGTGCATAGTTATGATGATATCTAAGGCAATGATCACGAATATAGGCATCATGTCTGTGTCAAGTAGACCGAAACGATTCTGCATCTACTACTGTTACTCCACACATCGACCGCTATCCAGCATGCATCTAGAGTATTAAGTTCATAAGAACGGAGTAATGCATTAGGCAAGATGACATGATGTAGAGGGATAAACTCAAGCAATATGATATAAACCCCATCTTTTTATCCTCGATGGCAACAATACAATACATGTCGTTTCCCTTTCTATCACTGGGATCGAGCACCGCAAGATTGAACCCAAAGCTAAGCACTTCTCCCATTGCAAGAAAGATCAATCTAGTAGGCCAAACTAAACCGATAATTCATAGAGACTTGCAAATATATCAAATCATGCATATAAGAATTCAGAGAAGAACCAAATAATATTCATAGATAATCAAGTTCATAAACCCACAATTCATTGGATCTCGGCAAACACATCGCAAAAAAGTATTACATCGAATAGATCTCCAAGAACATCGAGGAGAACTTTGTATTGAGATCCAAAGAGAGAGAAGAAGCCATCTAGCTAATAACTATGGACCCAAAGGTCTATGGTAAACTACTCACACATCATCGAAGAGGCTATGGTGTTGATGTAGAATAGCTCCGTGATCGAATCCCCCTCCGGTGGAGCGCCGGAAAAGGCCCCAAGATGGGATCTCACGGGTACAGAAGGTTGCGGCGGTGGAAAAGTGGTTTAGTGGCTCCTCTGGATGTTTTCAGGGTATAAGAGTATATATAGGTGAAAGAAGTAGGTCGGTGGAGCTACGAGGGGCCCACGAGGGTGGGAGCGCACCAACCCCCCTGGGCGCGCCCTCCTGCCTCCTGGCTACCTCGTTGCTTCCTTGACTTCCACTCCAAGTCTTTTGGACTGCGTTTGTTCCAAAAAAAGATCCTCGCGAAGGTTTCGTTCCGTTTGATATTCCTTTTCTGTGAAACACTGAAATAGGCAAAAAAACAGCAATTTGCACTGGGCCTTCGGTTAATAGGTTAGTCCCAAAATTAATATAAAAGAGCATAATAAAGCCCATTAAATATCCAAAACAGATAATATAATAGCATGGAACAATCAAAATTATAGATACGTTGGAGACGTATCAACCACTAGGCATGATATAATTTCAACTTCATGGCATTCAACTTATTCAACAATTTACTCACAGGATATAAATGAAGCACAAGAGCAATTCCAAAGAAAAGAGCTTCGTTGACGGGATGTGAATGCCGCTTACTTAGCCTCCTTGGCAACTATTTGAGGACTCTATTTTATTTAAAAACTTTCAGATCTAAGTATTTTATTAAAACAGCAAGTAAAACAAAAATAAAATGACATTCCAAGGATAGCACAACTCATGTGAAGAAGCAAAAACTTAGGCTCAACCAATACTAACCGATAATTGTTGAAGAAGAAAGGTGGGATGCCTACCGGGGCATCTCCAAGCTTAGATGCTTGAGACTTATTGAAATATTGGCTTGGGATGCCTTGGGCATCCCCAAGCTTGAGCTTTTGTGTCTCCTTAATTCCTGTCATATCACGGTTTTCCTAAATCTCAAAAGCTTCATCCACACAAAACTCAACAAGAACTCGTGAGATAAGTTAGTATAAACCATTGCAAAAACCTTATCATTCTCTACTGTAGAAAATCACTAAAATTATTATTCAACATTGCATACTAAATGCCTCTGCATATTTAATACTCCTATCGTCAAATAGAATCATTAAACAACCAAACATATGCAAACAATGCAAATATAACAGCAATCTGCCAAAACAGTTTAGTCTGTAAAGAATGCAAGAGTATCAATACTTGTTCAACTCCAAACAATATGAAATTTTAACACACTGTAGAAAATTTATTAGATCTCATTTTGCAAAAAGTTTCAACATTTTATCAAATTCTAACTTTTCTTGGGAATTTTTGCCACATCGGTAAACTTTCTGTTTTCAAACAGCAACATGTATACTTGCAAGATAAGCATGGCAAAGGTTATCATTGCCACCTTTATTGAAATAAAAGATGCAAAAATTATTCTAAATAACAGCAAGAAAATCCTAACAAAATAAATTGATGCTCCAATAAAAACTCATGTCATGTGACGAATGAAAACATAGCTCCAAGTGAGGTTACCGATAATGTTGGAGACGAAAGAGGGGATGCCTTCCGGGGCATCCCCAAGCTTAGTTTCTTGGATATTCCTTGGATATTAACTTGGGGTGCCTTGGGCATCCCCAAGCTTAGGGTCTTTTCACTCCTTATTCTCCTCATATCGATATCTCACCCAAAACTTGAAAACTTCAATCACACAAAACTTAATGGAACGTCATGAGATAGGTTAGTATGATAAACAGCAAACCATTTCACTTTGGTACTGTCAAAGACAAGATTCATAATTGTTTCCACACAATGCCTACTGTAGCATATCATTTCCACTATTTATATTGAGCAATATAAGTCACAGAAACTACAAAACAAGCAAACTATGCATTAAAAACAGAATCTGTCAAAAACAGAACAGTATGTAGTAATCTATACTCAAACCATACTTCTGCTACTCCAAAAATTATGAAACAAATTGGGCCACGTGAGAAATTTGTATATTAAACTTCCGAAAAAAGAATCAACTCAATAGCACTCTTCTGTTAAAAATAAGACCTATTTTCATGAGCGCAAAAGTTTCTGTTTTGCAACAGGGTCAAATTAACTATCACCCAACATGATCACAATGGCTTTATTTGGCACTTTACTTAAATAAAAGCTATAAAACATGATTAATACAGTATCATAATCATGTTAACACACAAAAACAGTAGGTAAAAGTTTTGGGTTGTCTCCCAACAAGCGCTTTTCTTTAATGCCTTTTAAGCTAGGCATGATGATTTCAATGATGCTCACATAAAAGATAAGAATTGAAATACAAACAGAACATCATGCATCATAAGTTCCTATCTCATAATAATTTTCAGTATCATAATGAATAGATTCATCAATATCACCATTACATAAAGCATTCTTTTCATGATCCACAAGCATAGAAAATTTATTACTCTCTATGGCATACATGTCATCATAATAATCATCATAGAAAGCAACTTCATTGCCATAGTCAATTGAAACCTCTTCCAAAATAGTGGATGTATCACTAAATAAAGTCATTACCTCTCCAAATCCACTTTCATCAATATTGTAATGAGATTCAACACCCTCCAAAATAGTGGGATCACTACTACCTAGAGTTGACACTCTTCCAAACCCACTTTTATCAATGTAATCATCATAAATAGGAGGCATGCTATCATCAAAATAAGTTTAATCAATAAAAGTAGGGGGACTAAAAAGATCATCTTCATTAAACCAAGCTTGGGACAAACATTAATTGCAGCAAATAAATTCTCAAACATGTCATCCTCATCAAACATAGCATCCCCAAGCTTGTGGCTTGGCATATCATAAGCATAATCACTCTCATCATTAATAGTATGAATAGCACCAACGGTATAACAATTGCTATCATCATAATTTCCCAAGTTGGTGCCAAAAAGATTTCCAATATTATAAGAAGTATCATTATCTTCCCAATCATAATCATCATAACAAGCAATAGGCATAACAAAATCATCATCAAGTGCAACATCTTCCACAATTATTTTTGATTCATTTTCAGTGAGGCACCACAATAATAGGAGCAACATTTTTTGGGAGAGATACCTTTTTAACTCTCTTATTTCTTCTTTTCTTCTTCTTCACCACATCATGTGTGGGTTCATTACATCTTTTCAAGCTTCTTATTGATGAGATTGGTTGGACAGGAAGCTCCTCCTTATTACCTGATTCATCATAATAAACACTAGGAGGGTTTTGGGAAACATTTTCCCTTTCATTACTACTCTCTTCATATTCTATTTGTTCTCTTGACTTTAGATAGTTGGCAATATAAGGATTATCAATGCAATTTACCACACAAAACATATAAATTTCCTCTAGATTAAAATCAAAAAATCTATTGAGATTAAATTTTTGAATACCCTCAGTTATATGTTTCATTTCTTCATACCCCAAAAGTAGACTAAGCTCTTTATGATGCTCAAGGGTAATCAAGTTATCACAATTTTTGGACACTATTTGGTCATGAAAGAATCTGCACTAAAGATTTAAATGACCATGTTCATTGCAAAGCTCACAAGGATGGCAGAAAAATTTCATCTTTCAGCACAATCACCTAGCCTCCCTTGCAATTTTTTCGTTTCTGAATATTTATGCTTCTTGCAAAATCTATCTTCCCTTTTTGGTGTGCAAAGGCACTCCCAATTCACTCCGCAAAAAGTGACATGCTTATAACAAACATTTTTCCATGACTTATGCAATCATCATTAGCATTTTGGATATTCAAAGAATTCAAACCAACAAAATTGCAATCATGCTCATCATTCAAATATCTTGTGCCAAGCATTTTATTGACTTCTTCTTCTAACAAGTGAGCACAATTTTCCGAACCATCATTTTCAAGAAAGATATTATAAAGATGATCAATAATATGATGCAACCTCAATTCCATTTTTATGTAGTTTTATTTTATAGACCAAACTAGTGATAAACAAGAAAATAAAATATTCAATTGCAAGATCTAAAGATATACCTTCAAGCACTCACCTCCCCGGCAACGGCGCCAGAAAAGAGCTTGATGTCTACTATGCAACTTTATTCTTGTAGACACGTGTTGGGCCTCCAAGCGCAGAGTTTTGTAGGACAGTAGCAATTTTACCTCAAGTGGATGACCTAAGGTTTATCAATCCGTGAGAGGTGTAGGATGAAGGTGGTCTCTCTCAAACGACCCTACAACCAAATACAATAAATCTCTTGTGTCCCAACACACCCAATACAATGGAAAATTGTATAGGTGCACTAGTTCGGCGAAGAGATGGTGATAAAAGTGTAATATTGATGGTAGAAATATGTTTTTATAATTTTAATAAATAAAAACAGCAAGGTGGTAATTAGTAAACGGGCACAAAAACGGTATTGCACTGCTTGAAAAGGAGGCCTAGGGTCCGTACTTTCGCTAGTGCAATCTCTCAACAATGCTAGCATAGTTGGATCATATGGTTATCCCTCACTACTGCAAGATGCTGCTAACGCGACACTATGATCAGAGACCCTTCGATGAAACTGTGTGCGATGCCATAATCGCAAACGGTGGTGCAAAAAACCTGTCAAGAAAGGTGCAAAATGTTTGCGATGGCGGAGCCATCAAACATGGTTCAGATTTTAGTTGCGTGTGCGATGCAGGGCATACGGTTCAATTCAATTAACCGTTTGGGATGAGAAGGAACAAAAGAAATAGGCAGCCAGATGAAGGTGTGTGCGATGTACAACATACGGTTCACTCGGATGAATTGTTTGTGATTAGGCAACACAAAAGAAACGGTCAGCCAGATCAAAGATGTGTGCGATATACGGCATGCGGTTCACTCGGATGAACTATTTGCGTTGAGACATGAGAACAGAAATGGTTCAAATGAACAAGATGTGTGTGATACGAGGCAAACAGGTCTGTAATCGGAAACGTGTGTGAAGACCGATAACAACACAGACGATTACTGCTAACAAGCCATGTGTGTTGTGAGCAAACGATTGCTGGCATACAATTGTGAGTGATTGATGAAAACATCACCGACGGGTTCCATTGTTTAGTCCGTGTGCGATGTGATTTTCTTTGTCCGCACAACATCTACGCTCTGTCTACAGAGCATCAACATATATACTTAAAAAGACAGCATTGCATAACCAAATTAAGCATACAATTACACAAGTGACTACACACATAACATTTCCACACACCAAATAAAGCAATTACATGCACACTAAAGTAGGAGAAACGGGGATCTAATCATCTACTTATTGTTGTGATGACGCTTGCCATTGCTGTGCTTCCGGCTGGATCCCTGGCAGTTTTGGGGAAGGAGGCACTTCCTCATGTCAACGATCCGAATGTACATGACGTAGCTCGTGTACGCATCCTTGGCCGCATACACGAAGTGAGCTTTGTCGAGTTTCTCCATCCAGGCCGAGTGCCGGGCACGCTTGTCCTTGTTGCACGAATCCTTCATGTCTCTGTAGTAGGGGTCGATGATGGCCTCGGCGAGGTGAACGAGTGAGTCCTTATCATGCTCCTTGCCGCCCCAGATCTTGTATTGGCCCTGGATGTCGACAAGATTCTGGCAGGCGATGCCCGAATCCTCGAGCGCCTTTACATCGTTGGTGACGTCCACCGTAGCGAACATGTAGTGGGGGCTATTGACAAACCTGGCGAAAAGCTCGCAAGGCCTTGTGGCCAGGCAGTAGTGGTAGATGAGGACGTGGTGGCACATGCACATCTGGGCGACTGCGACCTTGGGACGAGACCCGACACGAGCGTGGGTGTACTCGAGGTCGAACCCGACCACCTTGTACTTCTCCTCGGCAAGCAACAGCTCCATGATGTGGATGGAGTGCTCCACCCAGACCGGGTCGTTGGTGTACACCACCGAGAGGTCCATGAACCTTCTGTGGGTGTCCACCACGGCACTCCTGGTGAACTGCTGCTCGTTGTCGGCAGCCGCTTGGAGCGCCATTGGAGCCGCGCAAGATACCCTCTAAGAATTTCTCGTGGTGGGTGTGCTCCTTGCAATGGTGGGGCGCGATCGAAAGGTTGAAGAGACACAAGGTCACGTCTTGTCACGGCGTTCATAGCGGAGGATTCCAGTGCACGCTTGACAACACCGCACCGCATGTGTGGGCTCTAAGAGGCGCCAAATGTATCGTCGGTGAGCCTGTTCCCGCGCTACCACGCTGTTTACCGTGCAAGCTTCCCGCCCGGCTAGTTTGGCCACGCGTCGGCTAGAAGAGGGACAAATCCCGGGCGTTTATTGGCAAAAAGCTTTGTAAAAACGAAGTGTGTGGAATGACTTCGGTCATAAGTTTACCCTTGGGTGATGAGGTCAAAGTTACACAGAAGGGTGATGATGGACACTCGAGTGCGATAATTAATTCTGCGCTGTACAGTGCACATGATGGAAGAAACCAACTGTGTGCAATAATGTCGAAGATCGCAGTCGAGTTAGCTATACAGATCATGTGATGTGAGATCGACAAGGTAAACTGATTCGAGAATGGTTAATAAAATCTAATACCATTGCATATTAAGATCAAAATAGTGCTAGCAATATACGAGTCTCGTACGATGCCATTTCAATGATTGTACCACAAAAGCTCGAAATGTTACAAGGTTCAAATTCCAGAGTTATATGGCTCAAATTCGAAGATTACAAGGTTCAAACTGATATTAGAAATGAAATTCAGTTCATCAGCTGCAAACGCTCGCGCTGATCCGCTGAACATGGATATCGAAGAGGTTCAAACTAATATCACCGCTTCTAAGTCTGGCTTAGAAACCTCACATTTTTGGCAAAAGGGTCAGCCACTGAGAAGTCATGTATGGGGTTGACACGATGACTTCCGATTCCTCTGTCATCTGAAGTTCCAAAATGAAATTCAGCATTTTTGGAGCCTAGTCCATTCTGCCGCAGGCGCCGGCGCTGATCAACAAACCATTCATTTTTGCAAAATAAATGTAGGGCAAACCTCATTTCCTTCAGCACCCTTGCTTTGAGAACAAAGAACCTGGCGAATATAATCTCCGGTAAGGTCCCTCGGTAGGAGTTCAAAGTAATTTCTGAGAGATGCATATCTAGGCATTCGATGTGATTGTTATATTGTATCACATTATCCACCACTAGGCCTAATCTTATCTGCAAAAGAAGAAAATGTGTTAGTGCCTACATGCAGTTTTGAACATTACTACGGGCCTAGCTATTTGGTTTGCAGAATTTGTAAAATGCACTAACATGCCATCTTCGATCGGACATGATTAACATGGGCATTTGATTACATTCTAGAAAAATGTAGCCTTCTTCACAAGAGGTTGGAGTGGATGAAAAGTTCCCTAAGAAAACTAGTCCAGATGAATCCAAAGGATAAATGCTTATTGATTGTAACGATATGGATCAAGCAACCAATATGGGGGTGGGGGACATGTATGTACTGAAATCCTCCAAAAGAACCTTCAGAAATTGTAGTACATTGTCATTGTAAACTTGGAAAAAGGTGTCACAAATTGAACTCCCTTATGGTTAACATTTAACAGGAAAGGAAAATTACCTCGATATATAGCTTCTCCAGGCACGGAAAGCATCTCAGGAAACTGACAACTTGCTCCAGGTCGGGATCGATAGATTCTACTGCCAAGACCTTCATTATGCGCAGTTTCGGGGTCAAACTTGTCGGAATCATTTTCTGAATGAAAAATGAACAAACATCTTCAAAATTAGAAATAATGTTAATTTGAAGAAGGAGAGGTAGAAGGCGGCTGTTGTACCTGAACGAGTGTGGATCCAGTAACAAGTTCGGAGTATTTGTCAGACGAGTAGCCCACCACTGTCAATTTCAGCGCAGAAATGACATTGATTCTGGTTGGACCTTCTTGATCAACTACAAGTAATCTCTCAAGTGCAGGTGTGTCCTGGATGACCATACCATGGTACACATCTTGTGATGTCTTCCTGCAGCACCAGCAACATACATAAATAGTCCGGAGAGTCATGGAGGTGATGTGGAAGGTACTCAACCCATTGATCGCCTGAAGACGAAGGTACTCAAGTGCAGTATAGCCACGGAGTAGGCGCTCCATGTCACCCTTTGAGAGGCAGACGATGACGAGCTCGAGGTGCTTCAGTCGTGGTAGAATAAGAGCGGGCGCGTCATTAAGGGGCGGGAAATGGTAGTTCCTGAACTTGGCGACGTGCAGCGTGGGCGCGAGGTGGAGTGCGGACATTGGTAGCGACCACATATGCCCATCATCAAAAGTGAGCTCCTCGAGCTGATCTAGGGTGGGAGATCAGAACCAGTCGTCAAGCTTGGCTCGGTGCTTGCCGTTGAAACGGAACTTGCCCATTCTAAGGCCTTTGGTTGGGCCAAGGTGACTGCCGAGGATCTCGGAGAACGCATCCAAGCTTTTGCGATAGCCATGGCAGAGCTCGTGGGTGTCGATGAGGCCGAGAGGGCTGGAGTTCCATAGGGGCGCCACCGCCGGGAAAGGAGGGTTGTCCGGGCCCCATATTTGATTGGGAGGAGGCAGATGATGACTCTCAACATATCATCGGGGAGGCTGCTGATTAAGTCTAAGTCTGCTGGAGTCACTTGCAGTTCTAGCTCGCCCCGCCTCTGCTTGTTGGCAGCCTATTCTCCACCTCTGGAGTCTCCTTGTCAGCGGAGCTTTCTGATAGAAATGGGTGTACAGGGAATATTTAGTTAAAACAGGGCAATAGAAAAGTGTATTGGTAACTAGAAGTTATTAGGTAGGAATATAGTAAGAAAAGGGAATAACAATTGGTTGCTTAAATACTACACAATTCATTTGACATTTCTGGGTAAGTCAACATATGCAAATAGTTGAAAAGAAAACTTACTTCGAACAAAGTCTGGACGGATGATTTTGTCGGGGAAGTTAGCATATATCTCATGACCAGACTCTTTTATGTGCAGTGCAATTTTAGTGCCAGCTTTCAGTACATAAAACTTTGCAATTTCAATCCAAAAGCCAGTGCCAAAATAGGAGTCACCATGTTCATCAAGTCTTACAGTAGCAACGATTGTAAATCCATGGTTTGTGTGCAGTATGACATCCGTGGAGCCTTGATCTATGTAAAGGGAAAAATTGTGCACTACATAATCTATTGCATAGCGAGGGATATGTCCTGCAAAAAATGGTAGGATTGTTAAAGGAAATATGGTAACATGCAAATATGGGCCCAAATTGAAAGAATTGTACAGCAGTTAAAATCGAAGGAAAAAAGTCTATAATTAAACAGATAGGGCAAACATGATGTCATGGAAAAATGAGAGTAATCGAAAGAACAATACATCATTAATTTGCCTAATATAGAAAAAAGAGGGGGGAAATCCCCTTTGACCTATATGGTGCATGTGGCACCTTTTATCCAAATGTAGTAATATTTAGAATATGTTCAGGAAAGTAGGCCATGCCAACTGATTTAGGGTGAGATTGAACATACCGCACGCATCCTCAAGTTATCTGGTACGATGATGGAATCACTGGCGGCGGTCGCAAAGTCCTGAAGTGTCGGTGTACTGTACATTCTATGAATGAAAGAAACCCCTCAAATCAGCTCGAATAAAAATGAATTCACGGCGATTTCCGCCGGGTGATTAAAGGAGGCAGATGAACTGGGATAAGAGATGAGATAATATCTCGTTAAATTAGTTACCTTGTCATCCATGAGATAGAACCCTCAGTATGGCAGATTCCCCAACCGAGCAGAGCTAGGTCGACAGCGAGCAGCGTCGAGAAAGTCGATGGCGATAGGCGGCGGCAAGCAGAAGTTTCCAAATGCGATGGGCTTTGCCGGCAGCCTAGCGGCGGCGGCAGGCGGCGAGCTAAGTGTTTACCGCCGCGATAGGCGGTGCCATGGCATAGACGCGGAGGAGCTTGTGTAGGTATGAATGGGGAACGTGTCGGAGGGGCCGAGGGGGTGGCGGGCAGGGTGAGGGTTTTTGTGACATGGGGATGGTGAGGGTTTTTTTTCTTTTTTGAATTGGGTGGTGAGGGTTTTCTGTCCCACAAAGAATTTTGGGGGCGACGGTTTGCTAGAGCCAACCGTGTGTGATTGACACAGCAGGCAAAATGAAAGTCATTCCACACGGTTCCAATTCTGGGAACCGTGTTTGATTGACGTACTACCTCTGTCCTGGTTTATTGGTCCCCTGTTGTAATTTTTACCAAAATTTGGCGAAATATTTAACATACTCATACATAGATAATAAGTGTACACGTACATAAGCATAGTTCAACCATAAGTACTTAGTTCAACCGTCATTAAGCATACTCAAGTGTACATAGTTCGATCCATCCCACATCTCATCTCACATGCGGCCAGCATGATCCTGAAGCTTCTCCAGGTACTCGGTGTACGCACTGTGCACCACCCTACGAGAATACTTCTGCTTGAAGGAGACAACGGCCCGTCCTCTTGCATGCGCCAGAACACCTAGATACGTGTCATGAAGCTTGTGGTTGCAAAATGGGCATCCATAGCCGTCGTTCCAGGTCCTAATACGCCTATTATGCATTCCCGCATAAAGCTCCTTCAGGATTCGCCTTTTGTACCTCCTCTGGGCATCTTCATCCTCGTTGTCCACATCGTCAGACATCACCTATACAAATAGTAAAACAAATTTGGCATCAAATCACTGATTACATGTCGTGAAGTAGGATAAGGAATTTATGGCTACTTATTTATACATATCCAGATATTATGGTTCAATTTTTAAGCACAGTCGTCTATGTACAGACCAATCTTAAAGAAAATAATGGCACAAACATATGTAGGTCATTCAAAATCAATTGTCAAGTCCTGGCTAGGAATTATTAGCACGAACACTAACCCTAGTCGGATTACTAGCAGAATTCATTTGCACAGATGAAACAACTAATCACCTATCACCTGTACCATTCAAGCAATCAATACACTACACGGATCTAATGAAACTTACCCAGATTTCATGCATTGGGAGAACATAACCACAGGATTTCTATTCCAAAAAGGGGAGGCAGGAGTAACCAGAGAAACCCTATGATCTATTCGACACATAAATGGGTATAGATGACTAACCAGTTGCCCATCGTTGTCGAAGTCATCGCCGGAGTGGTCGTCAGAGTCGTCGCCGGAGTGGTCATCGGAGTCGGTGTGGAACTCCGCTTCCGGCTGTGGAATCTCGACGCCATCGACGATATTAGGGTGCAGCGATAACTCGTCGGCGGTGACGGCAACCTCTGTCTCCATCTCCACGCCGTGCTCCAGTGCTTAAGCGGCCCCGGCATCACCACTCCCTCCGATGGGGCGCTTTGGCGGCATCCTCATACACTGACGGCTTTGAGGACTGAGAGCGGCGTCGAGGATGCAAGCAGAGAGAGAGGATTGTGTGTGCGTAGCGAGGATGGGGGTGCGGCCGCTCGGGTGCACCATTAATATGGAGTAGTGGGAGTTGTGGGAGAGAGGCCGGCGGCGGTCAAGCGATGGCTCGCCTCTCGGTGAGCCAGCGCACCGGACTGCTGGCATGCCTACCAAAGTTTCACACAGCTACTCGCACGCCTCCCGATGACACTGCACAGCGAGCACGCCTCCGTCAATTCACACTCCTGCACGCACGCCTCCCCGTCTGCCTGCGCGGCGGACTGCTCACATACGTCCCGTCAACTCATGCCTACTCGTACGCCACACGGGTCGCGCGGCGGCACGTATATTGATTTTCTATTTGGATGATTAATGCTGCCGCTTTATTGCTTAACCGAAGCATGACACGTATCCATTGTTGGTCTAAAGCTCACGGTTCGAATAAATAATCCGCTTGGGATATTGGTTCCCAATTATTAATAATCTCCCGTCTGTAATTAGATAAATATTACATCAAAACTTGTTTCAAATTTGATAAAAAAAGTACAATGCCACTTTGTATTGGTGTCCATATGAAACACAAAAAGTTTCATGAACTTCAAATAAGTTTTGGATGTACTAGAATTTAAAAATCATGATTCTCAATGTTTGAAATTTGTTGCACGGGGAGTAAACATGCACCCAATGAGACACATGTGTTTTTGCAATCCATTTAGGTGCATTGTCATGTGTGCATGTAGCTCAAATTTGATTTTTGCACATTATACCCGTAGAAAATCAATCAATCAATGTACTAAAGCGTCTTAATGATCTCTGTGATTTTTTTGAAATTAAAACGTCCCTCCTTTGGTAACATGTATGTTCACTGCGGGATAATTAATTTAACATGCATCGTAGTTGCGGTGGATTCGCGGTGTGTGTGTGGGTGTGTACGTCTGGGGGTGGCGGGTGGCTCACAGTACACTACGAGTTGTGAGCCACCATGTGGGTTGGCCGTTTTGTTAGGTAGGCCGGTGCCACATCAGAGTCGTGAAATCCTTATTTAAAACATTACACAACCCTTTCATACATAAATGTTTTGGCTACATGCAGTCGATGGTTTTCCTACACGACACTCGATACTCGAGTATGACGCTTTCTGTGGGCCCGCGAGGTCGTCGTCCATCACTTTAACGAACAGTCGGCAGTGAGGTTAATTTGACTAGCAAGGTAGAATCTTTTTTGTTTGTGTTATGGTGGTATATAGTACGCGTCGAAGAGGTGGGAGGGGACTAGCATATATACTATACGTACGCGTCCGTGAACAAGTACACCTCACTCAATGTCGGGACTTTTTGGTTACCGAGGCACGTGCCACATCAAAATTGTGAAATTGGTTATTCAAACATCACACAACACCTTTTTGGGACACATGCATATCCTAGCTAGGACACCCACGTGTGACGCTTCCATCTGTGGGCCCATGAGGCCATCGTCGATGCATGCATGCATGCATCACTTTGACCTACATCGGGAGAGGTTAATTAATTTTGCCATCGATGAGGATTCTTTTGGGTTGTACATATATTACGGCAGGAGCATATAGTATGCGGTGAAGAGAGGGGAAGGGGACCATCATATGTAGTACGCTTGATATGAACCTAACTCACTCTGTGTGGGTGCATGGTTTATGGTTTTTTGAGGCATGTGGCACATCAAAGTTGTGCATTTTGGGTATTCAACATATATATGTTTGGCCCACATGCAAAGCGGTGGTGGTTGTCCTCTCGCACCCACTTAAGCGGTTATTAGCGATATCGATGCTTTCCATCTGTGGGCCCACTTGGTCCATCACTACTTTTTGCCTGACAACGAGAGAGGTTAATTTGACTTAGGAGGGGATTAATATTTTGCCTCTGGGATGACATGCATGATACAGTTCGAGCACACACAAATGCATGTGTACGCATGAATCCCTCTCATCGATTCGAAGTGGCTAGTACAACGACACATCATGAACCGATCTCGCTCTGCATGGGGAGCTAGTGTACGATTTTTGACACACGCGCCACATCAATGTTGTGTATTCAAACACGCATGCACGCATCACCTCCATACATATGCATGTGTGGTTGCCTTCGAATGATACACTCCCTCGTGTGGTTATCAGCGACAAGCCTATATATTTGTGGGCCCGCGTGGACATCCATGATCACCTTGACCAACAACAAGATAGGTTACGATGGCGGAATCTTCATTTGGTTCGTGTTATCGTAGTATAGGTCATGGTGAGATTCATACCTAATTAACTTTGAGCGCGTATACTACTCACGCATGCATGCATGAATCCCCGTCGTTGGCTTGAAGTGTGGTGTAACATACATATGCATCGTCAACCTAACCTTCACTCAGTGTGGGGATTTCTAGTTCGAAATCACGGTGCCACATCAAAGTTGTTCCATTGTTACTCAAAAACACACCTCTCCATACATATGTTTGGGCCACACGCATGCAGTGGTTGTCTTCGGGGACTAGCTACTTGCGTGATTATTGGCGAGCTAGCCCATCTCCGAGGTTGCATGGACGGCCATCACTTTGACCAACAATAAGAGAGAGGTTGTACGACCAAGGTGGATTATTCTTGGTCCGTTTTATGATCCATCTTGGTGAGATATATGCCTCTCTGGCCCGCCGACTGAAAGTGTGTGTGTGTTGGGGGGGGGTTGCTACTTCGCACTTTGCTAGGTGAACCTTGGTTGTGGGGGGCATGCATTCATAGCTTAGAATTCCCTTCGTGGCGACACGGGGGGGGGGGGTGGTGGGGGACTGCTAGCTACTTCACACTTTGCTACGCGAACCTCGGTTGGGGGGAGGGGACATGCATTCATAGCTTAGGATTCCCTTCGTGCCGACACTAGGGGGACTGCTACCTACTTCGCACTTTGCTAGGTGAACCTCGGTTGGGGGGCATGCATTCATAGCTTAGGATTCCCTTCGTGCCGACATGAGGGAGGGATGGCTGCTAGCTACTTCGCACTTTGCTAGGGTGAACCTCGGTTGGGGGGAGGGCATGCATTCATAACTTAGGATTCCCTTTGTGCCGACACGATGGAAGGGGCTGCTAGCTACTTCGCACTTTGCTAGGTGAACCTCGGTTGGGGGGGGGCACGCATTCATAGCTTAGGAATCCCTTCGGCCGACACGAGGAGGGGGCTGCTAGCTACTTCCGCACTTTGCTAGGTGAACCTCGGTTGGGGGCATGCATTCATAGCTCAGGATTCCCTTCGTGCTGACACGAGGGAGGAGGCTACTAGCTACTTCGCACTTTGCTAGGGTGAACCTCGGTTGGGGGGAGGGCATGCATTCATAACTTAGGATTCCCTTCGTGCCGACACGATGGAGGGGGCTGCTAGCTACTTCGCACTTTGCTAGGTGAACCTCGGTTGTGGGGAGCACGCATTCATAGCTTAGGAATCCCTTCGTGCTGACACGAGGGAGGGGGGCTGCTAGCTACTTCACACTTTGCTAGGTGAACCTCGGTTGGGGGCATGCATTCATAGCTCAGGATTCCCTTCGTGCTGACACGAGGGAGGAGGCTACTAGCTACTTCGCACTTTGCTAGGGTGAACCTCGGTTGGGGGGGCATGCATTCATAGCTTAGGATTCCCTTTGTGCCGACACGAGGGAGGGGGGCTGCTAGCTATTTTGCACTTTGCTAGGTGAATGAACCTTGGTTGGGGGGCATACATTCATAGCTTAGGATTCCCTTCGTGCCGACACGAGGGAGGAGGGGGGCTGCTAGCTACTTCGCACTTTGCTAGGTGAACCTCGGTTGGGGGTAGGGGGCATGCATTCATAGCTTAGGATTCTCTTCGTGCCGACACGAGGGGGTGGGGTGGGGGTGGGGGCAAGCAATACCGTGCACTTTGCGAGAGAGGTGCCACATCGAAGTTGCATTTGGTATTTTAAAATCAAACCACCCTTTTGATACATAAATTTGGTCCACATGCAAGTGTGTTCGTGTTCTGACCCTCTCCCGCGTCATTTTTCGCCAAATTTATGAACATTAGACAAGTCGGATGACGCAACAGAGACGGTTCACTCAAACTAACCGTGTGCCACGCCGGTGCACCTCTCACGCACACATCCGCATAGTACATTGGGCTCCACGAGGCTCCCCCACTCAAAAATATCTGCCCGCCTCGAGGGTTTTTCTGTTTCATAACACATGGTTGTTATCTCCGGACCGTGTGCGATGTTTCTTGTTCCCAATCCCGCCTGCATCCCTAGAAAATATCTACTCGCCTCAAGGGTTTTTCTGTTACATAACACACGGTTGTTATCTCTGGACCGTGTGCGATGTTTCTTGTTCCCAATCCTGCCTGCATCCCTAGAAAATATCTGCCCGCCTTGAGGGTTTTTCTGTTTCATAACACACGGTTGTTATCTCCGGACCGTGTGCGATGCACTATCATCAAAATTTTCAATACCCCGGCATTTCACTCATGCGTTTGACTCCCGCGTAGTAAACTTTTCAGTACCCGCGTCATTTCCTCAAACACCCCGCGCCCCCCACACACACACACACACACACACACACACACACACACACACACAAAACCTCCTCGGGCGTGCGCGCACACACACACACCCTCCCTCACTCGAAACCCTAGCAAGGTCCCCACTGTGACGCCCGGATAATTAAGCTATAGTGAACCACTACTAATGATGCCACGTCACCTCGGTTACTGTTGATAAACCCGCGTTGATTCGAAACAGATTCAAACTTAAATTCAAATCAAGTCAAACGGTAAAGGTTTTCAAATATTAAAACTAAAATGTTCATCATGTGAAAAATAATCCCTAACTAATTTTGGTGGTAGAACCAACCTTTTTCAAAATGTTTAAATGCCCTAGACTAATTAAAAACAATGACTAAAATAGTAATTTAATTGCTTTTGAAATTATAAAAATATTAAACTAATTTACTTGGGTCCACACTAGGTTTGGAAGTGGCCTGTATTGATGATACTAATTTGGAGGCCAACCTGGAAATTGTAAAAACTAAAATAAAAGAAACTAAAAATAAAGTCATAAACAAATAAGAAGAAAATGTAAAGGTTTAAGAAAAGGAAAAGGGGACATTGTGCACTAGGCCTAGTGCACAGTGCCGGCCCAACTAGCCGAGCTGGCCCAACCCCGGGCCATCCCCTTCCTCCCCTATTCACCGTCGCGGTGGACGCCGCACCTGCGTCCATGGCGCGGATGGCCACGCGTCAGCCATCCCGCGGCCGTCCCCGTCGCCCCCGTCGACCTATAAGGGCAGCCCTGCCCCGGTCAAACCCTAGCTTCCCTCTAGACCCCCCCTCTCTCCGCCCCTCTCCCACATGCCCGAGCTCGCCGACGCTGCCGTCGCCATGCCGCCGCCGTAGGCGCGGCCACCGGCCTCCCCGCACCATCGGAGGATGCCCAGGAGCTCCGCCAGCCATGCCTTCTTCTACCTCACCACTGGATCGGAGATGGGAGGCCACCTCGTCGACGCCCGCACCATCGTCTCCCTCCTCGACCGCCACCGCCATCGCCGTCGACGATTTCGGCACCTCCACTGCACCCCGCGCCTCCCCGAGCAACTCCCCATCATCGATGTGAGCAGCACCGCATTCCCCCTCCGTCCTCTCCCTCGATTGGTTGCTGTTGCTGCTAGCTCCGCCATTGCCGACGCTCATCGCCGCCGCCTTGCTTTGCTGTCGTGGCCGCTTCCTGCGCAGCTCGTGTCCGAGCATCACACCGTACCCGTGGCACCCCCAGGAACCCCGCGAGCCTGCCCGCTGCCTTTGCCCTGCCCCTAGCCCGCTTGCGGCCGCGCGACTCCGCCACCGCCATTGCTCAACGCCGGCGCCAACTCCGCGACCTCGGCTCCTCCGGTGCCCACGCGACGCGCGCACTCTCCCCATTCGAACGCGCACCGCGCTTAATTTGGCTGCCGGACGGCGAATCTCGGTGCATGGTCGTGCCCTCGCCACGGATTTGGTCGCCGGGCTAGCTCGCGCCATCGCCGACCGCCGATCGGGCCACCCCGGTCATCCCGTGGGCCCTAGGGGCCCGCCGACCTTTGACCCACCAACCATGCTGATTGGACCAGCCGTGCAAGCGATGATGGGGCCCACCCAACCCTAATTAGTGAAATAAATTAAGCTAATTTAGTTAACCTAATTAGACACTGACGGGTGGGCCCAGTAGTTTAACTAACTATGTTTAGATTAGTTTTTAACTCTGTTTAACCCACTGTCTATGATAGATGGGTCCCACTGGCCAGGTTTGACTCGGGTCAGCTGGGTTTGACCTGCTGACGTCATGGTTATGTCATGCTGACATCACCTTTTATTATTCTGGATAATGTTGGATTTAAATAATTAAATAAATTTAAAAAATGCCTAAAACTTTGATAAATCATAGAAAATAAACCGTAGCTCGGATGAAAAAACTTTATACATGAAAGTTGCTCAGAACGACGAGACGAACCCGGAAACGCAGCCCGTTCGTCCGCCACGCATCCCTAACCTATCGAACTCGCAACTTTCCCCCTCCGGCTCCTTTGCCCGAAAACACGAAACACCGGGGATACTTTCCCGGATGTTTACCCCCTTCACCGGCATCACCTCATACCGCGTTTGGGCACGCCTAGCATCACGCTTTGCTTTGTCATGCATCGTCATGCATCTGTTTGCTTAAATATTCATTGTTTCTTCCCCCTCTTCTTCCTCTAGACACCGAGACCGACGCTGCTGCTGCCCAGTTCGACTACGGAGTTGACGACCCCTCTCTCTTGCCAGAGCAACCAGGCAAGCCCCCCCCCCCCCTTGATCACCAAATATTGCCTATTCTTCTCTATACTGCTTGCATTAGAGTAGTGTAGCATGTTATCGCTTTCGATTAATCCTATCTTTGCTGCATAGCTTTGTCCTTGCTACATCAGTTGTTACCTTTTACCGCTATCCTCGCTTAGTATAGGATGCTAGTGTTCCATCGGTGGCCCTACACTCTTGTTCGCCCGCCATGCTATACTATCGGGCTGTGATCACTTCGGGAGGTGATCACGGGCATATACTATATATCGTACACTATAACATTACCGTGATACTGTTCGGAGATGGGGCTGAAAGGACGGTGGCTCCATCCCGTAGAGGTGGGCCTGGTTTCCGACGCCCCGATCGTTACTTTGGGCGAGCGGATGCAGGCAGGTTGAGACCACCTAGGAGATAGGTGGGCTGCCCCGATCGGCGTTCAGAGATACTTAACACGCTTAACGAGATCTTGGTATTTGATCCGAGTCGCTCATGGCCTATACGGACTAACCAACTACGCGGGAGCAGATTATGGGCACTCGACGCCGTGGTATCACCGAAGCATTTCGTGACGCGTCGATCGAAGCGGCGCGCCGGATTGGACTGGAACGCCACTAGGCTAGGTCTGCTTCGCCACAGACGCAACGTCGTGTGTGCTAAGGCGATGGGCCTGCACCCTATGCGCTTAGGTTTAGACCGCGTCTGACCTCTGTTATGCCTAGGTGGGGCTGCGGACGTGTTGATCTCCATGGCGGGCATGACCCAAAAGTGTGTCCGCCAAATGGGATCAAGCGTGTTGGGTTATGTGGTGCACCCCGCAGGAAGTTAATCTATTGAATAGCCGTGATCTTGAACAGGACGACTTGAGTTGTACCTTAACCTTATGACAACTAGAACCGGATACTTCATAAAACACACCCTTCCAAGTGCCAGATACAACTCGGTGATCGCTCTCTAACAGGGCTACGAGGAGAGGACCGCCGGGTAGGATTATGCTATGCGATGCTACTTGGAGGACTTCATCTACTCTCTTCTACATGTCTGCAAGACGGAGGCTGCCGAGCGTAGTCTTCGACGTGATTAGTTATCCCCTCTTATTCGGCATTCTTGATTCAGTCCACCGATATGGCCCTTTACACATATATCCATGCATATGTAGTGTAGCTCCTTGCTTGCAAGTACTTTGGATGAGTACTCACGGTTGCCTTGTTCCCCTTTCCCCTTTCTTTACCCGATTGCTGCGACTGCACGATGGAGCCAGGAGCGACGCCACCGTCGATGGCGACTACTACACGGAGGTGCCTACTACTACGTGCAGCCAGCTGGCGGCGACACTGTGGGTAGTTAGGAGGATCCCTGCAGGAGGCCTGCGCCTCTTCGATCAGATCCCACTTTGTGCTAGCCTTCTTAAGGCAAACTTGTTTAACTTATGTCTGTACTCAGATATTGTTGCTTCCGCTGACTTGTCTATGATCGAGCACTTGTATTCGAGCCCTCGAGGCCCCTGGCTTGTATTATGATGCTTGTATGACTTATTTTATTTTAAAGTTGTGTTGTGATATCTTCCCGTGAGTCCCTGATCTTGATCGTACACGTTTGCGTGTATGATTAGTGTACGATTGAATCGGGGGCGTCACACCCACCGCCGCCGCAAGGCCTCCATTGTCAACATCTGCCAGTTTGCCCATGCAGCTTACCCACCAATCTCATACCTAGGCCGCCCTGAGTTTCTTAGATGACGCCTGCCAAACGCCCCCTTTCCCACAGATCCCCATCCTCATCCCCATCCCCCACTCCAGAGCGTCGCAGACTAAGCTCGGCTATGCTTCCCGTGGAGCTCGAGGAGTGACTGACCCAAAAGAGGTGTATAGCGGTCTCTTCGCCTGACGTCGCCGAGGAGGCTGACAACCATTATTGGCGGCAGGCATTCAAGCAGCAGGCTAGAGTATGCGGGCATGTCTCGGCCGCCGGCTACGACATCGAGGTCATCGACAGCAATGGCCTGAGGCGGGCTGTGTCACAGGTTAAGTGGCCCACCCCCAACCCCTCGGGTTCAACCACCGTCGATCTCATCCATGGCCCCGCCGCTGATCTCCTCTGGCTCGCTGTCAACAATTTGCCATTCTACATCGCCATCGAGCCCCTTTTGTCATTTCTGAAGGACATGTTCTGCGACGCTGGTTTGGGATCCACAGCTTCCAAGTCAGACCTCATCGACAGCGACCACGAGGGTGGGCACCCTCTCCGGCTCTTCCAAGGGGAAAGAGCCCATCTGCTCTTCCAAGGGGAAAGCGCCAGCCCGCGACATCAGGGAGGGCACCCTAGAGCCGTGCTCTTCCAAGGGGAAGGAGCCCATCTGCGACAACATGGAGCGCATCCAGGGTCCGTGCTCTTCCCACGGGAACGAGCCCATCTGTGAAAAGTGAGGAAACCCATGATATGTTTATTTCAGTTGTTCACAATGTGATGCTCTATATGTGCAACTATTTACTGTGTAGTACATTTCATCAATCCAGTTTTAAACATACCAATAGGAATGCATATATTTGCTTGCTGTTAAGCCTGTTATAGCTAGCATCTGCCTCTTTTAAAGTTTTTTGATTGTTCGGTTGTTTGTAGTTAGCATATGTTAAGTTTCAAATGCTATCTTTGGTTGTTCGTAGTATGCCTTGTTTATTCCAGTTATTCACAACGTGATGTTCTATATGTGCAAGTATGAACTGTGCAGTTCAATTTTTATTTGGTTGCTGCATCTTGTACCAGTTTCAACAATACCACTATGAATGACTACATTTGGTTGCTGCATCTTGTAGTTAACACGCCTTTCCATTTTTATTTAACCATAACCAGTGTACTTAGACCGGCACAATACAGTTTGAATGACTATGTTTGCTTGTTGTTAAATATTAGGCCTGTTGCAGTTAGCACACATTTCCACTTGTTTTTTATTTACTAGCGTGCTTAAACCTGCACACTGAAGCTATCTTTTGGAGATTATTTTGCCTGCCATGTATAGTTTGGTTGATGTTTAGCCTGTTGTGCTTGACATGCTTCTCGATGTACCTACACAGGACAATTTTGGGAAGGACTGTTGTTTTCCATCGAGGTTAGTTTCATCCCATGCCTTATATCTGCTCACTGTTCAGGATATCGGTAGCTGGTACATTATAGGCTGACGGCTGATAAGGGACTAATCGGTGAATCGGACTTTGAACTGAATATATCTGCAACCCATTTTTCGTTAGGTTAACTAGGGCCATATGTAACATATCTGAGGCTAGATAGCAACATGCACTGTACTTAAGGTCTAAATATGCAATCCTAGGCTACATAGCAACAATGAAGAGTGTTACATTAATGTTCTAATGATGTCTAGATATACGTAGAAGAGCAGCAGCAGCAACAGCAACAACACATCCCTGTTTGGATACTCAACTTAGCTAGAGGTTAGAGTTAGTATCTAGCTCATTACTAACCCTGAACTAACTCCATCCAAAGAGTTGTTTGGATGGCAGGGTTAGATTGACAATAAATGCACTAGGAGAACTAGCTCCAATTAGCACCTCTCGGGTTGCATAGTTTTTTTGGGTGGGTTATAGATGCAACTAGCTCAAACTATCCCTCATGTTTAGATATACTTTAGGGCTATTTGAGCCCGTACTAGCTCAAACTAACTGTAACCCATGGATACAACAATAGTTAATCAGCCGATAATTTGTAAGAATGAACTAAACTCCTTCCGGCCCATAATATAAGATGTTAATTCATCTATTATGTGAGTATATTGGATGTTATAAGATACTCCCTCTGTTCCTAAATATTTGTTATTTTAGAGATTTCAAATGGACTACCACATACGGATGTATATAGACATATTATAAAAGAGTGTTGTACTACATAATTGTGCAATTGTTGTTTAGCTTCTAATATTAACTTCGTGCTTTTAGGTACATATGTCATTGGTAAAGATCCGCGTTTCAACCCTTTCTGCATATGGGGCAATGAGATATCGATGAACCAGCATCAAGTGAGGAAGCTGATAAAGATTGTTAGTAAAATGGGTCAAAAGATGGCAATTAAACTATTTTTTACACTTTATCCAAGACAACAACGAACTGCAGGATGGTAAGTAAGAACTCTGCAGCCTTCTTACTACCCATAATGAGTTGTGTTAGATGACAATGTCTGAATCTTTTTCCTTTGCCGTGGTTGCCAAAGCAGTTTACTCAAGATTACCTCTCAACCTACATGATTGGTGGGCATGCAAAGGTTAAAGTATTTCTACCAGAACACGATGGTTATTGTCGTGCTCGGGAACAGGGTATCCAGACTTGCTCACTGCGGCTGCGGGCGTGGCTCAAGGGGTGGCCCAAGATGGCCCATCTTCATCAACACAAGCTCAAGACCCTCGCGAGGGGCAAGCCTCATGGGCTAACGACGGAAGCTTCTCAGCACGGCCTCCTCAGGCTGGCTTGCGAGGAGGCGGAGAGATCAAGCGGGGTACCTCACGAGGTGCCCATGACGCAAACCATGACGACCGAGGCGCCAGGGGCGCGCCAGCCAGCAGTTGTCCTCATTTCCCTTTGGTGCAAAGGAGGCAAGCGCTGAGCCAAGGCATCGTGCAAAGGCAACCATTTCGTGCAACAAGACCAAGACCAGCAGAACAGCAGAGAGGAGGTCATCGTGGAGCCCAAGCCGGCATCACCGTCAGAGTCTTTGGCAGGCGAGGACCGACTTTAGTCAGGATAACTGTACTGGATGTTCCCCTTCAAAATGGCCAATTGTTGGCGCCCTTCCCGCTCAATATTTGGGGAGAGGCCCAGGGCCTCTACCTATAAATAGGACTAGCCACCACCAAGGCAAGGGGGTCGATCGATCGATCGATCCGAAAGAGACCTATCAGATAGAACCCTAGCAGAGAGAGAGAGAGGCGATAGAACTCACCCAAGCAGTTCATCGCACCAGCCAAGAACAAACCCTCGCGAGGTTGTTCTTCCTTTGTACTGTTCATCATCAGCCCCTGAGGCAATCCACCACACCACACACTGGAGTAGGGTATTACACCACAATGGTGGCCTGAACCAGTATAAACCTCGTGTCCTCTGTGTTGTTCTTTGTGTAGTTTAGATCCTTGCGAGGCGACGAGACATAGGCAGGCAGGGGGTGTGATCTCCGCGTGCACCCCAGAGTTCGAACCTAGAGGGTCTGCCGGAACCCGAAATCCAATAGTTATCTAGATGTTTTCATGAAGACCGTGAAGGATGGGTGGTCGGACATCACAAGGGGTTGGACTAGGGTCGTGCGTGCCTTCTACATGGAGGAGGGCACAATATGGGCATTCCGCTTCACCTTGTTCAGCAACCAGAATATATTTCGCCTCTTTCTACCGTCTTTAATAGTACAAGTATACAACTGTGGTTCATCATTCTTTATTTGGTTCTTATGTAATTCTTGAACATATGTACCTATGAATCGAATAACGCATTGGTTGTTTGAACCTAATGGATATGAATAAAGCTGTAGCATACATTCAAATCCAAATCCGGTACAATTTGGAAAAGCAGCAATTAAATTACGGTAAAATTACGCTCTCCGGGTTGTTACGGCACACACGGTTGGTAAAACACAAACGTTTGCGATATGCACCATAATCCGAGACAGTTCACAAAGAGGAAACGTGTGCAAGGATGCACACAGTTGCCATTTGCAAAGCCTGTGCGATGTCAGACAATATCACAAACGGTGCAGGCAAACTAAATGTTTGTGTTAGTTGCCTTATCGTACACGATTCGCAACCATGAACTGTTTCTGATGAAGTATGCATCGTAAACGTTGCACCATAGAATAGCGTGTGCGATAGTTGTCGTGTACGGCGATGTTACGACGGTCCGACGTTTCGTAATCATGTCTGACACTCGTACGACGATTAGCTAATCTTCTTAACGGTGAAACGTTTGTGATGGGCCGCGCATCATACACGTTCTATAATAGTGAACCGTTTGTGATGAGCCGCGCATTGTAAACGTAGCACCACAGAATACCGACTGCGATGGCAATGCGAGCAGAAACGAGTAGGAGTACTGTAGGGGCCCTATCCCCGACGGTTTCTGGGTCGTGTGGGAAGGACCCCCCTATCGCCCACACTCACTTGGCGACGGTTCCAAATGCCGTCCTGGAAAGGGGTTAAAAACCGTTTGTTTAGGACTGACGCGTACCAGTGCCTCAAAGTGTAATAAAGAATCACTCCCGAGTTCCTATTAGCGGAGAACAAAAGATAGGAATTACTTGTAGGGCACGAAACTACCTCAAAGCTATTCTTTCCGTTCAATCTATTCAAGAGTTCGTACTAAAATAACACAAACTATTTTTTCCGTTCGATCTATCCTAGAGTTCGTACTAGAATAACACCAAAGCAAATTCATATTCATAATACAATCCACACAAAGAACTATAAAGAGACCCCAAAGTTTCCGTCGGAGAAAAGCGTGCATCAACCCCTATGCATAGATTACCCCAACATCACCGAGGAATCCGCAAGTTGAATGCCATAACACATATCAAATGAATCAATAAGATACCCCAATTGTCACCTCAAGTATTCACATTGCAAGATATATATATATATATATATATATATGTATATATATATATATACAAATGTTTCCTACAAGCAGTGGTAGTTACCACCACTTGCGTTTTGTATGTTGTATGTAGTATCTGTCGAAACCGAGAGTATGTACGTCTAGTATGTAGTATATAATAATGATTAGGTAGTATATATACTAATTTTTAGGTAGTATGTACCATTTTTGAGTATGTTCTTTTTATGTATAAATATGTACGTATTTCACAAATATAAAAAAACTATGGGCTCATATGCAATTTTTTCATGTAACTTGCTTTGAAATATCTTAGATATATTATACTGAACATATTTAAAATAATAAAATAGTATATATAGTACCACATGGTAGTATATGAGACATGTGGGGTAACTACCACCAGGTGGTAGGATGGATTTTCCTATATATATATATATATATATATATATATATATATATATATATATATATATATATATATATATATATATATATATATATATATACTAGCAAAAGAACCCGTGCGTTGCAACGGAGAGAAAACATAACACACGCTCTTAACCCAACAACCATCACTCAAGACCACAATAGGTCCATCTTCTTTATTTTATGAGGCATCATATTTGTGTTGCCTCTTATCCTCCTTCTCACCCTCGCCGGTCATGGTCTCGGTGTTCACACAAAACAAAACAAAAACGTGTTTGAATATGGTTAATCCTAAGGCGTCTCTCTCTCCCTCTCTTTCTCTCGCTATCTCTCACTCCTGCGATGAGAAATCTATTATTTTCCCCTGTGACATTTTTCAGAGGTATGCATGTGTAGTTAGCGATGTTTTCTTTTCCCTATATGGTTATAGTGGGGTGTTTATTTGCAATCCGGATCACCGACGGTATGAAAAAAATAGATCTTGCGCTATAAACTATAAGTTTGCTTCTAAAAATATATTTTAAAAATATTTAAAGGTAAAATTAACAACATATTTAGATTCCACACATTTTTCTAATAAAATTTCATATATAATATGTTAAAATCGAAGTTACAGTTTAAAAGACACGGATAATTTAGAAAATCATTTGTTTGACTTAAATATATTTCAAAATAATATTTAAAATACTTAACAGATAAAAATAATCTCATATTCATATTCTACATATTTTTCTAATCAAATTTCATATATAACATGTTTAAATCGGAGTTACGATTCAAAAGATATGGATGATTTAAAAAAGCATTTGTTTGACTTAGATATGATCTGCGGATGAATTACCTAAAACATTAGGGGGGGTTTCGAAAAATGTAAAATAACAGTTCGGGTGTGACTTAAATCCGGACCGCGGGTTGAATTCATCAAAACACAGGGACTTTTCTGAAAAATGCCATGACGGACGATCGAAACCCAATTTGCTTTGTTATTAGGTAAAGATAAGTTGGACTTAATACCACGACATAGAAGCTTCCTCTATTTTAACACGGAGGCTCACCATGTTGCCACTTATCTTTTCTCTCACCCTTGCTAATGATGGTGGCGATGTCGACGTGATCACAATGCATTTGACGTGGTAAATCCCAAGGCTATGAGCTTGCCACTTCACGCCACACTTGTCATTATGTTGCGCAAGGGAATGTTTAAAACTTAAATTTTTCTATCTCATCAACCACAAACTACTAACAATGCTTAGACATATAAAGAGTTTTCAAAAACTAATCAAATCATGTACATAAAAGACTTTTGAATTGGCGAACAGTTTAGCGAATCTAAAAAGTTCTTTTTTGAAATTTTGGGTTTTTGTAAATCACAAACGTTCGTTTTGTTTATGAGCATTTTTTGAAATGCATGAATAGTTTTCGAATACTTCAACATTTTTTGACCCCAACATTTTTTAATCGATGATTTTTAAAAATATTGGAGAACTAATTTTAAAATTTGTGATTTTTTTGAACTTTTGTGAATTTGTAATTTTTTTGAACTTTTGTTAACAAGCTCTAAAATTTCATGGATTTTTTTTCAGATACACGAATGTGTTTCGAATACATGGTTATTTTTTAAAAATCATGAACATGATACTATTTCCTGACCACTTTTTAAAATCATGATTTTTATAATTTGTGAACAGTATGTAAAATCACCGACATTTTTTCGAATCCGAGAAAATTTGATGATTTTCCTTTTTTGAATGCACACACATTTTATGATTTCTTTAACAATTTTTTGAAACTCGTAACTTTTAAATTTGGAATATCCCGAATGAGAAACATATGGAATATCCCGAATTTTCCATTTTTTAATTCACGAACATTTTATTTTCCGAAACGGAAATAAAAAGAGAAAAGAAAAAAGAGAATAATGAAATTAAAAAAAGATATGTGAAGCCACGTACATGGGCCGGCCCATTAATACAGTGAACGTTTGTGAGAAAAGGAAGGAAAAAAGTGTGAAAGGTGGGAATCGAACCCTGGTCTCCAGGGAAGAAAAGCAATGAGTTAGCCACTGGAGCACTCATGCATCTGTGTTTGATAAGGGAGTCATACCTTAAAGAACTCAGGACGGAGGTGACTTTTGGAAGAAAAAAATCAAATCGTTTTCTTTGCTTATGGGTGGCATAGTGGGTAACTTATAGCAACTTTGGGGGTATTTTTTTGACGGACGACAGAAATCCAATTCTCTTTATTATTAGGTAGATATATATATATATATATATATATATATATATATATATATATATATATATATATATATATATATATATATCATGTGTTCTCATCTCTGAATATTCGATCCGACAAGACAAAAATTCAAAGGGTAAAGGTTCAATCCATCATAACAAGAGTATAGAGGGTAGAAACATCATATGATCCGACTATATTAACAAAGCCCATGATAGAGATCATGAGAGAGAGAGAGAGAGATTAAACACATAGCTACTGGTACAAACCCTCAGCCCCGAGGGTGGACTACTCCCTCCTCATCATGGTGGCCGCCGGGATGATGAAGATGGCCACAAGAGATGATTCCCCCCCCAGTAGGTGCCGAATGGGTCTAGAATGGTTTTCGTGGCTACGAGCCTCTGGCGGTGGAAATTCTGATCTAGGTTAACCCCGATGGGTTTCGGAATATTTGGGAATTTATAGTGCAAAGAGGGGGTGCGGGAGGCCACCGAGGTGAGCACAACCCACCTGGGCGCACCAGGGGGCCTGGCGCGCCCTGGTGGGTTGTGCCCCCCTCGAGGCACCCCCAGGTGCTGCTCTGGCCCAAAGGATTGCTTCTGGCCCATAAAAAATCCCCGTGGAGTTTCATTGCGTTTGGACTCCATTTGATATTGATTTCTTATGATGTAAAAAACAAGCAAAAAACAGCAACTGGCACTGGGCACTGGGTCAATAGGTTAGTCCCAAAATTTGATATAAAGTTGCTATAAAATGATTGTAAAACACCCAAGAATGATAAAATAACAGCATGAATACTTCATAAATTATCGATACGTTGGAGACGTATCAGTTACTAAGTTCATGATAAATTAAAGTTCAATTAATCATATTACTTAAGAACTCCCACTTAGATAGACATCCCTCTAGTCATCTAAATGATCACGTGATCCATATCAACTAAACCATGTCTGATCATCACGTGAGATGGAGTAGTTTTCAATGGTGAACATCACTATGTTGATCATATCTACTATATGATTCACGTTCGACCTTTCGGTCTTAGTGTTCCGAGCACATATCTGCATATGCTAGGCTCGTCAAGTTTAACCCGAGTATTCTGCATGTGCAAAACTGGATTGCACCTGTTGTATGTGAACATAGAGCTTATCACACCCGATCATCACGTGGTGTCTCAAGCACGATTTAACTGTAGCAAAGGTGCATACTTAGGAGAACACTTATACCTTGAAATTTAGTGAGGGATCATCTTATAATGCTACCGCCGAACTAAGCAAAATAAGATGCATAAAGGATAAACATCACATGCAATCAAAATATGTGACATGATATGGCCATCATCATCTTGTGCCTTTGATCTCCATCTCCAAAGCACCGTCATGATCTCCATCGTCACCGGCTTGACACCTTGATCTCCATCGTAGCATCATTGTCGTCTCGCCAACTATTGCTTCTACGACTATCGCTACCGCTTAGTGATAAAGTAAATAAATTACATGGCGATTGCATTTCGTACAATAAAGCGACAACCATAAGGCTCTTGCCAGTTGCCGATTACTTTTACAAAACATGATCATCTCATACAACAATTTATATCTCATCACGTCCTGACCATATCACATCACAACATGCCCTGCAAAAACAAGTTAGACGTCCTCTACTTTGTTGTTACAAGTTTTACGTGGCTACTACGGGCTTCTAGCAAGAACCGTTCTTACCTACGCATCAAAACCACAATGATTTTTCGTCAACTGTGTTGTTTTAACCTTCAACAAGGACCGGCCGTAGTCAAACTCGATTCAACTAATGTTGGAGAAACATACACCCGCCAGCCACCTGTGTGCGAAGCATGTCGGTAGAACCAGTCTCATGAATGCGGTCATGTAATGTCGGTCCGGGCCGCTTCATCCAACAATACCGCTGAATCAAAGTAAGACATTGGTGGTAAGCAGTATGACTATTATCGCCCACAACTCTTTGTGTTCTACTCATGCATATAACATCTACGCATAGACCTGGCTCTGATACCACTGTTGGGGAACGTAGTAATTCAAAAAAATTCTTACGATCGCGCAAGATCTAACTAGGAGATGCATAGCAATGAGAGGGGAGAGTGTGTCCACGTACCCTCGTAGACCCAAAGCGGAAGCGTCTAGTAATGTTGTTAATGTAGTCGAACGTCTTCATGATCCAACCGATCCAAGTAGCAAACGTACGGCACCTCTGTGTTCAGCACACGTTCAGCACGATGACGTCCCTCGAGCTCTTGATCTAGTTGAGGACGAGGGAGAGTTCCATCAGCACGACGGCATGGCGACGGTGATGATGAAGTTACCGCCAAAGGGCTTCACCTAAGCACTATGACGATATGACTGAGGTGTTAAACTGTGGAGGGGGCACCGCACACGGCTAAGAGATTGTCTGTTGTGCTATTAGGGTGCCCCCTGGCCACGTATATAAAGGAGGGAGGGAGAGAGGCCAGATGCCAGGAGGGGTGCGCCAAGGGGGAGTCCTACTTGGACTCCTAGTCCAAGTAGGATATGCCCCCCCCCCCTTTCCTTTCTTCCACCAGAGGGAAAGGAAGGAAGGGAGAAGGAGAAGGAAGGAGGGGGACGTGCCCCCACCCCTTGTCCAATTTGGTTTGGGCAGGGGGCGGTGCGCGCCACCTCGTGGCCCTTCTTTCCTCTCTCCACTAAAGCCCACTAAGGCCCATTAACTTCCTCGGGGGGTTCCGGTAACCCCTCGGTACTCCGAAAAATGCCCGAATCACTCAAAACCATTCCGATGTCCGAATGCAACCTTCCAATATATGAATCTTTACCTCTCGACCATTTCAAGACTCCTCGTCATGTCCGTGATCTCATCCGGGACTTCGTACAAACTTCGGTCATCAAATCACATAACTCATAATACAAATCGACATCGAACGTTAAGTGTGCGGACCCTACGGGTTCGAGAACTATGTAGACATGATCGAGACACATCTCCGGTCAATAACCAATAGCGGAACCTGGATGCTCATATTGGCTCCTACATACTCTATGAAGATCTTTATCGGTCAAACCGCTTAACAACATACGTTATTCCGTTTGTCATCGGTATGTTACTTGCCCGAGATTCGATCGTCGGTATCGTCATACCTAGTTCAATCTCGTTACCGGCAAGTCTCTTTACTCGTTCTATAATGCATCATCCCACAACTAACTCATTAGTTACATTGCCTGCAAGGCTTATAGTGATGTGCATTACCGAGAGGGCCCAGACATACCTCTCCGATACACGGAGTGACAAATCCTAATTCGATCTATGCCAACTCAACAAACACCATCGGAGACACCTGTAGAGCATCTTTATAATCACCCAGTTACGTTGTGGCATTTGATAGCACACAAAGTATTCCTCCGGTATTCGGGAGTTGCATAATCTCATAGTTAGAGGAATATGTATAAGTCATGAAGAAAGCAATAGCAATAAAACTAAATGATCATTATGCTAAGCTAACGGATGGGTCTTGTCCATCACATCATTCTCTAATGATGTGATCCCGTTGATCAAATGACAACACATCTCTATGGTCAGGAAACTTAACCATCTTTGATTAACGAGCTAGTCTAGTAGAGGCATACTAGGGACATTTAGTTTGTCTATGTATTCACACATGTACTAAGTTTCCGGTTAATACAATTCTAGCATGAATAATAAACATTTATCATGATATAAGGAAATATAAATAACAACTTTATTATTGCCTCTAGGGCATATTTCCTTCAGTTTCGATCGATAGGTGGGAGGCTAACGAGACGAAATGACAATGTACTCCCCCTTAGGAGTAGAGATTGGACCGCCATTCAAATCAGTTGTAGGTATCCCATGCAACCATCTCCAAAACATGTTTATCATGCCATGTAGGTATTAGTGTTGTAAGTATCCCATGCAACCTTCTCCCCCTTAGGTTTCTCACACATGCCTGATAGGTGCTCGGTCAAGTGCCATTGAGATTTTTTGTTGAACTTATTGTCGTTTTCTATAGTCACTAGTAGAAAAATGGTCAAATGTGAGACACATTAGTCCCGGTTTGTAACAGAACCGGCACTAATGTGTCCATTAGTGCCGGTTCCAACGGCTAGGTGGGAGGATCTCTTTAGTACCGGTTCGTGGCGAACCTTTAGCACCGGTTCGTGCCACGAACCGGTACTAAAGAAAGTGGTGGCAGGATGTTGTCAGAGTGGGGGCCCTCCAGCACCTTTAGTACCGGTTCGTGGCACGAACCGGTACTAAAGGTCGTCCTATATAAACCCTTCTTCCACCCGCACTCTGTTCTTCCCCCTTTCCCCTCTCCTCTCCTCTGTCCTTCCCTTCTTCCTCTCGAGTTCATCACAAATTTTGCCCAAAATTTGTCAAGATTTGCAGGCCCCCATCCATTCAAATGATCACAAAGGTTAGCAACTTTGTCATTTCATCTCTCATTGCTAGATTAGCTCTTGCATTGGTTTATATAGTGATTAATTGTGGGTTTTAGTAATTTGGGAGGAATTATATGTGGTAGTATTTGATTTATATGCAATTTGAGGTCAAAATAACACTTAGTTTGCATATGTAGGTGTGGTTTACTTAGTGCCTTCTAAATCTCCGTCAGAAACCACTGGCCGATCGCCTGCACCGTCTCTGTCTTGGCACCACCTTGTGGTGAGCCTCTTGTTCATGAAATTTTATATAAAAATTGATGTTTGTGTGATTTGGATATATAGTTACTCGTATGATTATCTTACCCGACGTTGTTTGTTATACATAGTGCCATGGTTTTGATATCCGCCCCGTCGGCCCTCGTCCTTGTTATGATTCGGATGTGGTATATTCTCTTTAAAACTATTTGTTGCATTTCGTGTTTATGACAAATTATGCCCATCAAGTTGATATAGATATTTTTATCTAGGAGGTATGTGAACCGAAATTCCAACCGACCCTATTGTCGAGAGGTTAAATTTAGTTGAAAGAGAAAACGAGTATTTGAAAGAAAAATTGAAAAGAATTGAGGGGGAGAAGATGGAATTGGAGTTGCATGGTGCCGATGTCGTCGATGATCACAAGATCAAGATGGAGAAAATGCGCTTGAAGATTAGAAAGATTAGAAAATATGCCATTGATAGTGAGGCTTGGTATCATTATTCTGTTGGATCAATTGTTACCTTAGTTGCGATCTTGATCACATTTGTTGTTGCATTTAAATGCTTTAGCTAGAGAATTATTTGTTTGTTGCATTTAAGTGTTGTATGAACTTTATGTATGAACTTGTATTAATTTGGTGTTTTCGGTGTTGTGTATTGAAGATGAGCCGGCAATGGATGTACGATGACCGATGCTCTCCCGAGTTCATTAATGGCGTGCAAACTTTTCTGCTTGCGGCTGAGGCAAACAAGCGGGCGGATGGTTTTATGCCTTGTCCATGTGCTGGCTGTAAGAATGATCAAAATTACTCTAAGTCAAGAAGCATTCACATCCACCTGTTTAAGTCTGGTTTCGTGCCCCACTATAATGTTTGGACCAAGCACGGAGAAAGAGGGGTTATGATGGAAGACAATGAAGAAGAAGAGGACGACGACAGCTATCCTGGCCATGGGTTCCCTGAATACGATGATACAACAATGAGGGAAGAAGCTGAGCCGGTAATGCGGGAAGGAGTTGAGCCGGCAATGCGGGAAGAAGCTGAGCCGGCAATGTGGAAAGAAGCTGAAGAAGAGGCATCAGATGAGCCCGTTGATGATCTAGGTCGGGCCATTGCCGATGCAAAGAGAAACTACGCAGGTGATTTGGAGAAGAAGAAGTTGCAGCGCATGTTAGAGGATCACAAAAAATTGTTGTACCCGAATTGCGTAGGTGACAAGAAAAAGCTGGGCACCACACTGGAATTGCTGCAATGGAAGGCAGAGAATGGTGTATCTAACAAGGGATTTGGAAAGTTGCTGCTAATGATAAAGGATATGCTTCCAAAGGACAACGAAATGCCCGAGAGTACGTACGAAGCAAAGAAGGTTGTCTGCCCTCTAGGGTTAGAGGTGCAGAAGATACATGCATGCCCTAATGGCTGCATCCTCTACCACGGTGAGTACGAGGATTTGAACGCTTGCCCGGTATGCGGTGCATTGCGCTATAAGATCAGCCGCGATGACCCTGGTGATGTCGAGGGCGAGCGCCCCAGGAAGAAGATTCCTGCCAAGGTGATGTGCTATGCTCCTATAATACCACAGCTGAAACGTTTTTTCCAAAACAAAGAGCATGCCAAGGCGATGTGATGGCACAAGAGAAGACCGTAAGAAAGACGGAAAGTTGAGAGTACCCGTTGATGGGTCGCAGTGGAGAAAAATCGAAAGAAAGTACGTAAAGGAGTTTGCAGATGACGCAAGGAACGTATGGTTTGGTCTAAGCGTAGATGGCATTAATCCTTTTGGGGACCAGAGCAGCAACCATAGCACATGGCCTATGACTCTATGTTTGTATAACCTTCCTCCTTGGTTGTGCATGAAGCGGAAGTTCATTATGATGCCAGTGCTCATCCAAGGCCCTAAGCAACCCGGCAACAACATTGATGTGTACCTAAGGCCATTAGTTGAAGAACTCTTACAACTGTGGAATGGAACAGGTGTACATGCATGGGATGAGCACAAACAGAAAGAATTTGACCTAAAGGCGTTGTTGTTCGTGACCATCAATGATTGGCCTGCTCTCAGTAACCTTTCAGGACAGACAAGCAAGGGATACCGCGCATGCACGCACTGTTTGGATGATACCGACAGTATATATTTGGACAATTGTAGGAAGAATGTGTACTTGGGACATCGTCGATTTCTTTCGAGCAGGCATCCCGTAAGAAAGAAAGGCAAGCATTTCAAAGGTGAGGCGGATCACCGGACGAAGCCTCGCCACCGTACTGGAGATGATGTACATGTTATGGTCAAGGATTTGAAGGTAGTATTTGGAAAGGGTCCTAGTGGACAACCTGTTCCGAATGACGCTGACGGACGCGCACCCATGTGGAAAAATAAATCTATATTTTGGGACTTGCCCTATTGGAGAGACCTAGAGGTCCGCTCCGCAATCAACGTGATGCGCGTGACAAAGAATCTTTGTGTGACCCTGCTTGGCTTCTTGGGCGTGTATGGGAAGACAAAAGATACACCTGAGGCACGGGAGGACCAGCAACGTATGCACGGAAAAGACAGCATACATCAGGGTCATGCAAGCTATGCTCTTACCAAAGAAGAGAAGTAAATCTTCTTAGAATGCCTGCTCAGTATTAAGGTACCGTCTGGCTTCTCATAGAATATAAAGGGAATGATAAACATGGCAGAGAAAAAGTTCCAAAACCTAAAGTCTCATGACTGCCACGTGATTATGACGCAACTGCTTCCGGTTGCATTGAGGGGGCTTCTACCGGAAAATGTTCGATTAGCCATTGTGAAGCTATGTGCATTCCTCAATGCAATCTCTCAGAAGGTAATCGATCCAGAAATCATACCAAGGTTAGAGAATGATTTGGTGCAATGTCTTGTCAGTTTCGAGTTGGTGTTCCTTCTTCAACATCATGACGCACGTCCTAGTTCACCTATGCGAAGAGATTAACATTTTGGGTCTTGTATTTCTACACAATATGTTCCCCTTTGAGAGGTTCATGGGAGTCTTAAAGAAATATGTGCATAACCGTGCTAGGCCAGAAGGAAGCATCTCCAAGGGCCATGAAAATGATGAGGTCATTGAGTTTTGTATTGACTTTATTCCTGATCTTAAGCCGATTGGTGTTCCTGAATCGCGGCATAAGGGCAGACTAGATGGAAAAGGCACGCTAGGAGGGGATCAAATAATATGTATGGACGGACATTCTCTCACTGAAGCACACTACACAGTTCTATAGAATTCCACCTTGGTGGCTCCGTATATGGACGAACACAAGAATTTTCTATGCTCCAAACACCCGGAGCGGCCTGATGACTGGATTACACGTGAACAAACTAGGAGTTCCGCCAGCTGGTTGCAGACACGTACCATGCATGACGCCTCTATTGAAGATGACATGTACTCGCTGTCCCAGTTACCATCTTCGAATATAATGACTTTCAAAGCGTACGAGATAAATGGTAATACATTTTACACGATCGCCCAAGATAAGAAGAGCACCAACCAAAACAGTGGTGTCCGCTTTGATGCAGAAACCAAGACGGGAAAGGAAACATATTATGATTATATACAGGACATATGGGAACTTGACTATGGACGTGGTTTGAAGGTCCCTTTGTTTCGGTGCAAATGGGTCAATATGACACGAGGTGGGGTAACGGAAGACCCGCAGTACGGAATGACAACAGTGGATCTCAACAATCTTGCGTATGCAGATGAACCATTCGTCCTAGCCAATGATGTGGCACAGGTTTTCTATGTGAAGGACATGTCTACCAAGCACAGAAAAACAAAAGATAAGGAAGCGAATGCATCATACGATGAGCCAAAGCGGCACATAGTTCTTTCTGGGAAGAGAAACATCGTGGGAGTGGATGACAAGACAGACATGTCAGGAGATTATGAAAAGTTTGATGAAATTGCTCCATTCACAGTGAATATTGACCCGAGCATCCCGTTAAATGATGAAGATTTTCCATGGTTACGGCGCAAAGGGACACACGCGAAGAAAAAGTTTCTCACCCAAAGATCTGGGATGTGATCGGCTTCACTATCATCACTTTCTTCTGTGTTTCACACCCAGGAGGGAATCTCTGTAATAGTTAGGGTAGTTATGTGTCTTCGCATTTGAAACGCGAAGAAATTTTATGTGCAAACAAATTCTTTCATGCATTTACTGATTTTTTCAGCTAAATTGAAAAACACTTCAAATGAACTCCGAAAAGGTTGAAAGTTGGCATGGTATCATAATTTCACCCACATAGCATGTGCAAAAAAGTAGAGAGGGTTACGGCAAAAACTGGATGCACTTCGTGTACAAAATGGACAATCTCTTTCAAACTATCAGGGTTTCGGACGAAAACTCATCTGTTACAAAGGCATTTCATTTTTTAAATAACCTAAGCATTACCAAATTGAATATAATGATAAAACACACTAATATTAAACATAATAAAAAGAATCACTGAAAAAATGTATTTTTAAAGTTAAGTTATTCACAAACTAGTGATTCACACAAATTTCAAATAATTCAAAATTTAAACTATTCAAATTTGAAAACTACCAGCACTAACAGAAAGTTAGTATTTTTGTACGTAAAGCAAAAAATATTCACAAAGAAACTCTAAATACAGCAAAAAAACAACTAAAAAATAAATAAAACAAAATTAATAATGCGGAAAAGAAAAAAAAGCCCGCCTACTGGGCCACAGCGGCCTGCATACGACTAGAAACCCAACCTGTTGTTGGGCCAGGATGCAGGCCCGCAAGCCCAATAGGCCCCACATGGCAGAGTAGTAGAGGTAGGCCCAGAAGGCCTGCATTTGAGAGGAGCTCAGTGTAGTGCCCGCGCCGGGGCTTATAAACTGGTCCTGGCGCTCCTCGACTAGCGAGGTGGGATTAAACATCTGCGCCCCTCGCCTGCCAGCGCACCCCCATTAGTACCGGGTCGTGGCACCAACCGGTACTAAAGGGGGGATCTTTAGTACCGGTTGGAGCCACCACCCGGTACTAAAGGCCTGCCCTTCCCGCCGCTTGGCCTGGCCAAAACAGCCCTTTAGTACCGGTTAATGGCTCCAATGGTACTAAAGGTCCATCCTATATAAGAAAACACTTCGAAATTTTGCAGTTTCATCTCCCACTTCCTCTCTGCTTCATCGCCGCCGCCCCGTCCTATGCCGTTGCCGCCGCCGTCGCGCCGTCCCAGTCGACTCCGCGCCACCCCTGTCCTCGTCGCGTCGCACCTGTCGCGCCGTCCGCGTCGCCGCTGCACGTCCCCGTACCCGACCGGCATGCGTCACCGTCGTCGTCGCCTCGACCTCGCCCGCGCTGTGAGCCTCTATCCCCCCCTCTCCTCCCTCTAATCGGTTGCCAGCATTGCCGCAGCGCCGTCGATCGATTATTTCGCCGTCACGGGCATCCCCGCACCGTCGCCTGCACACACACAACAAATACACACACATACACACACACATACAGAATTTTTGATTTGTTTTTAGTTTTTAGTTTTTCTGTTTTTAGTTTTTAGTTTTCTGTTTTTAGTTATTAGTTATTAGTTATATATAGAAATGTTAGTTTTTAGTTTTCTGTATTAATGTTAGAAATGTTAGTTTTTAGTTACTAGTTATATATAGAAATGTTAGTTTTTAGTTATTAGTTTTCTGTATTAATGTTAGAAATGTTAGTTATATATATAAATGTTAGTTTTTTCTGTATTAATGTTATAGAAATGTTAGAAATGTTAAAGAAAAAATTTGTTATAGAAATGTTAGTTTTAGATATGGTCAATGTTTTTTTAGTTTATTATATTTTTAGTTATAAAATTTAGAATTTGCATATATGAAATCACAATCCATCATTTAAAAATGTTACTTTACTTTTGCGGCATATAGTATTTGTTGTCGACGATGCCCGGCCCGCATCCTCGCCGTCGACCCGTTCGCGACGACGTCCTGCTTCACAGGACCCATGTCCGGGACTTGGCTCCATCGGGCTTGCACTGGGAGGTGCTACCTTCAGGGGCGCGACGCTTGGTGAGGAACCCGGCCCCGGGTCCCTTCATCGACCCTGATCTCCTTTGGTGGCGTTCGCGTGGGCCACTTTCGGTGCGGAGGGAGCCGGCCCCGCCGGAGGTGGTACGTCACCGTGTCAGGGAGGAGGACGAGCACATCCATCGCTACATGGCTGCTATGGACGTCAGGTTCTCCAATACCTGGCAGGTTCTTTGGGGAGATCACCCGAGCTATGATCCAGTGATGGTTCCTTCACTTTGGCTGTCCACCGCCCGCGCCTCAGGAACCGCGAGTGGCCTAGATTACTCTATAGTATTCGATCTTTATTAGCTAGCTAGCTAGTGGTGTATTCGATATATAATATTCGAGATGATTTATTCGATATTATATATATTATTCGAGACGATGTATTCGAGATTATATCTATTATTCGAGATGATGTATTCGAGATTATATTCGATGATGCTTATTATGTACTATGATTGATTCAGTTTTTCCTTATTAATTGATTGCATCCATGCATTGTAATTTGAATACTAAATTGTTTTATATTTCTATTGGATTAGTTAAATAAAAGCTATGGCGGACAATACCGGCAGAGAGGGAGAAGAGGCCCTGTTCGATATCATATGCCATCCTTGCGGGCCAGATGATGATCAGAATGAAGAAGATTATGACGGCTCCGAATATCTAAACAACACCGGGGAGGGTGATATGATATTCGATCGCGACGACTGAATTGATGAAGTCATGAACTATGATTATGATGATGACGAAGAAAATGTTGATCTTGAAACAACAAAGACCGACGAGGTATATTTATATAAGCAGGCATCTGGTGATCATCACATGTTTTAAATGACTTGAAGATATATTAACGAATCAATCTTTCTTCTTTCAGCCATCCGGATCGAGCAAATCTTCAGGCAGCAGGACAGTACGAGGCCCGAACAAAAAGTTGAAGGAGGGCGTAAAGTACAATATCGAGGCCATCAAACCTAATGGCGAACCATTAGCGCCTAAGAAGATTGCGGACAAGTTCATTCGTCAGTGGGGAGTTCTTGTGAAGGACCAACTCCCGATCTCCCTTCAAGAATGGAGAGAGCCAGCAAAGCCACGTCCAGATCTTACTTTTGTCGATGACACACAAAAAGTTCTGCTTTGGGAAACTCTCATGGAACATTTCACCCTACCAGATCATTTCACAGATGCAGATGTGGAGAAAGTCAAGGACGCTGCTCTTAGGAAGATGGCAGTTGCGTTCAACAACCATAAGAAACGTGTATGGGCCAAGTACGTCAAGGGAGGAAGGAAGACTCCAGTATTCAAGGGAACACTAGAGAAGCAAAGTGCTCATTGGGACGATTTCGTGAAATTCAAGGAATCGGAATTATCTAAGGAACGGTCGAGAATAAACAAGGCCAATGCCGCAAAAAAGGATAAGTTCCATAAGCTGGGGCCAGGTGGCTACGCGGTGGCAATGCCTAAGTGGGATAGGTATGAGAAAGAGATGGAGGATGCATGTGTCACTCCAGTTACATTGAGCTGGCCCCCCAAGTGCAGGACTTGGTTCTATGCGCATGGGGGGCGTTGGACACGAAGACATGCAAAGTTTCAAAGAAGGCATGTCTGAACGGAGCCGAAGATAAGATACTTGTTGCAATAGAAGAGGCTTTATCGGGGGTGTTCGAGCCCAACAGAGAGAACGACGAGCTTACGCGTGCCCTGGGAAATCCTGAACACCCGGGAAGAACACGAGGCAAGGGCGTTATTCCATGGTATGAGGGGTTTTCGGACTGGAACAACGACTACAGAAGCCGTGCAAGAAGGAAGATTGCGGAGGAGAAAAAGAGGAAGATGGAGGAGCAGAGGAAGCAGGACTATGAATGCCTTCAAGGCCTAGAATCAGCGCACGCGGACTTGGCAGTCAAATTCCAGCGGCAGCAGGAGCAGATCGACTCACTTAGCCAGCAAAGGGGGTCTCAGCAGCGGCAGCAGCTAGCGGATGATCCAGCATTGGATAGCACCGTCCCATCCATGCCGAGAAGCAGCGTGGGTTCCGCCCCGAGCGACGCAATACTGGATAGATACCCCATGGATGACATCATGGAGAACACTAACTGCGAGCTACACTTCAAAATGAAGAACATATCCATGAAGGTGGAGGACGTCGTTGCTTTTACAAATCCCCCCGAGGCAACCTTCCATTGCAACCCCATTCTAGCGGGCTATGCTCGTGTCTTGGTTGGTGAGGTGGTGGACCAATATTCGGGGCTAGAGCTTGACATTCCTGGAGGTGACAAGGAGCACACACTGGGAGAGGCCAAATATCATATCATCCTATGGAGAAAGGATTGCATCATCTTTCGAAGGCAACCGACACCGCGTCAGCCGACTCCTCGTTGAAGTCCGCCACCGAGTCAGCAGACTCCTGCTCCTCCAAGTCCACCAACGCGTCAGGCCACTCCTCCTCCTCCAAGTCCGGCAAAGCGTCAGGCCACTCCTCCTCCAAGTCCGACACAGCGTCAGACCACTCCTCCTCCAAGTCCGGCACAACTTCAGGCCACTCCTCCTCCAAGTCCGGCACAGCTTCAGGCCACTCCTCCTCCTCCAACTCAGCCACGTTAGCCATCTCTGCCACCTCAGCAATCACAGAAGAGAGCCGCCGCAGCTATGGTGCATAGCGGTACAAGTCGAGGTAGTATGGGAGGTACAGGCGGAGGCAAGTGATTTCAATATGGTCCAAGTCTCGCGCCTCTTCCGCAGAGGCCTTACGACAAGTCCGAGGAGGAAAACGCAGCCATAGTGAAGGCCCAGGTGGAAGCCCATTTTGCACCAAAACCGCCACCGCCGCCATCGGAGAAAGTGCCTGAGGAAAAGATTGACCACTTCATTCGTATGGCTAGAGCACCAGCTCCCAAGCCTGTTGACACAGACTATGAGCGCCACCTCAGGAAGTTAAATCGAGCACGTCTACAGAATGAGGCGAGCTCTAGCTTGAGCAAATCAGCTGGCACAAAATGTGGTAAAATTGTTCCCCAGCTGGGAGAACAGGCGGCGCAATCAATCCCCCCGCTTGTTGTGCCAACAACACATGAGAGTACGCGTGCCCAATATTATTGTGGGCAAACCGTTAACGTTCCCCAGCTGGGTGATGTGGTAATAATCGAGCAGCATATAATGCAGGCTAAAATTCTCAAGATCACTGTTGGACAACTCCTCGAGATCGAGCCCATGTCTCCGCTTAGAGAGGAGGAAATAAAACGGAAATACGTCTGGTGCCAACCTTTGGTCGAGCCAGACGAGGTCAAGAAGCTCCCAACGAGAATGTATGAATTGCATCAAATGGTACATGAACATTACCAAGATTTCCAATCGAGAGTCCCTTATGGTGAATGTCAAGAAGGATCATTACTTCCATGAGAAAGTTGTGTCCGTTGAGTATTCAGAACTATTTCAGTTATACAATCAAGATGCACTCAACAAATCTATCGTCAGTTGCTATTGTCTGTAAGTGATTTCTTTATGTAATTTAAGTCTCAACCTAGCTGTAGTGATTATTTTGATCAATCATTACCTGTAATAATCCTCACTATATTCTTTTCTATGGTATTATGCGGGATGAAGATGTATGAAATGAAAAAAGGTGGACGCTATGGAATTGGGTTCATTGACCCAAATACCATTAATGAATACACATGGAAATTAGATACATATTATCGAGCAAGTGTAGAGGAAAGCATGCTAGAGTTATTCAAGCGCCTCAATACCAATGAAGATATACTACTTCCTTACAACTTCCGTGAGTCACATTGCCTTGTACTACAAATTCTGTTTTTGCTTACTAGCTAGCTACATGTTTTTGCTTACATATGCCCGCTTAATTAAGACATGCAAACGTGTGTGCATGTAGTTTTCACTGGATCTTGTTAATCATTAAAGTTGATGAAGGAACAGTTGAAGTACTGGACTCACTACTTAAGAAAGAAAGTGACTACACCATCGTGAAGGGGATACTCAACAGGTAATCTCAATCATTATTAACTATATCTCGGCCTATTTAATTAGTTCGTCATTTCCTGATAACAACTATTTAATAACCCCTTTATTCATTTTCTTTGTCGGCAGGCAAGGCTTGGGCAAAGTTCATCAACGTAACTCCAGGCCAATGGAAACAAAAGCTGAAATGGTATCGACCCAAGGTAAGTAATTAAGTAGTACTAGCTAGCTAGCTGCCATCTCTTTAATTATCATGCTTGATTAATTATTATCTGATCAAATTCCATTCTCGTAAAGGCCCTGAAGCAGGCGCCGAGGACTGGTCTCTGTGCATACTACGTTTGCGAGAACATTCGCATGATGACGTCCGAAAGGAGCAGATCTCAAAGACAGGACTGGGTACGTTTGTCAGAACACTATTCACAATTTTTACACCATTATCGATATATAGTCACACAACTAATACACATGCATATTGATCTCCTTCTTAGTAGTTCAGAGAGGTGCGGGAGAAGCTCCTACCAACGGAGCGCATACAAGCAATTCAAGAGGAAATAGCGGTATTTTTGCTCGACCAGGTTGACACCGGTACTAAAGGGCTCCCTGCCCCCGGAGCTGGCTCGTGCCATGTGGTTGCCCTTTAGCACCGGTTCATGCAGAACGGTACTAAAGGGGGGGACCTTTAGTCCCCACACTTTAGTGCCGGTTACCGAACCGGCACTAAAGGCCTTACGAACCGGTGCTATAGCCCGGTTCTACACTAGTGAGTAAGCACGATGGGCGGGTACTCGGTGATCAAGGATGAGTTGTCCTGTGATATGTGGTTGGTCGTATCTATGGACTTCATAGGCATGAAGCAAGGGGGCTTGACCTTTTTGGCAAAATGTGCATTCTTTGTTTCATGAGCAAAAGAACCCCATGCCCTATGACATGCATGCCATCCATGAATGCAGTGCGAAGTCGCTAATGCATCGTGGTACATCTTCTCCAACTTCGTCATGGAGTTTTGCGATGTGATTGCACGAGTGGAGACAATGTGGCCATCGGCCTCGTCAACGATGGAGATCGTAAGTTTTGATTCTTGTTGCTCTACATGTTGGTTAATTTGTTGATTCACTCAGTGTTGCAACTTCATAACTATCATGCCGTATAGTATTTTTTGTGAAAGGACCTAAGAATTATATTATCACAAAAAGGTTGTACAGGACAACCCCACAAAACAAGAAATAGAAACCAGGTTCCCGGGGAACCTGCCTACCCCTGCATCCATCGCGGACTGTCGGCGCACCATCGCTCCTGCGCAATGACGTAATCTTGGATTCTGCAGCCCGATTATACGCGTACGGGAAGTCAACAACCTCAGCCCGAGAGGACCAACACGCTAGAAGGAATGGAAGGCCAACCTTCGCTGCACAACGCTGGCGGTGACACGCCCCCGAGATCCACTTGACCAGCCGACAAGATAGACCAGCGCCAGCACCTCGCCGCACCACCCGCAGAACTCCCACAACAAGAATAGGAACATCCTTTTCATGACGAAGATGGAGATGAGGGACAAATTATCATGTAGATTGCCGCTGCCTCCGCAACAACGACCACACCTGAAGAATGGGCGCCCACCGAATCAACGGATCCAGGAGCAGATAATGCCGGAAGTTCATCGACACCGCCGCACGCGACGTCGCCGAGATGGGGAAGAAGCTCCAGCCAATTTATTCCACTACGTCGCCACCACCACCACTTTGTCGGTGTCGCAAAAGAAACCTACGCTGCTATGTACACGCCTAGGCGTCAGATCCGGGGTCCCTTCGCTCTCCGTCACGTCGTATAGTCTGAATGTGGTGTAGTGTTGTACCACATGAGCGAGGATATACCATTTACGCTCATATATTGTTGGATGAAGCTCCAGGAAAACTATGTGTGGGATGACATATGTCGGTTCTGACTCTAATATTGATGATTTTAGAAAACTTAATGAACATCTTGATATCTTGAATGTAATATTTACATTATGATGCATTAGGGATATTTGCAAATTATTTGTGGATGAATTATACTATTTTCTATAATTATTTTAAGTGTTTCAAAATTATATAAAAAGGACATTTAAGGAACAAGGTTAAATGATCGGTTTCACATCTGTAGCATTTCTGATATTATATGTGGATGACATATTGTTGATTGGAAATGATATAGAATTTCTGAATAGCATAAAAGGATACTTGAAGAAGAATTTTTCAATGAAAGACCTCGGTGAAGCTGCTTATATATTGGGCATCAAGATCTATAGAGATAGATCAAGACGCTTAATAGGACTTTCACAAAGCACATACCTTGATAAAGTTTTGAAGAAGTTCAAAATGAATCTGTCAAAGAAAGGGTTCTTGCCTGTGTTACAATGTGTGAAGTTGAGTCAGACTCAAAGCCCGACCACTGCAGAAGATAGAGAGAAAATGAAAGTCATTCCCTATGTCTCAGCCATAGGTTCTATCATGTATGCTATGCTATGTACCAGACCTGATGTGTGCCTTGCCATAATTCTTGCAAGGAGGTACCAAAGTAATCTAGGAATGGATCACTGGACAGCGGTCAAGAACATCCTGAAGTACCTGAAAAGGACCAAGGATATGTTTCTCGTTTATGGAGGTGACGAAGAGCTCGTCGTAAATGGTTACATTGATGCTAGCTTCGACACTGATCCAGATGACTCTAAGTCACAAACTGGATACGTATTTATATTGAATGGTGGAGCTATCAGTTGGTGCAGTTCCAAACAGAGCGTCGTGGCAGGATCTACGTGTGAAGCGGAGTACATAGCTACTTCGGAAGCAGCACATGAAGGAGTCTGGATGAAGGAGTTCATATCCGATCTGGGTGTAATACCCAGTGCATCTGGTCCAATGAAAATCTTTTATGACAACATTGGAGCAATTGCCTTGGAGAAGGAATCTAGGTTTCACAAGAGAACCAAACACATCAAGAGACGCTTCAACTCTATTCGTGAAAAGGTCAAGGATGGAGACATAGAAATTTGCAAAATACATACGGATCTGAATGTGGCATACCCGTTGACTAAGCCTCTTCCGCGAGCAAAACATGATCAACATCAAGACTCCATGGGTGTTAGATTCATTACAATGTAATCTAGATTATTGACTCTAGTGCAAGTGGGAAACTGAAGGAAATATGCCCTAGAGGTAATAATAAAGTTGTTATTTTATATTTCCTTATTCATGATAAAGGTTTATTATTCATGCTAGAATTGTATTGATCGGAAACTTAAATACATGTGTGAATACATAAACAAATACCGTGTCCCTACTAAGCCTCTACTAGACTAGCTCGTTGATCAAAGATGGTTAAGGTTTCCTAACCATAGACCTGTGTTGTGATTTGATAACGGGATAACATCATTAGGAGAACGATGTGATGGACAAGACCCATCCGTTAGCTTAGCATATTGATTGTTCAATTTATTGCTATTGCTTTCTTCATGTCAAATACATTGTCACAGCCCTAGCTCAGCCCCTGTTGTCCTTGCTTGATCTTGTTGCATCATGTTCTAATTTTATTTAAAGTTGAATGGGGATTGATAAAACCCTGGCACCAAAAGTACTCAACTAGGTTCAACCTAAAAATACTTTTAATGAACCCAAATGCCCTTTAGAAAAGTTCATGATTTTTGCTAAAGGTGAAAACCTCTGCCAAAAATGATGCACATATTTCTAGGCCATTCTGGATTTTTGAATTAAATCTTATTGTATTTGACTTTGGGCATTTAAATACTATAAATAATTTAAATGTTCAAATAATGTTGGAACTATTTTTGAGCCACTGAAATAATTCAGCAAGTGTCCATGAATATTTTCAGTATTTTAGGAAATGCCTTGGTATTTTTCCTAAGCTCGAAACTAAAGCAGAAAACTAGAAAACAGAAACAAAAGTAGAAAGACAGAGAGAGAAAGAAACCCACCCGGGCCTTTTTACCTGTCCAGCCCAGCCGGCCCAGACGGTAGCTGGCCCAGCCCAGTCGTCGCACCGTCTTGAACCTCCTGCCAGTAGGCAGGAGGGCGTGTGGCCACCGCGCTCTGGCCACCTCCTGCCTGCCTAGCTGCCCCTCGACGCCTGGAGGCTCTGGACGTCGCCACGCAGCCCCCTGGTCCTCTCCCTCGCTCCTCTCGTTCACTCCCTCCTCCCCTGGCTCTCTCTCCCTCGCCCAGCTGAACGAGCTCGTCGCCGCCGCTTGCCGATGTCGCGCCCACCGGCGTCCCTGTGCCCACCCACCGTTCCCAGAGGGTCCGCCGTCGAGCACTTCATCTCCGAGCTCAAGCCGGGGAACGTGGATGCCCTGCAGCCTCGTCACTGTCGCCCTGCAGGCTCATGGCGGCAACGCAGCCGGTGAGCCAATGCACATCCTTGATCCGCTTGGGCACCTCGATCTGCTCGATAGCCTTGATCTTGTCTGGGTTTGCCTCGATCCCGCGCTACGACACAAAGAACCTAAGAAGCTTGCCGGACAGAACGCTGAAGACGCACTTCTCAGGGTTCAGCTTGAGGTTGATCTTGCGCAGGTTAGCAAATGTCTCTTCCAGATCTTGCACAAGAGTTGGCCCGTCCTTGGTTTTGACCACTATGTCATCCATGTAGGCCTCCATATTTCTATGGAGCTGAGGTTCAAAACCAATTTGGATTGCTCTTTCAAACGTTGAACCAGCACTCTTCAACCCGAAAGGCATCCGTAAAAAGCAATACATACCACATGGGTGATGAATGTTGTCTTCTCTTCATCCTCTCTTGTCATGAAGATCTTGTGGTAGCCTGAGTAGGCGTCGAGGAATGATAACAGATCACACCCGGCTGTCGAGTCAACAATCTGGTCGATGCGCGGCAACGGGAAGGGTGAGGGAGTCATGGATTAGGGGGTATCCGGACAGCCGGACTGTATACATCGTCCGGACTATGGAAGCGTGAAGATACAAGACTCAAGACTTTGACCCGTGTCCGGATGGAACTTTCCTTGGCGTGGAAGGCAAGCTTGGCGATCCGGATATTATATTTCCTTCCTTGTAACCGACTCCATGTAAACCCTAGCCCTCTCCGGTGTCTATATAAACCGGAGAGGTTGGTCCTTAGAAGGCCGATCACAATTACAACCATACCATCATAGGCTAGCTTCTAGGGTTTAGCCTCTACGATCTCGTGGTAGATCTACTCTTGTACTACCCATATCTTCAATATTAATCAAGCAGGAAGTAGGGTTTTACCTCCATTGAGAGGGCCCGAACCTGGGTAAACATCTGTGTCCCTTGCTTCCAGTTATCATCAGCCTAGACGCACAGACCGGGACCCCCTACCCGAGATCCGCCGGTTTTGACACCGACATTGGTGCTTTCATTGAGAGTTCCTCTGTGTCGTCACTACGGGGCTCGATGGCTCCTTCAACCATCGTCAACAACACGGTCCCGGGTGAGACCTTTCTCCCCAGACAGATCTTCTTGTTCAGTGGCTTCGTCCTGCGGGCCAATTCGCTTGGCCATCTGGAGCAGATCGATAGCTATGCCCCTAGTCACCAGATCAGGATCGGAAACCTGAACTACACGGCGGACGCCGGCGGAGACGGGATCTTCGATGGATTCGGGCCCATGCCAGGAGCACCGGACAGTCACGACGAGCACGTCTTAGACCTCCTGTCAGACAAAGCTCGGGGTATCACCCCCGCAGTAGCCTCGGACCTAAATCCGGAACAGGCCGCGTTGCCTAAGGACGGAGGGCTGGACCCCGCCCCGCAGGTCGCACACTCATCGGTGGTGGAGCCAAACACGGGCCTTACCTCTGTGGTGGCATGTGACTCCAGACCCCTGGATTCGTATCCGCATGTTGGTTCCGGTCCGCGCACTCCCGAGCCAGTCGCGCCAGGTTGGACTCCGGTAATGGAGTTCATCACTGTGGATATCTTTCATCACTCGCCCTTTGGCGACATGCTGAACTTGTTAAAAACTCTCTCTTTAATAGAAAATTCTAGGCCAAACTATGTTCGGCTCGAGTGGGAAGCAGGCGACGAAGAAATTCGTTGCCCACCCACCACCCACTTCATAGCCACGGTCGATGATTTAACCGACGTGCCTGACTTCGACTCCGAAGGCATCGACGGTATGGACACCGATGCAGGAGAAGATTCGAAATCTATGGGGTGCTGGACTTCTCCCTCGTCACACGACATATACATGGTGGATACACCCAAAGAGGACAAAGGCGACAATCCAGACGATAAAACCCCCGGACAAAAGCCAAAGCGACGGCGCAGACGCCGTTCTTAGTCCAGCAACAGTAAAAATAGCGACAAGAGCGCCAGAGGGATCGATACTACAATCAACCCCGAAGGCAACAACGACCATACGGACCCAGCGATGGAGCAAGGCGAACCGGGTCACCCTGAACACAGTTCGGAGCAGACGCCCGAGGACAATGATCCCGACGGACGAGGTCATCAAACCGAATCAGCACAGGAAAACAATCCGGATAATGATGCAATCCCGAAAAAACACGTGGAACGAGATAACCTCCATAGAAAGCTCACGACCACTGCAAGAAGTCTAAAGAAGCAGAAGCAACGGCTCAAAGCCGCACAGGAAACGCTCAACCGTAGATGGAACAAAGTGCTAGACACTGAAGAAAGATACGGCGATGATCGCCATACAAAGAGTTATCCAAAACTCAAGCTACTGTCAGAATTCGATGACGAAGTCGCGCAACTTCATAACCGCAACAAAGCGGCTACTGACGCCGCGCACGATCTACGTGAGCACCTGGATAAGAAAGTTGGCACGGCCAGGTCCATTTATGGATCTAAAGGACACACCCCAGCGTGGGACCATGGTCACCAAAACGATTATGCCAATCGAATAGCAGTTCGGAATAAACACTGGACACAACAACAGCCGACGGCACGCCACAGCACGTCCAGATACAGAGGGGCTGCTCACCCCATGTGCTTTACCGAAGAGGTACTGGACCATGAATTCCCACAGGGCTTTAAACCTGTGAATATAGAGGCATACGACGAATGATGACCTGTGTGTCGGATTGAGGATTTTATCCTGCATATACATATGGCTCGTGGGGATGACCTCCACGCCATCAAATACCTCCCCCTCAAACTGAAGGGACCAGCCCGACACTAGTTGAAAAGCCTCCCCGAAAAGTCAATTGGGAGTTGGGAGGAACTCGAGGACGCTTTCAGGGCCAATTTTCAAGGGACCTATGTCCGTACTCCGAATGCTGACGATTTAAGTCACATAATCCAACAACTCGGAGAGTCCGCCCGCAAGCTTTGGAATAGATTCCTCACTAAGAAGAATCAAATTGTCGATTGTCCAGACGCCGAAGCTTTAGCGGCATTCAAACACAGCATCTGTGACGAGTGGCTCGCCAGACACCTCGGCCAAGATAAGCCGAGGACAATGGCAGCCTTAACAAGCCTCATGACCCGCTTTTGCGCGGGTGAGGATAGCTGGCTAGCCCGTAAAGGCACCAGCGACCCCATCACATCCGAAATAAGGGATGGCAACGGGAAGCCACGGCGTAATAAAAACAAACGCCAAAACAAGGAAGAGAGCCCGGATAACACAACGGTTCATGCCAGATTCAGGGGCTCTCGACCTGATCAGCAAAAGAAGCCATTTAAAGGCAGTAAAGAGGGACCGTCCGGTCTGAATAGAGTTCTAGACAGACTATGCCAAATTCATGGCACCCCTGACAAACCTGCGAACCACACGCACAGAGAGTGCTGGGTCTTCAAGCAGGCCGGCAAATTAAATGCCGAACACAAGGGAAGGGAAACACCAAGTGAAGACGAGGATGAACCTCGCCAGCCGAACACTGGGGGACAGATTAAATTCCCGCCACTGGTTAAAACAGTGAACATGATCCACGCGACTCACACATCCATAAGAAGGAACGAACGCGCGCATAGAGACGCGCTCGATATAGAGCCCATCGTACTCACAACTAACCACTGCATGTCTTATCCGATCACCTTCGATCACTTGGACGACCGAACTAGTATTCGGCGTGGAGAATCAAAGGCCTTGGTGCTTGACCCGATAATCGACGGATACCGTCTCACCTGTGTCCTCATGGACAGCGGCAGTAGTCTCAATTTAATATACAAAGACATTGTCCGCAGGATGGGGATAAACCCATCCAGAATCAGCCAAAGCAACACCACCTTTGAAGGGGTGATACCAGGCATTGTAGCCCACAAGAGGGGCCCGCTGCATCGAGGTAACATTCGGCTCTCCAGGCAACTCCAGAAGTGAAGAGCTACTCTTCATCATCACACCCTTCCAAAGCGACTATCATGCATTGCTTGGAAGAACGGCTTTCGCCCGCTTCAACGCATTGCCGCACTATGGCTACCTTACACTCAAGATGCCCAGCCCACGTGGCGTCATCATCGTTAGCGGAATCACAGAGTGCTCTTCACGCGTAGAGGAACTCGCGATGGCCCTGGCGGCCGGACTATAAGGGGCCTCCAATATTAGAAAACATGACTGGTCATTAAGACCACAGACGCGGTTAGACGTGTCCGGTCGCCCGGATAAAATTTAATCAGGGCACCGTATATGTAATCCCATAGTGGACACCAGGGGCTATACATATTTAGTACAGCCCCACACTTGGCTCAACCTTATTGGCAGGCCAACATCTTACATTTTTACTATCCATCGCACACTTACGTTGTACTCTCCTACGAGTTTTCCTTTTTCACAGACATCATTTGCGCGATACCCTTCCAGGATACAGCACAACGGAGACAAAGGCGCAGACATGCAGCAGGGCCCCGTTCAACAGGTTTCTTTTTAGATTAAGCCCATGTGTAGACCTTTTCTATTGCCTCTTGTTGTTCAACCATCCCATGTTTTTCATACCCACAGAGGATACTGCCGTTTTTGGCATTTCGCCACGACAGATTAACGCACGTACCTGGAAACACATGGTTTATAATGAATGGGCATTCTTGAGCCCATCATCTGTTATAAAGTCCGAATACCTTCGGGAGTGTCGGCGTCACGAGTTTGGCTGTATATGCATCAACTCTGAATCATGTCTTTGGTCAAATGTTGGGTTTGCCCGGCTCCTGGGTTTGCCGCCTTACGTTCCGTTATTATCGGCTAAGGTGGCTAAAGGAGAACTATGCGATTGTGCCCTGGTTATTCGGACAAGCACCTCAAGAGAGAAAGCCAAAACTGATCTGTCATGATACAGCGAGAGATTGTTCAACCACTCAAGACTTATTGGAATCTTTAGGATCCTCTCAGATTAACGAAGGACCGCTTTCGGTCATGTACACACGCGCGCTAGTACTGTGGGCTACATAGTAGCCCCAACATTAGACCCCATGGCTAAGCGAAAGTGTTACAGCTATATAGTCCGGTTGCCTAGTTCGACGTATGATCACCTTCTTAATGGACCAAGACGTTGGATCAAGTGTGATTAAGCATATTTTTGGGAACACCCCGCATTGTTCATGCGTGGGGCTGAAGCCAACGACTACTATCTTTCGGATTACACACTCATATATATATATATATATATATATATATATATATATATATATATATATATATATATATATATATATATATATATATACATCTGGCAATTCATTACGCGTAATGTAATATTATTTCTATTACCCTTTTGAACCGACGGTTTCTGTGGTTGTACCGATGTTTTCAAGTGGTTGAACTGATGCTTTCAGTTGTGTTTAAAAGATCGTCTTCTTTAATTCAAAAACTTTTTGTAATTTTTTTGTCGGAATGGGGCGTGTAATATATCGTTGGAAAGCTCTTGACAACCATATTTCAAGTATATTGAACGTTTTTGCAAAATCATTATGGTTTAAGAGCAGTTTTGAAAAAACCATTTTTTTCAAAACCGAAAACGTGAATCGTATTTTGGACATAATTTTCAAACTGTTTGTCGGAATTGAGCAAATAAGATGGTGAAATGTTTTTCGTATAGAAATGTTTTTCTAATTCCTTACGGTTTAAAAACGAATTCGAATACGGTCAAATTTGGTTTTGAACGTGATTTTTTTAAAAGTTTGTCGAAATATGTAAAATAATATACCGTTGGATAGCTATCAAAAATGCGAAACTTAGTCATGTTGAACGTTTTCTCTACTTCGCAACCGTTTAAGAGTAATTTTCAATACGGCATGACGGATCCTGCTGTTTTCTCGTCTGAAAAACAGAGTAGTCGTACTGATATATGTGTATGTTTGTACTGATCTATTTTTTGTAGAGTAATTTTGAATGGTTCCAAAAAATGGTACTTGTACTGATGCTTGCATGGGTTTGTACTAAGCGTATTTTCACTAATTAGACTTTGCTCTGTTTTTTGGGTAATATTTTTCTCGTAAGTTTTCAACGGTTTACTGTATCGTCGCCCCTGTACTTGTATGGTTTGTATCATCGAACTGAATGATATTTTATTCAAAACGAAAATGTGTTTGTTTTGTTTCTTTTTTTGACTCAACATTATTTTTGACAACGTTGTTCTGAACTTCTCTCATTTTACGACTTGTACTGAGGTACTTACTAAGCAGGATTTTCATGGAGTTTCTTTTTTTGCTTGAATTTTACAATTTGAATTTCTGTCATTTCTTTTATTCCGAACGGACCACCGTTTTTAACTCGTACTGAGGTACTAATTACGCCCGAACTGGGGTGGTTGTCGCGTGTCTCGGCGTGTTTTGAACTCGATGATATTTTTTCATCAATTTATTGCCCATTTTTTTTCATCACACTTGAGAGAGTGATTAAAATTCTGGGCGAAACGTATTTTCGCGATTTTTTTGCAAACGGTTTGTTGGATTGATGCAAATGATACGGCATTGGAAAGCTATGGAAAATGCGCAACTTTTTTATATTGAAATGTTTTTCTAATTCCTTATGGTTTAAAAACGAATTCGAATATGGTCAAATTTGATTTCGAACGCGATTTTTTTAAAAGTTTGTCGAAATGAGGCAAATAATATATGGTTGAAAAGATATCAAAAACACGAAACTTATTCATGTTGAACGTTTTCTCAAATTCGCAACCGTTGAAGAGTAATTTGGATTATGGTGAAACCTATCGTGCTATTTTTTCTGTAAAAAAAACAGAGTACCTGTACTGTTTTTTTGTGTGTGTTTGTAATGATGTATTATTTCACAGAGTAATTTTGAATATGGTGAAGCCTGTCGTATTTTTATTTTTTGTTCCTGAAACAAAGTACTAGAACTGATCTCCTTATGGATTTGTACTAAGCACGTTTTCACAGATTGAACTTTTACTTTGTTTTTTGGGTAAGGTTTTCCTCTTAAAGTTGGTGAAATTTGCCTTCAGCTCAGTCCAAAGATCATCTTTCTGCATATCATTGACATAAGACACCTCAGGGTCTTCGTTCTTAGGCTTATACCATTGGTGGATGCTGATCGGGATCTTGTCCCTAACAAGAACCCCGCACTGAGCAGCAAATGCGTTCTTTGTCCGAATGGGTTCAACCGGTTCGCCGTCGCGCGCGATTGCTGTGATCTCAAACCTTTCATCCAAGCTTAACTTTTGTTTGGGCCTCGTCTCCTTACCGAAGTTGTGCTCGATCCAGAGGGCTAGAAAAAAGAAGAAAGACGAGAGTTAATTAATATGTGTACATATACCAAAACAATGAGCACTTGAACTTATAGAAGTGAAATTTTTCTGTTTTAATTCATATTTTTTTCTTGTCCGAACTTATGGTACCATCATCATTGAACCCGCATGGTTTGTGTAGCTGAACTAAAATAACTTTTTACCCGAATAAATGTGTTGTGATTTTTCTTTGAGCATACTTTCCTCGGGTCCATAGATGAACCAACTGTGTTTTATATTTTAAACTTACATGCTAGTAATAATTAAACATTCCCATACAATTTTTCTCTATTCGTGGACATCAACCAAAATAGTCAGGAGAGAGAGCACTATCGAATGTTTTTAGTTCAAACAATTTTTCCTTTCTTGCACAAACATCTAACTGTCATTACACTTTTCTTTAAGAAGTAGCAATCAAATCACCATAGACAGAAAATTTAAACTTGCAGCTGCTGCTTTGTGTATGGATTCCATGTTTTGGCCATCCTCATTGCCTACGTCATGTACTTCATCCTCAACCTGCTGGTGTCCTTCGTGCTAGTGATTAGCGTCATCATAGTGGGCTAGTGATCAGCGTCCGTCCAAACCTCCCTCGTGCTGCAGTATAGAGAGAAAAAAATTGTTAAGAGGAAAGAGCAGTAGAAAGAAACAAATTAGAGGTGAGCTACAAAAACATTAAATTATTCTAATAAATTCCTATGGTCAATGCAGCAGCTATGCAACATAGGAAGCAAACTTTTCACCCAAAAACTGAGAACAAAATGCTTCATGTGCAAATTCCATTAGGTACCGAACAACAGTTCTCCAACAATACAGTCCAAGAGTCCATAGAGCATTTTGTTCAAGATTTCATATATGCACTTGATTTAATATATGAGAACAAAATGCTTCAAGTCCAGAAAGTACAGAAAGTTCATAGAGTATATCTCTTAGTTCAAAACACACACTATAATACTAGAACTACTGAGAGTTCTCCAACTATATTATGTGAACAGGTCTAGGAGTTCATAGAGTTTTCAGTCCAGGAATACTTTATGAACATGTCCAGGAGTTCATAGAGTTCTTAGTTCAAATTTTGGTACCTAATGGTACCAAACAACAGTACTGAGGCCAATAAAGCATTGGAGTAGCCTGGGCACAAGTCCAGAATAGTTATACAATATATCCCTCACTTTGAACTACTATCAAAAAAATCGGACATAACTGGACGGAGGGACTTGCTTCAACCATAACTTCTATGTTGTCTCCTTTCTTATCAAACGAGCAGACTGATTGTACATAGGGTTTCGCTGGAACTAAACCGGCATGCCCTCCAGTCTGCGAGCGGCTTGGACAAGCTCCCAGGGGCCTATTCGGCACCAGTTGCTCCCTGCATTTAATCATAACAAGTCATGAGTTCCCATAACAAGTTCAAACACATTCTAAGTGACTTGCACAATCAGTTTCATATTTGTGTAACCAAGAAAGTCCATGTTCAATAACTTTATAAGTTCCCAAAGAAACCTAAAAAGATTTCTGTACTTTGAAATACTTCATTTTTACTTCCCAAATACTTCATTTTTTTAACATGAACTTCTACATTTATTTCCTTAGAACTTTTTATCTTTTCCCTGTGAATTCCATGGGTTTTTTGTGTTTCTTTATTTTTGTTTATGTTGTTTTCTGTTTTGTATGAACTTATAGGGTTATACACGTTGAACTTATAGACGAGCGTCACTTAGAGGCAGGGGGTAGGCGACAACGGCGCGTTGGACTACACTGGACATTTTTTCTGCACTAGATAGTGTGTAGACATGCTGCCAAGGTCACACACATGTTTTGCTAGAACAAGTTCAACTGAATATCTTTCATTCTGAACTTTGAAGAATCTACAACTTCTGTTGCCCAAATGTGTATATAATTTTAAGTTTTCCAAGCACATACCTTTATGTTCTTGTTTGTTGACGAGCACATTGCCCCTACTCCTGTGGACTGACTGCGCCGACGAAGTGGAGCTGAAGGAGAAAGGATCACGAGCAGCCTATGGACTGAAACTCACTGCGAATGGTTCGACACCAATGACATGTTTGGAAGGGCAATGCCAGTCAACATCTTATAGCCCCCTATTTTGATAAAAATAAAAGATCAAGGCTTCGGTATGAACAACTGAATTGTTAGCAATGTACAGTCAACATCTTTTTGTTTTGAATTTTTTTCTGAACTTATTAAGTTTCTATGTATGAACGTACAAAGTTTCCAAGCATGAACTTTTTGCTATGGGAAAACTGAAACATGCATATACGCACTAAAGACTCTGCCTACTGGGCATAGTATGATAGCAAAATGAAGCAACAATTTACTGAGATTAGTAACCAATAGTACATGATGTCTGACTGAAATATGCAAAAGACAAGTCACAGTGATGAACTTACATATCCGTTAGTTAGCCAAGCTTCGCATGTAAATAGTTGAAGTGAATCTCCGGCACTAATCAACATCATGATTCAGCGTTGACTGGTCAGAACATTTTTCTTTACCTGTATTCAGCAGAGAAGAAACATGAAAATAGAAATCACCGACCTGATCGAGCATTGAAAGTTTTATGTTTCTATTTAGTATAAGAAACTACAAAGTTTGAACACATAAAACTGCTATAGCTCAAAAATAAGAAGTAATCTTCTCATAGCTCAAAAACTGAAAAATAATTAATAGGTTGCAATCGTGCATCTTAATGCCTTTTTGAAATTTCAAAATTGCACATGCCTGCAACACATTACCTTCAGACCAACTTTTCTCTCTGAACTTATAGGACTACACATTTTTTAACTTACCTACTTTTGTTTTTCCTTTATTTGGTACTAGCAAAACATTCCTTTTTATGGCTATGTCCACGTTCTTTCCTGAACTCCCTGTCTTCTCGACTATGAACTTACTGCATAGAAGGATGCTCACATACATGTATTACTTGACAGGAGCTAACCAAAAATGTTGCAGCAACATGGCATTTTTATTCAACATAATAATTCAACCATATCTTGTAATACATCCATCAAAATATTTTGGTTCTCATAGGCATTTCAGCAAGCACCTATAGAACATGAAATTTAGCACATAAGTAGCATGAGATTTAAATGAGCAGCAGCAAAAAGAAGTAGCAACATCAGCTCTCTTTGTGGTTCATATATTTGAACTGAAGGATAACAGAACTAAATGATCTTGAGCTGATAAAGGATGCACCTCTATTGTGCCAAACAACCTCAATACCTCATGAGAATAACATCCAACAGGTTGCCTTCAACAATCCTTTTAACACACACAGGGAGGAGGAAGAGGCTAGTAAACCAGGGTAGTATTTGTGGAGGGATATGTACTTCTCAAACAAAAACATCTGAACGTACCAGAGTAGGGTGTAGTTTTGTTCAATTGTGAATTTTTTCAAAAAACCAAACTACTGCAATTGCTATGCGACAGTCTTTGAACTGATTATCAAATACATATTGGACTATTAGACCTACGGTAACGCCCTAAGGCAATTACATAATCATCAAATTAATGTATGAGTTGCAAGCAATTATCAAATGCCAAGCTACTGTGTGTACACTTCTTTTCTAAAATATATTTAAAAAGTTCACACAATCTTCTATGGAACATCCGACGGTGCGTGGGAGGTAGGGCGAGACATCGACAGGGTTCAGGGAGGAGATGGCGATGAGGTGGTGGCTGGATTTTTAGATTCAAACCTTTTTTGAAACATCTAACTGGTCATTGTTTTTATTCAGACTACCATGTTTATATTTTTTGCAGCCGTTTTTTCCCTTTCTTGTTTTTAATTCAAACTGATCATTGTTTTAAATTTGAACTGATCATTGTTTTTAACTCAAACGGATCTTTAATTCAAACTGATCATTTTCTTTAATTCAAACTGATCATTTTCTTTAATTCAAACTGATCATTTTCTTTAATTCGAACTGATCAGTTGTTTTTAATTCAAAACGAATTTTCCGTTTCTTGCACACACACATACACACATCAAACTGTCATTTCCATTTTCTTTTTATGAACAAAATGCATGTTGGACTGATAAACCTACTCTATTCCCAGGCACAAACCAGTGCAGCAATGGAGTGAGCAGAGCACAAAACCAGTGAATCACTTGCCTCATTTCACAGGCAGCAGCAGGGTGTTTTTATTTGTTTCATCAAATAATAAAAGTGCATTAGCAAGGCACAAGCGACTGAGCTAGAGACGGATAAATACAAGAGATGGGAAGTGACAACAAGTGGACACTACAGTGCATGCGTTCTTGTGATCTCCAACACCATACAATCTTGCTATACATAAGCCTGGATGTGTGGTAACCATTCCATTCGAAACGTAAGAATTTCGCAGCAAACAATTCAAAAATTGACTACACCATAAATGTGTCTGACACTTCCTGTAATCGCTCTTGAATTTTTTTTAGTTTAACTTCCTGAGAAAAAATATTGGACAGAAACTCAGAAATTAATTCCTTCTCAAGGATTGTTTACTTCTATAATATGAAATCCTCTCAATCACTTATTTATGTCCTCATTATATTTTTTTGAGACAAACCATGACTAATAGGATTTACATAGAACCTGACTAGAGTAGAATATTGATTCTGAATATGTTGCAAGACCGTAAGGTTTTGACTGTTTATTACTATGCCAAATATGAATTTCAGTGTCTCCACTCTTTTTGCATTCTCCACCTTATGCTAGCTGAATTGTATGGTTGAAACAGAGACAACTCAAAGAATAGGAATACATGGCTAACCTTGTCATCGTTGGGAGACTTGTTTCTCACGCATTCTTCCTCCAAATTGTTCGATTTTAGAGCAGCAACTGAGCCCCCACTGAAACATTCACAAGAAAACATTTTCAACACCTAATTCAGTAGAGATGTTTCTCCAAGGAAACCATCTTGTGAGCAACTGATGAACAATGAATAATTCCGTATAACTGAAGAACAAAAATTCCTCCCACCTTGGTGTCGTCAGTTATAAAAGAAAACACCTAAGAGGCACAACTCTCCCATGCATCTCCATTAACACATTTTTTCTAAACTTCCTCCTAACGCTGACTAAGACAAGCACGAACCAATAATCACACGTACACCAATTAGAAGCAGCGTTAGTGTAGAACTGAAAAATGGGCAAAATCCTGTGGAGTGAGAGGCGAAGAAGAATACGAAGATGATGTTAGACCAGATGGCTGAGTGGGACGCGGGGTCAGGTTGGACTGAAGGAGCAATCTGAATACAAAGCACTAGTGATAATAATAAGGCAGTCAAGCATCTAGTTTTGGCACACCGAATAATAGCTGTACTGAGATGGTCAACTAATTGTACTGAGATAGTGAACTTATTTATTGCAAAATGAAAGTCTAAATCATGGCTGAAATTTAGTCCAAATCATAAGACTGATGGGAGGATAAGGTAACACAAAAAGAGAATAGTAAGCTCAGAAAAAGGGTTCAGAACTAAAGTCCCTCGACACTTGCACAGTAGCAAATGTAAGGTACAGAAACGATGCGAGATCGATCAGATAGGGAGAGGAAGTGAAATCACCGACCTGATCGAGCATTGAAAACTTCCTGTCTCTATTCAGATAAGAAATTAGAAAGTTTGAACACATAAAACTGCTATAGCTCAAAAATAAGAAGTAATTTTCTCATAGCTCAAAAACTGAAAAATAATTAATAGGTTGCAATCATGCATCTTAATGCCTTTTTGAAATTTCAAAAGTGCACATGCCTGCAACGCATTACCTTCAGACCAACTTTTCTCTATGAACTTATAGGACTACACATTTTTGAACTTACCTACTTTTGTTTTTCCTTTATTTGGTACTAGCAAACATTCCTTTTTATGGCTATGACACAATTTTCGCACTATAAGAATTTGAATTGAAATAAGAAACTGAACAGAACTTCATGATTGTCTTTTCCCATAGTTAACTTTTTTTTATGAACAGCACAACATACACAACATTTTTTGCACTATAAAAATTTGAATTGAAATTAGAAATTGAACAGAACTTCATGATTGTCTTTCCCCATAGTTAACTTTTTTTATGAAGGGCACAACATACACAAGAAAAGAACCTGCAGCGGATGTCGAACTGAACTGAACATGCGAGCATCGATGTAGTGACTCCAGGAGCTCGACCGGCATCAGGAGGCGAGAAGAGAAAAGGCTGCACACAAAAAAAATGCAAGATAAGCATTTTGCAAAACAGAGCAAGCACACGCCCGCCGTAGGAAGATTGTATCGTCAGAATTCATCTAAAACATAGGAACAACAACATCAAATTTCATCAAAATATGTTGGTTCTCGTAGGAATTTCAGCAAGCACCATAGAACAACAACATGGTAGTTTGCAAACTCCGCTGCACATCTAGAAATAATCTCATGCTATAGGAAGAATATGGAAAATAGATGTAATTCAGTATTGGACTTACGATCGGCAAGTACATGAACTGAACAGAATACAAAGACCTATTTGTGCTACATGAAGAACATGGAAACACAAATGAAATTGGACTTATGATAGCCAAGTAGATGAACTGAATAGAATACAAAGCCCTGTTGTGCTATTATAAGTAGTACACCCGCCATGGCAAGGTCTGAACTGAACATCTACGTTTTTCTGCGCTCGAATACTTACTGACACCACAGATGGGGGGGCGTGAGAGCTGGGGTGTTGAATGGGATCTGCTGGCGGTGCTAAACGGCCCGGGGTCGCGAAGGTGGACGGGCTGGCACCGGAGAGTTGGACTGGGGCGCGACGCGTATTGTCGGCAAGGGCGCTTCGCCTGGAGGAGGCCACACATGGTGCGGAGAGAGCATGATGCGACATTGCAAGAAGCAGGGCCACGGTGTTGGCCGACAGCAGTGGTTAGGGCGCAGGGCCGCGGCGATGGGCCAGGACGACATCTCACGTCGTTCTTGGTCCTTGAGCGGAAGAAAGCTTGGGGAGCGGCAGCGGTGGCGGCGGGTGGAAGCTGGGGGCGCGGAGGCGGTGGCGGCAGGTGGAAGCAGGGGGTGCGGCGGCGGTGGCCGCGAGTGGAAGCAGGGGGCGCGGTGGCGGCGGCGGCCGGTGGAAGCAGGAGGGCGGCGACGGTGGCGGCCGTGGAAGCAGGGGCGCGGCGGTGGCGGCAGGTGGAAGCAGGGGCACGGCGGCGGTGGCGGTGAAAGCAAGGCGCTGTGATCAAGGGCGACGGTGGGAGCAGGGAAGGATGCGGCGGCGGTGAGTGGGAGCAGGGGAGGATCCGACGCCGGTGGGTGGAAGCAAGGATCTGGCGGCGTCGGCTGGTGGATGCCGAGGCATCGGGAGGTTAGGGACGCGCCTGGAGTGGGTGGGCTTCTATTTTTTCTTTTGTCCACATCGGTTCGGCTCGGTACTTTCTGGATTTTGGAAATCGGCATCAGTTCCTGTAAGGGCGAGGGTATGTAATAGTCCAGCCCTATATATATATATATATATATATATATATATATATATATATATATATATATATATATATATATATATATATATATATATATATATATATATATACTGACATATTGTGGGACACAATCATATTTTCAGGCAAACAGTATAAATATTGTCTAATAATGAAAATAAACATTGTTTTTACAATGATTTGGTTCATCGCTCGAACATGACATTCTTCGAGCACTGCGCCTCTATAGGCGGGCACCTTCGGTGACCTGCGCCAAGTAGTGCTCGGCCGGATATTGGCCCCCCGCCGGATCCTGGGTCGCTATAACGGTGGCCTCCATATCCGTCCAATAGGCTTTAACGCGGGCAAGAGCCATTCGTGCACCCTCTATGCACGCCGACCTCCTCATGGCATCGATCCGAGGCACGGCCCCAAGGATTTGCTGCACCAAGCCAAAGTAACTGTCCGGCTTAGGCCCCTTCGGCCAAAGATGGTCTATCATAGATCGCATTGCAAGACCGGACAGCCTGTGAAGCTCCGCTACAGAAGCCATCTTGTCACTTAACGGCAGCGGGCGAGTGGGAGCACTGAATTGCGACCAGAAAAGCTTCTCCACTTCCTTATCACCCTGACCCTCGAAGAACTTGGCAGCGTCAGCTGTACTCTTCGCCAAATCCGCATATGCGTCTGCAGGACTCCAGCGTCCATCCAGGGGAGCGTACTTCGGATCGAAAAATTTCGTCCGCAGCAAGTAGGAGCCTCCAGCCGTGATTTTACCGGCCTGTTGAAGCTCCTCCCGTGCACCCCTGAGCTCGGTCCGTATTTCCTTGGTGGCATTACGTGCCTTGTTCAGATCGGCCTAACTATCCTTATGCTCCTTTCTAAGGAGCTCATACCGGTCAGCGGCATTTTTTAACTCCACAACCATTTCGGCTATCTTTTCCTCGCTTCGGCGATGAGCAGCCTGTTCGGCTCTCAATTCCTCGGCCGCCTTTAGGGCAGTCGCGTTGCTAACCCGAGCTTGTTCCCTGGCCTAGGCAAGTTCTGCCCTCAGGGCCTCCACGCCAGCAACACCATCTGCAGTCCGAACATATTACATTAATATCATGCCGCCTCCATATTTCCCTATGCAAAGGAAGGCAGAGCACATACCTTGTGATCTGTCCAGCCGCTCGTTCACCAGCGTGATATCGGCATCAATCGATCCAATCTGCCTGATTAGTTTGGCAACTTCAACGGACTAGTCGGCGGCCGGACCCATAGGTACCTGCACGTATTTACAACGTAATCATTGATTTATGATCCCCGTTTTGCTGCCTAGGGCGGGCAACCAGAGTCTCAGGGGCTACTATCTATATGGAGCACACTTAACGCGTGCCTCACAGCCAAAAACAGCGTATTCTTCACTACATACCTCAAAGCCTCTGAGCAGACTTGTAAATGCTTCATTCAAACCGCTTGTAGCGGATGAAATCTTCTTGAGCACCGCGATCATTAATGAGCGGTGCTCCTCCGAGAGCGCAGCTCGCTATAGTAGGCCCGTCAGTACGTCCGGCCGGACATCGAATTGTGTCGGACCCTTCCCGTCGCCCCTCGTGGGAGCCAAATGCTCCGGGCTAAGGGCGGCTGATGCATTGGCTTCCGGCTTCGGCAGATCCGGACTCCTCTGTGACGACACCTCGGTGTCGCCCGCTTCATGAGCCGGAGAGGTGGGTGGGGTCTCGCTCTCCATCATCTCCGGAGGAAGATCCCCCGAAGACGAACTCCGTTGAGAAGGGCTGCTAGCCGGACTGCGAAAGACGAATCCTGGTTATTGATCTAGGAGGAATGCAGTACTTTTGAATTAAAAATTAACTTGCAGCTCAGTGGAGGGCTGGCCCGTTGGTGGGCACGACGCGGTGAGGGTGCCCGTCAGGGCAGAGCCCCCTGGTGATATCTTTTTCCCTGGTTTGGGCATCTCTGTCTCCGAGTCTTCGGAGGCAGCTCTCTTCTTCCCGCGCGGGGAGGAGGCCTTAGTCTCCCCTTCCCGACTATCCTCCTTAGGGAGGCATAATTCCCCGGTTGGATCGCGAGTGTGAAGTTCGGTTTCTTCGTTCTTCCCCTTGTCTTTCCCTGAGGGCATTCTGCTGAGTACCCGATCGAGCATCTTGGCCATGGTGGGACCAGGCGAGCCTTCGGGAAGTGGCGCCGGACACCTGATTCTCTCCGCCTTTCTGAGCCATTCTTGGCCACGGATGATTTTCAGAATAAAAAATTATGACAAATACTAAATAAGGTGTCCGGTATCAAGTTTACTTACTTGGGTATCTAGGCAATTGCAGCTTAGGCCCGCATCCTCGGTGGTGTCCGGACACTTTAATTTCGGTCCAAAGAATAATTTGCACATCCCTTCGAGCTTTAGGCCGAAGAAGTGCTTAACAGTCCGCGGACCCTCTGGATTGAACTCCCACATCCGGAGAGGCTGGCGTTGGCACGGCAACATCCGTCGGATTAACATCACTTGCATTATGCTGACAAGGTTAATGTCCCTCTCAAGAAGCTCTCGGATGCGGCTCTGCAGATCGAACATCACCGGGCCCCAATTCCGCCCCACGCCGGTCCAAGACGCTAGTTGTGACGGAGGGCCCGAAAGCGGAACTCGGGCGGCCACCCATTTTGTGCCTCGGGAGCCGTGACATAAAACCACCTCCGCTGCCATACATCGGATACTTCGGAAAGAACCTCCGCAATGGGGCATCGGTGTTCCTGCTTATTACGGCACCTCCAAGACTCGCGTGTCGCCCCTCGATCATCTTGGCTTCACATTGAAGGTCTTGAGTCATAAGCCGAAGTGTGGGGTCACATGGAGGAAGGCCTCGCATACTATAATGAACGACGAGATATGGAGGATAGCGTCCGGAGCTAGATCATGAAAATCCAACCCATAATAGAACATGTGCCCCCTCACAAAAGGATCGAGGGTGAGGCCCAATCCGCGGAGGAAGTGAGGAACGAACACGACGCACTCATTGGGCTCCGGCGTAGGGATGACCTGCCCTGGAGCAGGAAGCCTATGCCGGATGTCGGCGGTCAGATATCCGACATCCCTAAGCTTCACAATGTCCTCCTTTTGAATCGAGGAGGCCACCCACCAGCCTTGAGGGTCGGATCCGGACATATTGGAGGATCCAGGGTGTTGGAGCCTAGATCTCGGGTGTTAGAACTCGAGATGCGAGAAGGCGCGAGCGAGGTGGAAAAGAGGCATAGGCCTCGGCCCCTTTTATAAAGGGGGTGAATATCAATAGTCCTTAGGGGGGCCGCTTGAGGTTTACCTGACGGCACACGGAGTCACACCAACGGCCATCGTAGGGCTACGCACGCCCTCATTAATGGAAGATCCCGCAATAAGGGGACATGATCTCTGCTTTGACAAGACGTGTCAAGGAAACCGCCTCGCAATATGCGATGTGGCTGGTTGTGGGAAAACGGTTCGAATAATGACCCGACCATAATGACACGTCGCGTTGCCTAAAAAGTTGTCAGCACATTGCATTTGTGAAATACCATTATCTCTACGGTGGCATGTGAAGATCATTTTGTGGATCCGGAAACGGTTCAAGTGTTCGATAATTACTTTGGAGTATTCGGAGGAGGAACCCGCCCTGCAATGCTGAAGTCAAGATTGCGCGCCGGACTCATTGTCATTGAACCTGGTTCAGGGGCTACTGAGGGAGTCCTGGATTAGGGGGCATCTGGACAGCCGGACTGTATACATCATCCGTACTATGGAAACGTGAAGATACAAGACTCAAGACTTCGACCCGTGTCCGGATGGAACTTTCCTTGGCGTGCAAGGCAAGCTTGGCGATCCGGATATTATATTTCCTTCCTTGTAACCGACTCCATGTAAACCCTAGCCCTCTCCGGTGTCTATATAAACCGGAGAGGTTGGTCCTTAGAAGGCCGATCACAATTACAATCATACCATCATATGCTAGCTTCTAGGGTTTAGCCTCTACGATCTCGTGGTAGATCTACTCTTGTACTACCCATATCTTCAATATTAATCAAGCAGGAAGTAGGGTTTTACCTCCATTGAGAGGGCCCGAACCTGGGTAAACATCTGTGTCCCTTGCTTCCTGTTACCATCAGCCTAGACGCACAGATCAGGACCCCCTACCCGAGATCCGCCGGTTTTGACACCGACAAAGGGGTCCTTAGGACAAGCCTTATTAATATTTGTGTAATCAATACACAGCCTCCACTTCCCATTCGCCTTGCGCACCACTACCGGATTGGCCAACCACGTCAGGTGGAGCACGCCTCTCACCAAACCTGCCGCTTCCGACTTCCTGATCTCCTCTGTGATGAACTCCTGCCTTTCCAGAGCTTGCTTTCTGACCTTCTGCTTGACGGGCCGCGCGTGGGGGCAGACAGCTAGGTGGTGCTCAATCACTTCCCTGGGAACAACGGGGATGTTGGACGCTTTCCATGCAAACACGTCGACATTTGCCCGCGGGAAGGTGATGAGCGCGCCTTCCTATTTGCTATCGAGGGTGGAGCCTATGATGAAGGCCCCTCCCGTGCCATCCTCCCCGACAGGCACCTTCTTGGTCTGCGGCGGCTCGGATCTGGATCTCTTGCTCTTGTCGGTAGAGCTCTCTGGCACGTCCTCAACGGTAGCACAACACTCCGAGGAGGTGCGCTTGCCGGAGTGGGTGCGAGAGGTCTTGCCGGGCTCCTTATTCCCTCTCGGGCCTTCAGCGGAAGGATCAGGTGCCTCGACGGCAGCAGCTGCAACTGCTTCCCGGTAGAGTTGGTCGGCGCAGATCAGCGCGTCCTTCTTGTCGGAGGGGACGGAGATGATGGTCAATGGCCCGGGCATCTTTAGCATGTTGTAGGCGTAGTGTGACGCCGCCATGAACTTGGCTAGTGCCGGGCGGCCGAGGATCCCGTTGTAGGGCAAGGATCTCGCCACGTCAAGACAATCCTCTTCGCCCCGTAGTTCAACTCTCCTCCAAATGTCACGGCAGTGTGACATTTCCTTTGGCTGGCTCCTCCTGGATTGACCCCTTGATACGTGCCCCTTTCCTCGAGGTCTCCATCGTGGATTTGCAACCTTTGATCACGACAAAGCGAGATCAGGTTCAGGCCGCCCCGCCGTAAACCAACATCTTGTTCACCCCGAGGTTGCGATCATTGGCGAGACCAACACGAGAACGCCCGACCGCTGTAGTGCGGTCGGGTGGTCCTCGGCGTCAAAGATGAGGGGCGTGCTGGACCATTTTAGCGGCTTCTGAGCGTCGAACGACAGCTCCGCTGCTATAATCTCACGCACCCACTGCTTGAGCTGGCGGTGAGAGGTATGCAGCGAGGCGCCGCCATCGACGCACATGGCCTCCGTAGCCTTCTGGAACCCTTGCTCACCAGACTCGTCGTGATCGTCATCTTCTTGTTTCTTATCGCGGCCCCGAGCGGGCCTCTCTTTCTGGTTGTCCTTGCCGGGGCGGCCTCCTTGGCCGCCACGCTTCTTGCCGGATCCCTCAGCACGGTCCGGGTCCTTCTCCTTGTCCCGCCTTTCGTACTCAGCCTTTTGCTTCTCAGCAAGCAGCTCGACTTGTCGGCAGTTTTGGAGGTCATGGCCCTTGGTGCGGTGGATCTTGCAGTATTGCTTGCCGGAGCTTCCTGGCTTGTCGGTAGCCGCCAAGGCTCGGCAGGCGGCGCACCCGGCAATCTCCTTGCCGGGGGCATCTGCCTTGACCTTCTTGCCAGCACCGGTATCGTCAGATCCCTCAACGGCAAGCACGACCTTGCCTTTGCGTTTCCTATTGCAACACCGGCTCTTCTTTGTCGGAGTGGCGGCGTCTTCATCGGTAGAGTCGGTTTCCGCGCCGACGTCTTCACCGGGGTACCTCCTTCCCTCTTCAGCCCGGGCGCACCTATCGACCGAAACGTAGAGCTCGGCCACATCCTTAACCTTGGTCATCGCTAGCTCCTCGCGCATCTTGCGATTGTGCATGTTCTGGTGGAACGCGCTAATCACAACGGCGGGATGAACGTCGGGGATGTTGTACTGCACCCGGCTGAATCTCTGGATGTACTTGCGCAGGGTCTCCCATTCCTTCTGGGGAATGATATGCAGATCACTGGCCTGGCCATGAGCTTGGTGGCCTCCTGTGAAGGCGCCAACGAACTCATGGCATAAATCCGACCAAGAAGAAATGGAATCCACCGGCAAGTGCATCAACCAAGACATCACATTGGGCTTGAGCGCCAACGGGAAATAGTTGGCAAGCACCTTGTCATGGCGAGCCCCAGCGGCCTGCATCGTGATGGTGTAGATGCTGAGGAACTCGGGCGGATGGGTCTTGTCGGTGTACTTCTCGCCGACGTCGGGCTTGAACGTGCGGTGGGACGGCCACTTGAACTGCCTCAGCTCACGGGTAAAGGCTTTGCCACAAATATGATGTCAACATAGGAGACTCTCTATCATGAAGATAGGAGACTCTCTATCATGAAGATCATGGTGCTACTTTGAAGCACAAGTGTGGTAAAAGGATAGTAGCATTGTCCCTTCTCTCTTTTTCTCTCATTTTTTATTTTTTTTATTTGGACCTTTTCTCCCTTTTTTATGGCCTCTTATTTTCTTTTCTTTTGTCCGGAATTTCATCTCGAATTGTGGGGGAATCATAGTCTCCATCATCCTTTCCTCACTGGGACAATGCTCTAATAATGATGATCATCACACTTTTATTTACTTACAACTCATGGATTACAACTCGATACTTAGAACAAAACATGACTCTATATGAATGCCTCCGGTGGTGTACCGGTATGTGCAATGAATCAAGAGGGACATGTATGAAAGAATTATGAAGGTGACTTTGCCACAAATACGATGTCAACTACATGATCATGCAAAGCAATATGACAATGATGAAGCGTATCATAATAAACGGAACGGTGGAATGTTGCATGGCAATATATCTTGGAACGGCTATGGAAATGCCATAATAGGCAGGTATGGTGGTTGTTTTGAGGATGGTATATGGTGGGTGTATGATACCGGTGAAAGGTGCGTGGTATTAGAGAGGCTAGCATGGTGGAAGGGTGAGAGTGCGTATAATCCATGGACTCAACATTAGTCATAAAGAACTCACATACTTATTGCAAAAATCTATTAGTCATCGAAAAAAAGTACTACGCGCATGCTCCTAGGGGATAGATTGGTAGGAAAATACCATCGCTCATCCCCGCCCGCCACTTATAAGGAAGACAATCAATAAATAAATCATGCTCCGACTTCATCACATAACGGTTCACCATACGTGCATGCTACGGGAATCACAAACTTTAGAACAAGTATTTCTCAAATTCACAACTACTCCACTAGCATGACTATAATATCACTATCTTCATATCTCAAAGCAATCATAAGGAATCAAACTTCTCATAGTATTCAATGCACTTTATATGAAAGTTTTTATTATATCCGTCTTGGATGCCCATCATACTAGGACTAAATTCATAACCAGAGCAAATTACCATGCTGTTCTAAATACTCTCAAAATAATATAAGTGAAGCATGAGAGTTCATCTATTTCTTCAAAATAAAACCACAATCGTGCTCTAAAAAGATATAAGTGAAGCACTAGAGCAAACGACAAACTACTCCAAAAGATAAAAGTGAAGATCAATGAGTAGCTGAATAATTATGTAACTATGTGAAGACTCTCTAACATTTAAGAATTTCGGATCTTGGTATATTATTCAAACAGAAAGCAAAACAAAATAAAATAAAATGACGCTCCAAGAAAAACACATATCATGTGGTGAATAAAAATATAGCTCCAAGTAAAGTTACCGATGAACGAAGACGAAAGAGGGGATGCCATCCGAGGCATCCCCAAGCTTAGGCTCTTGGTTGTCCTTGAATATTACCTTGGGGTGCCTTGGGAATCCCCAAGATTAGGCTCTTGCCACTCCTTATTCCATAGTCCATCGAATCTTTACCCAAAACTTGAAAACTTCACAACACAAAACTCAACAGAAAACTCGTAAGCTCCGTTAGTATAAGAAAATAAATCACCACTTTTGGTACTGTTATGAATTCATTCTAAATTCATATTGGTGTAATATGTACTGTATTCCAACTTCTCTATGGTTCACACCCTCCGATACTACTCATAGATTCATCAAAATAAGCAAACAACACATAGAAAACAGAATCTGTCAAAAACAGACAGTATGTAGTAATCTGTATCATTCGAATACTTATGTAACTCCAAAAATTCTTAAATAAACTGGTGGACCTGAGTAATTTGCCTATTAATCTTCTGAAAAAATAATCAACCTAAAAGCACTCTCCAGTAAAAAATGACAGCTAATCTCGTGAGCACTAAAGTTTCTGTTTTTTACAGCAAGATCACAAAGACTTCACCCAAGTCTTCCCAAAGGTTCTACTTGGCACAATCACTAATTAAAACATAAAACCACGTATAAAAAGAGGCTATATGAATTATTTATTACTAAACAGGAGCAAAAGCAAACAACAAAAATAAAATTGGGTTGCCTCCCTACAAGCGCTAACGTTTAACGCCCCTAGCTAGGCATGATGATTTCAATGATGCTCACATAAAAGATAAGAATTGAAACATAAAGAGAGCATCATGAAGAATATGACTAGCACATTTAAGTCTAACCCACTTCCTATGCATAGGGATTTTGCGAGCAAACAACTTATGGGAACAATAATCAACTAGCATAGGAAGGCAAAGCAAGCATAACTTCAAATCTTTAAGCACATAGAGAGGAAACTTGATATTATTGCAATTTCTACAAGCATATGTTCCTCCCTCATAATAATTTTCAGTAGCATCATGAATAAATTCAACAATATAACAAGCACCTAAAGCATTATTTTCATGATCTACAAGCATAGAAAATTTACTACTCTCCACATAAGCAAAATTCTTCTCACTCGGGATAGTGGGAGTATCATAAGAGACTTGAATACTATAAATTGTTTCCACATTAAAAGAGTAATATTCAGAAAAAAGGTAATCATAATCATGACAAGTTCTATAAATATAATCATCACTACCTTTTATAGCATAAGTTTCATCACAATAATCATCATAAGTAGCAACTTTGTTCTCATCATAATCGATTGAAACCTCTTCCAAGATAGTGGAATCATTACTAAATAAAGTTATGACCTCTCCAAATCCACTTTCATAATAATAAGATTCAACATCCTCCAAAATAGTGGGATCATTACTTCTTAAAGTTGACACTCTTCCAAACCCACTTTCATCAATATAATCATCATAAGTAGGAGGCATTCTATCATCATTATAAATTTGCATATCAAAACTTGGGAGGTTAAAAGTATCATATTCATTAAACATAGCATCCCCAAGCTTGGGACAAACATTAATTGCAGCAAAAATATTCTCAAAAGCATCATCTTCTTCAAACATAGCATCCCCAAGCTTGGGCCTTTTCATATCATAAGCATAATCATTCTCATCATTAATAGTATGGATAGCACCAATAGTATAGCAATTATCATATTCTTTCAAGCAAGTGCCAAAAAGATTTTCAAGATCATAAGAAGTATCATTATCTTCCCAATCATAATCATCACAACAAGCAATAGGCATAACGAGATCATCATCAAGTGCATCATCTTCCACAATTATTTTTGATTCATTTTCATGAGGCACAACAATAATAGGAGCAACATTATTTGGGAGAGATATCTTTTTACCTCTATTCCTTTTTCTTTTCTTCTTCTTCACCACATCATGTGTGGGTTCAATCCTCTTTTTGGAGCTCCTTATTAATGAGATTGTTTGAATAGAAGGCTCCTCCTCGTTACCTAATTCATCATAAGAAATAATAGGAGGATATTGGGAAGTCTCTTCCCTTTCATTAGTATTCTCTTCATCTTCTATTTGTTTTCTTGTCTTTGTGTAATTGGCAATATAAGGATTTTCAATGCAATTCACCACACAATACATATAAATTTTCTCTAGATCAAAATCAAGAAGTCTATAACGGGCAAATTCTGGAAGATGCTTAGTTATACGTTTCATTTCTTCGTAACCCATAAGCAAACTAAGTTCATTATAATGTGCAAGGGAAATCAAGTCATCACTATTTTTGGACATGATTAGATCATGAAACAATTTGCATCGGATAGTTAAATGACCCCGTTCATTGCAAAGTTCACAAGTACGGCTAAGAAAATTTAAATTTTCAGCACAAACATCTAGCCTTTCTTGCAACAGTTTAGTTTCTAAATGCTTATGCCTCTTGCAATATCTATCTTCCCTATTTGGTGTGTACTTACAAACCCAATGCACTCCACAAAAATTGACATGTTTATAGGAGACATTTCATCATAACTAGTGCAATCATCATTAGTGCTATTGATATTCAAAGAGTTCATACTAACAACATTGCAATCATGCTCATCATTCAAAGATTTAGTGCCAAACATTTTATTGACTTCTTCTTCTAGCACTTGAGCACAATTTTCCTTTTCATCATACTTCCGAAAGATATTAAAAAGATGAAGCGTATGAAGCAAACTAAATTCCATTTTTTGTAGTTTGATTTTATAGACTAAACTAGTGATAAAACAAGAAACTAAAAGATTCGATTACAAGATCTAAAGATATACCTTCAAGCACTCACCTCCTCGGCAACGGCGCCAGAAAAGAGCTTGATGTCTACTACACAACCTTCTTCTTGTAGACGTTGTTGGGCCTCCAAGTGTAGAGGTTTGTAGGACAGTAGCAAATTTCCCTCAAGTGGATGACCTAAGGTTTATCAATCCGTGGGAGGCATAGGATGAAGATGGTCTCTCTCAAACAACCCTGCAACCAAATAACAAAGAGTCTCTTATGTCCCCAACACACCCAATACAATGGTAAATTGTATATGTGCACTAGTTCGGCAAAGAGATGGTGATACAAGTGCAATATGGATGGTAGATATAGGTTTTTGTAATCTGAAAATATAAAAACAGCAAGGTAACTAATGATAAAAGTGAGCGTAAACGGTATTGCAATGCTAGGAAACAAGGCCTAGGGTTCATACTTTCACTAGTGCAAGTTCTCTCAACAATAATAACACAATTGGATCATATAACTATCCCTCAACATGCAACAAAGAGTCACTCCAAAGTCACTAATAGCGGAGAACAAATGAAGAGATTATGGTAGGGTACGAAACCACCTCAAAGTTATCCTTTCTGATCGATCTATTCAAGAGTCCGTAGTAAAATAACACGAAGCTATTCTTTCCGTTCGATCTATCATAGAGTTCGTACTAGAATAACACCTTAAGACACAAATCAACCAAAACCCTAATGTCACCTAGATACTCCAATGTCACCTCAAGTATCGGTGGGTATAATTATATGATATGCATCACACAATCTCAGATTCATCTATTCAACCAACACAAAGAGCTTCAAAGAGTGCCCCAAGGTTTCTATCGGAGAGTCAAGACGAAAACGTGTGCCAACCCCTATGCATAAGTTCACAATGTTACGGAACCCGCAAGTTGATCACCAAAACATACATCAAGTAGATCACGTGATATCCCATTGTCACCACAGATAAGCACATGCAAGAAATACATCAAGTGTTCTCAAATCCTTAAAGACTCAATCCGATAAGATAACTTCAAAGGGAAAACTCAATCCATTACAAGAGAGTAGAGGGGGAGAAACATCATAAGATCCAACTATAATAGCAAAGCTCGCGATACATCAAGATCGTGCCAAATCAAGAACATGAGAGAGGGAGAGAGAGAGAGAGATCAAACACATAGCTACCGGTACATACCCTCAGCCCTGAGGGTGAACTACTCCCTCCTCATCATGGAGAGCGCTGGTATGATGAAGATGGCCACCGGCGAGGGTTCCCCCCTCCGGCAGGGTGCCGGAACAGGGTCCCGATTGGTTTTGGGTGGCTACAGAGGCTTGCGGCGGCGGAACTCCCGATCTATTCTGTTCCCAGATGGTTTTAGGGTATATTGGTATATATAGGAGGAAGAAATACATCAGGGGAGCCACTAGGGGCCCATGAGGGTGGAGGGTGCGCCCAGGGGGGTGGGCGCGCCCCCCTGCCTCGTGCTTTCCTCGTTGCTTCCCTTACGTACACCCCAAGTCTTCTGGATTGCTTCCGTTCCAAAAATAACTCTCCCGAAGGTTTCATTCCGTTTGGACTTCGTTTGATATTCCTTTTCTGCAAAACACTGAAACAAGGGAAAAAACAGAAACTGGCACTGGGCTCTGGGTTAATAGCTTAGTCCCAAAAATAATATAGAAGTGTTTAATAAGGCCCATAAACATCCAAAACAGAAAATATAATAGCATGGAACAATTAAAAATTATAGATACGTTGGAGACGTGTCAGCCATCTTCATCATCCCGGCGGCCACCACGATGAGGAGGGAGTAGTCCACCCTCGGGGCTGAGGGTTTGTACCAATAGCTATGTGTTTAATCTCTCTCTCTCTCTCTCTCTCTCTCTCTCTCTCTCTCTCTCTCTCTCTCGTGTGCTTGAGATGTTACGATCTTGATATATCATGGGCTTTGTTAATATAGATGGATCATATGATGTTTCTCCCCTCTATACTCTTGTTGTGATGAATTGAATCTTTACCCTTTGAAGTTTTGTCTTGCCGGATTGAATGTTCAGATTTGACAACACATGATGTATGTCTTGTGGTATGAATACTTGAGGTGACAATGGGGTATCATATTGATTTACTTGATGTATGTTATGGCACTCAATTTGCGGATTCCCGAGGTGACAATGGGGTAATCTATGCATAGGGGTTGATGCACGTTTTTATTATCTTTTCTCCGATACAAACTTTGGGGTGTCCTTATAGTTCTTTGTGTGGATTGAATATTATGACCATGAAGTTGTTTGATGCATATCGTAGAATTAACTCATGGATACTCGTGGTGACATTGGAGTATCTAGGTGAAATTAGAGTTGGTTGATGTGTGTCATATGGTGTTATTTTAGTACGAACTCTTGATTAGATCAATCGGAAAGAACAGCTTGCGTTATTTTAGTACGAACTCTAGGATAGATTGATCGGAAAGACTAGCTTTGAGGTGGTTTCGTACCCTACAAATAATTTCTATCTTTTGTTCTCCGCTAATAGGAACTTGGGAGTGATTGTTTATTGCACTTTGAGGGATAATCAATATGATCCAACTATGTTAGCATTCTTGAGAGATTGCGCGAAAGTACGGAGCCTAGGCCTTGTTTTCAAGCATTGCAATATCGTGTGTGCTCTTTTGTTACTTGCTACCTTGCTGTTTTTTATTGTTCCTATTACAGAAACCAATATCTACTATCATTACTACACTTGTATCACCATCTCTTCGCCGAACTAGTGCACCCATACAATTTTCCATTGTATTGGGTGTGTTGGGGACACAAGAGATTTCTTGTATTTGGTTGCAGGGTCGTTTGAGCGAGACCATCTTCATCCTAGACCTCTCACGGATTGATAAACCTTAGGTCACCCACTTGAGGGAAAATTGCTACTGTCCTACAAAACTCTGCGCTTGGAGGCCCAACACGTGTTTACAAGAATACAGTTGCGTAGTAGACATCAAGCTCTTTTTTGGCGCCGTTGCCGGGGAGGTGAGTGCTTGAAGGTATATCTTTAGATCTTGCAACTGAATCTTTTAGTTTCTTGTTTTATCACTAGTTTGGTTTATAAAATAAAACTACATAAAAAATGGAATTGAGCTTGCCATCATATTATTTATCATCTTTATAATATCCTTCTTGAAAATGATGGTTCAGAAAATTGTGCTCAATTGTTAGAAGAAGAAGTCAATAAAATGTTTGGCACAAAATATTTGAATGGTGAGCATGATTGCAATGTTGTTAGTATGAATTCTTTGAATATCCATGATGCTAATGATATGCAAAGCCATAAGCTTGGGGATGATATATTTGATGAAGATGATATTTTTAGTCCCCCAAGTTTTGATGAGAAAATTTATTATGATGATTGCACTCCTCCTATTTATGATGATTATATTGATGAAAGTGGATTCGGAGATGTCATGACTTTATTTCATGATGAATCCACTAGTTTGGAAGAGGTTGCAATTGATTATGACAACGAAGTTGCTATCTGTGATGATTATGGTGATGACATGTATGCTATATTGAATAATGATAACCATGAAACTTGTCATCATGATTTTAATTTTCAATCCCATGATAGTTATTTTGTTGAGTTTGCTCCCACTACTATTCATGAGAATAAATTTGCTTATGTGGAGAGTAATAAGTCTTCTAAGATTTATTGTCTTGAAAACAATGCTTTATGTGATGGTTATATTGTTGATTTTCTTCATGATGCTACTGAAAATTATTATGAGGGAGGAACTTATGCGTGTAGGAATTGCAATAATATCAAGTTTCCTCCCTATGTGTTGAAAGTTTTGAAGTTATGCTTGTTTTGCCTTCCTATGATAGTTGATTATTGTTCCCATAAGTTGTTTGCTCACAAAATTCCTATTCATAGGAAGTGGGTTATACTTAAATGTGCTAGTCATATGCTTCATGATGCTCTCTTTGTGTTTCAATTCTTATCTTTTATGCGAGCATCATTGAAATCATCATGCCTAGCTAAAAGGCATTAAAGAAAAGCGCTTGTTGGGTGACAACCCAACACTTTTACCTACTGTTTTTGTGTGTTCATATGATTAAGCTACTGTAGTAATCATGTTTCATAGCTTTTGTTTCAATAAAGTGCCAAGTAAAGCCTTTGGGATCATGTTGGGTGATAGTTGATTTGATCTTGCTGAAAAACAGAAACTTTTGCGCTCACGAAAATAATTCGCATTTTTAACAAAAGAGTGATTTTGAGTTTATTCTTTTTGCAGAAGTTTAATATAAAAATTGCTCACGTGTTACTAATTTGTTCATAATTTTTGGAGTAGCAGAAGTATGGTAGTTATCCAGATTATTATAGACTGTTCTGCTTTTGACAGATTATGTTTTCAATGCATAGTTTGCTTGTTTTCTAGTTTCTATGGCTTATATTGCTCAATATAAATTGTAGAAATGATATGCTACAGTAGGAATTGTGTGAGAACAATTATGAATCTTGTCTTTGAAATTACCAAAAGTGGAATGGTTTGCTCTTTATCATACTAACCTATCTCACGAAGTTCCGTTAAGTTTTGTGTGATTGAAGTTTTCAAGTTTTGGATGACATATCGATATGAGGAGAATAAGGAGTGACAAGACCCTAAGCTTGGGGATGCCCAAGGAACCCCAAGGAAATATTCGAGGAAGATCGAAGCAACTAAGCTTGGGGATGCCCCGGAAGGCATCCCCTCTTTCGTCTCCAACATCATCGGTAACCTCACTTGGAGCTATGTTTTCATTCGTCACATGATATGTGTTTTGCTTGTAGCGTCAATTTATTTTGTTAGGATTTGCTTGCTGTTATTTAGAATAATGTTTTGCATCTTTTATTTCAATAAAAGTGGCAATGATAGCCTTTGCCATTCTTATTTTGCAAGTATACATGTTGCTATTTGAAAACAGAAAGTTTACCGTTGTTGCAAAAATTCCCTAGAAAAGTCAGATTGTAATAAAATGCTGAAACTTTTTGCACAATAAGCTCTGATAAATTTTCTACAGTGTGGTAAAATTTCATAATTTTTGGAGTTAGGGAAGTATTGATACTCTTGCATTCTTTACAGACTGTACTGTTTTGGCATATTGCTGTTATGTTTGCATATGTTTGCTTGTTTAATGATTCTATTTGAGGATAGGAGTATTAAATATGCAGAGGCATTTAGTATTCTAAGATTTAGGAAAATTGTGATATAAAAGGAATTAAAGAGACACAAAAGCTCAAGCTTGGGGATGACCAAGGCACCCCAAGATAATATTTCAAGAAGTCTCAAGCATCTAAGCTCGGGGATGCCCAGGTAGGCATCCCACCTTTCTTCTTCAACAATTATCGGTTAGTATCGGTTGAGCCTAAGTTTTTGCTTCTTCACATGAAGTGTGCTATCCTTGGAATGCCATTTTATTTTGTTTTGCTTGCTGTTTTATTAAAGTACTTAGATCTGAAAGTTTTTGAATAAGAGATAGTCCTCAAATAGCTACCTATTTACTTAACTACTCGCTTGATCTTCACTTATATATTTTTTGGAGTAGCTTGTCATTTTCTCTAGTGCTTCACTTATATATTTTTTAGCACGGTGTGCTTTAGTATTTTTGAAGAAATTCTCTCTTGCTTCACTTAAATTAATTTGAGAGAAAGAAATATTATGCTCATGATCTTCACTTATATTTGTTTGAGCTTATCAAAAGCAACACATGAAAATTAGTTCCAAAGTGATAGATATCCAAGAAGGATATAATAAAAACTTTCCTGAAGATCATTGGACAAAATAAACTTGATTCTTTGTAATAGTTCTGAGATATGTTGATAGTGATATGTGAGTCATGTTGGTGAGTAGTTATGCTTTAGTAAGAATATTGGTGTTAAGGTTTGTGATTCCCTATGCAAGCACGAAAGTCAATAGTTGTGCAATGAAATTACATCCTACTTGTGGTGCATTATTTGGTGTTAATTATGCTCAATGCTCGCTTATGAGATTATTCGTTACTTGGTTGGTCGCTTCTCAATCTTTTGCTAGTCTTCATTTCGCACTAAGTATGATCAATACTTATGCATCCAAAATCCTTTAAACCAGTTTTGCCACATGAGTCCACTATACCTACTTATATGCGGTATTCTTTTGCCGTTCTAAGAAAATTTGTATGTGCCACATCTCTAATTTTCAAAATAAATTTCTCTTTTGTGTGCTCGTACCGCTCGCGAGGCAATGAGGGGTGGCCAATATTTTCCATGCTAGATGTGTTATTCTCACGATGAGTGTTTATTCACTTGTCATTGCACGAGAGTAAGGCAATGGTATTAGGGATGCCCAGTCCCGAAATGAAAAATGAATTTACTTTATGTTATCAAATAATAAATTCCTTGGAAAGTGTTGGTATGGAGGGCACCCGTGGATACAGTTAGCCACGGAAAGTGAAAGTATGGTGGAAAAAGGAATAAACTTTATTTTTTGTTTGGAACCGCCTATTATATATCTAGCATGGAAAGTGTTGGGAGCTCTAAGTCGTTTTCGTTGGTGGGAAAAGTATGCCTCTCAAAATGTTTTTATCTCTCAATTTTCGCTTTGAGCTCTGGCACCTCTACAAATCCCTACTTCCCTCTGCGAAGGGCCTTTCTTATACTTTATGCAATTTTTATTTTTTATTTGAGTCTCCATCTTCTCTTATAAAGCACCAACTAGGGGGCACTATGATCGTACTTGAGCATTGGGTGTAGCTAATATGCGAGTGTGTTTCATGAATGGATCAATGATTGAGCATGATGGGCCGGGGATAACTTATTTTAGCGTTTATATTTTGAAAGACGTGGTTGCTTGTTGGTATGCTTGAGTATTAAAGTCCTCATGTCAAAACTAGACTATTGCTTTGAACCATACAAAATTCCAAATGTCCATGCTACAAAATAAAAGAGTTTATGATGAATATGATAGGTAGCATTCCACAACAAAAATTCCATTTTCAATTGCTACTTTATCATGATAAGTTTTATAAGAAAGAATTGTTGTTATGATGCTAGGAAAAGTGATTGAAATTATCATTGATCAAACTTATGCACTTTGCTAGCATTCACACTTCACAAATTATTTCTTTTATCATTTACCTACTCGAGGACGAGTAGGAATTAAGCTTGGGGATGCTGATACGTCTCCAACGTATCTATAATTTATGAAGTATTCATGCTGTTATTTTAACATTCTTGGATGTTTTACAATCATTTTATAGCAACTTTATATCATTTTTGGGACTAACCTAGTGACCCAGTGCCAGTTATTGTTTTTTGCTTGTTTTTTACATCACAGGAAATCAATATCAAATGGAGTCCAAACACCACAAAAAAATTTCTGGATTTTTTATTGACAAGAAGACCACCAATGGGCCAGAGCAGCACCTGGGGGTGCCCCGAGGGGGGCACAACCCACCTTGGCGCGCCTGGGGGCCCAGGCGCACCCAGGTGGGTTGTGCCCACCTTGGTGGCCTCCCGCAACCCCTCTTCACCCTATAAATTCTCAAATATTCCAAAAACCCTCGGGAAAAACCTAGATTAGAAGTTCCACCGCCTCAAGGCTCTGTAGCCACCGAAAACCAATCTAGACCCTTTCCGGCACCCTACCGAAGGGGGGAATCATCTCCGATGGCCTTCTTCATCATCCCGGCGGCCACCACGATGAGGGAGTAGTCACCCTCAGGGCTGAGGGTTTGTACCAATAGCTATGTGTTTAATCTCTCTCTCTCTCTCTCTCTCTCTCTCTCTCTCTCTCTCTCTCGTGTGCTTGAGATGTTACGATCTTGATATATCATGGGCTTTGTTAATATAGATGGATCATATGATGTTTCTCCCCTCTATACTCTTGTTGTGATGAATTGAATCTTTACCCCTTGAAGTTTTGTCTTGCCGGATTGAATGTTCAGATTTGAGAACACATGATGTATGTCTTGCGGTATGAATACTTGAGGTGACTGTCGGTGTCAAAACCGGCGGATCTCGGGTAGGGGGTCCCGAACTGTGCGTCTAGGCGGATGGTAACAGGAGACAAGGGACACGATGTTTTTACCCAGGTTCGGGCCCTCTCGATGGAGGTAATACACTACTCCTGCTTGATTAATATTGATGATATGGGTAGTACAAGAGTAGATCTACCACGAGATCAAGGAGGCTAAACCCTAGAAGCTAGCCTATGGTATGATTGTTGTTGTGTCCTACGGACTAAAACCCTCCGGTTTATATAGACACCGGATAGGTTAGGGTTACAGTCGGTTACAATGGTAGGAGATCTACATATCCGTATCGCCAAGCTTGCCTTCCACGCCAAGGAAAGTCCCATCCGGACACGGGGCGTAGTCTTCAATCTTGTATCTTCATAGTCTTGGAGTCCGGCCGTGATGATAGTCCGCTATCCGGACACCCCTAGTCCAGACTCCTCGGTAGCCCTCGAACCAGGCTTCAATGACTAAGAGTCCGCGCGTTGATTGTCTTGGCATTGCGAGGCAGGTTCCTCCTCGAATACTTCATAGAAGGTTTTGAGCGCAAGGATAGTGTCCGCTCTGCAAAAAAAGTTCCACATACCACCGTAGAGAGAATAACTTTTGCACAGATCTGCTGACGTATTCCGCGGCGTGACATCACACCACGGCCAGGCCTTTATATGAATCGTTTTTTACTGTTTCACCTCAGCGTGTTTAGCGAGGCGGTTTCCCTGGCACGTCTTATCAAAGCATAGATCGTGCCCCCTTATTCCGGGATTCTCATCAATACGGACATGGGTAACCCATCCGCGCCATTGATTACGGCACTTGGGAGATAAGCGAGTTTTACCAGGCTGGTGGGGGACGCATAGCTTCGTCCGTCCATAAGGGGATAAGGATCCACCTTTTCACCTACGCCTTCTTCCTCCTTTGCTTATCCATTTCCTTTTCGAGCTCCAGCGCCCAAGTCCGCGCATCCCACCTCAACCTTTCTCCAATCATGTCGAGGCGGGAGGCGGTGGATGGCCTCCTCTCATCACGGAGGGCACATCACAAGACTGCGGGAGGCGGATACTTGTCCGGCGACATCAGCGCCTGAGCTGCCCGATGCGGGCAGCTTATTCAACCCCGGGCCCCATGAGAGGTAGTGTTTCTCCCCACTTCCTCCGCGGACTAGGTTTTCCACTTCACCCATTTGTCCGGGGCTCATGTTCTACTACGGCCTGGACTTCCACGACCCGGCCCCAATTTCATCCTCAACATCTCGGCGTTTATCGCGTGTCGAAACCTTCCTCTGCATCCAGCCCCACTTCGGCTTATGGCTGAAGATCTTCAACGTCCGGGCGAAGGTAGTGGGCGGCCGTCAAGTGGAGTGCGGAGGCGCCATGGTTGGCAAGATGGCCAAAGTACTATGGCTCGAGGGCGCCTTTGTGGAGACAATAAAGGGGTGGCAATCGGGGTGGTTCTACATCACCGAGCCACGCGACCCCGAATGGGTGGCGGCCCCCGAATTCAGATCTGGCCTCCCCACACGGCTCTCGTCATGGAAAGAGACGGGCCTGACGTGGGGGAATTCGGACGAGCTATCCGGACTTCAAACATGCGTCCGCAACCTGGTTGACAAGAATCTCAAGCTTGTCGACGTAATCCAGGTGATGCTCATCCGCCGGATTCTCCCATGCCAACAGCGAACCTTTAATTTGTGGGAGTTCGATCTGGCACAGCACCGAACCTTGAGCCGGCTCTTTGACACTACGTACGAAGATGCCTGGAAGGTGCTGTTCAAGGGCGCCGAAGCCCCCGCATCCGCTAACAAAGATCGCGGGTACAGCTCGCGGCGTCAAGCCGGCGAGGTAAGTTATTTTACCCTTTACGGGACTCTTTTTTCCTAGATTGACTCTATGTGGGATCTAAAACTCCCTAATCTTTGACAGGACTGGCTGAAGACGTCCGGACAGATTAACTGTCCGGCTCCTTTGCCGGAAGACCCAGAGGACGCCTTGATTAGCGGGGCTCTGGCTCCGGCGCCCCATGTGGTGCCGGAGAAGAAGGCTAAGAAGGAGGCCACGGGAACTCGAAGGAGCTCCGGCGCCAGTGTTGTCGATTCTGAAGCAGAATCTTCTCCGAGGACGAGGAGGAGGAAAAAGCTTCTCCCCAGCGGGGAGGAGAGGAAAAGGAAGGCCGCCCAACCGGGGAGGCCGGAGGAATCAGAAGGAAGAACCCTTCCTCCGGACTTCTCCACCTTGTCGACGACGAGGAGGAGGATTGGCCTACAAGGGCCAAGCCCCTGGCGAGATCGTAAGTGTCCGGATACCCATGGCTTTTTATTATTGCAGAGTGTTCTCTAATGTCGAACAATCATGCAGCCCGCCCAAGGGCGAGTTCGCTGATTCATCGAGCGGGTCCCTGGGCTCGTCGGAAATGGAGAGTACTTCGCTTCCGACCGCCTCCTCGCCCCACGCTGTGGACGACACCGAGGTGGTGCCCCAAGGGGGGCTTGTTCAAGAGGAGGTGGCGCAGGAGGAGCCACAAGGCAACCTCGCGGACTCCAGACGCATGGGGGGCAAGACCCCCAGGGGTTCTAAACCCGACCCTCGTCCGGACTCCATGCCGGAACCATCAGCAGTTCCGAAGTCCGGCCAGCGGATCCTTCGCAAGAAGGGTAAGGCGCCGTGTCCTCCGTCCAACCAGAGGCACCGGATAGCTTCTTGGGCGCTTAACAGCGCTTCCATCAGGAGGAGCACCGCTTTGTTATGAGTGCGGTGATCCGGACGATTCGATCCGCCAAGAGCGGGCTGACGAAGCTATACCAGCCTTCTAACAGGCTTTGAGGTAAGTTTAGAATATGTAAAAATATTACCACATAGACAGTAGCCCATGATGCTTAGTTCGGTGTTGGAAAGAAAAGCCGGACTAAGGATCTAAAAAGATATCTGAGGAGTCTAACATAAGTATGTCAATATGGGAATGCAGGGCTCATTCTTGACCTCTGCAAGACCGACTGCGGAGGTTAATGCATTGAAGCAGAACCTCGAGCGGTCCGAGAACGAGCTCAGACAAGCCAAGAGGCGGCTTGAGGACAAGGAAGGTAAGTAATACCTTATTAAAGAAATACCTTATAGAAAAGGTTTTGGTTGCAAAAAATAACAGGAATAACTTGGGTACTACAAGGGCCACGAACGAGGTAGCGACCCTGAAGGAAGCGGTGTCCGTGGCCGAAAACAAAGTGGCTGCGGAACGCACCGAGCGAGAGAAGGGGGAGGCGCAGCTGGCCAAGGTACGGCAAGAGCTCCAAGCTCGTGGAAAACACGAGTTTGGAGCATGACTCAAGACTCGAGTCCGAGCTCGCCTTGGCTCTTGAGGGTGCCAAAGCTGCTAAGGCCGAGGCCCAAAAAGCCCTCAAGAAATTGAATCGATAAAGAAGATAGCGGCGGGTAAGGCATTCTTTATGCAAAGCAAGCATGTGAAAGTGAATTACCTATTACTTACCCGGATTCGGAGCTCTCCAGGAGCGTTCGCAGATTTGCCCCGTAGTGCGTCGATGCTGCCGCATTCTACCGCACCAAGGAGGGAGCTCGACGGAAAAGGTGTTCGGTCTCGGATATCTTTGAGGCGGACATCCGTGCCTCGAGCGACCAGCTGAAGTAGCTGGTCGAGCTCCACAAGGTCGCCGAACAGGCCATGAAGGGCCTTATAGTTAATTTGTGGCCATTAGAAGCCATGCCTTGGAGCTACTTGACTTGGTGTAGCGGCTGGTGGGCCTTTGTCCACGAATTGAAGTCATCAAGCATTCCGCGCATCGAAGGTGTCCGCGGGCCCTTGCCCGTGCTAAAGTGCACTGGGGCAAGCTGGATGCGGAGAAGCTTGTGACAGACGGGCCACCGAAGAGCAAGGAGCATCGCACGCCCGAAATGTATTATGAGGGCCTCTGAAGGGTGCCGCCGAATAGCGGATGAGTGCTCCAAAGATGTAATTTTTAATAGACTCGCATTTGTTATCAGTCGCTGAAAACTTGTTCATATCGCTAAGCAACGCTTGTTAATTTAAAATAGTACCTTCTGTGCGGCCGTTTATCAAATTTGAGAGATGGCAAGTCGTTGGCTTCAGCCCCCATGCCACGAGTGCTGGGGTGTTCGGGATAAACTTGAGCACTCTTGTTCCCATTCTTGGGTCCATCTAGGGAGCCGCTCAATGCAACGAACAAGGCAACCGGACTTATAATGCTTGAACACTCTCACTTAGCCATAGAATTCTATAATTTTAAATTTCGGTGAAGCCCCTAGTATTCGGAAGACCGAGTTCGGGGCGCTATCCACGCCTTGGCCGGACAGTTCCGGTTCCTCGCTCTAAGCGGCATGAGTCTTTAGGGACCCGAAAAAAAACCTCTCAAACAGCGACCGGCTCTCGCCCTATCATGACGGTCAGTTTTAGCTTTCTCCACTGAGGTGCTTGACCCAGCTCAACTGGGGCACAATCGCAGTGGTTCTCCCGATGCTACCTTAGCCGATATAACGGGCGTAAGGTACCAAAACACGAGAGCGGGCAAACCCAACTATTGACCCAAGACATGATTGAGCCGATTCATATAATGCTATAAGTTGAGGTGCCGCACTTGTGAAAGAGTTCGGACTTATCACACCATAATTTTGGGGTACCTAAGCCCCTGGTGTATTAGCCGTACCAAAGTGTCTGGGTGCAACATGTCATGAAATGAACATATATATATAGATAAAGGAAGTAGTGCAATAATAAGCAAAAGCTATGTATTGTTTATTCAAAAGGTACTGCAATGAAAGCGAGCGATACAAATAGTGCGATAAGCAAGGGATGGGACTATCTAACATGTCCCCTCCGGGGTAAGCTGCGGGATGGTATGTAAAACAGGTATAATGCTCGTAATAGAGACCACTGAACACTCGGCGTGGCTTTACGCTTCCTGGCTGTTGCATCGTGAGTTCGGCGATTCTAGTGCGGACAGGACTTCGGAAGGCGGAGTCTGAGAGTAAGAAAAAGGAAATAAAAAAAGAATGACACAATCGGGGCCCACAGTGCGGTCGAGCCGCATTCTTGGCGTGCCGTGGTCTTGCCCTCCCATATGCCCATGGTATCTCGGGCGTAATTATGTGCAGCGTAATACTAACCGCAATTTCGCGGGGGCTGGGGTTGGGGCTGGATTACTACGTGTGCTTGAATCGTGCAGGTGGTCTTGTTGTAGGTTACTCGGCGCGCTTGGCGGTGTCCGAACGCTTGGTGGCCGGACTCGAGAATTGCCGTGAGAGGCTGCTTTGCACCTCCGCCGCGAGGGCCGCCGTGTGCTCCTCCTTTCGGAGAGAGTGTTCGGTGTTTCCATTGACTGTTATTACTCCTCGAGGGCCTGTCATCTTGAGCTTGAGGTATGCGTAGTGCGGCACCGCATTGAACTTTGCAAATGCGGTTCGTTCGGCGATGCATGATAGCTTGCTGCGGAGCAGGACTATGTCGAAGATTAACTCTTAACCGGAAGTTATCCGGGATCCGAAGACCACTTCGAGTGTGGTGAGCCTGTACAATTGTCCTCTACACCGGTATGGCGCCTTTAAAGGTCGTCTTTGTAGGTTTAATCCTTGAGGGGTCTATGCCCATTTTGCGCACTGTATCCTGATAAAGCAGGTTCGGGCTGCTACCGCCATCCATCAGGACTCTGGTGAGGTGAAATCCGTCAATAATTGGGTCAAGAACCAATGCGGCGAAACCGCCGTGACGGATGCTAGTGGGGTGGTCCCTTCGATCGAAGGTGATCGGGCAGGAAGACCATGGTTTGAACTTTGGGGCGACTGGCTCCATCGCATATCGTCCCGTAGTGCGCTTCCGCTCCCTTTTGGGTATGTGGGTTGCATATATCATGTTCACCGTCCGCACTTGTGTGGGAAAACCCTTCATCCTCTATTGTTCGGCGGCCGGGCTCTTCCTCGTCATCGCTATGCAGCCCCTTGTCATTGAGTTCGGCACTTAACTTGCTGCTTGCTTGAACACCCAACAATCCTTGTTGGTGTGATTGGCTAGTTTTCGGGGTGCCATGTATCCGCACAAGCGATCGAGTATCACGGTCCAAGTTGGGCCGGGCCACAGGTATTTATTTTGAATGGCTTCTTCCTTGACGGGTTTAGAGCCTCGAATCTGGCATTGACGGCCGTATCTTGATATTATCGCCGTTAATGCAGCGCTTGTTCTTGTTGCGACGCGACCTGCCATTGCTGTCCTTGGTATCCGAACTATCGGGTGTTTGGCCAAGTTGTTGCTTGAGCTAGCCAGCTGTCCTCTCCGCACAAAAGCGAGTCATGAGGGTTGTGAGGGCTGCCATAGATTTCGGCTTTTCCTGTCCTAGGTGCCGGGCAAGCCACTCGTCGCGGATGTTATGTTTGAAGGCTGCAAGGGCCTCTGCATCCGGACAGTCAACGATTTGATTTTTATTTGTGAGGAACCGTGTCCAGAATTGTCTGGCCAATTCTTCTGGTTGCTGAATTATGTGGCTAAGGTCATCGGTGTCTGGTGGTCGCACATATGTGCCCTGGAAGTTATCAAGAAATGCGGATTCCAGGTCCTCCCAACAACCAATTGATTCTGCTGGCAAGCTGTTGAGCCAATGCCGAGCTGGTCCTTTAAGCTTGAGTGGGAGGTATTTGATGGCATGTAGATCATCACCGCGGGCCATGTGGATATGGAGGAGATAGTCCTCGATCCAGACCGTAGGATCGATGGTACCATCGTATGATTCGATGTTTACGGGTTTAAAGCCCTCGGGGATTTGATGATCCATTACTTCATCTGTGAAGCATAGTGGGTGTGCGGCGCCTCTGTATTGGGCTATATCACGACGCATCTCAAATGAGCTTTGTCTATTGTGTTCGGCCCTGCCGGAGTTTCTGTATCCGGCATGACAGTTATCATCACGTGTCGTGGGGCGCCCACGCGATCCGTAGATCGATCTTGTATGTTTTGCCTTATCCTCCAATATATCTTGCAAGTCCAGTAGCGTTTTCCGTGCCACTGGTACTTTTGAATGGCGTCGAGTGCGGCTTGAGCGGAGGTCTAGAGGCCTCTCTATCGCGGCCACGAGGTGGCCGGTCTGCCATGTCGTACGCTGGTGACTTGGGTGCTTCCTCTGACCGAGGCAACGACCTGCGTTTGGGGTAGCTTCTGGAGGGGCGTTCGAGTTCATACTCTTCGGCTGCGAGGACTTCAGTCCATCTGTCAGCTAGCAGGTCTTGATCAGCTCTAAGTTGTTGCTGCTTTTTCTTGAGGCTGCTTGCCGTGGCTATAAGCCTGCGTTTGAAACGCTCCTGTTCGGCGGGATCCTCAGGCACGACAAATTCGTCGTCGCCGAGGCTTGCCTCATCTTCGGAGGGAGGCGCATAATTATCGTCCTTGACCTCTCTTTCTGCCGCACTGTCGCGCGGACTTGCTTCTCCCTCCTCCTGCGCTGAGTCCTGCTGGAGGGGGTTCTCTTCGGCACTGTCCGGGTGTTATTATCTCCCGTGCCGGAATCACCGTTTTTATTTTGGCGGGATTTAGAGCGGCGCCGCTGTCGTCGGCGCTTCGGTTGTTTCTTTGAGGGGTCATCCTCTGTTGTTCCATCGCCATTCCCATCTTTTGGGATGTCCACCATGTATATGTCATATGACGAGGTGGCCTTCCAGTGCCCTGTAGGCGCTGGGTCTTGGTCGTCTCCGGCATCGTCGTCCATACCGTCGACGTCTTCGGAGTCGAAGTCGAGCATGTCGGTTAAATCATCGACAGTGGCTACAAAGTGGGTGGTGGGTGGGCGTTGAGTTTCGTCGCCCGTATCCCAACCTTCTTGTCCATGATCGGCGAGGGCTCTCCGGATAAAGAGAGACTTTAGTGAATTCAGGATGTCGCCAAAGGCGAATCTGAAAGATGTCCTGACCGTGAACTCCATGACCGGCGTAATCGGATTCGATTGGCGGTATGAAGGGTTGAGTCCGGAGAGAGTCCGGCACCTGAGTCGAGTCTTTGCAAAGGACAGGGATAGAGTTCGGCTCAATCGCCGTGGGATCGTAGCCCCGGCGGTGTCCAACCACTCGTCCTCGATCGGGAATCCGGCTCCGGATTAAGGGCGGGCGAATCTTTGGTGCGGCCTCGTGGCCTTTGTTCGGCTGCGAGCTAGATCATGCCCATCGAGGCAAGGCGCTTCGGCTGCGGCTCGAATCCGTCGAAGATCAAGTCTCCGCGGATATCGGCCGTATAGTTCAAACTTCCAAATCGACCTGATGGCGGGCGTAGCTTTCAATCTGCTCCAAATGGCCAGCGAATTGGCCCATGATGCAAAGCCGCCCGAATCTGAAGATCTGTTCGGGAGAAAAGTCTCACCCTGGACCGCGTCGTTGTTGATGATCGAAGGAGCCATCGGGCCTATCGGTGGCGACACGAGGAACTCTCAATGAAAGCACCAATGTCGGTGTCAAAACCGGCGGATCTCGGGTAGGGGTCCCGAGCTGTGCGTCTAGGCGGATGGTAACAGGAGACAAGGGACACGATGTTTTTACCCAGGTTCGGGCCCTCTCGATGGAGGTAATACCCTACTCCTGCTTGATTAATATTGATGATATGGGTAGTACAAGAGTAGATCTACCACGAGATCAAGGAGGCTAAACCCTAGAAGCTAGCCTATGGTATGATTGTTGTTGTGTCCTACGGACTAAAACCCTCCGGTTTATATAGACACCGGATAGGTTAGGGTTACACAGAGTCGGTTACAATGGTAGGAGATCTACATATCCGTATCGCCAAGCTTGCCTTCCACGCCAAGGAAAGTCCCATCCGGACACGGGACGAAGTCTTCAATCTTGTATCTTCATAGTCTTGGAGTCCGGCCGTGATGATAATCCGGCTATCCGGACACCCCCTAGTCCAGGACTCCCTCGGTGACAATGTGGTATCATATTGATTTACTTGATGTATGTTATGGCACTCAACTTGCGGATTCACGAGGTGACATTGGGGTAATATATGCATAGGGGTTGATGCACGTTTTTATTATCTTTTCTCCGGTAGAAACTTTGGGGTGTCCTTATAGTTCTTTGTGTGGATTGAATATTATGACCATGAAGTTGTTTGATGCATATCATAGAATTAACTCATGGATACTCGTGGTGACATTGGAGTATCTAAGTGAAATTAGAGTTTGTTGATGTGTGTCATATGGTGTTATTTTAGTACGAACTCTTGATTAGATCGATCGGAAAGAATAGCTTGCTTATTTTAGTACGAACTCTAGGATAGATTGATCGGAAAGAATAGCTTTGAGGTGGTTTCGTACCCTACAAACAATTTCTATCTTTTGTTCTCCTCTAATAGGAACTCGGGAGTGATTGTTTATTGCATTTTGAGGGATAATCAATATGATCCAACTATGTTAGCATTCTTGAGAGATTGCACTAGCGAAAGTACGGAGCCTAGGCCTTGTTTTCAAGCATTGCAATATCGTGTGTGCTCTTTTGTTACTTGCTACCTTGCTATTTTTTATTGTTCCTATTATAGAAACCAATATCTACTATCATTACTACACTTGTATCACCATCTCTTCGCCGAACTAGTGCACCTATACAATCCATTGTATTGGGTGTGTTGGGGACACAAGAGATTTCTTGTATTTGTTTGCAGGGTCGTTTGAGAGAGACCATCTTCATCCTACACCTCTCACGGATTGATAAACCTTAGGTCATCCACTTGAGGGAAAATTGCTACTGTCCTATAAAACTCTGCGCTTGGAGGCCCAACACGTGTCTACAAGAATAAAGTTGCGCAGTACACATCATGGCCTCTCCCACATAAAAGCTTGCTATCGGTCTAATAACTTAGCCAATTGCTTAGGGACAATTTTTTAAATTCCACCACCACTTTTCCACACTCGCTATACTAACCTAATTATACTTTTAGTAAAACGGCACCTTACTTCTAATTCCACGTTCTTTATTATCTTGCAAACCTACCCCTTTACACCTACAAAGTACTTCTAGTTTTATTCTTGTTTTAGGTAAAGTGAATGTTAAGTGTGCATAGAGTTGTATCGGTGGTCGATAGAACTTGAAGAGAATATAAATTCTACCTTTAGCTACTCGTTGGGTTCGACCCTCTTATTTATCGAAAAAGCTACAATTGATCCCCTATACTTGTGGGTTATCAATGGCTCACCTACAAGATCCTTTCCTAGGCCACAGACCAGAATCTATTAGCACTCGGAGACGACGCACTCGCTTCAAATCCTCATGGCACTACTCCATGTTACCCTACCGTATGTCACTATTCTGTACCTCCACACTTCAATACGCGACTATTGCGGCAGCCTGTATCCCAGTTGTCCCCAATCATTTCAGGGATCCCGAGAGCCGAAACAATGGACAGGATAAAAGGGTCCATCTGAGCTCGGGCACTGTAACGCCCTGTTCGGCATGAGAACCACAACTTTCTACCTGATCTACTCACTACTAGAAAAATCCATGGTTCAAATGAACCCCAAATGCAAAGTATATATATATATTAGAGAGAGAGGGAGAGAGAGGGGGAGGGAGGAGATGAGTACCCCCACCCATATCGCACCGAGGGGAGGAGGAGCGCCACGAAGCCCCTACTCGTCAAAGATGAGAGTTCATCCGAAAATCCGAGGCCCCAGAGGGCATTTAAAGAGGAGGTGGCATGGGAGAGTGGGCACACTTCGTTGCCCTGCTTTGCACCAGCCACGCCCCTGACATGTTGTCGATGCCCCTTCCATCCCTCTAAATCTCCCCACACCAAATCTATCATGGACAACCTCGCACCCTCATCCGAACTAACTCAACCCGCTACCGGTTCTCTACAGCCAACGCCGCCGTCATTAACATCATCTCAGGCACAGTCCTAGCAAGGCCTCGCTGGGGACACCACAGCCGGCCGCGTCACCCTGGACTAGACCTTAGGCAAATATGGGAACATTAACCTTTTGGGATTGATATAGATGCTTTAAGAGCATCTACAACCGTACTTGGCAAATTTGCCCCCCTATACATCCACGGATACGCCCAGGCATGCCCACAGACGCAGCCGGACGGCCCCCTCATATGGCGTGCTTGGCATCCACATACCTCAAATCCGAATTCTCAAATACATGCAAATCCATGCATGTCCATCATACACACCAGTGTCGCACATTAATAACAATTGTTAGTACCGAAAATACATAGTTCTTACATAAATTTTATTTTAAGTGCACAACTCAGACATTAGCTCTTTGGTTTACATTGTGGGTCCATATATGCTCCACAAGATCATTGAGTAGTTGTGCGTGCACCTAATGCTCTAGAAGATTCTGATGCATCTGCAGAAAGTTCATAAGATGATTTGCATCTTGATCTTCCGAGATTTCAACTTGTTCTCTAGGCGCTTCAAAATCATTGGTTTGGGCTACACCATCGCCGTCATCCTCGTCAATCATCTTGTGCAAAATAACACAACATGTCATTAGCTGCCATAATTTTTTGATTCCCATATCATTGCAGCTCCACGAACAATTCCCCAACGAGGTTGAAGCACTCCAAATGCCCTCTCCACATCCTTCCTGGTTGTTTCCTGCATTGTTGCAAAGTGGCTTTGTTTGTTGCCTTGCGGTTCGGATATGGTCTTCACAAACGCCGCCCATCATCATCTGACTAGACACAGGTGACTTCGTCACGGGGATGCCGAAACACAATAATGAGAAAGAAGAACAAAACTGGTAACGAGGATAACAGTATAATGAGCATGTGATGACTCAGGAGGATACCGATGCATCCCTGGTTTTGTGAAGTCTCGTGAAGCAAAGAGAACATCACATGATAAACAAAGTGTCGGATTTCGGGTTCCGGCAGACCCTCGAGGTTCGAACACTAGGGTGCGCGCAGAGATCTTTCCCCTACTAGCTCACGCATTGATGGATTGCAAGGGATCTAAACTAGGAACGACGAACAACACAAGGGACACAAGGTTTATACTGGTTCGGGCCACCGTTGTGGTGTAATACCCTACTCCAGTGTGTGGTGTGGTGGATTGCCTCAAGGGCTGATGATGAACAATACAGAGGAAGAACAGCCTCGCGAGGGCTGTTCTTGGGCTGGTGCGATGAACTGCTTGGGTGAGTTCAGTTGCCTCTCTCTCTCTCTGCTAGGGCTCTATCTGATGGGTTCGACCTGTGTTTTGCCGATTGATCGATCCCCCTACCTCGGTGGTGGCTAGTCCTATTTATAGACGGAGGCCCTGGACCTCTTCCCAAATAATAAGCGGGAAGGGCGCCAACAATTGGCCATTTTGAAGGGGAACATCTAGTACACTTATCATGACTAAAGTTGGTCTTCGGCTGCCAAAGGCTCTGGCGGTGACGCCGTCCTGGGCTCCACGATGACCTCCGTCCTGCCGCTCTGCTGGTCTTGGTCTTGTTGCACCGAAGCGGTAACCTTTGCCTGATGCCTTGGCCTGTGCTTGCCCCCTTTGCACCGAAGGGGAAACGAGGACACTGCGCAGGCTGGCGCCCGCCTGGTCCCGGTCGTCATGGCTTGCGTCACGGGGCACCCTCGTGAGGTACCCTGCCTTGATCTCTCCGCCTCCTCGCGAGCCTGCCTAACGAGGCTGCCCCTGAGGAGGGTTCCTGTCGTCCGCCCATGCAATCTTGGCCCTCGCAAGGGTCTTGAGCTTGAGTGATGAAGCTGGGCGTCTTTGGGCCCCCACTTGAGCCACGCCGCGGGCCGCAGGCAGGCAAGTCTGGGGACCCCCGTTCCCAGAACGCCGACAGTAGCCCCCGGGCCCAAGGCGCGCCCGGACTTGGCTTAGCAGAGAAGCGAAGGGGCAAGTGCGAAGCGCCGCGGGCCCCAACAGCCTGTGGCCTTGGGCGCCGCGTGGCGATTGATTGGTCGTGGGCGTCTCCACTCCCCCGCGATGCCTCGGCAACTACATGATTTGACAAGTCCCTGCGCGCGGAAATGGGTCATGATTACCTGCGATCGTGGAGGCCGACGGTTGGCCTCCCCCGGCTATAAGTACGGAACAGCGCAAGCCCTTCCAGTCCATCTCTTCTTGCTATTCCTTTCTCTCCATGGCTCCGTCGAATAGGTTCTCGGCTGTGGAGAAGGGGAAGGCTCGCCAGGTTGGGCCGGACTCTCCCCCGGCCAAGTGCGGTCGAGGCCGTCCTCGCAAAAATCCTGTGGCTCCCGTAGTGGCTTCCCGTGGTCTTGGAGGCGATCCCCTGTGTGGCGATGGGCGCCAAGTTGTCAATGGGGGGCGTGCCGCGACTGCGCGGCCCCCTAGGTCGCGCTTCCACTCGGCGGAGGTGCTGCCGGAGTTCGTCGTGTGGTCGGTGGAGCCGACCAGCACCTGGCTCCAGCTTCCCTTCTTTTCTGGGTGAACTTCGGCGGCGCTCAGGCGCCTCTGGCTTCAGGCGGACGGTCATTGCAGCCGGGCCTCCTGGGCTTCGCTGGAGGTCTCCGTCGCCGGGAGTGTGGCCCTGACCCGCGGCTGGCAAACGTTTGCCCGCGCGCATGGCTTAAGCCGGCGGAGCACCCTGCACTTCAAGTTCGACAACGACGCCACCCTCTACGTGAGGGTGTTCGGAGAAGACGGTCGCCGCGCCGGGTGCTACCCCGAAGATGACAACCGCGGCCGTGGACCCAGCCCCGGTGATGATCGGGATGAAGATGACAGCGGGCGCGTGGTCGGCGGCACTCGGGGCTCGTCTAGCTTCGGCGGCTCTCCTTCGGACAGCAGCTCCTCCAGCGATGGCCGCAACCAGCCCCCGTGCCGTTGCTCCCGCCTGGAGGGAGGTAGCGGGTCAGCCCGCCGCCGCGCCCCGGTGAAGCGCGAGGAGGAGTCTGGCTGAGCTCTGGAGGCAGTGCGGCCTTCGCCGCGAGTTGGTGCCGAGCAAGTCGTGCCTATTTTGTTTTTCTCCCTTCCCTGCGCAAAGAGAAAGTAGTGTAGGGCCCCGTGGGGGCGTGCTGGACTGTTGCTGTTAATTACCATGCCGTTTCCGCTATTTATGTGTTGTGCTTTTATGCCGCATGCCCGCGTGCAGGAATTACTTAGCTAGGGGGGCCTGTCGCGGTCTTTGCTTCCCGAGGCTGAGGCCTCGTCGAATGCTTCATGTCCTGCAGGGATCAGTTAGGAGGGGTAACTTCCGGCCTCGACTGTGGAGGCGACCGACCCAGGTCCTGTGTTCGCGTCGCGATGCCCGTGGGGCCTGGTGGGAGGGTGCTCCGTAGTGGACCTGGATAGGAAAGCTTCAACGACAAGGGCGAGAAAACACTCGGGAGGGTGCCGGGGTTGCTCCCTCGCGAGACTTGCGCGAGAAAAGCGAGGCAAGTGGTAAAACGACAAAGAGTCACAAGCCAAAGCGGCAACAACTTCAATAAAACTTCAAATAGGAACAAATAAGACAACTGCAGAAAGCAAATGAAAAAGCGCGTCCGGCACCCTATCTAGTCTTGACGTCTTCTCACCAGTAGCGGAGCTAAGTGCCTGCCTCTGGCGTGGGCGGGAGCCCAGTGGCTGAGGGCGGCGATCTGAGACTCGGGCGTGTACAGCCCAACTCATTATTACGTGAGAGTGTCACGGGCGGCGAGCTTCACGGGCATTGGCCTTCTTCACGAGCTCCGGGCCTTTCTCGTGGAAGTGAGCTTCACAGCGTTTGCCTTCTTCACGAGCTCGGGCCTTTCTCGGAAAATGAGCTTCACAGCGTTTGCCTTCTTCACGAGCTCCGGGCCTTTCGGGAAAATAGGCTTCACAGCGTTTGCCTTCTTCACGAGCTCGGGCCTTTCTCGGGAAAATGAGCTTCACAGGCGTTTGCCTTCTTCACAGAGCTCGGGCCTTTCTTGGGAAAATAGGCTTCACAGGCGTTTGCCTTCTTCACGAGCTCGGGCCTTTCTTCAAGGGTAGAACTTTCGGAGATGCTGGATGTTCCACGCGTTCGGGATGGGCACCCCCTCCTAGGTCTCCAAGCGTGCGGAGTCGGGCCTGGAAACATGAACAACCTTGAACGCCCCCCTCCCCCCACATGGGAGAGAGCTTATGCAACCCTTCTCTGGAGAGGACCCGTCTGAGCACGAGGTCCCCTACCTCCAGAGTCATGGGGCGGATGTTGCGGCAGTGGTATCGCCACGGCGCTGTTGATACCTTTGCTCGCAGCGCTGCCTCTCGGCGATGTTCCTCCCCAAAGACGAGATCCGTCCCCGCATGGCGCCCTCTGCGCCTCGTCAAGCGCCAGACCCGTGCGGGCGACGCTGGCCTCGTGAGGAGGGCGGCTTCGCTCCGTGAGCGAGGAAGAACGGGTCTCGCCGGTTGGCAGCGCGGTCATGCGGATGGACCACAAGACGGATGGAGCTCGTCGTGCCAGCCCCTGCCGCAGGCCTCCAGCTTCTTCTTGAAGGTCCTGGTTTTGAGGCCCTTCAGGACTTCCGCGTTGGCTCGCTCGGCCTAGCCGTTGCTCCGAGGGTGCGCCACCGAAGCGTAGCATATCTGCGTTCCAAGGTTAGCACAGTATGTTTTGAAGAGATTACTGGTGAACTGCGAACCGTTGTCGGTGATGATGCGGTTAGGCACCCCAAACCGGCTCACGAGGCCCCTGATGAATTTGACCACAGAGCCCGCTGGGATGGTGCAGACAGCTTCCACCTCAGTCCACTTGGTGAACTTGTCCACGACGACGTAGAGGTAGCGATAGCCCCCTGGCGCCCAAGGGAACGGGCCTAGAATGTCCAGCCCCCAAACTGCGAATGGCCATGAGAGGGGTATAGTTTGCAGACCTCCCGCCGGCTGATGGATCTGCTTGGCGTGAAATTGGTAGGCCTCGCAAGCCTTTACCAGCTCAACAGCGTCATTGAGTCTTTGTGGGCGATAGAACCCTGCGGGCATGCTTGCCAACGAGGGTTCGCGACGATGAGTGATGCCCACAGTCTCCGCCGTGTATGTCTTCCAGCAATTCCTTCCCTTGCTCGTGGAAATGCAGCGCAGGACCGTCATTGATCACCTCGGTGATCTCTCCATCCACGATGCGATGGGCCGTGGCTTGCCGCGCCACACGCTCCGCCTCCTCCTCCTTCTTTGGCAGGGTCCCCCGCGCCAAGTAGCTCTTGAGCTCTGTGATCCAGCACCCTTCCTGAGGTTCCAACGCTAGGAGTAGGCGTGCCCCTGAGGCCGGACCGCAGGCCGGGGCTCCCGAGGCAGGCGGCTGGGGGAGCTCCTCCTGAGGTTGCGCCGCACTTGACAATGATGGTGCCGCTGAGGGCCTGAAGAGTCGCTCCTCGAAGGCCCCAGGCTCCTGAGGCAGCCGCCTGTACGCCCTCTTAGCGATGTCATCCGCCTCTTGATTGGTGCCGCGAGGCACGTGCTGCAGCTCCAGCCCCCAGAACTGTTTCTCCATCCTGCGAACCTCCGCGAGGTAGGCTTCCATGTGCTCGTCCTTCGGCTCGTATATCTTGTTGGAGAAGTTGACGAGGAGTTGTGAATCGCCCTTGATGATGAGGCGCTTTACCCCCAAAGCGACTGCGGCCCTCAGGCCAGCTATCAGGCCTTCATACTCTGCTATGTTGTTGGAGACCTTTTCCCCGTGCTGGAAACAGAGCTGCATGGCGTAATAGAGCTTGTCCTAAGTGGGGGATACGAGCACTGCGCCGGCCCCCGCGCCATGTCGGGAGAATGCCCCGTCGAAGTACATGACCCAGCCGTCCGGTGCCTCGCTCCCCGGAGAAAGCGATCGGTCTTCGCCAGCCTCGAGGCCGGGTGCCTCCGTCCATTCTGCCACAAAATCTGCCAATGCGGGCCCCTTGATGACTCTGGTTGTGTTGAACTCTAGCTGAAACGCTTGCAGTTCGATGTTCCATTCTGCGACTCTTCCAGCTGAGTTTGGGCTCCTGAGCACCCTCTCCAGAGGGTATGCTGAGACGACCTTGATGGGATGACCTTGGAAGTAGTGCCGCAGCTTGCGTGAGGCTACCAATAGCGCGAGGAGGAGTTTTTGGGGCATGGGGTACCATGCCCTCGCGTCTCGCAGCACCGTGCTGACGAAGTACACGGGATGCTCGACGAGGCTGTGACCGCTGGCGTTGTCCGCGTCCTCCGCAGGTTGGGGTGCCTCCTGAGGCAGCGGAGCCCCCAGCGCCCGGTCGCTTGGCAGGGCCTCTTCTGCTCCGGGCGTGCTTTCCTGCTGCAGCTGATCCTCTTCGGCCGCGGCCGTGGTCTTTGTGAGGCTCTCTTGGCTTTGCTTCGCTCCTGCCCGGAGGGCAGTTGCGGCCTTGGCCTGATGCTCTTCCCTGACCGCCACCAGGGCTGCGCTGGCGGAGTAGGGGGTGGTCGCGAGGTAGAGCACCAGAGGCTCCCGAGGACGCGGAGCTACCATCACCGGAGGGCTGGTAAGGTACCTCTTGAGTTCTTGGAATGCCTTGTCGGCCTCTTCAGTCCATTCAAAGGGGCCCTTCTTCTTCATCAGCTTGAAGAATGGTAGCGCTCGTTCCCCCAGCTTGGAGATGAAACGTCCTAGTGCGGTCACGCGCCCGGTGAGTTTCTGCATTTCTCTGAGGGTCTTTGGCGGGCTCATGTCTTCAACTGCTTTGACCTTTTCCGGGTTGGCCTCGAATCCCCTATGGGACACGAGGAAACCCAGGAGCTTGCCCGAGGGGACTCCAAATACGCACTTCTCCGGGTTGAGCCGCAGATCCACTTTATCGAGGCTCGCGAAGGTTTCTTCCAATTCCTGTATCAGGGTCTTCGCCTCCCGAGACTTCACTACAATGTCATCAACATACGCCTCAGCATTCCTCCCGAGCTGTCGGCCCAGGGCGATGTGCATCAGCCGCAAAAGGTCGCGCTGCGTTCGCAACCCAAGCGGCATGCGGTATAGTAGTACCTCCATACGAGGTTAGGAAAGCCGTTTTCCCGTCTTCTACGCCATCTTGATCGATGATAGCACGAGAAGGCATCCGGAAGCACTGAGGTCACACTCGGTGGTGGAGTCGGCGATCTGGTCGATGCAAGGAAGCGGAAGCGGATCACGTGGGCAGGCCTTGTTGAGGTTGGTGAAGTCGACACATATCTCCTTTCCCCTTTCTCTGGCGGGACAACTGGGTTGGCCAGCCAATCCGGCGATGGACCTCGCGAATAACCCTGCTGCCTCTAGCTTGCGGGTCTCTTGGAAGATAAAAGCTTGTTTCTCGTGGATTGTCGCCTGTATACGCTTCACAGGCGCGCGTTGGGGCACGTTGAGGTGATGCTCAATCCGCCCCTCGGGACCCCCGCCAACTGATCAGGTCCCCACGCGAACACCTTCTTGTTCGCGCGCAGGAACTTCACCAAGGCCTCCTCCTGCTCGGGTTCAAGGTTTGCACCTATGGTGAAGGTGGCGTCAGGGGACCCGTCCTCATTGACTGGTACCTGCTTGGTTTTCGCCTTGTTTTGGGTGAACAACTGCTTCTTTTTGGACGGCGCAGCCCCCTTGGGCTCGGGGGCGTCAGCGCTGGCGGGCCGTGCCGCTGCGGTCGCCTTGAAAACAAGCTTGAGCGACTGCAGTGCATCTCCGGCGTTTCCTGACACGGTAAGGACGCCGCTGCTCCCGGGCATCTTCATGAGGTTGTACGCCGGGTGAGTTGCTGCCATGAACCGGGCCAAGGCCGGGTAGCCGCGGATGGCGTTGTAGGGGAGGCCGATGGGGGCGATGTCGAAGTCGATCAGCTCCGTGCGGAAGTTGTCGCGGGTGCCGAAGGTCACCGGGAGGCGAATTTGTCCTAGGGAGGCGGTGGAACCGCTCCGACTCCCAAAAAAAACTGCTTTGGCTGGAGCCGCTCTGGTGGCACATGGAGGAGGCTGAAGGCCTCCATAGAAACACGTTGAGGCCGGCTCCGCCGTCGATGAGGGTCTGGTGACCGCCACTTCGCAGATGGTGGGGTGCACAAGATCGGGAGCGCACCGATCCGCGGGGTTGGAGGGTGATCGTCGAGTTGAAGAGCGGTCGGCCTCGGCGCGACCCAGCCAGCGGGGGCTCTGGCGCTGAGGCGGTGGCGATCTGGCGGGTGAATGGCTTCACGTGGCGGCTCGAAGGTGGCGCCGATGAGCCACCCAGAGAGTCGCGACGACCGGGGCGCTGCCCGGCGCGACGGGCGAGGTGGAGGTCGCGCAGCTACCCCCAACAGGCGGCCGCTCGCTCCCCTCCGGGCCGGTGGCGACGTTGGCGGCACGCGACGGGGAACGACGGGGGTGTCCGCCGACGGAGCCGTCTGGGCGACTCGAGCGGCGCGAGCAGCCCGACACTCGGTGCGGGCTCGGTGAGCGTCAGCCATGGACACGACGGAAGGATCACACGCGACCAGCGGAAGAAAGATTCCGGCGAACCCCTACGTGGCGCGCCAAATGTCGGATTTCGGGTTCCGGCAGACCCTCGAGGTTCGAACACTGGGGTGCGCGCGGAGACCTTTCCCCTACCAGCTCACGCATTGATGGATTGCAAGGGATCTAAACTAGGAACGACAAACAACACAAGGGACACAAGGTTTATACTGGTTCGGGCCACCGTTGTGGTGTAATACCCTACTCCAGTGTGTGGTGTGGTGGATTGCCTCAGGGGCTGATGATGAACAATACATAGGAAGAACAGCCTCGCGAGGGTTGTTCTTGGGCTGGTGCGATGAACTGCTTGTGTGAGTTCAGTCGCCTCTCTCTCTCTCTCTCTTTCTCTCTCTCTCTCTCTCTCTCTGCTAGGGCTCTATCTGATGGGCTCGACCTGTGTTTTGCCGATCGATCGATCCCGCTACCTCGGCGGTGGCTAGTCCTATTTATAGATGGAGGCCCTGGACCTCTTCCCAAATAATGAGCGGGAAGGGCGCCAACAATTGACCATTTTGAAGGGGAACATCTAGTACACTTATCCTGACTAAAGTTGGTCTTCGGCTGCCAAAGGCTTTGGCGGTGACGCCGTCCTGGGCTCCACGATGACCTCCGTCCTACCGCTCTGCTGGTCTTGGTCTTGTTGCACCGAAGCGGTAACCTTTGCCTGATGCCTTGGCCTGTGCTTGCCCCTTTGCACCGAAGGGGAAACGAGGACACTGCGCAGGCTGGCGCCCGCCTGGTCCCAATCGTCATGGCTTGCGTCACGAGGCACCCTCGTGAGGTACCCTGCCTTGATCTCTCCGCCTCCTCGCGAGCCTGCCTGACGAGGCTGCCCCTGAGGAGGGTTCCTGTCGTTCGCCCCGCGAGGCTTGGCCCCTCGCGAGGGTCTTGAGCCTGAGCTGATGAAGCTGGGCGTGCTGGGCCCCCACTTGAGCCACGCCGCAGGCCGCAGGCAGGCAAGTCTGGGGACCCCCGTTCACAGAACGCCGACACAAAGGTTCACTCGAATATCATTCATGTGCTCATAGGGATCGATATGGACGTCCACAGTTCCGCTGTCGGTCATTGAACGAAGGGATTTCGTTCATGTCTGTAAGTTACCAAACCTACGGGGTCACAAGCTTAAGGCAATCACGATCAGCTGAGTGTTACTAGGACGGGAGTGATGAGAACATATTTTGGAATATTTTCATTAATATTCGGAATAGTTACGAGAGGATCCGGAAGCATTTCCGGGTCACCGGAAGGGTTTCGAAGAGTATTGGGTAATAGCGGGTATTACCAATAATTAATATATAGGTGAAAATGTTTCTAGGGATGTTAAATTATATATATATAAGGGTCTGAAAATATTTAGAACACTTTTATATTTAATTTAATACAAACGGGCCTTAAAAGGCCACCCCCCTTATGGAAGGGGGAGGCCGAATTGGACCGGGGGAGGAGTTGGACTTTTCCCTCCTAGCCGACGCCCCAAGGAGGCTCCTTCCCTCCTTGGTGGCTGCCCTCTCTCCCTCTCCTCTAACCTATATATACTAGGGTTTTTTTCTGTATTGAGACACACAAGTTTTGGAGCCTCCTCTAGTTCATCCAGTCCTAGTTCTAGTTGGTCCTGATTAACTAATTAGAGCTTGGTCTAGTTTCTCTAATCCTCATAATTAGAAGCCCAGTATGGTTCTAATATCCTCCCTCTAATTCTCCGGCAACAATTAGCTCTGGACAGCGAAGCGCTGACGGATCGTGAAAACTACATGCTTGCAACTAAGTAGAGTGGTCGTGCTTTCGGTCTTCGGTTCGAGGGATTGTTCATGGGCGGTCCGCGGGATCGTTCATTGACAGTTCGAGGGACTCCAAGTACGATCTACACCGACACTTTCTTCTTCCGCCGCAACTCGGTGGCGGTAACGATTGTGATCTCAACCCGTTATGTATCTTCATATTGATCTTGGATGTGCGTAGGTGCGTTTTTGTGTGTTTTCTACTACGTTTCCCAACAGGGTAGGCCTGTCGGGTCCGACGTGGTGGACGTGCCCAAGCATCCTCTTATCTGCTCCATATTTGGGCTGGATATGAGGAGTGTCAGCCCAAGCGTTCGAGGTCTGTTTGAGGCGTCTGTCTGTGTCAAATTTTTTTTACCGGTCAGTGACCGGTATACCCGGCCATAAGTCAAACCAGGCCAGGCCCAACAAAGCCCGCATCAATAAACCCAAGCCCAAATCGGCCATCGGGCCTAGATTTCAAACCAAAGCCCGGCCCATCAATGAAAAAAATCCCATTTGGCCTTGGGCCGGGCCGCTTTCTTAAAACGCAAATATGCCTTGGGCCCAAACCTGACCAGGCCCGGCCTCCAGACTCAAAACTTAGGCCCAGACCTGGCCCATGGGCAAGACCAAGCCGGGTCGGGCCGGGCTATTTCGAGATGACCGGACCGGGTTTTTCATGGCCAGGTATGGTAAGCGGGCGTCCGCACGGGCTTTTGAGGGGGTTGGGGTGGTGGGAAGATTGTTTTGGCCGACATGTCTAGGAGGCCGTGGACTATTTCTGTTTGCTATCTCTCGTCCACCAGGTACGACCAAACCTCTTGGCCCTCTGCTTGCAAGAAAAGAAAGAAGCTCTGTCGCTTTGATCCGTGTCACGCCGAACATCTGACCTGCACCTCGGCAGCTGCATTTTCCGTGCACACCAAGAACCCTCCACGCCGCGCTCCTCGCCGTCCGATCCCCGGGCCCGACGCCTCCCGGTCCTTGGATCGAGCCAACCGACCACTCTTCCCCGCACACGGCACACGCGCCTCCCGAGCCAGCAGCGGCAACGCAGACACACATTGCAGCACGGTCGCACAGGCGGCTCCGGCTCCTGCTCCTGCTCGCTCGGCCCCGTCCTGTAACTGCCCGCAATCTCGCCCCGACCCCCGCGCGCGGCGGCCCGGCGATTAGACCAATGGACGCGCGCCGGGTCGGCGGCCGCATCGCGGCGGCGCGGAGGGCCCTCACGGGCGCGGGCGCCGGCGCGCTGCCCCTCCCGGTGCGGATCACCAACGGCCTCGCGATGGTCTCGCTCGTGCTCTCCTCCTGCGACCTGCTCCGCCTCTGCAGCGACCCGGGCCGGCCCCTCAGGTTCCCCCTCGGCGGCCGCGAGTTCGCCACCGTCGTCTGCCAGCTCGCCTCCGTCGTCTACCTCCTCAGCCTCTTCGCCGTGCCCTTCGCGCAGTCCGCCAGCGCCCGCCGCGAGGAGGGGCAGGACGGCTCCCGCCGCTCGCCGGCGGCCGTCGCGCCCGCGCCAATGCCTGACTGCCCGGACGACGGGGACGAGGAGATCGTCGCCGCGGTGGTTTCCGGGGAGCTCCCATCGCACCGCCTGGAGTCGCGGCTTCGGGATTGCCGCCGCGCGGCCAGGCTGAGGCGAGAGGCGCTGCGGCGGATAACTGGGCGGGGCGTGGAGGGGCTCCCCTTCGACGGGATCGACTATGAGGCCATTCTCGGGCAATGCTGCGAGATGCCCGTCGGGTATGTGCAGCTGCCGGTCGGGGTCGCCGGCCCGCTGCTCCTGGACGGGCGCGACTACCATGTTCCCATGGCCACCACCGAGGGATGCCTCGTTGCCAGCGTTAACCGCGGCTGCAGGGCCATTGCAGCGTCTGGGGGTGCCTTCAGCGTGCTGCTCCGTGACGCCATGTCCCGCGCGCCCGCCGTCAAGTTGCCTAGCGCCAAGCGGGCAGCGGAGCTCAAGATGTTTCTTGAGGCGCCTGCCAATTTTGAGGCGCTGGCTGCTGTCTTCAATAAGTAGGCCTCTCACTCTCTGATGATCTATTATAGTGTGAGTGATGATTGAAAAATGCCTTCTTTTGCTGCCATGTGATGTTTTCAATATTGGTGTGATGCTGATAGCTAGAAGTAGTTCTGCATGTAGTCAGGTGATTGCACACCAAAGCAAGTCCCTTTCTCATTTTGTTGATAATGGGGTAGTGGCTACAGGGTATTATTGCCATATTGCACATGCACTCTGTTAAGGCAACTACAACGTCTTTAACCACATATTGAGGCATCAGTAGAATTATATTGCCTGATTCATCTGATTGCTACTAGCTAACTGCGATAAATGCCAGCGTATACCTTTTCTGCATTATTTGACCTTGAATTGTCGCCTCAAACCTCGGGGAGCGGGGACAAAGTGTCGCTTTGCGTTTCCACAAACCTCGGGGAACGGTGACAAAGTGTCGCTTTGTGTTTCTTCAAACCTTGGGGAACGGCGACAAAGTGTCGCTTTGTGTTTCCTCAAACCTCGGGAACGGCGACAAAGTGTCGCTGTCTCCTCAAACGTTTGTCGGTTTTCGCTTCTTAAATTTTAGAGCATCTGAAATTGATGTCATCTTGTGCACTTTAAACCGTTAGCGAGTGCTGGCGTATCCTCTTTCAGAGGTTCAGGATGCACATCACATATTTTCTGTCGGTTTATGGCGTTTAGACTCAGCTTGTTACTTGCTGTTTGTAATGTTTTATTGTTGGCCTAGTTACTATACCTATGTGTCAGTCTATACTGTGTTGATGCTTAGGCAGTTATTGTTTCCCTTTTTTCGAACATAGAGGGACTTTTGGTCCATGTGAGAAGTTTATTGTCATTTTTGGTACTCTTTATAATTGGGGTATTGTTCGTTCACACCGTTTCATAGTTGTGGCGTTCTTTACGTTGTTATTTTCTGTTCTTTCAAAGTCTAGAGAAATCATGGAAACATGTGTTGCCATCGGCAGATGTTAAGCTTAGGTCATTCCTTAGCAGTTTTTGCATTGGTTAACTTCCATGGGTACTTTAGAGTTGGTAATAAGTTTAACAAATGGCATCTTTGTTAGCTTGTGCTTTAGCATTTGATTCTTGGTGCATCATATACTGTCAAATTACTCAGAGTTTAGATACATGGTCTGTTGTTAGTACCAGACATATGACACTTTTCTTCTATGTGATGTTTGCTGCTTTGGTGTTAATGTTTAAACACGGATTGCATTTTCTCAAACAGCTTTTACTCCATGTATGATTTATTTCATGAGTACCCAAGTTTGTTATCCTCTTATTTATTATATTCCATGGCTCACATTTAGTTCTGTATGAAGTATATGTATACTGTATAAGTACTTCTACCCCTAGATAATTTAACCCGCTTGCTTGATTCACTGTATACTATGCATCCTTTCTTAACTAAATTAATTAATACAGTTAATGTAAGGGTAAGCCTCTGTAGCAATTGTAACAACCAAGTTGTTTGCATTGTCTGGTATATCTACAGATCAAGCAGATTTGGTAGGCTACAAGGTATTCAGTGTGCACTAGCTGGAAGAAACCTTTACATGAGGTTTACCTGTAGTACTGGAGATGCTATGGGGATGAATATGGTGTCAAAAGGTGTCGAAAATGTCTTGGGCTACCTGCGGAACAACTTCCCCGACATGGATGTCATCAGCATATCTGGTTTAAACTCTTTCCTTGCGAACTGTGACTTGCATTCTTTCTCTAAAAACTAATACATCCTTTTAGCAGATAACTGATGCACTGCTTTGCTGATCAAAGCAAACAATAGATCTGCTAGTTTTCTGTTGACCCGGAGCAAACTTACCGTAGTCCTTTTATCAAAAAAAAAAAACTTATCATGGTCCTATTTATGATATATGTTGTAGTGGACCAATTCAGCACTTGCCCTGGATGTATAGTAGTACCCAATATCACCATTGTTCTTTGTCCAGCATTTGAAAAATGATTTAGTTTTTTGCTTATATCAGGTAACTACTGTTCAGACAAGAAGGCTACTGCTGTAAATTGGATAGAAGGTCGCGGGAAATCTGTTGTTTGTGAGGCTACAATTAAAGGAAGAGTTGTGCAGAGTGTTCTGAAAACCACTGTGGAAAAACTTGTCGAGCTTAACATTATCAAAAACCTTGCTGGGTCAGCTGTAGCTGGAGCTCTTGGAGGTTTCAATGCTCATGCAAGCAATATTGTAACTGCACTATTCATTGCTACTGGCCAGGATCCTGCGCAAAATGTTGAAAGCTCACAGTGCATCACCATGTTGGAGGCAGTGAATGAGGGAAAAGATCTCCACATCTCTGTGACCATGCCGTCCATCGAGGTGATCCCATTTTCCTTTCTGCTCTTGGTAGCTGGAATCAAGTTCCTTCTCTATGTAGATTGTAGCGCACTCTGTAATCGCCAGGCTTCAGTGATTAAAATTATTAGCCAAGAAGTCTTTGCTGAATCATTTGTTTTCGTGTTATGCTTTCTGATCCGTAATTCGGTCAATCCTTCATTTCTACTGTTCTTCTCATATTAATATGTCCATTATAATGACTTTAGTTTGTATTTCTCAGGTTGGTACAATCGGAGGGGGCACCTCTCTCACCTCACAGGCTGCGTGTTTGAACCTGCTTGGTGTGAAGGGCCCAAATCATGGCTCGCCGGGCGCGAATGCTAGACTTTTGGCTACCATTGTAGCGGGCAGTGTGCTTGCCGGCGAGCTCTCTCTCCTCGCTGCTCTAGCCGCTGGTCAGCTTGTGAAGAGCCACATGAAGTACAATCGATCGAGTAAAGATGTTGCGAATGCTGCTTCGTGAGTAGCCCCCGGGATCCATCCAGTGCTTACCGTGTTGAGACAGGAGACTAGCAAATTAGCAGAGTAGTGAGACTTGCCTGTACATACTGCTGATTAAGCGAGCGAGTCTTGTTTAGGTTCCCTTCGGATCGCAGGCATCAGAAACCAGATGCGACCTGTATTGCGAGCATAATTTGTGAAGGAGAAAACACCTGACCTATCGTGCAGTTTCTGATTGTAACTTTTGTTTGTGTAGCCCTGCAGATGTTTATGTCTTCTTGTGTAACCATTTAGACATATTTTTTCTTCAGTTGTTTGAGATAGCAGCAGATCAGAATATCAGATTAGCTTGTGATTGATGTTACTGTTCTCTCTATGCAGTATGCAATATTTTACATTTTGTCTGCGGTATGAAGGTCCAGTGTGTTTATTTTTTCTGGAGGAAAGGAGCTTCACGGCCCCATTTCCATTATACTGACATACTTCCTCTGCTGACATACTTCCTCCGTCCGGATTTAGTTGCCGCTCAAATGATGTATCTGGCACTGAAATGGAGAGAGTAAGATCTTCATAAGCTGCAAAATAACTTCCAAAAGCTAACCTGAGGCCAACGCAAGAAATCAACTCTCACACAGCGAGGCACTAGCACATACTACAGCCAGGAACAGTAAAACTGACAGCTCAAAATAAAAAGGAACGGTATAACTAGACTGGCAGGATTCAGGAACAGTAAATCAAAAATAGAATTAGGACTTTTAGCATTTCCTACCCACTGCACTCCAGAGAAATTTAGCCAGAGGATAGAAGAAGAAACGGTGATCAATGCTTTCTTCCATACAACATAACCCACAATTACCTGATCCTCCCATCCTCTTTTCTTAAGATTGTCTTTAGAAGGGTGCTATTCTTAACAACTAGCAAAGAGAAATCTTTGATTTTTTAGATGCATTTTTTTGCGAGAAAACATCCAATCTATTCATCTTCAATCATGGCAGTACTTCGAACACTAGAAATAATAAAATTTACATCCAGATTCGTAGATCATCTAGCGACGACTACAAGCACTGAAGCGAGCCGAAGGCGCGCCGCCGTCATCGCCCCTCCCTCACCGGAGCCGGGCAAAACTTGTTGTAGTAGACAGTCGGGAAGTCGTTGTGCTAAGGCCACCAGCGCACCAGAACAGCAACCACCGCCGATGAAGAGTAGCGTAGATCGAAAAGATCCAACCTGAAAGCATAGACAAACGATGAACAGATCCGAGCAAATCCACAAAGGACAGATCCGCCGGAGACACACATCCACACGCCCACCGACGATGCTAAACGCACCACCAGAACTGGGGCTAGGCGGGGAGAACCTTATTCCATCTTCAGGAAGTCAAAAAATTAATCACGAGAATAAATGACATAGCTATAAATCATCTCTAGTCCGATCTAGTTCACAGTGTTGACATGTTCGGGCTTGGGATGTCTAAGGGGCAAAGGCAGGCTGCTGGAGATCACTACAAGAAACCTGTTAATCCATGACAGATTTCCCAATAACGTTTTTCAAAACTGTCATAGACGAGCTGGTACAGCCCCGCAAGCCCGCTAGAGCCCGCTGCAGCCCGCCTGACTACATATGCAATCAAATAAGCATAGAGAGACTTCAGCGGAAAAGCATTTCACTTGGTTAAAATCCATACAACCTTGTCTGGTTCATTTTTTTTTTTTGCGGGGTAACCTTGTCTGGTTCATTGTTTAGAGTCACCTGACCACATAAATCTGTAAACTTGTTCCACATATCCAACGTGTCAGAATGCAAGTATCTTCTGAACAGAATGCAATCAAAATCGTGCCTAAAAACTTTGGTGGCATTAACATGTTGACTAAAGATCAAGTTGTAAAGTCTAGGAAAAAGCAGACATGGAGGTTGATCTGTGACATCCTCCCAAAAATTTTACTTGCACCCAGGGGCAGGGATGGGATAAGCGAGTATAGCTCTCGTAGGATTGTACAACTTCTTGTATCTACGTTACAATGAAGCAGGCCTATAGGAGTATAGCTCTCGTCTCGCCTGAAGAATCCACAGGTATGGGCCGGCCGGATTGTATTTTATCTTTCCTGTTAAATACATGTTTAACTTTTTTGAAAATTTGTATTTTTCTATGTCTCCTTTTTCCCATATATATTGTACATTTTTGGTATATAACTATACATTTTTTAATACGGGTTTAACATTTTCCAAATATAGGATTAACCTTTTTGGATACATGGTCAACATTTGTCTATACACATTTTAAACATTTTTCAAATGATTGATTACTGTTTTTTAAATACAAGATTAACATTTCATAATATAAGGTCAACATTTTTTGCATACGCATTTAACATTTTCAAATGTTTGACTAATATTTTAAAAATTAACATTTTATAATACAAGGTCAACAAGATTAACATTTCTTGCTAATCCCTTTAGGCTAGTCTTCCCTTGGTCTCGCTAGAAGTAAAATATAGCAGCACCCCTATTGGAAGCCTGCGCATGGGGGCGATTATATACCGGCTGATGCGACTCTAAGGAACGGCTCACCTGCAGGGAGCCGGAACTAGGCCGGCCCAGTAACAAACTGCCGCGCCGTGCCGATGTCATCATGATGATGCCATGCGTGTTTGACCATATTATTCATAATTTTTTAAATTCCTTTCTACATGTTTTTATATTTCCAAAATAAATAAGTAAATGTTACAAAAATCCTTTGAATAAATTTTGAAAATTGTTAATATCGCATTTCAAAAATGGTGAAATATGTATAGAAAAATGTACCTATTGTATACAAAAATGTATGAATCTGAATGTACAAACTGGAAAATATTAATCATGTATATGAAAATGTTAATCATATGCACTAAAATATTTGTGTTAATAATAAAATGTCGCACGTTTCAACAGAAATGTGCGTGACATTCAAAATTGTTGATACAGATGTATTTAAATGCTCAGTGAGACAGTAAAAAAAATTGTACATCCACAAAATATGTAGTTATATTTACAAAAATATTCACAAGTTTCTGAAATGAGTTCGTGACATTAAAAAATGTTTCTATAATGTACAAAAATGTTGCCTAGTTCCAACAAATATTTTTATCAATAAAAATGTTTAAACATGTATATGAGAAATATCTGCTACACGTATTGAAAAAATTAAAACATTTTTGTAAAAAATATTGTACATGTATTTGGAAAACATTAAACAGGCATAAAACAAATAAATTAAAATATAGATGAAATATTTTGAATGTGTAAGAAAAAATATAAATGTACTCAAAAGACAAACCGAATGAAAACAGACAAAAAAACAAAAATGAAAGCAAAGGAAGGAAGAAAGAAAGAAACAGAGAAAACCAAGGCAAAAAGAAGAAAAAAGAAAAACTAAAAAATGTAGAAAAATCAAAGAAAACGAAGGCATAAAAGAAGAAGAAAGAAAAAAAGAGTGAAAATACAGTAAAAATGAAGAAAAACAACAAAGAAACAAGACCGAACTAGGTTGAGCGTGCAACAAACAACAATAGATAAATCGGCCGGCTCGCTAGACGCCGCCCATAGGTGATTCGTATTATGAATCGGTACGGACGACCTAAAGTGCTGGTGCTTGCGCACCGCGATAGCTATGTGTCCCCTCCTCTAGTGATTTCTAACAAGAATCACCTACGGGAGATCACTAGCGGGCTGGCACATTTAGTGCGGTAGTCGCTGCCACTCGTTGTGGTCTCTAGGTTCGCTCAGTCCGGTTTTGATAGAAAATTTTTATTTTGTTTTCTCTTTAGTTTTAAATTATTTTTCATTATTCTGCTTTTTTCTACATTTTACATTGGTTTCCTTTGTTTTCTCATTGATATTTTCAGTTTTCCTTTCTTTCTTCCTTATATTTTTTGTTTTTTATTCTTTCTTGGTTTTCTTTTTTATTTTTATATTTTTATTTCTTTTTGTTTCATTGTCGGTTTTATCTGGTTTTTCTAACACATGTCTATGCTTTTCTCAGTACAAAATGTATGTTTTTAGAGCACGTGTGAAACATTTTTCTTGATACGCGTTGGTTATTGTGCAAATATATGGTGTAGATATTCATTAAATACATGTTTTTGAATACACGGTAACATTTTCCAAAAGCACATTGTACATTCTTTTAATGGCAATAAACATTTTCCTAAAACTACAAAAATATTTGTATACATTGTACAAACATTTTTGAAATTTTCTTGGAATTATTTTTGAAAATCATTATTATTTCGGGAAATGACACATAGATTTTTAATGTTATATTAACCTCGCCATAAAATTATATTGCATATAACATTTTTAAAATCCCATGAATATGTCCATAATATGTCACATATATTTTAATAGTATGATTATTTTTACACAACACAAACTGTTTTTATTTCATTTGAATACTCACTTTTCAAAACTTTTGCATGCATTTATTTTAAATGCGGGAACTTTTTTATTGTCACAAACATCTTTTTAAGGTTATCGACTCTTTTTAAACCGTGCTGACAATTTTTTTATACTATGTTAACATTGTTTTTCAGATTTGTGATTTCAAATTTCTTAAGTTATTTAAGTTTTTGTAATATATGCATTTAATATAGAAAATAAAAAGATCAAGTGACATCTGCATGACTTACATGGCCTACTAGGCCGACACCAGCGACACCCTGTAGGTGAGGCATGCTTCTGCCTCGCAACTCGCGGGACGTAGCCGCAGCCCCCACACACGGGCGTCGAGCATGGGAGCTATTTCTCACCCATACCAAGACATACGTTAGCGACACTTGTTTGGCACTCGGCTATGACTCGCCCTAGTGGGCCGGCCCAGTATGACTTTTCGGAAGTTCGTATGCACCGGTTTAGTTTTTAGATCCTTACATGTGATTTTTGTTTATTTGTTTTTATAGGTTTTCATTATTTTATTGGTTCTTCTTTGGTTTTCTTCGGCTTTCATCATGTTTTTCTTCCTGTTTTTTATTTTGCAAATACATGTTGACCTTTTTTAATACATGTTGTATATTTTTTCATACACACATAACAGTGTTTAATACACGTTGAGCATTTCTCAAATATATGATTAACATTTTTTTGAAATACACAATTGAATTTTTTTAAATAATTTTAACATTTTTGAATAGCAAATATTATTTTTAAAGTTCGTGTTTTATTTACATTCTGTAAAGACTTTTGTTAAAATGTCACTGACATATACTTGGAAGGCGTGACATTAGTTTCAAAGCATAAAACAAAATTGAATGGTACGAAACATTTTTAACTACCCCAAAAGATTTTACATTTAATAAATATTTTTTAATTGTGATGAACATATCTTTTGAAACACTTTAACATTTTTATTGAATGGCATGAAACACTTTTTAAGTTACGCGCACATTTTTCTAAAATTTATGGAAATGTCATGAACATCTTTTCCAAATGCGTAACATTTTAAAATGTAAAGAACCATTATTTTCAATGCTATCAACATTTGTTAAATGCACAACATTTTTAAAATTGAGGTATTTTTTGGAATATTTCTATTTGTATCTCGTTCAAATATATATAGAAAATTTAAATGCGGATACGTTATGATGTACCGTGTGTATATGGTACTGCACGCAGAAACTTTGGGCCCAACCGATTTGAGGTGGTGCTGCAAGCGAGCGTCCCATAAACATCTTGTAGCAAGCAAGGTATAGGCGCTCAGCGGGCCTAGGGTTTGTCACCGTCCCTGCTTGCAGCCATCACCCACAACTCTTTTAAAGTAAGTGTAGGAAATATCTTACTAATAACTTGCAAAAGCTCACTCCAGAAATGAGGTTCCCAGTAGATGTTGACATTTCCTCAAAAAAAGAAAAGAAAGGAGATGGTTGACATTGAGCATCAGTCTTTTTTGAAGAGACCAGTGGTTATGTTCAGTTTGCCTCTCTCCATGCTAATAGTTCAAATGTGATAACTGCCTTCCCTTATTTTGTTTTCCTTCTGCTTTGGCAATGCGTGTGCTTGTTGTCACAGTCGGTTTCCGATCGAGATGAGTCAAAACTTGCACCGATTCCAATCAATCAGCACACGGATTTCAAAAAGGTTAAATATGCTTTGGTTCCTTGAGCTCGCAGATTTCGGTTAGAAAAAAATCTCCCGTCAATCCAGTTGCTGCCCACTTTCTGTGTTTGTCAAACGAATATACCTGCCGCCCATGCCATGCCGGTTCTCACGCAGCAGGCAGGCAGCACTAGCTAGGAACAACTCGAATTTACCTTTCTCTTGGCCCTTTTTCAAATATAAAATGCACCTCGCTTTCGCGCGAATATGTATGGGACCGAACCGCGCTCTGCCAAATCTCCGTACGAGCACGAGCTACTATTTCATTTCATCCGATTCTTTTCCCTTGTAAAAAATGAAAAAAAAAATGTTAAAATTTAGAAAAAATGAAGGTCATAAGGGATGCTAGTGGGCCGTGAGATTTCCACTCCGGCCGCACACCCCCACGATCTCGGAGAATACCGGAGCCCATGATTCGCGGGCCAACTCGCGGGACGTTCGGGTGATGCCGTCATTGACGACGACGGCGGCGGGCACCGACCCCTCCTCCCTCGTCGCCGTCGCCATGTTCGCTCGCGGACGTGACGGCACCGCGCGCGCGGGGGGGAGCAACGATCGACGGGTGCCTGCATGCATGGTCGCCGGCACCGGCACGTGGGCGCGCGGCCCGCCATTTGCTCCCCGTGGCCCGCCGGCCGGCCCATCACGCGGGGGCGTCGTCAAAGATTCGACGTGACATCTTCGGTTCTCCCTCCCTGCGCCGCTCCGTCCGCACCGCACGGCGCACCCACCCGGTGGGCGCGTCCCCGTCGCGGGGGCCGGCCCCCACGTGTGCGCGTGGCCCTCTTCGCGCCCCCACTGACCAGTGAAGAGCTCCCCCGTCCCACGTGCCGCCTCTAGTGCAACCGCTGTTCACCGGCTCCCCACACCAACAGGGAAGGAAAGGGCGTCTGCAGGCCCGCTGCTCGACAAGTGTCCTCCTCGCTCCTGCCCTCGCCTTGAACGCCGCGCCCACTGCGTGCCTGTTGCTAATCCTATCCTTCGCGATTCGTTGACAGTATTAAAAACGTAGGAGGATCTTAAGTTAGAGATACACCTGAACAACCAATTTTGTAGTACTCCTATCTGATTGATTTCGGTGTCGGTTTAGCTCAAGCAAGACCCACCCCTCTAATTAACCCAAGCCAGGCCAATGATCAACGATGGCCTTCCTTGATTTTCCAAAAAAAGATCGACCGATGGGGACGCGAGCGATGCAGTAGTACTAGTTCCAGATCAGGACATCTCAAAATGGGGGGACATAATTCCACGAAATGACAGGGAGGGACGCATGCCAACATGGAGCCGGCCGCCATTGATTCCAAGTTGCATGTATCTAGCCCGGATTAGGCGAACACAGGTTAAGACCGGCCATCCAGCCAGCGAGCCAACTTGGCGCATCACTTCATCTCGATGGATTGGAGTCCAATCAATCAAGCAAAGTATAATGCGCACAGCACACAGACTGTCGATCGATCTTAGCTAGCTAGGCTGCTCGAGGAAGGGTCGTTAACAATTGACGCGCTAAAGTCAGAGAGGCGCATTAACAAAGGAAAAGATTATACGTATATGGTTATCATTAGCTCGCTAAGCCAACAACTGGACTACAGGGGAGCGCGCGAGGGGCCGTCCACGGCGACGGCGCAAGGCGACAAGCGCGGGCGCCGGCACATGCCCGGCGATCGACGGGACAGAGCGCCGCGCGGGATTATCTTAATCCCACAGCTCTGAGAGATCGTCCGATCTAATCTAATCTAATGTAATTAATCTAATCCCCTGCCCACTTGCGTGCCAGGCTACTTTAATCGGGCTTTAGCCCGCCATCGCCAGTTTCTTAATCAACCGGCCGGCGGGTCATTGGATGCCCGCTAGTTAGCCAGCATGATTAGCTAAGCTGCGTTATTTTAATCACGTCGTGGCCTGTCCCATCCACCGATCTAATCAGCTCCAATTAGTGCATTTCACATAGGCATATGCTCAGATTACTTAAAGTCGGAGGGGATGTTAATTAAGTTAGTTACTCTGGTGCCTTGTCCTTTTACCAGGGGCTAATAATGCCCAGAGTAGATGCTGCTCGTTTTCCCGAAATGACCAAACCCATGATGTCAGTGCCTCGATCAGTCTGCAATTTCTGCTGCTAACCTTTTCATAGTTTGATCTGCAATTCATCCATATTTCATGCATGCGCGCACGTACGGCGGGAATCGGGTGTTGGAAAAACATGAACGAAAGCTATGTGTTTCAGCTTTTTGATTCGAAAGCGGCCGGGCACTAATTATTGCCCTCCCCTGTCTAAGCACAGGGTCGTGACAGGCTTTCTTGATGTTTTAATCGCTTAAGACAGGTAGGGCCACACATCATGCAGCAGCTATTACACTGGCTAATGTGCTTTAAGATCATCAACAGTGCACCCAACAACTGGCTGTAAAGAATAGTGCCCTGCCCTCAGCTTGGATTTTGGTTATAAAGCAAGACCTGATAATTAAGATCAGTATCCAAGCAGCCTAGGAGAGAAAATATACATGTTCAAGTTGGGATGCAGATTTGGACTATTTGAAGCTAGCATGGCTTATGAGGATCCAGCAAGCTAGATATATACTTCTGCAACACAAAAGTAATACTATTCATAGAATGCCTAAAATAGTTAGCTAGTTGAGTTTAGCAAATTAGCTAGCTGTTGGAGCCTTTGCATGTTGAAATTGAATAATAGTTGACCTAGTTTGTAACTTTGTATATCACCTTGCATTTTCAAGCAGTTATATATGTATGTGACTCTTGTCAAGACAATCAGCCAGTTAATCAATCATTGCTCGATCGAAAAAGGATAATTATCAGCTATGCAATCAAAGGGTTGGATCGAGGCAAAAGGACATGGATCTGTGGATATATTTCTGATTAATCAGCTGCATGCACGACTGCCTATGTGGAGTACCATCATGTTGCCACATGCATGCATGCTGCTCAATTATGCTAGCTGTCTGGCACGTAGTATGACAATTGACAGCATCTACCACTGCATATTTAGGCATATCCGGCCATGAACTGATACGTGTCTCGGCTCCTATCGCTGAGGAATACTATGAAATTTCTCAATTACCATGTTGACCATAGTAGAGCAGTTGTTAATATACTATTTACCACAGCTAGCATTACGTTTAAATATTTGCGTACGTACTCGCCCACCAACCAACGAAACTCGCTCACGGTAAATAAACAAGCTACCAAAACAAAAGCATGTATCACCACTGTCACTGTGAGAAGAATTAGGTCATCACAGGCCATGTAAAGCAGTTTTTGTCGCCGTACAAGTGTTGCCAAGTTAGCCCCACTGCAGGGCATCTAGCTCAACCTCCAATACAATGCAATGCAATACAATACTCCCCAAGATAAGTTAATCATAGGCTCGAACACATAAACAATGGGGGTTAAGTTGGGTAAACCAACACCGTCAGGCTTCAGCTAGCTCGAGTTGCTTTAATACTCACCTTACAATAATACTGCTATTGTAAAGCCCAGTGGAGATCGACATCGTCCCTACGCGCGCCTTTGTCCACCCCCCTTAATTTCTTCGAAACCTATCTGGTCCAATCTCTTGCCGTCGATCTAGCTAGCTAGGAGTATCTAGCCATCGTTTGTTCTGTACAATACTGGCTGACGAGCTACTGAGTCCGGAGTTACTGATATTCGAACCTTATTGAATTGGCTAGAGTAGTGCGACTATGCTCTGACATGCATAATATACTTAGCTAGCCTAGCTAATTAGATTAAGCACTAACAGGGTGCAAATAGTAGAAAGCAACGGCATGAGGTCATGCACGCACGCACGCATATATGTGCTCCTCGAGCCGGGGCTCACTAGTAGAAAAAGGGGCAAAGGTTCAGACCGGGTCAGCCCATTAGTGGTTCAGTCCAGAACCGGGACCCATGGGGCATTGGACCCGGTTCGTGAGCCTCAAGGGCCGCCGGGCCACGTGGGCCATTGGTCCGGTTCGTCTGGACCTTTTGGTCGGTTGGTGTGGTGGACGAACCGACCAATGGGCCTCGCTCTCGACTCACCATCATTGGTTTGGTTGGTGGCTTGAACAGGACCAAAGGCTGTTTTTAGTCCCGGTTCATGCCATGAACCGACCAATGAATTGCCTATATATACCCCTCGCCTACGAAAGCGAGCACTTCACCGCCTCTTTTTTCCGCCCGGCCGTTGAATAGCTTTGTGGTGCTCTAGCTCACCTCCTATGCACACGAGGTGTTCGATGGAATGCCCGAGCCACACTACTTAACTTTCTCCTTTCCAAACTCAAACTCCAAACTCCATTTTCCTCAATATTTGTCTAGGTTTAGCGGTCTGTCACCGTCTTCACCGCCGTCTATCGCCCGCGCCGATCTCATCGCCGGCACCACCATGGTGAGCCTCTTGTTCTTATCTTCTTTCTTACTTCTATTAATTTGGTCACTTAATTATCTATTCATGATGTTATATAATGATTTTTGACGCACTTAATTAGATATAATGCACGCAGATGAACCGGCAATGGATATACGATGAAAGACACACCTCCGAGTACATTAAGGGCGTGCATGATTTTCTCGAAGTGGCTGAGGCAAACAAGCAGAATGGTTTTATGTGTTGTCCATGCCCTATATGTGGGAATACAAAGTCTTACTCTGACCGAAAAATCCTTCACACCCACCTGCTTTATAAGGGTTTTATGCCACACTATAATGTTTGGACGAGGCACGAGAAATAGGGGTTATGATGGAAGACGGCGAAGAAGAAGAGTACGATGACAACTATGTGCCCCGAATACGGTGATGCTCTTGAACATCAAGAGGAACCAGACGATGTGCACGATGATCTTTGCAACGGGCAAAGCTGCTGAAGATCAAGAGGAACCAGACGATGTGCCCGATGATGATGATCTCCGCCGGGTCATTGTCGATGCAAGGACGCAATGCGAAAGTCAAAAGGAGAAGCTGAAGTTCGATCACATGTTAGAGGATCACAAAAAAGGGTTGTACCCCAATTGCGAAGATGGCAACACAAAGCTCGGTACCGTCATCGAATTGTGCAAATGTAAGGCGAGAATCTGTGCTCGACAAAGGATTTGAGAAGCTCTGAAAATATTGAAGAAGAAGCTTCCAAAGGATAACGAATTGCCCGACAAGACATACGCTGCAAAGAAATTCGTATGCACTCTAGGATTGGAGATGCAGAAGATACATGCATGCCCTAATGATTGCATCCTCTACATGGTGCGTATAAGGATCTGGCGCATGCCCGGTATGCGGTGCATTACGGTATAAGATCGACGAGATGACCCGGTGATGTTGACGGCGAGCCCCCGGAAGAGGGTTCTGTGAAGGTGATGTGATATGCTCCTATAATACCACAGTTGAAACTTCATTCGAAACGGAGAGCATGCCAAGTTGATGCGATGGCACAGTGAGGACCGTAACAAAGACGGAAGTTGAGAGCACCCACGACGGGTCGCAGTGGAGAAAAATCGGCGTAAAATCTTGGGATGAGTTTGCAAGTGACCCAAGGAACGTATGGTTTGCTTTAAGCGTGGATGGCATTAATCCTTTCGGGGAGCAGAGCAGCAAGCACAGCACATGGCCCGTGACTCTATGTATGTATAACCTTCCTCCTTGGATGTGCATGAAGCGGAAGTTCATTATGATGCCAGTTCTCGTCCAAGGCCCTAAGCAACCCGGCAACGACATTGATGTGTACCTAAGGCCATTAGTTGAAGAACTTTTACAGCTATGGAATGGAAACGGTGTACGAACGTGGGATGAGCACAAACAGGAGGAATTTGACCTAAAGGTGTTGCTGTTCGTGACCATCAACGATTGGCCCGCTCTCAGTAACCTTTCAGGACAGACAAACAAGGGATACCACGCATGCACGCACTATTTACTTAACACCGATAGTATATATCTGGGAAGCTGCAGGAAGAATGTGTACCTGGGCCATCGTCGATTTCTTCCGACCAACCATCAATGTCGAAAGAAAGGCAAGCATTTCAAAGGCGAGGCAGATCACCGAAGAAGCCGCCATGCGCATCGGTGATCACGTATTTGCTATGGTCAATGATTTACACGTAATCTTTGGAAAGGGTCCCGACGGACTAGCTGTTCCGAATGACGCTGAGAAACACGCACCCATGTGGAAGAAGAAATCTATATTTTGGGACCTACCCTACTGGAAAGACCTAGAGGTCCGCTCTTGATCGATGTGATGCACGTGGACGAAGAACCTTTGCGTGAACCTGCTAGGCTTCTTGGGCGTGTATGGGAAGACAAAAGATACACCGAGGGCGGAGGACCTGCAACGCTTGCACGAAAAAGACGGCATGCCTCAAGCAAGATGAAGGTCCTGCCACCACGCTCTTCGAAAGAAGAGAAAGAAATCTTCTTTGAATGCCTGTTCAGTATGAAGGTCCCGACTGGCTTCTCGTCGAATATAAAGGGAATAATAAATATGCTAGAGAAAAAGTTTTAGAACCTAAAGTCTCATGACTACCACGTGATTATGACGCAACTGCTTCCGGTTGCATTGAGGGGGCTTCTATCGGAAAACGTCCAATTAGCCATTATGAAGCTATGTGCATTCCTCAATGCAATATCTCAGAAGGTGATCGATCCAGAAATCGTACCAACGCTAATGAGTGATGTAGCGCAATGTCTTGTCAGTTTCGAGCTGGTGTTCCCACCATCCTTCTTCAATATCATGACGCACGTCCTAGTTCATCTAGTCGACGAGATTGTCATTCTGGGGGCCGTATTTCTACACAATATGTTCCCCTTTGAGAGGTTCATGGGAGTCCTAAAGAAATATGTCCATAACGCGCTTAGGCCGAAGGAAGCATCTCCATGGGCCATCAAACAGAGGATGTCATCGGGTTTTGTGTTGACTTCATTCCTGGTCTTAAGAAGATAGGTCTCCCTAAATCGCGGTATGAGGGGAGAATGATGGAAAAGGCACGCTGGAAGGGACTCAATAATATGCAGGACGGATATTCTTGGTCTCAAGCACACTACACAGCTTCTACTGAACTCTACCTTGGTGACCCGTATGTCGATGAACACAAGAACGATCTGCGTTCCAAACACCGGAGCAAAGGCGACAACCGGATTACATCTGAACACATCAGACTTTTAGCAGTTGGTTGGAAACACGCCTCGAGGTGGCATCACTGTTTGTGATGAGCTGTACTTGTTGTCCAGGGACCATCTTCGATCGTAATGATTTGGAAAGGATCTGAGATAAATGGGAATACATTTTACACGATTGACCAAGATCAAAAGAGCACCAACAAAACAGCGGTGTCCGCTTTGATGCAGCCACCGAGAGGGAAAGGACACATATTATGGTTACATAGTGGACATATGGGAACTTGACTACGGAGTAGATTTTAAGGTCCCTTTGTTTAAATGTAACTGGGTCAATCTGTCGGGAGGCGAGGTGCAGGTAGACCCACGAAGATGAATGACAACAGTGGATCTGAAAATCTTGGGTACACCGACGAACCGCTCGTTCTAGCCAATGATGTGGCACAGAGTTATCTATGTGAAGGACATGTCTACCAGACCGAAAAAAAGAAAAGATAAGGAAGCGAATACATCATACGATGAGCCAAAGCGCCACATAGTTCTTTCAGGAAAAAGGGACATCGTGGGAGTGGAGGGCAAGACAAACATGTCTGAAGATTATGAAAAGTTTCATGAAATTCCTCCCTTCAAAGTCAAGGCTGACCCCAGCATCCTGATAAACAATGAAGATTATCCATGGTTACGACGCAATAAGCAAATGACACAAGAGAAAAAAAAGTGAAGACTTTCTCCTGCAACTATTATGATGATACCATGCCAACTTTGTAACGGACGAGTATGATACCATTGTCCGTTTTCTACATGCACATGCTATGTGGGTAAAATTATGATACCAGGCCAACTTTCAACTTTTTCAGAGTTCATTTGAAATGCTTTATTATGAATTTAGGTTGAATTTTCTCTATAGGCGCATCTATGTTCATTTTTTTAGTAAAGTTAATCACAAACTTGTGATTTACACAAATTTCAAAGAATTCAAATTTTAATTATTCAAATTTGAAAACTAATAGCACTAACAGAAAGTTTATAATTTTTCTAAAACTAATGGCACTAACAGAAAGTTTATAATTTTGCTGACCTAAAAGCAAAAAAATTAAAAATAAAGCAAAAACAAAAGAAAATAAATAATGCAGAACACAAAACAAAAAACTGGAAACAAAATAAAATAGCAACAATAAGTATTTTGTTGTAAGTAGAAAAAAAAAATAAAGCAACAAAGAAAACAAAAAAACAAAAAAATGTTGTTAAATTTGAAAACTAATGGCACTAACAGAAAGTTTATAATTTTTCTAAAACTAAAAGCAAAAAGAATTAAAAAAATAAAGTAAAAAAACAAAAGAAAATAATTAATGCAAAAAACAAAACAAAAAAACTGGAAAAAAAATAAAAAAAACTGCCACCTATTGGGCCACCACGGCCTGAATACGACTAAAACCCAACCTAGGCCAGGATTCAGGACCGCAGAAGAACCAATAGGCCCACAGACAGCACAGTGTGAGATTAGGCCCGTAAGCCTGCATTTGAGAGAGCTCGAGAGGGTAGTCGCAGTGGGGCTTATAAACCACCCCGAACCCCTCTCAACTAGCGAGGTAGGACTAAACTTTTGGCCGCGGGCAGCGCAAGGCCTTTGGTCCCGGTTGGTGGCACCAACCGAGACTAAAGGTGGGATTTAGACCCGGCTGGTGGCACCAACCGGTACCAATGCCCTCCTTTAGTCCCGGTTGGTGCCAAAAGGCCGCCGCTTCGAAAACTGGCCTTTGGTCCCGGTTGGTGGCACCAACCGGGACTAAAGTAGCATTGGTCCCGGTTGGTGCCACGAACCGACCAATGCTTTGGTATATAACCAGACTTGTGAAAATTTCAGTTTTCATCTCCATTTGCCCCGACGACGCCTTGAGCTCATCGCCGCCAGTTGCCCCGACGCCGTCCGCCGCCCGACCAGGCTCGTTGTTGCCTTTGTGCCTCATTGTCGCCGTCGCCGACGTCGTCCCGAGCCCGCGCTTCTTCCCTCTGCCTCAGCCGGCCCGCCCCTGTCGCGCCTTCGACGCCATCGCCGCCCAGCGTCGCCTCGACGCCATCGCCGCTCGATGCCGTCCCCTGCCTCAGGCCACCGCCTCTGCCTCAGCCGGCCCTCGAGCTTCGCCGTCGCTGGCGCCGCCCATAGTGATCCCCCGCGCCCTGCCCTGCCCCCTGCCGCCACCGCCGCCCATAGCTAGTGATGCTTTTTTTTCCATAATGTTGATCATATTTGTATGTATGTATGGTTTTTTTGCTAGCTAGGAAAGTATGTATGCTTTTTTTGTATATATGTATGTATGTATGCTTTTTTATATGTATATATGTATGTATGTATGCTTTTTTGTATGCATATATGTTGATGAAATATGAACAATGCATTAGGGAAAACCTTTACTTTTTTTATGAAATTTTCTATTTGAACATTTTTAAAAAAAAACAAGCAATACTAAAAGAATGAGAGGAAAAAGGGAAATAAGAAGAGGAAGAAAGGAGGAGAAGATGAGAAATAAATAAGAAGAGAAAAAAGAAGAAAAAGAAGAGGAGAAGAAGAAAGGAATAGACGAGAAGAAGAAAAAAAATATTCTATTTTTTCTTCTTCTCCTCTTTTTTTTTCTTTTTTTCTTCGATCTTCTCCTCTATTCCTTTTTTCTTCTCTTCTTTTTATTTCTTCTTTGTTTTCTTATGTTTTATCGGGTCTGTCGTCGTCGATATACCCCTCCCGATAACTTCAATACGAGGAGGGGGGGTCATATACCCCCTCCCCGATAACAATATTTTCCCATGTATATGTATGTCGCGTCGTTGTCGATATAACCCCCTCCCGGATAACTTCGACATGAGGGGTGGTCGATATATATACCCCCTCTCGACCGTGATAACTTATACCACGGCAGCACCCCCCTCGGCCCTCTCGCTCGACCAAAACTCTCGAGGACACCCAAACCCTAGAGAAAAACGATGTTGGTCTCCTACCCCTCCCCCGCGCCCCTACCCGACAAACTCTCTCGAGGCCACCCACATTTACCAAGTTAAAAGAGCGTTGTCGTCGAGGCCACCCCAAACCCTTGAAGCGTTGTGTCGAGGCCTCCCCAAACCCTTGAAGCGTTGTCTAGGCCACCCCAAACCCTAGAGAAGCAGCGTCGAGGCCATTAACATGATTCCTTATTGTGATTAGCTAGCTAGTTCTACGTTTGCCACTAATATATATCCATATGTACCATGTTTGAATAATAATTGACATGTTGTAAATATTTGCAGAAACTATGGAGCACTCCCGAGACGAAGCAACAGAAGCGATGTTGGGGAACATAATCGCACAAGGAAGTGATGTCGTTGCCTCATTTCTCAACGACACCGATGGTCAGGAAGGACTGGGTGAAGAAGAGGGCTATGTTCATGATGGCTCCGGCCCATTAATGCCGGTACAAGAAGAGGGCTATGTTCATGATGGCTCCGTGACCCAATGGAGGTACAAGAAGGAGACCGTCTCGATCGCTCGGTGACCGAACCGAGTCCGCCGGTATATATATATTAGTTAAGCCCGTGCTGACTAGTTAATTGATGCATTGGTTGTTTTGATATATGTACACATATTAATTAACTTTCATCTTTCTTCCTTTTTCTAGCCCTCCGGATCAAGCACAACTTCAGTAAGGAGACGAGGCCCGAAGAAAAAGTTTGAGCTCGGATGAAAGGTTTGAGATCACAGCAATCGCGCCCGACGGCGAACCGATTGAACCCATCCGGACAAAGAACGCATTTTCTTCTTAGTGCGGGGTTCTTGTTAGGGACAAGATCCCGATCAGCATCCACCAATGGTATAAGCCTAAGGAGGAAGACCCTGAGGTGTCTTATGTCAATGATATGCAGAAAGATAATCTTTGTACTGAGCTGAAGGCAAATTTCACCCTACCGCCAGAGGAGGATCCGGAGAAGCCAGTTAAAGAGCAATTAAGCAAGTCTTGTGCTCTTAAGAAGATGGCAAGCCTATTCAGGAGGTGGAGGAAAGAGCTGAACAAGTTTGTCGATAAAGAAGAGACACCAGAATTCATCGGCAAATATGAGAAGATCAAAGATCACTGGCCTGCATTTGTGGCCACAAGACATCGGAAAAGAGTAAGAAGATGTCGGAGACAAACAAGAAAAATGCTGCGAAGAAGAAGTTTCACCATCGCACGGGTCGTGGCTACCTCAAAGCCCGCCTAAGTGGTCCAAGGCTGAGAATGATCTCGCTTGATAAAGGGATCGAACCGAGACAATGAATTGGCGGACCGTTGCGGACTTGGTTCTTGAGGCTAGCGGAACCTTGGACCAGATCGAGGAAGTGCCGCTGGACGGACGACGAGCAACTGAAAATACCAGTCACCAAGCTTCGCACTATATCGATGCAATGGAGCAAGGGACGTTCGTTCGAACAGGAGAAGGACGAGCTCACAATGGCCCTCGGGAATCTCGAGCACCACGGATGACACGAGGCACGCCAGCTCCATTTCGTGGAAGGTTGGTTTTCCGGACGCAGGGGGTTACAAAACCCAGGAGAGGAGGAAGAAATTGGAGAAGAGCCAACTGCAGGCGCTGCACGAAAGGGTAATGGGGCTAGAGGAACGAGAAGCAGAATGCAGCAAATGACCTGCCGAAGCTTTCCCCGAAGCTACCCCGCCATCTCAACGGAGAAGCGGCATGGCTTCCACCGAGCTGCTTCAGCCGGAGCATGTCTTGACGGCTCCTGCCAGCTATCCCGTGGATGCTATCACGGAGTCTCAAAATTGCCACATTATGACGCAATGGATGAATTTGAAGGTCAAGGCGGCTGTTGGCTCTGTTTATCCTACTGAACGTGGCGCAACTTTTCATTGCCGGCCGATTCCAGAAGGATATGCTAGGGTGATGGTGGATGAAATAATGGAGGGATTTGAGGACCTCAGACTTGACCACCCTACCGGTGAAGGGGAGACTAGGCTGGGTTCGCTCAAGACTCCATGCCTATGGCGGAAGGAGCACATCAACCTTCCGAATCGACGCCTCCGCCTCCTCCTCCTCCTCCCGCGAGTCAGGCACTCTGCCTCCTCCACCGCCTCCTCCTCCGGCGAGTCAGGCACTCCGCCTCCACCGCCTCCTCCTCCGCGAGTGACGATCAGGCGATCGGCCTCCTTCTCCGGGCGTGGCGGCACTCCGCTGCTGGCCGCGGCCCAGCGGCGGCAGCCTCCTCCTTCTCCGCCTCGCCACAAGGGTGGAAGAGACCCGCCGCCGCCCGGCTGCTCCGTAGCGTCGTAGTCCTTCTCCTCCGCCTTGTAAGCAAGCACGAAGAAGATAGGCGCGCAGAGCTCCTTCGCTCCGGCGTCTAGCAAGATAGCCAGAGGCGGAGGTCGGAAATCTTGCGGACATCAAAGGTCAAAAGAACGAGCAGCTGCGAAAAAATTGCCCAGCTCGGCGAACAAGCAAATCAATCGTGCCCCGCCAATGTGTCTAGCGGCGACATCGTCGCTAATGCTCCGGGAAGGTGGCGGTTATGGCAATCTTGCAGATTACGCTGACGATCAACTTCCTGATTTCATGGAGGTGGACGACCACATATACGAGTACGGGAAGCCTCTCGTCAAAGATGAAAAATCTCTAACAACGATGATGCGAAGATTCCATAATTGGTACATGAAAACCTGCAGAGAGTCTGGGGGGACGAATACTTTGTATCTGAACATTAAAGAGGAGCACGACCTCGTTGGAACTGATCTGTTGACTGTTCCATTTGAGGAGTTCTTCGAGTTCTTCAATCAAAAGGCCCTCGATAAATTAACGGTCTTTTGCTACTGTCTGTAAGTACTATTTCTTTCATTAAGTCTCTATATGTAGCTCAGCTCTTTCATTGCATGTATTTATAATTAATTATCCTCACTATATTATGCAGATTGAAGATCGTCGAGTGCAAAAAACAAGAAATGTATGATATTGGGTTCATTAACACCAATATTATAGATGAAATTCAGGTTAAAAAGCACGCAGAAGAGGCCGAGGCCAACTTGCTACAATCGTTGATCAAAAATCAAAACAAAGATACCATACTCTTTCCTTACAACTTCAAGTGAGTGTTACTGTCGTGTGCATATTTGGTTTCCCTTATTACTCGAGCGAGGTTATAGTAATGTAATTGATGGGTTATGCATGCGCGCGCAGCTACCACTATGTTCTTCTGGAGATTAAGCTTGAGCGGGGACTAGTAACCGTCTTAGACTCGAGACGAAAAGATCCCGAAACCTATGCGGGCATGACTAAATTGCTCAACAAGTAAGTTCAATCGATCATTATCACACCATATCGGCAACTTTTTGTTCATTTCCTGATATCTCAAATAATAATAATTTTTTTTGCCTTGCAGGGTTTGGAAACAGTTCACCGCAGAAGCTCCGGGACTGCCGAAGGAGCTGCAATATACATACCGGACGTAAGTACTACTGGCTAGCTAGTTGCGCGCATCTCCCGTTGATTCTATAGCTATACTTTCACCAATGCCATTTATAATGCTTCATTATCAGTTTGATTGACCTCTATTTCTCGTAAAGTGCTTGTGGCAGGAACAAGGGAATGATTATTGTGGATACTACGTGTGCGAGTTCATCTACAACGCGACTTTAAAAAATAAGCGGGGCTACTCTAAAAGAGAATATGAAGTGCGTAAGCAATAATATTCACAATTTCATTTTATTACACCATCATTTCTGTTGAGTTTCATTCATATATATGTATTAACCCCCTTCTTCAAATTAGACGTGGCAGATGCGGAAAGAACTCCTATCACAAGATCGCATGAAAGCAATTCAAGAGGAATTGGCGGAATTCTTTCTTGACCACGTCATCAATAAAGCCGGAGAATACCATGTGGAAGTTGATTTCAAATGCTAGGGGATTGTAAGAGATCTTACATATTGTATATGTATGTAGCCAGTAGCGTCGGATAGATAATACGAAAACTTGTTGTTCGACCAATCTCTCGGAGAAGGAGAGGTCGATCGATCACTTCTCTCGGTATGCATGACGAACTTCTGTACTTAATGGTTTCCTTCATTTTCTTACTAGCTAGCGTGTCGAGGGCCTCTCTATGTATATAGTACGTAGCGTCGACCAAGCACGGACATAAGAGAGGACACTTCTCTCGCTATTAATTAGCTAGCTAACACAATATATGAAACACCTAAATTAACCCCTCAAAACCCCCAACCCCTTCCCCCTTTCAAAAAAAAATCCAAGCCACTGAAATGCTGACGCGTGGAAGCCTTTTGGTCCCGGTTTATGTCACCAACCGGGACCAAAGGCCCCCCTGCCTGGGCTGCCCGCAACGGCCACGTGGATGCCCATCTGTCCCGGTTTGTGTAAGAACCGGGACTAATGGGGGAGGCATTAGTGACGACCTTTTAGTCCGTTCAAGAACCAGGACTAAAGGCCCTTACAAACCGGAACAAATGCCTGTTTTCTACTCGTGGCTACACCAATCAACTACAGTTACCGCTATGCAAGTAGGCAGGCAGCAGCTACTAGATATAGGACGATAATGTTTTCAGTCCAAGTGATCTCACATTCTCACCCACCCAGATTAACTACGAATTGGTAGGAACCAAAGCAGAGCTAACGCAGGCAGAAACGTCGATGTGCCTGTGCGTACTTTGACCTGCAGATCGCATTGATTAAACACGGCCGTGCGCGCGACGCGACGCGAGCTGCCCTTGCCCTGGCCTGGCCGACGTCGTTGGCACGCAGACGCTGGGGCGGAGCCACGCAGGTGCGGTGAGCGACAGGGGGGAAGAGGCGCTGTTCCGTTTGATCGCTGTGCCTGCGCGCTCTGTACGTTACGATACAGTAAGGCGCACATCAAAGGGGGGTGGAAAGGCGAGAGGCCTCGCGTGCGCCCTGGTACAGAGGATTGATCGATGTCACTGCAGGCCAGGCCATAGCCATGCATGGACGACGCAGTGAGTGCGTGGCGTGAATCGCGTCGTGGCAGGGGCCATGCGTGCAGCGGTAGAATGGAACATGGGGGCATGGGAAGGGAGAGGTGGAGAGTGGAGACTAGACGCCATGCATGCATGCAGTGCAAGCTACGGATGAGCAGACCAGAGAGAGAGAGAGAGAGAGAGAGAGAGAGAGAGAGAGAGAGAGAGAGAGAGAGACCAAGTGGAGGCCGGCTGGCTGGGATATGCTCTAGACTCTAAAGCTAGCTTGCATCGATGGCAGGAGGAATGGGAGGAGGCACGGAGGTGGACGCATGCGTGCGGGAGCCGGGAGAACAGGACGGGATCACGCTTGATTTGACGCCGCCCGCGCATGCATGCATGCACGTTCCGTTCCGGATTCCCGGCGACGCGGCGGGCGGCCCAACCGACGGCGATCGTCTCGACGACGACGACGAGGCGACGCATCCATCAGCACGGGATGGGGCAAACTCGACTGTGGCGCCCGTGTCGCGGTGGTGATCGATGATAGAGAGAGCGCGCGCCGCTGTCCCGCGCATGCACCCGGCCACCACCACCACGTGTCTGACAGCTGTACGGCGGGGTAGCCACCCATCCGTGCTTTGACCGGCCGGACCCTCTGACCGCACGTGGCCGTGTGATCGATCCAGGGATCCATCCATCCAGGCGTACCAACAGAGGCCGCACGGCGTACAGTACGTAGCTTGATTAGAGTCGGCGCGTCGCGACCTCTTAATTCATCCATGTGCAGCTTAAATTGGATCCGTCCAGCAAATACAGTGATCTGATTGCAGTAGAAAAACATTGTGCAATTTACGTGGGTACTTACGTGAGCATCAGTTTGTTTGTACTCCCTCCGTTCCAAATTACTTGTCGCACGTATGGATGTATTTAAATGTATTTTAGTTCTAAATACATCCGTTTCAGCGACGAGTAATTTGGAACGGATGAAGTATATCCTTATTTTATCGGAAATTTCTTTTGAAGGCCGAGCTCCATAAAGACCTATTTCTTCCATCAATTCTACGTACTTTGTAGCTATGGCACAACTTATTCATGTGAGAACCATATAAATTAGTTGCTTAGCCATGTTTCAGGGTGTGTTGTGCTGAGCCCCGGCAAGACATTGTTACTATGTTATTTCCTTGATGCGTGTGAACTCTTGTGGTGTATCAACCTTATAATTTGCAGTTACTTTATAATCTAAAGCGATAGAAACTTTTTTTGTGTCTAATATGTACATTAAAATTGGTCTCAGCAAAAAAGGAGTTGTCAAAATGGTTCTAGCTTTTAGACAACTCAATGGTCGTTGCCATGGCAGGGAATGGGACCATGGCACGTCTCCAACCAATGCCATGGCAGCAACACCGCCAAGACAAAAGCCAAGGCCATGAGCGCGTGATCGCGAGACTGAAGCATACTGTGCAGTCCAACCGAAGAGATGTTTGGCTAGACTGGATCAACAATCTTTGTACCGTACCCGTTCGTAAATCACATAAGACGCACAAATAATCTATTACGCACAACCCCTCCACTCTTCTCACGCCGTCGTTCATCCTGGACACCTGCAAGAAAGCGCATGACCGCCAAGTTCTTCTTGCCAACATGGATCCCACTTTGAAGGACCCTTGACAAACTCCATCAGTAGTCGACCATGGTCCAACGACATCCTCAAGCAACTCTAGGCGCAATCCTCCTAGATTGACACTGGCTCTCTGGAAGCTCGATCTGGAAGCGTGCTTCGCCAAGCTGGAGTCAATCCGCCTCGATGATGCAAGACTAGTTGTAGCACCTGGTCTGATAAACAAGTCTCATCCGAACACGCCCGGGCGAGTCGGACCTTTACATTACACCTATTCCTCCGTCGGTTATCATATATGTACAAGGAACCCATGTGAAACCCAAATTTTTTCGTTCACAAGTTGTCAGAGAAACATGAAATGTTGCATATGGGACTCGACCCTAGCAGTCATTGACAGGTGTTTGTACCACCTCATTAAAGTCATCGCGGGCCAGCCATGGTTTTCTCATTGAATCCCTCAATCTCACCATGTGTTCTCACATAAATTGGCAATTCCCAGCCCGAGGCTCGCCATGCCTCAATTTGGGTCGCCACTGAACACCATATCCTAGATCAAGCATGGTGACATCTATATAGTATTGACACGATTTCAATATTGTAACATGAAGGGACTCATCGCATAATAGTGTGAAGCCACAACTCAAATCGTCAGTGCCAACATCACAAAACCGACAAAACACAAGATGATCAAGTAACATTTCCACCCGTTCGGAAGCTTGCCTTGTCTCACAGAGGAAGACCAGCTAGGGGTGATTAGGTGTGGAAAGAGTCAATAGTTCTCGAACAGTCTGACTGTCCTCCTCCCCCCCGCGGCAATCCCGCACAATAGATCCATTGGGACGTTCTGTACTCCATGTGAGATCCCGCCAATTTCGAGTTTCCATGTTCAAAATATTCTTCGTCGTTATATTTCTTATTCTCCTATTGTCTTGAGCTTTCAAAACTATGTTAAAGGAGCATCCAGGAATTGATCACTTCCATACTCCAACTTGTAAACATTGTTTTCCATCATGCCGAGTGGTGCAGCGAACAAGGTGGAACTTGGCAATATCAAACTCCCATATGCCCCGCCTATTTTGGATATGTCTCTAACCTAGATTTTAACCTGTTTAGGTCATCTTGACTTAGATTTGTGTCTAGATCTTCTGAATCAAACATCTCCCCCGACTTGCGACCTCCACCGTGACCTCTGCCTCTCCCACACACGTTCCCTCCCTGAACAACACCTAATCATGGATCAGAATATTCCAATTTTAATAGAAACCATCCTCGCCACTCACATGCTCTAGGATCATGGACACCATCTGAAAGTGCAATCACAACCTTAATAATATTTTGATGTTGATAATAATATACTTATAGGGGACCAATTGCATTTCCTAAGTTAATACACATGTTTTTAGTCCCCGTTGGATATGACTCAAGATTGTGCAACAACCACAAGCAGAGCATTTTCATTTAGATCTTGAGTTATAGCGATCTCACACTATTAAGAGGGGATCAAAGGGACTTGTGATGGACTTGCGCAAGTCAATAACACCTAAACACAATTCCACTTAAATCATACACAGAAAGTCCAAAGCTAGAAATCCTACTTAGTCGAAAGTTAAACATCCATAACTAGTTGTTTGAAGTAAGGTTGAGATAGCCCCCATTTTACATATGTGTTCGGATGTAGAAAGAGTTATTGGAGAATGCCCGGTCAATGCATGTAGAAGCTCTCTCAAGAAGTCTGGATCCAAGCTAGCGCAATCCACGGGCGTTTGAGGGGCCGGATTTGGTGACCGTGCATGTAGATGCTCTTAAAATGATGCAAGCTAGCGCAATCTTTGATCAAATCGCACAACTCTCTCAAGAAGTCTCGATCCACTTCCTCCACGCCGTGTAGGTTTCGTTCCTCCACTAGTAGAAAACAGGGCATTTGTCCCGGTTCGTAAGGGTTACTAATGCCTCCCACCTTTAGTCCTGGTTGTTACACGAACCGGGACAAATGGGCATCCACGTGGCCGCTGCGGGCAGCCCAGGCAGGGGGGGCTTTGGTCCCGGTTGGTGACATAAACCGGGACCAAAAGGCTTCCACGCGTCAACATTTCATTGGATGGTGTTTTTGTTTTTTTTTAAAGGGGGGGTTAGGGGGTTTTGGGGGGTTAATTTAGGTGATTGTGTTAGCTAGCTAATTAATAGAGAGAATTGTCCTCTCTTATCTCCGTGTTTGGTCGACGCTACGTACTATATATATACGTATACAGAGGACTAGACACTCTAGCTAGCTAGTAAGCAAATGAAGGAAATAGAAGATCGTCATGAACACATATGCATACAGAGAGAAGTGATATCGACCACCTCTCCTTCTGTAAGAGATTGATCGAACAATAAGTTCTCGTATATCTATCCGACGCTACTTGCTACATATATACAATATAATTATCTCTTACAGTATAATCTCCTAATTTCCATACAAACTAAGGGTCCACATGGTATTCCCCGTCTTTAGCGATCACGTGGTCAAGAAAGAATGCCGCCAATTTCTCTTGAATTGCTCGCATACGATCTGGTGGTAGTAGTTCATCCCGCATCGGAAACATCTAATTTGAAGAAGGGGGTCAATACATATATATATGAATAAATGAAACTGAACACAAATGATGATAATAAAATAAAATTGTGAATATTATTATTTACGCACTTCATATTGTTTGTCGGAGTAGCCCGCTCACAGTGTCGTGTGGCGGATGGACTCGCAAATGTAGTATCCACGATAATCATTCCTTGTTCCTGCCACAACCACTTTACAAGGAATAGAGGTCAATCAAACTGATAATTAGCAAGCATGATAAATGGTATTGATGAAACTAGCGCTTGAATCACTAGGTGATGCGTGGAACATGCTACTATAGTACTTACTTTCGGGTATCTAAATTGCAGCTTCTTCGGCAGTCCCGGAGTTTTTGAGGTGAATTTTTCCCAAACCCTGCCAGACAAAGCAAACAATTACTTGATATCACAAAATGAACAAAATTGCCGATATGGTGCGATAATGATCGGTTTAACTTACTTCTCTATAATTTCAGTCAAGTCCGCATACTCCGTGAGATCTTTTCGTCTCGAGTCTAAGACGGTTACTTGTCCCTGCTCAAGCTTAATCTCTAGCAGAATATAGTGGAACCTACGCAAGCATGCATAACTCATCAATTACATTACTACAACCTCAACTAATAAGGGATGCACAAGACAGTAACACTCACTTGACTTCGTGAGGGAAGGGTATTATAGCTTTGTTTTGATTTAACAGAAACGATTGTAGCAGCTTGGCCTCGGTATCTTTGGCATGAGATTTAACCATAAATACATCTATGAGATTTGTGTTAATGAACCCAATATCACCGACTTGTCTTTTCTTCAATTCGGCGATCTTCAATCTGCATAATTAATATAGTGAGGATAACTAAAAATACATGCAAAGAAAGAGCTGACCTATATATATATATAGACTTAATTAATGACAGAAGTAGTACTACTTACAGGCAGTAGCAAGTGACCATTAATTTATCGAGGGCCTTTAGATTGAAAAACGCGAAGAACTCCTCAAATGGAACATTCAACTATTCAATTCCAACGAGGTCATGCTCCTCTCTAACTCTCTCGTCAAAATATTCCTCCCTCGGACTCTCGCAGGTTTTCATGTACGAATTATGGAATCTGAACATCATCATTGTTAGAGATCTTTCATCTTTGACGAGAGGCTTCCGTACACGATCTCGTGTTCGTCCGCCCAAGAAATCATAATGTACATCGTCGGGCAGGTAATCTGTAGGATTGTTATAACCCGGCACCATCCCGCCCGGATCATTAGCGACGCTATCTTGGACACCGGAGCAGGGGAGCGATTGGTTCGCTTGTTCATTTGAGCTGGCAATTTTTTCCCTGCTCGTCGCTCGCTAACCTTTGATCAGTGACAAGATTTGCATCGCTTCGCTTGGACAAATGACTTTTCAAGGATGCCTCATAGTTGCCTTTCGCGGAGACTTTGGTGGTTTCCTCGGGGCAGCGAGCACGCTTCACTTTCACCGGATCTATCTTCTCCTCCGAGGTGGATGTCTCGCGCTTTCAACCCTTCAAAGAAGTCCTTCACTTCGTCCGCATGATCTTCTTATTTTCCTCACGGTCATCTCGCACGGTAACTTCTCTAGAGGCTTGAGAGGTGGACCGATTCAGATTGCCTCCCGCCTGGGCTGTCTTGCTAGACGCCGGAGTGCAGCGGAGCGGCTGCAGCTGTCTTCTTTCATGCTTGCTTACAAGGCGGAGGAGAAGGACTACGACGCCACGGAGAAGCCGGGGCGGCGGGTCTCTTCCGCCCTTCCGGGCGAGGCGGAGAAGGAGGAGGCTGCTGGCTGCTCAAGGGGCCTGGGCGCAGCGGAGAAGGAGGCGGAGTGCCGCCACGCCGCCGGAGAAGGAGGCCGACTCGCCTGATCGTTACTTGCCGGAGGAGGAGGCGGTGGAGGCGAGTGCCCTGACTCACGGAGGAGGAGGAGGAGGAGGCGCCCGATTCGGAAGGTTGATGAGCTCCTTCGCCATAGGCATGGAGTCTTGAGCGTAACCCAACCGAGTCTCCCCTTCACCGGTAGGGTGGTCAAGCCGGAGGTCCTCAAATCCCACTGTTATTTCATCCACCGTCACCCTATCATATCCTTCTGGAGTCGGACGACAGTGAAAAGTTGCGCCGGGTTCAAAAGGTCGAACTTGGCCGACAGCCGCCTTGATTTTTAAGTTCTGCCATTGCGCCATAAGGTGGCAATTTTGAGACTCCGTGATAAAATCCACGGGTATCCAGCAGAGCGATCAAGACATGCTCCGCTGAAGCAGCTCGGTGGAAGCCACACCGCTTCTCCGCCGAGATGGCGGGTAGCCGGGGAAGCTTCGCGGGTCGCTTGTCTGCGATCTGCTTCTTCTCGTTCCTCTAGCCCTTGTACCCTTGCGTGCAGCGCCTTCAGTTGGCTATGCTCCACTTTCTTCCTCTTCTCCTGGGTTTTGTAACCCCCTGCATCTGGAAAACCAACCTTCCACGGAATGGAGCCTGGCGTGCCTCGTGTCCGTCCAGGGTGCTCAGGATTCCCGAGGACCATTGTGAGCTCGTCGTTCTCCCTGTCTGGAATGAACGTCCCTTGCTGCGCTGCATTGATATAGTGCCGAAGCCTCTTGACTGGTATTTTCAGTTGCTCGTCCGTCCAACGACACTTCCTCGTCTGGGGTCCAAGGCTCCGCCAGCCCCAAGAACCAAGTCCGCAACGGTCGGCGATTCATTGTCTCGTTCGATCTCTTTATCAAGCAGATCAATCTCAGCCTTGGCCCACTTAGGCCTGGCTTTGAGGTAGCCACCTGACCCCGTGCGATGGCGAAACTTCTTCTTCGCAGCATTTTGCTTGTTTGTCGCCGACATCTTCTTACTCTTTTCCGATGTCTTGTGGGCCACAAATGCGGGCCAGTGATCTCTGATCTTCTCATATTTGTCGATGAATTTTGGTGTCTCTTCTTTGTCGACAAACTTTTTCAGATCTTTCGTCCACCTCCTGAATAGGCCTGCCATCTTCTTAAGAGCAAAAGACTTGATTAATTGCTCTATAACTGGCTTCTCCGGATCCTCCTCTGGCGGTAGGGTGAAATTTGCCTTCAGCTCAGTCCAAAGATCATCTTTCTGCATATCATTGACATAAGACACCTCAGGGTCTTCGTTCTTAGGCTTATACCATTGGTGGATGCTGATCGGGATCCTGTCCCTAACAAGAACCCCACACTGAGCAGCAAATGCGTTCTTTGTCCGGATGGGTTTAATCGGTTCGCCGTCGCGCGCGATTGCTGTGATCACAAACCTTTCCTCCGAGCTCAACTTTTTCTTCAGGCCTCGTCTCCTTACCAAAGTTGTGCTCGATCCGGAGGGCTAGAATCAAGAAGAAAGACGAGAGTTAATTAATATGTGTACATATACTAAAACAATGAATGCATCAATTAGCTAGTTAGCACAGGCTTAACTAATATAAATACCTGGCCAGACTCGGTTCGGTCACCGGAGCCGTCATCACGGTCTCATTCTTGCACCGTGATTGGGTCACCGGAGCCATCATAATCATAGCCTGCTTCTTCACCCTGTTCTTCCAGACCGTCGGTGTCGTTCAGAAACGAGAAGACGACATCACTTCCTTATGCGATTATGTCCCACAACAACGCTTCTTGTGCTTCGTCTCGGGGGGTGTCCATAGTTTCTATAAATATTTACAACATGGAAATTATTATTCAAACATGACAGATGGATATATTAGCTAGTGGCAAACGTAGAACTAGCTAGCTAATCACAGTAAGGAATCATATTAATTAGTGGCCTCGACGCTGCTTCTCTAGCTAGGGTTTGGGGTAGCCTCGAGAACGCTTCAAGGAGGGGGTAATATCGACAACGACGAGATACATACACGGGAAAAAAATGTTATCGGGGAGGGGGTATATCACCCCCCACGTGTTGAAGTTATCGGGAGGGGTTTATATCGACAACGACATTTATATACGTACATGGGAAAATAATATTATCGGGAGGGGTATATCGCCCCTGTGTGTTGAAGTTATCGGGAGGGGTATATCGACCCCCCCTCGTGTTGAAGTTATTGGGAGGGGGTATATTGACCCCCCCCCCCACGTGTTGGAGTTATCGGGATTTTATATCGACACGACATACGTACATGAAAATAATATTATCGGGAGGGGTCCCCACGTGTTGAAGTTATTTGACGACTTACGACCCGATAAAACATAAGAAAAGCGAAGAAGAAATAAAAGAGGAGAAGAAAAAGGAATAGAGAGAAGATCGAAGAAAAAAAAAAAAAAAAAAAAGAAGAAGAAGAAAGGAATAGAGGAGAAGAAGAAAAATAGAATATATATTTTTTCTTCTTCTCGCTCATTCCTTTCTTCTTCTCCTCTTCTTTTCTTCTTTTTTTCTTCTTATTTATTTCTCCTCTTCTCCTCCTTTCTTCCTCTTCTTATTTTCCTTTTCCTCTCATTCTTTTAGTATTGCTTGTTTTTTAAAATTTTCAAATAGAAAATTTGAAAAAAAGTAAAGGTTTTGCCTAATGCATTGTTCATATTTCACCAACATATATGCATACAAAAAAAGCATACATACATACATATATACATACAAAAAAGCATACATGCATACATATATACAAAAAAAGCATACATATATACTTTCCTACCTAGCAAAAAAAGCATACATACATACAAAAAAAGCATACATACATACATTTTTTTGCGGCAGGGGGCAGGGCAGGGGCGCAGTGGCTCACTATAGGCGGCGTCGGCGACGACGAGGTCGGGGCCGGCCTGAGGCAGAGGCGGTGGCGCGCGGGAAAGGAGACGGCGTCGGGGCGGCGATGGCGTCGGGGCGCGTGGGCTCGGGATGACGTCGGTGACGGCGACGGCGAGGCACGGCGGGGTGACGGCAGGGCGGCGGCGGCGTCGGGCAGCGGACGGCGTCGATCTGGCAACTGGCGGCGTCGATGAGCTCGGCGTCGTCGGGCGGGCCGGGGGGCAACTGGCGATGAGTTCGTCAAATTTTCCTAAGTGCTACTTATATAACCAAGCCTTTGGTCTTGATTGGTCGCACCAACCGGGACCAATGCCCCCTTTAGTCCCGGTTGCTGGCACCAACCGGACCCAAAGGCCAATTTTCGGCAGCCCAAAGGGCGGGAAGCGGCGGCCTTTGGTCCCGGTTGGTGGCACCAACCGGGACTAAAGGGGTGCATTAGTCCCGGTTGGTGCTACCAACGGTAGCAATGCCCCCCTTTAGTCCCGGTTGGTGCCACCAACCGGGACCAATGGGCCTTGCACAACGGCGTGGTGGTGGGAGTTTAGTCCCACCTCGCTAGCTGAGAGAGAGTCGCACTTGTTTATAAGGTGCGATGCGCCAACCTCTCGAGCTCCCCTTTAAAGCAGGCTTTCGGGCCTAATCTGTCTCTATGTGCCTGTGGGCCTACTGGGCTTACTACGGCCCGGATCCCGCCCATTGTTGGGTTTCTAGTCGATTAGGCTGTGGGCGCCAAAGAGGAGGCACTTTTTTTTTTTTTTGTTTTCTTTACTTATTGTTGCTAATTTTATTTTATTTCCAGTTTTTTTGTTTTGTTTTCCGCATTATTTATTTTCTTTTGTTTTTGCTTTATTTTTAATTCTTTTTGCTTTTTGTTTTAGAAAAATTATAAACTTTCTATTAGTGCCATTAGTTTTCAAATTTGAAAACACTTTTTAGTTTTCTTTCTTGCTTTATTTATTTTATTTTGTTTCTACTTACAACAAAATACTTATTGTTGCTATTTTTATTTTTTTCCAGCTTTTTGTTTTGTTTTCTGCATTATTTATTTTCTTTTGTTTTTGCTTTATTTTTTAATTCTTTTTGCTTTTAGTTTTAGAAAAATTATAAATTTTCTGTTAGTGCCATTAGTTTTAAAATTTGAAAACACTTTTTTGTTTTCTTTCTTGCTTTATTTATTTTATTTTGTTTCTTGCTATAATTAAGTGTGTCAAAAATCATTACAGAACATCATGAATAGATAATTAAGTGACCAAATTAATAGAAGTTCATCATCACATTAAAACCAAAGTACATACATAGTTCTCATCTAACAACATAAAGCTCTGCAAAGCATCTAAATTAATTAAACCATACATTGAAACTATGTAAAACATTTCAATGCGAAAACAAATGCGATCATAATCGCAACCAAGGTAACAACTGATCCAACGGCAAAATGATACCAAGCCGCAACGAGTCACAAATGTGGTCTTGGGGATATCCTCCTCACGAACACGGATCTGGTGGTAACCCAACCTCAAGTCGAGTTTCGAGAACACTGACGAACCAGCCAGTTGATCATAAAGATCATTGATCCGAGGAAGAGGATACTTATTCGAATGGTAGCTTGATTTATGGGCGGTAGTCTTGGACCAATCGGTTTGTCCCATCCTTCTTCTTGACAAAGAGAGAAGGTGCTCCCCAAGGTGAGCAACTTGGGCTAATGAAACCACTTTGAAGAGATTTGTCGATTTCCTCCTTGAGCTCAAGGAGTTCATGCGCGCGGCATCTTGTAGGGTCGCTTGGCTATAGGAGTGGTGCTCGGTTTCAAGTCGATGACGAATTCGACAGCTCTAGCAAGGGAATCCTCGAAGTTCTTCAGAAAGACGTCTTGGAAATCGCAAACGACATGAATGTTTTCAATACCCTCGAGTGGTGCGGCGTTCAATGCATTCAATGCATAGACCCTTGCCTCGGCATTTTGCACCAGATGAGCTTGGTAAGTGACTATTTCATCCGAAGGGTGTAGCAGATGGACGGTCTTCGTGGCGCAAACTATGGAAGCAAGATGCGCCTTTAACCAATTCATTCGAATGAGGTCAATGCTACAAGACTTCAAAGACGATGGGAGAGACAAGGAATTCCAGTCCTTCGATTTCAACGGGACGTCGTTGCAAATCATGGAGGTTCGACATTGGCCCGCAGGGTGTGTACTAATAGTGAAGCATTCATGTCCTCACTTTTAATGCCATGCATGAATGCAAAATCTTGAGACATGAATGAATGCGATGCCCTCAGATCAAATAAAACGATGTCGGTACTGAATTTACGAAGTGTACCCATCACGAGAGCAGGCTGGTCTTGAGCTTCATTCAGATCAACGTGGTTGGCCTGAGCTTGACCATAAGACTTGGCGGTGTTGTTATGGTCCAGGTGTTTCCACGCCATTCTTTGGAAGAGCCACTGATTCGGTTCGTTGCATTCTCTAGCACGGTGCCCGTTGTCCGTGATCTCAAGCACAAACCATTATTGGGAGTGGGAACAGGAGCTTGGGGTGGTGGGCTGGGAGCTTTGGCTGCTTAGTTGTAGGCAGACGAGGTGCAGCATAGCTCTGCCTTGGAGCAGATGCATTCGGCTGGTACATACTGTTGGGAATCCATATCTTGCGCTTCTGCGAGGACGGGCCCGAAGATGAGCCCGTGTCACGGTTGCGCCTGTTAGAGCTCTGGTATTCCTGCAGACCAGTTTCGACATTGATAGCCTTGTTCACCAGGGTGGCGAAATCAGCAAAGTCGTGCACTAGAAGTGCGAGCTTGATGTCAGCTTGAAGGCCGTCACGGAACTTCTCCTGTCTGCGTGCATCAGTTGCAATATCCTCTTCAAAGATATCGAGACAAGTCCGGGAACTCTCACGATAAGCTTCAACAGTCTTGTTGCCTTGGGTGAGGTTATGAATTCACGCTTCTTCCGGTCCATGACCCTTGAGGATGAAGCGGCACGGAAAGCAGCTTGGAAGTCCGCCAGTGATGAGTGTTCCAAGCGGCAGAGTACGCTGTGGCTGTCCCACCATTGAGCTGCGGGTCCCTTCAGAAGAAGGAAGCAAAAGTGACATAGCTGGTGGGCTACATCACAGACTCCATCTCATAGGTGATGTCACGGAGCCGACCATCAAGATCCAATGGCTGAGTTGAGCTGCGGTACACGCTGGGGTTCAGCGTATGAAATCCTGCAGAGTTGTTCCATTTGGGTCTTTGGTTCATATTGGGGCGAGGATCTGAGCCATCATGTTTTCCATGAACTGGCGATTCATCTCAAGCTGTTGGATCATACCAGCCATGTACTCGGTGGTGGTGGGAAGTTGCCACCACGACCACGACTGCTGGCCTAACCATCCTGCTATTATATAACAGGTAGTTCAGCATTTGAGAAATTAAGCAAAAGACAGAATCATTCATGATGAAACATGCATAATGATAGCAAGACGATAGGAACTACATAGTAGTCGGCATATCTTACAAAAGGGATCATGCATAGAGTTCGATACATAGAGTTCAAGACATAGACTAAGACATCATAGGCGGCACGCAGCTCACGGCGAATGCATCTAACACTAACAAGCAAGTCTACATCAGTCCCACACGGCATCGCTGGAGGTAGTCAGAGCCTGAAAGCTGGTAGTGCGCCAGCCGGTAGTCCTCCACGTCGGTGACTGGGGGCGCGGATACTCGGTGCTGAATCCGACGCCCAGTGGCGAAGAGGACCAAGCGCGGAGAGTAGCCTCCACGTCGCCAACCGACACCCGGGGCATCACGGTCCTGGCTGGGTAGATCGCAGAACGCGCAGCTCCCCGGATCGGACAAAGGGTGCATCAGCGTCGAGCACGGTAAAGGTGCCGACGGGTGATGTACAACTCGTGGCGAAGAGCTCGGTTAGCTCGATCCAGCCCATCGCGATGCGTAACAAAGTTCGATGGTAGAAGGCTCTCTGGTGACAATGGAGTAGGCGGCGCAGTAGTAACCTCCTCACCAACATCGACGCGATAGCAATGTGCTCAAGGGGAGGTGTCCAACTCGATACTCGCACGAAGACGTGTCGAGCAGCATAAGCAGCATCGTGGATCGCCATATCGATAGTCACTCCAACACCATGTGCGTGCAAGCACAAGAGTGGACTCGTACTCCGAGAGTAGAGGTGGACGATGGCGCTGCATCGCTCCTGGTTATAGTCCTGGTACTCCTCAAAGACGGTGTACTCAGGGTGCCAGCGATAACCCAGATAGGTCATCATCTCTGCTAGCACCGCAGGTGATCCCGAGGCACCAATGGCCGTCGTGTGGCGCACGACCTGCCTCGTGGGTTCCATCTGAAAACAAAGACGTTTCAAAGGAGTCAAATGACAGTGTGGAAATTGATCAAATACAATTCCAAGACAACTAAGGCTATATCCAACTTTGGGGTGAATGTGGTCACGGGATCCTAGTGTCAGTTAGTAAAATCGTTTAACCCGAGTAGAAGAGAGTTCAGAGTCCCAGAGTAAAGGTCGAGGAGTAAAAGATCCTAGTACCACCCGATGGCGACGTGGGCCCGTAAGGCACACAGCCAAGTTAGTAAAAGTTTTTGCAATGTCTAGACTCGACTTCGGCCAAGGAGTGTGGAAGGGGGATTCCTACAGGCAGTCGGCTATGATACCAATTCAGACGCTTCGATTTAATCGTACACTAATCATGCATGCAAATGTGTACGATCAAGATCGTGGACTCACGGAAGATATCACAACACAACTCTACAAATAAAATAAGTCATACAAGCATCATAATACAAGCCAGGGCCTCGTGGGCTCGAATACAAGTGCTCGATCTTAGACGAGTCAGCGGAAGCAACAATATCTGAGTACGGACATAAGTTAAACAAGTTTGCCTTAAGAAGGCTAGCACAAAGCGGGATCAGATCGAAGAGGAGCAGGCCTCCTGCCTGGGATCCTCCTAGCTACTCCTGGTCGCCGCCGGGCTGCACGTAGTAGTAGGCACCTCCGCAGTAGTAGTCGCCATAGGCGGTGGCGTCGGCTCCTGGGCTCCATCGTGCAGTTGCAGCAATCGAGTAGAGGTAGGGGAAAAGGGGAACAAGGCAACCGTGAGTACTCATCCAAAGTACTGCAAGCAAGGAGCTACACTACATATGCATGGATATATGTGTAAAGGGCCATATCATGTGGTGAGCTGCAGAATGCCGTAATAAGAGGGGATAGCTAGTCTTAACGAAGACTACGCTCGGTCACTGCCTTGCAACAGTAGAAGAGGACGATCCAAGTCCTCCAAGTAACATCACATAGCAATAATCCTACCCGCGATCCCTCCTCATATCCCACGAGAGAGCGACCACCGGTTGTATCGCACTTGGAAGGGTGTGTTTTATCAAGTATCCGGTTCTAGTTGTCATAAGCTCAAGGTACAACTCCAAGTCGCCCTGTTATCAAGATCACGGCTATCCGAATAGATTAACTTCCTGCAGGGTGCACCATCTTACCAAAGACGCTTGATCCCATTTGGCCGGACACACTTTCTCGGGTCATGCCCGCCGCTGAAGATCAACACGCCGCAGCCCCACCTAGGCACAACAGAGAGGCCAACACGCGGTCTAAACCTAAGCGCCGCAGGGTCCAGGCCCATCGCCTCGAAAGCACACCAAGACGCTATGTGACGTGGCCGAAGCGCACTCTAGCCCAAAGCGTTCCAGTCCAATCCGCGCGCGGCCTCCGTCGCCGACGTCTGAAGTGCTTCGCCGATACCACGACGCGGATACCCATAACTACTCCCGCATAGATGGTTAGTGCGATAAGCTCAGAGCCAACTCAGATCAAATACCAAGACCTCGTTAAGCGTGTTAAGTAACCGCATGAACGCCGAACAGGGCAGGCCCACCTCTCTCCTAGGCGGTCTCAACCTGCCTGCCGCTCCGCCTCAAAGATCCACTCATGGTGCTCCATCACCCACCCAACTTTAGTCTCCACATGTATCATGTATAAGTATATAGTATATACCCGTGATCAACTCCCAGTGATCACGGCCCGATAGTATAGCACGCAGACGGACAAGAATGTAGGGCCACAGATGAATGTACTAGCATCCTATACTAAGCATATAGGATTGCGTAAGGTAACAAATGAGAGTAACAAGGACAAAGCTATGCAAAGAAGATAGGAGTATCTGAAGCAAGAATATGCTACACTACTCTAATGCAAGCGATATAGAGAAGAGTAGGCGATATCCGTGATCAAGGGGGGGTTGTCTGGTTGTTCGCAGAGAGAGGGGTCGTCAACACCGTAGTCGAACTCGCCAGCAGCAGCGTCGGTCTCGTAGTCTACCGGAGAGAAGAGGGGGAAGAAACAATGAATACCAAGTAAACAGATGCATATCGATGCATGACATGTCAAGAAGCGATGCTAGGCGTGCCCTAACGTGGTATGAGGGGGTACTGGTTAAGGGGGAAAACATCCGGGAAAGCATTCCCGGTGTTTCGTGTTTTCGGGCAGAGGGCCGGAGGGGGAAAGTTGCAGGTTCGATAGGTTAGGGGTGTGTGGCGGATGAACGGACTGCGTATCCGGATTCGTCTCGTCGTTCGAGCAACTTTCATGTTGAAAATATTTTAATCCGAGTTACGGATTAAAAGATATGATTTTCTAAAGGTTTTATTAATTTCTGGAATTTAATTAATTAATTAGTTAATTCGAAAAAATGTATTTATGACGTCAGCATGACATCATGCTGACGTCAGCAGTTAACAGGGTTGACTAAGTCAACCCTGACATGTGGGTCCCGATCGTCATACTCTGTTAACTAATTAACCTAGCTTAGTTTAATTAACAGTAGTTAATTAGGTTAATTAGTCATTAGGTTAATTAATCAGGATTAATTAGAGTCATTAATTAATTAATTAATTAATTAATTAATTAATTAGTTTTATTCATTTTTATTTATATTTATTTAAATTTCATTTTCCTTTTTCTTTTATCTTTGAAAACGTTCTTTGGGGGTGGGGCCCCATGTCGATGATCGGGCTGCTTGATCGGCGATTGACTGGTCAACTCGATCAACGGGGCCGTGGGGCTGGCTGGCGGCGCCCTGGGTGGCCCTGTGTGTGCCAGCTCAGCGCGGCCGGCGGCTTGACGCCGGTGACATCCAGACGCGGCGGAGGCCTCGGGCCTCGCCGGAAATGCGCTAGGGGCGGCCGTTGCGTCAAGGCGGGTTGGCACTGCTCGGACGAGTACTCGCCCATGAGTCGAACGGCGGTGTTAGCCTCGCCGGAGTTGGCCGGGATGGCGCTGGCGGCAGGAGGGGCGTTAGTGCGGGGGGGGAGCGCCTCGGGCGAGGAGACGGAGATGGAGGCCGGGACGGCGGCGAGTGAGGCGGAGGCGAGCTCGTCGAGGGGAAAGGGGCGGCACGCCATGAGCCACGAACGGCGCGGGCGGGCCTGTGGGCGGCAGCAGAGGCGGGGGAGGAGGTGGCTGCATGGCGCAGACCACCTGGGTGATCATGAGGGCGGCCGAGCGGCGACGGGGGGGGGGGCGGCGACGCGGGAGGAGGACGAGGGAGAGAGGGGTCCGATGGGGAGGGAGTGCTCACGGAGGGGGGCGTGGGGTCTAGGAGAGCTGTTCGGGGCGGTCGGTGGCGACCGAGGAGGAGGGGCTGGGAGGCGGCCGACGGCGACGGGCGGATCCGGTGAGGCGGGGTTGGGGACGACCCAGGCGAGGGGAGCTCGGCGTGAGGCGACAGTGGGGGATCCGGCGGCGACGAGGGGCGAGGGGAGGGTCACGCGGTGGCGTGGGCGGCGAGGAGAGGCGGCCGGCGAGGTGCGGGGTCGGGGTGGTTTGGCGCCGATCCGATCTGGATCGGGAGGGGGCGTGGGGAAGGAGTGGGGTGCGTGGGGAGGATTAGGGTTTTGGGGGATAGAGAGGGGGTTGGCCGGTGGGCTGGGGTTGTGATTGGGCTGTGGTGGCCATTTGGGCCGCTGGGCCCGATTGGTGGGGTTTTCTCTTTCTCTCTCTCTTTTGTGTTATTTTGTTTTTCTTATTTTTCTTTTTTCTGTTTTAGTTTATTTAATCTATCTAGACACTTCATAAAAATGTGTGCACCCACTCATAATTAACTTTGTAATATTTGACAACCCCCGAACATTTTAGTTTTCATTTTTGAAAACTTTTATTGTTTGCCTAAGTTTTAAATTTGATTTGAACCGGGTTTGAATCAACGTGAGTTTAATCACATCGACGTGGCATCATTAGCAGGGGTTACTGTAGCTTAATTATCCGGGTGTTACAAATCTCCTCCACTACAAGAAATCTCGTCCCGAGATTTAGGAGGTAGCAGGAAAGAGTGCGGGGTATTCATCTCAAGACGATCCTCGCGTTCCTGTGTGGCCGTCTTGAGTGATTCGACCATTGGACTTTGAGGAACTTGATCGCCTTCCGGCGTGTGCGGCGTTCAGCTTGGTAGAGAATGCGGACGGATGCTCTTTATAGGAGAGGTCTGTTGCAATTCGAGCACTTCATGGTCCATCGCTCGGATTGGGTCCTTGAAACAGCGTCGGAGTTGTGACACGTGGAACACATCGTGAACTCGTGAAAGGTTCGGCGGAAGCTCCAGTTGATAAGCCACTTTTCCACGCCTTTCCGAATAGTGAATGGGCCAATATAGCGAGGAGCTAGTTTGCCCTTGATCCCGGCGGTGAGCACCCTTCATTGGTGTAACGCGAAGATAGGCCTTTTCGCCAAAGTTGATAGACCATGTCTTTGTGATGACGGTCATAATTACTCTTTTGACGTGGTCGAGCGGTCTTGAGATTCTCGCGAATAATGCGGACTTGTTCTCGGCATGTTGGATAATATCCGGACGAAGAGTGGACGTTCCCGTTTGACCAGTTCGAGAGGGTTCGACACTTTCGTCCATATAACACCGAAGGGGCCATCTTGAGACTAGCTTGATAGCTATTATTATAAGAGAACTCAGCATACGGAGAGATTCCTCCCATTTCTTGTCAAGGAAGCGACACAAGCTCGAAGCATGTCTTGAGAATTTGGTTGACACGTTCAACTTGCCCTTGAGACTGCGGATGAAACGCAGTACTGAAAGATAAATGAGTCCCCATAGCTTCTTGAAAACTTGCCCGTAATCTTGAAGTGAATAAGCTGCCACGGTCCGAATCGATAACCAAAGTGGAATACCGTGAAGTGAAACAATTCTGGACATATAGAGAGTTGCAAGCTGGCTAGCAAAGTGATCGTTTCTTTGACCGCCGAAAATGAGCAACTTTAGAAAGCGGTCAATGACGACAAGAATAGCATCATTACCTTTCTGCGATTTAGGAAATCCAGTGACGAAGTCCATTTCAACATGGTCCCATTTCCATTCAGGAATAGAGATAGGATGCAGAGTTCCAGCAGGCCTTTGATGTTCTGCTTTGATACGACGGCAAACGTCACACTCAGCAACATAGCGAGCAATATCTTGCTTCATATTAGACCACCAGAATCTCTGACGAATGTCTTGATACATCTTTGTACTGCCAGGATGGATACATAGAGGTGTATCATGAGCTTCTTTCATAACCTTCTGAGTCATATTCAGATTTTCCTTCTTACATGGCACCACTAGGCGGCCTTTGAAGTACAAGGCGCCATCATCAGCAATAGTGAAGAATGAGGGATTTCCTTTTTTGAGGTCTTGCTTAATCTTGTAGACTTCAGAGTCAAATCCCTGCATTGTCTTTATGGTGCCCACGAGATCGGGCTCAACAGCCAGGATATAGAGGGAACCCTGGGAAACAACACGGAGATTCATCTTGCGGAACTCCGGAGGAGGGGGAGCGAGTGCACCGGAGGAACAATATGGAGGTTCAGCTTTCTGAATTCTTCAACAAGTGAGGACTGAACTTGGTGAACCTGAAGGTGGTTGCAGTAAGACTTGCGGCTCAAGGCATCAGCCATTACATTAGCCTTGCCCGGCGTATAAGAAATACCCAAATCAAAGTTTGCAACAATTTCCATCCATCTCTGCTGACGGAGGTTCAGGTCTGGCTGAGTAAACAGATACTTCAGACTTTGGTGGTCGGTGAAGATCTCGCAACGATTACCGAGAAGGTAATGTCGCCACTGCTTTAGCGCATGAATGACAGCAGCAAGCTCGAGGTCGTGAACTGGGTAGTTCTCTTCGTGAGGGCGCAATTGTCGAGAGGCATAAGCAACCACTTTGCGCTCTTGCATTAGGACACTGCCTAATCCTTGACAGGAAGCGTCGCAGTAAATGACGAAGTCCTTCTTAGTATCAGGAGGAGCTAGCATCGGGCGAAGTCAACTTGTCCTTGAGTGCCCGGAAACTTTCCCGACACTTATCATCCATTGGAATTTGACGCCCTTATGCAACAAAGTTAGTCGAGGCTCGGCAATCTTGGAGAAGTTCTCATTTAATCGACGGCAATAGTGGCGAGACCGAGAAAACTTCTGACTTGCTTAACATTCTTCGGAGGAGTCCAATCGAGAATAGCCTGAACTCGTTCAGGGTTGACGGCAATACCATCCTTAGAGATGACGTGCCCGAGATAGGTCACTCCGGGAAGCCAGAATTCACATTTGGAGAACTTGGCATATAGCTGATGCTCTCGTAGCTTTTCCAGCACAAGACGAAGATGTTCAGCATGCTCTTCTTCATTCTTGGAAAAGATCAGGATATCATCCAGATAAACCATGACAAACTTGTCGAGGTAATCCATGAATATATAGTTCATCAGGCGAGAGAAGGTAGCTGGAGCATTGGTTAAGCCGAAGGACATGACGGTGTACTCGTAAGAACCATAACGAGTCACAAATGCGGTCTTGGGGATATCCTCCTCACGAACACGGATCTGGTGGTAACCCAACCTCAAGTCGAGTTTCGAGAACACTGACGAACCAGCCAGTTGATCATAAAGATCATTGATCCGAGGAAGAGGATACTTATTCTGAATGGTAGCTTGATTTATGGGGCGGTAGTCTTGGACCAATCGGTTTGTCCCATCCTTCTTCTTGACAAAGAGAGAAGGTGCTCCCCAAGGTGAGCAACTTGGGCGAATGAAACCACTTTGAAGAGATTTGTCGATTTCCTCCTTGAGCTCAAGGAGTTCATGCGGCGGCATCTTGTAGGGTCGCTTGGCTATAGGAGTGGTGCACGGTTTCAAGTCGATGACGAATTCGACAACTCTAGCGTGGGGAATCCTGGAAGTTCTTCAGAAAGACGTCTTGGAAATCGCAAACAGCAGTGAATGTTTTCAATACCCTCGAGTGGTGCGGCGTTCAATGCATTCAATGCATAGACCTTGCCTCGCATTTTGCACAGATGAGCTTGGTAAGTGACTATTTCATCGAAGGGTGTAGCAGATGGACGGTCTTCGTGGCGCAAACTATGGAAGCAAAGATGCGCCTTTAACCAATTCATTCCAGAATGAGGTCAATGCTACAAGACTTCAAAGACGATGGGAGAGACAAGGAATTCCAGTCCTTCGATTTCAACGGGACGTCGTTGCAAATCATGGAGGTTCGACATTGGCCCGCAGGGTGTGTACTAATAGTGAAGCATTCATGTCTTCACTTTTAATGCCATGCATGAATGCAAAATCTTGAGACATGAATGAATGCGATGCCCTCAGATCAAATAAAACGCATCTCGGTACTGAATTTACGAGAAGTGTACCCATCACGAAGAGTGTGCTGGTCTTGAGCTTCATTCAGATCAACGTGGTTGGCCTGAGCTTGACCATAAGACTTGGCGGTGTTGTTGCGGTCAGGTGTTTCCACGGCCAGCTTCGGAAGAGCCACTGATTCGGTTCGGTTGCATTCTCTAGCACGGTGCCCTGGTTGTCCGTGATCTGAAGCACAAACCATTATTGGGAGTGGGAACAGGAGCTTGGGGTGGTGGGGCTGGGAGCTTTGGCTGCTTAGTTGTAGGCGACGAGGTGCAGCATAGCTCGCCTTGGAGCAGATGCATTCGGCTGGTACATACTTGTTGGGAATCCATATCTTGCGCTTGCGAGGACGGGCTCAAGATGAGCCCGTGTCACGGTTGCGCTGTTAGAGCTCTGGTATTCCTGCGCACCAGTTTCGACATTGATAGCCTTGTTCACCAAGGTGGCGAAATCAGCAAAGTCGTGCACTAGAAGTGCGAGCTTGATGTCGACTTGAAGGCCGCCACGGAACTTCTCTGTCTGCGTGCATCGGTTGCAATATCCTCTTCAAAGATATCGAGACAAGTCCAGAACTCTCGATAAGCTTCAACATCTTGTTGCCTTGGGTGAGGTTGCGAATTCACGCTTCTTCGGTCCATGACCCTTGAGGATGAAGCGGGCACGGAAAGCAGCTTGGAAGTCCGGCAGTGATGAGTGTTCCAAGCTGGCGAGTACGCTGTGGCTGTCCCACCATTGAGCTGCGGGTCCTTCGGAAGAAGGAAGCAAAAGTGACATAGCTGGCGAGGGCTACATCAGCAGACTCCATCTCATAGGTGATGTCACGGAGCGACCATCAAGATCCAAATGGCTGAGTTGAGCTGCGGTACACGCTGGGGTTCAGGCGTATGAAATCCTGCAGAGTTGTTCCATTTGGGTGCTGGTTCATATTGGGGCGAGGATACTGAGCCATCATGTTTTCCATGAACTGGCGATTCATCTCAAGCTGTTGGATCATACCAGCCATGTACTCAGGCGGTGGTGGGAAGTTGCCACCACGACCACGACCTGCTGGCCTAACCATCCTGCTATTATATAACAGGGGTAGTTCAGCATTTGAGAAATTAAGCAAAAGACAGAAATCATTCATGATGAAACATGCATAATGATAGCAGCACGATAGGAACTACATAGTAGTCGGCATATCTTACAAAAGGGATCATGCATAGAGTTCGATACATAGAGTTCAGTACATAGACTAAGACATCATAGGCGGCACGCAGGCTCACGGCGAATGCATCTAACACTAACAAGCAAGTCTACATCAGTCCCACACGGCATCTGCGGAGGTAGTGTAGCTGAAAGCTGGTAGTGCGGCAGCGGTAGTCCTCCACGTCGCTGACTGGGGCCGCGGATACTCGTGCTGAATCCGACGCCCGTGTGGCGAAGAGGACCAAGCGCGGAGAGTAGCCTCCCACGCCCGCCAACCGACACCACGGGGCATCACGGTCTGGCTGGGTAGATCGCAGAACGCGCAGCTCCCGGATCGGACAAAGGGTGCATCAGCGTCCGAGCACGGTAAAGGTGCCGACGGGTGATGTACAACTCGTGGCGAAGAGCTCGGTTAGCTCGATCCAGCCCATCGACATGCGTAACAAAGTTACGATGGTAGAAGGGCTCTCTGGTGACGATGGAGTAGGCAGCAGTGTAGTAACCCTCCTCACCAACATCGACGCGATAGCAATGTGCTCGAAGGGGAGGTGTCCAACTCTCGATACTCGCACGAAGGCGTGTCGAGCAGCATAAGCGACATCGTGGATCGCCATATCGATAGTCACTCCAACACCATGTGCGGTGTGCAAGACAAGAGTGGACTCATACTCCGAGAGTAGAGGTGGACGATGGCGCTGCATCGCTCCTGGTTATAGTCCTGGTACTCCTCAAAGGCGGTGTACTCAGGGGTGCGGCGATAACCCGATAGGTCATCATCTCGCTAGCACCGCAGTGATCCCGAGGCACCAATGGCCGTCGTGTGGCGCACGACCTGCCTCGTGGGTTCCATCTGAAAACAAAGACGTTTCAAAGGAGTCAAATGACGGTGGAAATTGATCAAATACAATTCCAAGACAACTAAGGCTATATCCAACTTTGGGGTGAATGTGGTCACGGGATCCTAGTGTAGTTAGTAAAATCGTTTAACCCGAGTAGAAGAGAGTTCAGAGTCCCGAGTAAAGGTCGAGGAGTAAAAGATCCTAGTACCACCCGATGGCGGCGTGGGCCCGTAAGGCACACAGCCAAGTTAGTAAAAGTTTTGCAATGTCTAGACTCGACTTCGCCAAGGAGTGTGGAAGGGGATTCCTACAGCAATGGCTCGATACCAACTTGTGGACGCCCGATTTAATCGTACACTAATCATGCATGCAAATGTATACGATCAAGATCGTGGACTCACGGAAGATATCACAACACAACTCTACAAATAAAATAAGTCATACAAGCATCATAATACAAGCCGGGGCCTCGTGGGCTCGAATACAAGTGCTCGATCATAGGCGAGTCGTGGAAGCAACAATATCTGAGTACGGACATAAGTTAAACAAGTTTGCCTTAAGAAGGCTAGCACAAACTGGGATACAGATCGAAAAGGAGCAGGCCTCCTGCACGGGATCCTCCTAGCTACTCACGGTCGCCGCCGTGGCTGCACGTAGTAGTAGGCACCTCGAGTAGTAGTCGCCATAGGCGGTGGCGTCGCTCCTGGGCTCCATCGTGCAGTTGCAGCAATCGAGTAGAGGTAGGGGAAAAGGGGAACAAGGCAACCGTGAGTACTCATCCAAAGTACTGCAAGCAAGGAGCTACACTACATATGCATGGATATATGTGTAAAGGGCCATATCATGGGTGAGCTGCAGAATGCCGAATAAGAGGGGATAGCTAGTCTTAACGAAGACTACGCTTCGGTCACCTGTCTTGCAACAGTAGAAGAGGACGATCTGAAGTCCTCCAAGTAACATCACATAGCAATAATCCTACCCGCGATCCCTCCTCATATCCCCGAGAGAGAGCGACCACCGTTGTATCCGCACTTGGAAGGGTGTGTTTTATCAAGTATCCGGTTCTAGTTGTCATAAGCTCAAGGTACAACTCCAAGTCGTCCATTATCAAGATCACGGCTATCCGAATAGATTAACTTCCTGCAGGGTGCACCATCTTACCCAAAGACGCTTGATCCCATTTGGCCGGATACACTTTCTTGGGTCATGCCCGCCGCGGAAGATCAACACGCCGCAGCCCCACCTAGGCACAACAGAGAGGCCAACACGCGGTCTAAACCTAAGCGCGCAGGGCAGGCCCATCGCCACGAAAGCACACACTGCACGTTCGCGACTGTGCCGGAAGCGCACCTAGCCAAAGAAGCGTTCCAGTCCAATCCGGCGCTAGCGCCGTCGTGCCGACGTCTGAAGTGCTTGGTGATACCACGACGCCGGGATACCCATAACTACTCCCGCATAGATGGTTAGTGCGTATAAGCTCATAGCCAACTCAGATCAAATACCAAGACCTCGTTAAGCGTGTTAAGTAACATGCGAACGCCGAACAGGGCCAGCCCACCTCTCTCCTAGGCGGTCTCAACCTGCCTGTCGCCCGCCTCAAAGATCCACTCGCGGGTGCTCCATCACCAACCGACTTTAGTCTCCACATGTATCATGTATAAGTATATAGTATATACCCGTGATCAACTCCCGAGTGATCACGGCCCGATAGTATAGCACGCAGACGGACAAGAATGTAGGGCCACAGATGAATGTACTAGCATCCTATACTAAGCATATAGGATTGCGGTAAGGTAACAACAAGAGTAACAAGGACAAAGCTATGCAGAAAGATAGGAGTATCTGAAAGCAAGAATATGCTACACTACTCTAATGCAAGCAGATAGAGAAGAGTAGGCGATATCCGGTGATCAAGGGGGCTTGCTGGTTGCTCGCAAGAGAGAGGGGTCGTCAACACCGTAGTCGAACTGGCTAGCAGCAGCGTCGGTCTCATAGTCTACCGGAGAGAAGAGGGGGAAGAAACAATGAATACCAAGTAAACAGATGCATATCGATGCATGACATGTCAAGAAGCGATGCTAGGCGTGCCCTAACGTGGTATGAGGGGGTCTTGGTTAAGGGAAAACATCCGGAAAGCATTCCGGTGTTTCGTGTTTTGAGCGAGGGCCGAGGGGAAAGTTGCAGGTTCGATAGGTTAGGGGTGTGTGGCGGACGAACGGATGCGTATCCGGATTCGTCTCGTGTTCGAGCAACTTTCATGTTGAAAATATTTTAACCGAAGTTACGGATTAAAAGATATGATTTTTAAAGGTTTTATTAATTTCGGAATTTAATTAATTAATTAGTTAATTGAAAAAATGTATTTATGACGTCAAGATGACGTCATGCCGACGTCGGCGATCAACAGGGTTGACTAAGTCAACCACGACATGTGGGTCCCGATCGTCATACTCGTTAACTAATTAACCTAGCTTAGTTTAATTAACAGTAGTTAATTAGGTTAATTAGTCATTAGGTTAATTAATCAGGATTAATTAGAATAATTAATTAATTAATTAATTAATTAATTAGTTTTATTCATTTTTATTTATATTTATTTAAATTTCATTTTCCTTTTCTTTTATCTTTAAAACGTTCTTTGGGGTGGGGCCCCATGTCGATGATCGGGTCGCTTGATCGGCAGATGACTGGGTCAACCCATTCAACAGGGCCGTGGGGGCATTGGCGGCGTCCCCAGGGTGGCCCTGTGTGTGCCAGCTCTTCAGTGGCGGCGGCTTGACGCCGGTGACATCAGAGCAGCGGAGGCCTCGGGCCTCGCCGGAAATGCGCTTAGGGGCCGTTGCGCGTCTTGTGGTTGGCACCGTTCGGACGAGTACTCGCCCATGAGTCGAGCAGCGGTGTTAGCCTCGCGGAGTTGGCGGGATGGCGCCCGGCGAGGGGGCGTTAGTGCGGAGCGGGGGAGCCTCTCGGCGAGGAGACGGGAGAGGAGGAGGGGACGGCAACAACGAGAGGCGGAGGCGAGCTCGTCGAGGGGAAATAAAGGCGGACAGCCACTTAACGGCGCAAGGGCCTGTGGGCGAGCAGAGAGCGGGAGGAGGGGAGGTGGTGGAGGCGGCGCGCGCCATGAGGGGCGGCTGGCCGAGCCCGTGTGGGGGGGGACGACGGAGGAGGACGAGGGAGAGAGGGTCCGATGGGGAGCGGAGTGCTCACGGGGGAGCATGGGGTCTAGGAGAGCTGCTTTGGGGGCGGTCGGTGGCGCACCGTTGAGGAGGAGGGGGAGGCGGCCGACGGTGATGGGGCGGATCCGGAGGCGAGGGTCGGAGGCGACCCTGGGCGAAGGGGAGCTCGGTGGCCACGGCGGTGGGGGATCAGGCTGCGAGGGGCGCAGGGAGGGGGCGACGCGGTGGCGTCGGGGCGGCAGGAGAGGCGGGCCGGGCGAGGTGGGGGTAGGAGTGGTTTGGCCCGATCCGATCTGGATCGGGAGGGGAGGAGGGGGGCGAGTGGGGTGCGTGGGGAGGATTAGGGTTTGGGATAGAGAGGGGTTGGCCGGTGGGCTGGGGTTGGTGAGTTGGGCTGTGGCCGGCCGGTGGGCCAGCAGCCCGATTAGCGGGGTTTTCTTTCTCTCTCTCTTTGTGTTATTTTGTTTTCTTATTTTCTTTTTTCTGTTTTAGTTTATTTAATCTATCTAGACACTTCATAAAATGTGTGCACCCACTCATAATTAACTTTGTAATATTTGACAACCCCGAACATTTTAGTTTTCATTTTGAAAACTTTTATTGTTTGCCTAAGTTTTAAATTTGATTTGAACCGGGTTTGAATCAACGTGAGTTTAATCACAGTGACGTGGCATCATTAGCATGGGTTACTGTAGCTTAATTATCCGGGTGTTACAGGCACCTCCATTGGTCCCGGTTGGTGGCATGAACCGGGACTAAAGGAAGCCGTTGGTCCGGTTCAAGCCACCAACCGGGACCAATGGAGGTGGGCCAGAGCTAGGCCCATTGGTCCCGGTTCGTCCCACCAACCGGGACAAAAGGTCAGACGAACGGGACCAATGGCCCACGTGGCCAGGACGGCCCCCGGGGCTCACGAACCGGGTCCAATGCCCCCATGGGTCCCGGTTCTAGACTGAAGCGGGACTAATGGGCTGACCCGGCCTGGACCTTTGCCCCCCTTTTCTACTAGTGCTCCCACCTTTTTTCTGTTTTCCACTCTCAACCTTTGGTGATAGGATTTTGGGTACTCTGGTGTAGCGCCACCGAAGGAATGGTACAATCCTAGAAAAAAACCCTAGGGGCATAATCTTTTTGCTAACCCTTTTTTTTGCGACAGAAAGAGAGCTTTATTCCATGTGCATAGGGTTACAATTGAGAGGCACCAAATCCTCAACACAAGGTGGGCTCCTCCCCAGCCATACAGCAGTAGTATACTTTGTACGACTATACAATGCCAACCGATGTGCTACCCTATTTTGCTCACGCTTGATTTTTGATGGAACAAACTCACGAGCCTCTAGATGAAGCCCGATCTTTGCTACCAAATGCCCATAAGCAGACTGGACAAGCTGTCCCGGTCATTGCAGCTAGTGCCGTGGATGAGTCTGATGAACTACAATTGGCGGGGGACGAATGCTGCAGGCCGAGGCCATACCTCGCATTATTGCATGTAATTCCGCCTCCGGTAGCGTCGTTGCAGTTGAAGATGCATCTATACGCCGCGAAGATCACACTACCATCATGACGTCTAAGTATCATTCCCGCCGCCGCCGACCTGTCCTCTTGCATGAAAGCCCCATCCACCGAGAGCGCAGCCCAGTCCGTAGGCAGCCGCGGCCAGTGAAGAGGTGTTCGAGGGTTAGGGACCGCGATGTTTGCTTCCCGAACCAATGGCATTTTCCCTTTGAGGATTTCTTCAGTGGAGAATCTGCTAAAAAGGTCCAAGGAATTCATATAACTTTGAAGGTGGTCCGACGTTGCCGTTACGGGAGGAGCGTCCTTCCCGTGTGTAAGGTCCGATCGTATAAACCAAATCCTCCATATCAACATAATCGTGCAATCCCGCATGTGATCATCGCAGTTTGCAAGGACGTTTAAGAGCCACTCCTTCCCAGTATCATGGAGGAGCTCTTGGTTCGGCAGTCGCCAAACTGTTCTCATCTGAGCCCATATCCTCCTCGCATGCTCACAGGATACTAGAGCATGAAAGCTAGTCTCCTTCTCTCGGCCGCACACCGGACAACCATCTCTAGTAGAGATGTGCCGGTATTTCTTGCACTCATTTGTAGCAAGAGCCCCCGAGATAGCCTTCCACGCCATAATTCTCATCTTCAGAGGTACTTGAGCGCTCCAGATCCGCTGCCAAATGGGCCTCCGACTTGAAGAGTTGCTACTTGACGAACTGAGTCGCATGGAGTACTGGACCTCCGTAGCTAGATGATATGCGCTACGAACAGTGAACTGTCCAGACCGCTCCGGAGACCAAGCGACGAAAAATCATGCCCGTTCCTTGGAGATGTGCGAATCTTCAAGATCTACCTAACATCCATGTCCCCAAAATGCTCCCTAAGCCGTTCCACATTCCATGCACCATGCTCATTCAAAAGATCAGCCACCCAATTGTAACGACAATTCCCTTTAGGAGTGACCGGCCTGAAATTGTGTCCACGAGGAATCCAAGCATCTCTCCAAGTCTTTATCATTGTGCCGTTGCCAACACGCCATATAATGCTCTTTTTCACCAGCTCAAGTCCATGAACAATACCCTTCCACACCGCCGAACTATTAGATGAGAAAACAGTGTCAAGCAAATTTCCCCTTGGGTAGTATTTAGCCTTCAATAATCTCGCACATAAGCTATCTGGGCTATCCAGTAGGCGCCAGGCCTGCTTGGCGAGCAAAGCTTGATTAAAAGCCCTCATGTCTCGGAATCCCATGCCCCATGGCCTTGGGTAACATCATCCTCTCCCAGCTTAGCCATGCCACCTTCCTCTTGCCATTTTCCACCCCCCACCAATATTGCCTCATCATCTTGGTTAGATCATCACACACACTGAGGCCGGTAATTTGAACACACTCATCACATAGGTGGGTATCGCCTGAGCCATGACCTTAATAAGAATCTCTTTATTTCCAACCGAAACGTATTGTTCACTTCAATCAATAATTCTTTTCCTCAATCTATCTTGCAGCGTCTCAAATTGCCCCTTATGAACTCTTCCTTCAGGAACCGGGAGTCCAAGGTATTTTGGTACAAACACCTGCTGCGTTACCTCCAATGTATTCTTGATATTGTCCGCGACTGACCCAACGCAATTGTCAGAAAAAAGGATCGAACACTTCTCGGGGTTTATAAGTTGACCCGTCGCCGTGGAATAAGTGTTCAACAAGCCTTTAACAACATTCGCCTGCTGGCCTGAAGCTTCAAAAAATAGCAAGGTGTCATCCGCAAAGAGGAGGTGAGATATCTCCGGTGCACCCCGACAAATGCTCACCCCGTTCAAGCTACCTTCATTTACTGACTTAGACAGGAAAGCAGATAACGCATCAGTGACAAAGAGAAACAAAAACGGAGACAATGGGTCACCTTGCTAACCCTTAACGATGGTAGATCCCCATACATAAGCAAGGGCGTAGTTGGTGCACAACCGTGGGTTTCAAGTCAACGTTAACCTAACGAAATTCACAAATCCTTCATCAACAGTCTTTGTCACCACTCACCACCAAGAATACACCTTAAAGTAACGAAGCTGGCCTCAATGGTCTTATTCTCTAATTTCACCACTGCACACGAGGCGAAGAGGAGGGCGGAGGGCAGGTGAGAATTCATGAAATATCAATCGTAGTGGGTCATACTGTTTACGTACCATCCACATGTGCACATCAATCGTAAGGAAACACAAGAAGTCATTCTCCATTGTCTCGGTCAAATTGCAGATTACCACTGTTGAAAAGCTGATGGGTGTCATAGTCATCTTTGAGGAACACAATTACTAGCCGCCGGAAGTAAAGATCTTGAGAACCCTCGGGTCGGAGAACCTCTCACCTCGGATATACTCCCTCCTTTTCGGTTTATAAGCCTTATTTCAAAATATTAGCATTTTCATTTTATAAAACTTAATTTGATTGTTCCCCATCATAAGTTAAGATTTCAATGTGCATTAAATCATTGCATGCAAGTATTAAGAGAAAATTGGCTAATGCATGTACTTTATGCATGCATGCATCGCAATTAATGCATTGATAAACATAATTTTTTTTAAAAAAATAAAAGCATTAATTGGGTGCTTTTGCAAACTCCAAAAAATATTCCACCACTCACCATCTATATTGGTTGATGAGATTTTTAAATTAAGCACTATAAACCGCAAAGGAGGGAGTACTACACAAACTCGTTGTGCACACACTCACAATTCTTTTATGTGTGTGAAGCTCGCGTTGACGCACACCCGTTTTCGCAAGTATTATCCTGGCCCTGATTTGTCGCCGTCTCGATCAATCAGTACGTATATTGTACTGCCGCGTCTGGAGATGGCACTAATCAGGGCGTGGTCATTGAAATTCGTTGGCTCCCGCGTGCGTCACATGACAATGACCCCTGATCAGAAGAAATGGAGCCCCTGAGGCCTGAGCAAAGCGCCAAGGTTTGATTATTCTGCTTGTCCTCAGAGAAAAGCTCCACCACAACAAACTCTAGTTAATCTCCTCCTCTGATGGGACCCTTAGGCCACGTACGACACCGTGTATACAGCACATTATGCATGCATGGAGCCATGGGATTACATGCTTAATCAGTGCGAAAATACCTGTACATGCGTTGGGATCATAATTAGAACCTCGAAGCATTACTTCTTTTTTTAGGGAACTTCGAAGCATTACTTGTAAATGTAGCATCCATCATCTCAGCAGTATCCAGATTTTAAGCAGCCCATTTTAAATCGGTCGCGCGAGTGATGATCATGACAGCATGTCGTGGTTACTGGTTACGTTAATTAACCCAAGCATATATGGAAGAATCGTACGAGGCCGGTTGTCCTGTGCGTACGTATCTGGCCAGCCGTACGTATACAATAAAAAAAGGAATCACCAGCACAGTAAAATGTCCTTAATTTAGACGCGCCCCCTATTCTAGTTCACGCCTTCATTTAGCCTTGTCTGCCTACTGTCCGCCAGACTCTGCGGTCACAACGGCATCGGCAGGCGCGCACTGGAGTAGCTAGCGCGCGCGTGCGCTAGGGCGGCAGCGGAGCGCGGCACGTACGCGCGGTACGTGTCCGCGGGCGCGCGCGCTCGGGCTGGCCTGTGCCGTTGTGGCTCTAGACTCCGCCTAGGGTCCCCCGCGCGGGCGCCCGTGTCCTGGCCGGCCGGCCGGTCCAAGTAACGCGACAAACGAGTCCACGGCCGGGCTCGGGGTGCGTCGCTTTGGGATTGCGCGGGCCATCGCTTCCCCGGCCCGACCTGGAGCGAGTAAAAACGGAGTTGGTGGGGGGTGGGGTGGGACTTCTCGGAATCGGGAGCCATCATGCTCGTACATAGATGAGATAGCGAGACTCTGCGAGAGAGAGAGAGAGAGAGAGGCCGGGCCTTATCAGCAGCGCCATCCCATCCCTCGCCGTCCCCCCTTCTTCCTCCCAGCTCGCCTTTAATTCGCCGCTCCCTCCCTCGCCGCCACGTCCAGCCTCTTCTCGATCCCGCGACTCCTCTTACGTGTGGAGTCTTCGACCGATCCGTCTTGCTCTTGGCCGGGCAGCTGGCTGCGCGCTAGCTCACGGGGAAAGCGCGCGGCGTCGTCGCAGTTGGTGTGGAGGGGGAGGCGCGTCTCTGCCGCAAAGCGCCGCCGTCGCCGGGGGGAAGCTTGTGCTGGAGGTAAGGAACATGAGCTCGCGAGCTTGCTTTACTAGCTAGCTAGAGTGCATCATTGCTAGAGCAGCTCTAGAGTCTAGGCAAGTCGTCAAGTTGACGACGCCGCCGGGATAGAAAGAAAAGAAAAGCCCCCCATGGATATAAGATCTTCCATTTCGCGTTGCTTCCCCTTCTCCTTTCGTAGCTGTGCTGCACTGCCGCATGCGAACTAATTGAGCTGCTGTGGAAAATTGGTGTAGTGGCGGTGGAGCTCGCGCTGAGGCGAAGGAGGTGTGGAGGGCGACCGATCGACGGCAAAGCTGGCGGCCGGCAAGTGGTGGGAGCGGCCAGATGAAGCGGCCATGGCCGGGATGGACCCTGGCGGGGGCAGCCCGGGCGCCGGCAGCTCCCGCTACTTCCACCACCTGCTCCGCCCGCAGCAGCAGCAGCCCTCGCCGCTCTCGCCCAACTCCCACGTCAAGATGGAGCACTCCAAGATGTCGTCGCCCGACAAGACCCCCGTGGGCGACGCGGACGCCGGCGGCAGCGGCGGCGGCGCTGGCGGTGACCAGCCGTCGTCGTCTGCCATGGTCCCGGTCGACGGTGGCAGCGGAGGAGGCGGCAGCGGCGGCTCGGGCGGGCCGACCCGCCGTCCGCGCGGCCGACCCGCGGGGTCCAAGAACAAGCCCAAGCCGCCCATCATCGTGACGCGCGACAGCCCCAACGCGCTGCACTCACACGTCCTCGAGGTCTCCGCGGGGGCCGATATCGTCGACTGCGTCGCCGAGTACGCGCGCCGCCGCGGCCGCGGCGTCTGCGTGCTGAGCGGCGGCGGCGCCGTCGTCAACGTTGCGCTCCGCCAGCCGGGCGCGTCGCCCCCGGGCAGCGTGGTGGCCACGCTCCGGGGCCGGTTCGAGATCCTGTCGCTCACCGGCACGGTGCTGCCGCCGCCCGCGCCCCCTGGCGCCAGTGGCCTCACCGTGTTCCTCTCCGGTGGGCAGGGCCAGGTGATCGGCGGTAGCGTGGTGGGAACTCTGGTCGCCGCGGGGCCCGTCGTCCTGATGGCCGCGTCGTTCTCGAACGCCGTGTACGAGCGGCTCCCGCTGGAGGGGGAGGAAGAGGAGGTGGCAGCCGCTGCCGCTGGAGCGGAAGCGCAAGATCAAGTGGCTCAGTCAGGTGGACCTCCAGGGCAGCAGCCGGCGGCATCACAGTCCTCCGGCGTGACAGGAGGCGATGCTGGCGGCATGTCGCTCTACAACCTTGCCGGCGGGAATGTGGGGAACTACCAGCTTCCCGGAGACAACTTTGGAGCCTGGGGTGGTGGCGGCGGTGGTGGAGTCAGGCCACCGTTCTGATCCATGTCTAGGCAGTGCAATCCACAGTTCTACACTCATATGACGAAGACATCACAGAAGTTTGAAATGGCGGTGAAGCTATTGATATCCGGTACAGATGGAGAGCTTATGCATTGCTGGATTGTTCATTGGACTGACCTTGTGATCTTGGTGCTATTTACACGCATGCGTCGCGCATGCATGCGTTGCAAAGATTGGGTATACAGGAGGAAGATCTATTGGAGATCATGAGAGGTATACTATGTTCAGGGAGCCAGTAGGAGAAGCTGATTATTCAAGGGACAAGAAACAGTTGGTCCAAGATCAAATTCGCAATAAGTTGAAAGGTCAGTGAGATCCAGTGTTTTGTTTTTCTGGCAACAGCGAGTGTTTTTCTTTCCCTTCCTCTTCGTTTTCGTTTGTAATGTTCTATTCTATGATCTGGATGTATCTTGCTGTAGAATGATGTTCCTTGAAACCTTTTGCTTCCCTTTCCTTTCCATGGCAAAAATATCATGCATGCATGCATGGTCGCTTCTAGAGTTTCACATGCATTCCTTGACATATAAATTGCATATCTACGGTCAATTCTTGAATCGATGGTGTTCTCGTGCTGGTCAAAATTTGCAAGCCCTAGCTTGGTCTAAAGCGTGCATGTGTTTGGAACACTGTGCTTTACATTAAGGTAAAAATAAATTATATACTAGTAGTATGCAGCTAGCATGTCTCGGTCCAATGAATTAAGCTCTTCTTCCTATGAGGAGCCACATGATGGTGGAGGTAGTACTCAGTTTTTGCTGCATACTCTCCCTCATAGCTCAGGCCAAAAGCCTTCTGTCCCTCTCTATTTGTTTCACCTGCATGCAGTCTTGAATGGCTTCTGAAGCTTCAGCTGAGCAGCTGACACTCCAGTGCTCAGTCAATTTGGCCTTTCATTGCCTTCAATTATGTGTGTGTGTGTGTGATTATATGTAGAGCCACAGAAGGCTATTTACTGCCACTGCCACTGCCACTTTCTCATCCATGCTTTGCTACCTACGCCTACTACTGTGTCGATCATTCATTGAATCTGCAGTAGAGGGTAAATTGGCGGGCGGGGCACAAGATGCCAAGCCCGAAATTCACACTGCGCGCGAGATGAGATTCTCACCTTGTGCTTTTGTACTGGATCCTCCCAAGTACAATTTCTGGAACAGGGGCTCCAGCCCAGACAGACCCTTAAATGGAAAAAAGAGGAAAAAGCTTCCCCTTTTGCATAATTTCTGGGAAGGGGAAGGGAGGGCACTCTCTATCTCTCCTCCGCTTTGGAACTTGCTCAGAGCTTTTGCAACTTTTGCCCTTGAAGACGCAGATGCCAAGCCATCGCCTGTTCACCTGCCTTCTTTCTTTGGTCAAGTCAAGCATCTTCTCTCTCTCATGCATAGCCACTTGTCCGGCACAGTGCACTACATTCAAGACGGGGGAAACAAGAAATAAACCAAATCTTGGGTTTCTTGTCGGATATGCATAGAGAAGTAAAAACAGTTTTGCTTTAGGAGACTTTCTACTTCTCATCACCTTTTGTGAAACTATTTTACTTTCAAGCTGGTCTTGAACGACCGCTTGAATGATTAGGTCTGGACTCTGGAAACGGATTATCGGTTTCATTTTCCCGCTAGAGGGTGCCGGAACAGTGATGCAGTGCACACATGTAGAAAAACAAATCTGACCAGGTGACAGTATATATACCTGAAGCACTTGGGGCTACGTGCTGTCGTCCACGTTCAAACCTTGCCCAATCTTTTTGTTCGTTAGCGTGAGAACGGAACTGCTTACTGAAAACGTGCGGACTATATTTGCTGTTGTGGTATATGTAGGCCAAGAAGAAAAATTAAACATGAAATAACAACGGACGTGTGTTTGTACACAACTGAAAGCTGGTGCTGCGTTTCTGATTTTCCAAATCTACCAGAGCATATGCTACCTTGCATCAACTTAATTTCTACTCACAACGGACAAATTTAGAGCCTCTTTGGATTGCAGGAATTTGAAAAATACATCTTCCACCAAACATATTTTGCCACATTGTAGAGAAGAAGCAATTGATCCACACATGGCATGTTTTGCCAGTGCACAATGAATTGTGCACAGATAGATGGTCCAACAATTATTTATCATCACAAACACACTCTTATTTCCTAGTTAAGTGATCCACCTTTTTGCCCTTCACCATGATATATATGTAGTAATACTATTCATCACCCAGGATGCAGAATAAGTTATTCTTCATCCGATTCACTACGTAAAATTTGGCATAATAAAACAAAAATATAGGTCATAAGAACAGAAAAACTGCATTTTATGTATATTTTACACTATATTTTTAGGTTTGTAATTTATGTAATATAAAATATTTTTTGCTGCGATTATATATATATTTACATTCTCTTTTTACATATGAAGTAAAACAAAATTTACAAGACGCAAAAATATGGTGCATTGGTGTTAAAATAGGGAGGGGGGGGGGGGGTTGAAGAATAACTATTCCTTATCCAGGGTGATGAATAGCACAACCCTATAAATGTAACTATAACTTATTCTGCATCCTGGGTGATGAATAGTATTACTATATTTGTCAGTAAGAATCACCACTCAAGATACATTCTTTAGATCCTACCATAAAAGTGCAGCCTCCCTCTAAAAAACCCTGTTTAAAACCTAATATATCCCAAACCACTAGAAAATGCCGTACACATATTCGGGTCAATAAAAAATCGTAGGGAAAAAATCGTACTCCCTACGTCCGGTGAAAAATGTACATTTGGCTTCAAAATTTCTTCATAAAAGAGTGTACATCTATCTTTCCAATGCACATTAGAATAGAAAAAATGATTCTCTCATCAAGATCAATAGCATTCTACACATGGTCTTCTTAATTTTTACATGCACTTACTCCCTCCTTTCCGGTTTATAGGGCTTATCTCAAAATCTTAGTTTCTCCATTTTATAAGGCTCAATTTAGTTGTTCTCCATCACAATTTCAGATTCCAAGGTGCACTAAATAATTGCATGTAAGTATTAAGAGAAAATTGACCAATGAATACACTTTATGCATGCATGCATTGCAATTAATACATTGGTAAACATGAATTTTGAAAAAAAACAAGAGCATTATTTAGGTGCTTTTGCAAATTACGAAAAGTATTCCATCACTTACCATCTACCTTGATTGGTGAGATTTTTGAATTGAGCCCTATAAACCGGAAAGGAAGGAGTAGGTCATTGGGTGTAGGATAATTAAAGAGGAGAGATGGTGGCTTGCACCTTTCCAATGCATTTTTTACTCCACTCCATAATTTGTCCTAAAAAAATTATATGTACATTTTTCGCCGGACGAAAGGAGTACACATAAAGGTCCACTTTCAACCACAAATCCTACAACTGTCCTGTTTTCTGGACTATATATTGGCCCTATAAAAAACACAAAAACTCATTTACTTTTAAAACACCATGCATGTGTCATTGATTGGGCCTACTTGTAATATGAATCAAAGTCATGTTTACAATATTTATCAATATTATCTGTTGACATAAGTCCATTACTTCTAAATGTATAAACCAAGCCATATTGGTCAATCGGTCGGAGAACATACATAGTATAATAAGGCAAAGTAAACAGCTATGAGAGTTGCCACATACTATATGTGTTGAGTTGACGGAGAGAAAAGAAGTATGTTCTAGATTTATAGACAGAAGAAGCACATGCTCTAACTCGTCTTTTGAGAGAATAAGGTGGGCGAAGTATTAATGACATGGTCCGTAACAACTGACTCTACTATTAGTTGCTCAGGTGATGCCTTTTTGCCCTTAATTAGCCACCTTACCGAAGTAAGCAATGTATAAACAAAGTCAGTTCCTTTTCAATCCTAAAATAGTTCCGGAGGTTGATTACATTTCTATAGAGATATTTATGGACTCAAAACGTTGCATCGACACGACACAACCGCAATGATTACAAACCTGACCTCTGGATAAGAAGATGCACAAATCCAACACAACTAGAAGTTACAACAACAAAATTTTAACATGGTTTGATAGAAGAAGTATTCCACCTAGGATGATATGTAAGATGGTTTGACAGAATAAGTACTCCCCACCAACATAAGAGCAAGGAAAATAAATAAGCTGCCTACAAGCTCTATACTCTATAGTGGTGCTATGTCACCTAAAACCTTCATAAATAAGTGTCATATAATGGATATGGACATTTGACTCCTTGGTGTATATACACCCTACATGCAAAAAAAAAGTAATTATTAAAAAATTCTGAAAATATTTTTGAAATAAATTTGACCTTCCATTGTATTCGTAAAACAATCCGCGAAGGAAAAAACACCGTTGACTTCAAAAAAATATTTAAGGCCAAATAGGTGTGAAAAGTACTTGTATATAGCAAAAAATAATGCTTTTTGGCCAAAAATCAAAGGGTTTTTTCTTCGTGAAATTTTATATCCTAGTGCAAAAGAAAGTCAAGTTTATTCCAAATTTATTTTTGGAATGTTGACTTCTTCATAATTATTAAAAAAATCATATATGGTGTATATACACTTGAGAACCAAAGGCATTTCCCGTCATATAATGGGCTTACTATAGATGAGTTATGGGTTTGGGTATGATAATTCAAGTCTGAGCTCGGGCTCATCTACATGCGATGAATAATATATTCAAACAAAATAGTAAAAATCCAAAAAGTTCTAGATTTTTTGGCATCGAAGATGATCGATTGCACTAAGAGTGTGCAAATTTTCGTTATATTTGGACATTTGAGAAGATCTAAGAAAAAAAGGCTAAACCGGGCCCAAATTGTTTACTTTTTCAAAGTTTCTTTCACAACCAAATTTTGTCTTTTTTATACAAACGCCACGAATGTCCGAATATCACAAATTTTTGCACGCGCATCACGCTTTCAAGTATCTTAGAGGCCAAAAAAATCCAAAAAAATGATTATTTTTTGCTATTTAAACAATTTTACAGTTCACATACAGGTGCATCTTAACCTAGGCACTGAATCATTGCTTTAGTTTGGGTATAGCAATTAATGTTTTCCTACATGAGGAGTAAAACATACATGACTGAGGGAGGAAGCAGCGCCAATTACTTTTAGCGCTCACAAGGTGTAACGTCCAACATGCGGTCCTAATCTGAACGAAGACTTTATAATCCTCGCTAATGATAGAAAGCACATATTGGAGATGTCGGTGACAAGGTGGACTTCACAACAAATACAACATCAACTGAAGAGATGAGAATACAAGCGTTTAAGTTGGCTTACACTCGACACAACAAAGGAAGCTAACAACATAACTATCACAATCAACCAGTACATAACAGTCATCATACAATAAGACAATATCCGAGTGTGGATTAGGAGTAAATTGGCCTAGAGTGGCCCCAAACAAAGAAAAACAATGTCCACCCTGCTAATCCCAGGCTGCCAACTAGGAACCCATCCTATGATCGTGGTGGAAGAAGAAGTAAAAACTCTAAATAGAACAACACATCGCTCTCACGTTAGAGAATCGCTTTACTTGTACCTGCATCTAGTGTTGTGGGGTATCTGTGGGTTATTGAGACTTTGCAATAACATTACGAAGGATATCCAGACTAACGATTCTTAATTAGTTGGATATGGTTAAGTGGTGAGGTTGGAGCAAGCACTAAGCATTTAAACCAACTATTCTATTGAGGCAACTACAGTTTTTCGCATTTTTTTCTTCATTCTTCTCTTAATGTTTTATTGTCACTTTTTTAGATTTCCAAAATGGAAGAAATATTTAATTTTAATTAAGACATGTTCATCGCATGTTCAATAGATGTAAATCCAGTGTTAAAAATGTTCGCACAGTTTATCAAAAAATTTGTTAGCATTCAAGAAAAATGCTTGTGACGTTACAAAATGATCACGTATTTCAGAAATATGTTCATGACCTATTTAAAATATGTATACAATGTAAAAATATATTTTGTAATTCAGTAAAAAGCGATGTCATTCAAAAAAGCGTTCGTGACATTTCAAAAAGTGATCTCTCATTTAAAAAAATTGCTCATGACATTTTTAAACAATGTTTGTACAATGTAAAAAAACATGTCATTCAACATAATTGTTGATGACAATAAAAAAATGCATGTGCCATTAAAAAAACATTTGACGTGTTTCAAAAATATGTTAGTGACATGTTGGAAAAGGGATGTTTATTTCTGTGCCCCTGGTTCCTTAGCTCTACTCATTCATCCCCACTCTGTTAACTTTTGCTCACTTTTCCCCACTCCCTTGCCCGAAACCCTCATAACTGGTTATAACGGAAGTTGCCGTCGGGTCAATGCCTTTGACCGTTAGCTGACGAGTGGATCCGTGTATACGTAGGCGCATGCAAGACCGCGGTCGTGGGGTAGCACATGTCCATGGACATGCCCGAAACGTCCCATCATATAAATAGGGCAACCACCTCCATCGCCCCTACCATTTTCCCCCAAATCCACTCGCTGTCGCATCGTCTTCCTCTGCACGCCGTCGTCGTCTCGCTCTCCTCCACTGCCTCCACCGCACCATCTCGCTCTCCCCCACCGCATCCTCTTCCTCACCTTCATCGCCTCCATCTGTCAGATGGTCGACGCGTGGCGACGCCGGCGCAGCGCCGGAGATGTGGTGGAGCTGCAGGGTTAGGGCGCGGTGACCGCGGATGTCTGCTACCTCTTGAGCACTGCGTTTGTTTTAGCCTTGAAGAGGAAAGGGTGATGCAGCACAGTAGCGTAAGTATTTCCCTCAGTTTTTGAGAACCAAGGTATCAATTCAGTAGGAGGCTACGGGCGAGTCCCTCGCACCTGCACAATACAAATAAATCCTCGCGACCAACGCGATAAGGGGTTGTCAATCCCTTCACGGTCACACTTAGAGTAAGATCGATAGATATGATAGGATAATTTTTTGGTATTTTGTGATAAAGATGCAAAGTAAAATAAAAGCAAAGTAAAAAAGCAAAGGAAATAACTAAGTGTTGGAAGATTAATATGATGAAGATAGACCCGGGGGCCATATATTTCACTAGTGGCTTCTCTCAAGAGCATAAGTATTTTACGGTGGGTGAACGAATTATTGTTGAGCAATTGACAGAATTGAGCATAGTTATGAGAATATCTAGGTATGATCATGTATATAGGCATCACGTCCGTGACAAGTAGACCGACTCCTGCCTGCATCTACTACTATTACTCCACTCATCGACCGCTATCCAACATGCATCTACTACTATTACTCCACTCATCGACCGCTATCCAGCATGCATCTAGAGTATTAAGTTCATGAAAACATAGTAACGCCTTAAGCAAGATGACATGATGTAGAGGGATAAATTCATGCAATATGATAAAACCCCATCTTGTTATCCTCGATGGCAACAATACAATACGTGCCTTGCTGCCCCTGCTGTCACTCGGAAAGGACACCGCAAGATTGAACCCAAAGCTAAGCACTTCTCCCATTTCAAGAAAAACCAATCTAGTAGGCCAAACCAAATTGATAATTCGAAAAGACTTGCAAAGATAACCAATCATACATAAAAGCATTCAGAGAAGATTCAAATATTGTTCATAGATAATCTTGATCATAAACCCACAATTCATCGGTCTCAACAAACACACCGCAAAAAGAAGATTACATATAATAGATCTCCACGAGAGAGAGGGAGAACATTGTATTTAGATCCAAAAAGAGAGAAGAAGCCATCTAGCTAATAACTGTGGACCCGAAGGTCTGAAGTAAACCACTCACAGTTCATCAGAGAGGCTATGGTGTTGATGTAGAAGCCCTCCGTGATGGGTGCCCCCTCCGGCGGAGCTCCGGAACAGGCCCCAAGATGGGATCTCGTGGGTACAAAAGGTTGCGGCGGTGGAATTAGGTTTTTGGCTCCGTATCTGATCATTTGGGGGTACGTAGGTGTAACGCCCCGGATACAACTTTCCATATTCGTAACTCCAACTCTTGTCTTTTCCGGAGATGTGTTATTTTATTTCCTTCGTGGTTGGGTTTTTGTCTCTTGTTTTGTATTTTGTTCATGTCTTGCATCTCATCTCATCGCATCATCCGCATTGCATTTGCATATTTTCATAAAACCTCGTAACCGTTCGTAGTTACTGCTTCTCTCTTTGTCTTCGTCGACCTGTTGTCAGACCGCTTGTCCTTGTTGACCTTCTCTCAGACCAATTGGACCCCTCTTTTCTCTCTTTCTCCGAGACCAACAAAACCCCCTTGCCCCTTGCTTTCGTTGACCGTTTCGAGACCAATCGGGGTTTTCGATTCCCTTCTTGTCTGTCCGTTTGACCCTCTCTACTCTTTGCTCAAGACCCCCCTCTTGGCGCGTCCGAAGCCTTTCCCGAGCCCGAACCGGTCTGTCGTTACCGATGAATCCGGATCATCCCCAAACGTCTATAAAACATATCCGTTTTGTTTATTGGACTCCCTAACCTATTTATTCTCGGTCGTTTGATTTCGAGCGGAGGGACTAAATACCCCTAGCCTAATCCACCGGATGTATATATAAATCAGTCCAAACCCTAGACTAGGCAGTCCCATCAATCATTTCCTCCCCGCCGCCGCAAAAACCTCCACCCTGTCTCCTCCTCCTTGGGATCCCCTCCCGATCCAAATCACCAACCAGATCTCCGACCACCTCCCTTGTTCTGCGTGCCACCCAAATCACAGCAGCCTCGACCCCGAGCTCCTCCCTCGCTTCTTGCCCCGCGCCCAAGCCTACCTCTTCTCCCTCGATCCCGAATGGATCGTGAAGCCGCCTAAGGCCCCAAGCTCGTCGATCTCCTCATGCCCGAGCACCTTCTCCTCCAAATTCCAGCAGCCGGAGCTCCTGCAGCCTCGCGTCTCCTCGTCCCCGCACAGCCCGCCAGCGCCGGTCTCCTCTCGCCGCGCCTCCCGGCAGAGACCGGAGCACGAGCTCCTCCTTCCACATCCATGGCCGAGGACCCCAACTCCGCAGCGTCGCCGCCTCCTTCTTCTCCTCCCGAGCGCGTCCGTCCTCGCAGTCCCGCATCAGGAGCTTCGCCCCGGCGCTCGTCGTTCGAACCAGCAGCAAGCGCCGACGTGCCCTCCTCCCCAACCGCCTGCGAGCGCCATCACGCTCAGGTCGCGGTGCCCCTACCCTCCATCTCTCCTTCGCTCCCTCCTCTCACATCTCTCTCTCTCTCGAACCAGACGCGCCGCCATGGCCGCCCCTGAGCTCCACCGCTACCGTTTCGCGTCAGATCCGGCCGGCAACCGCCGGATCTCGCCGCCTCCGCCATGGACCACCCATCCCAAGACCTCCTCCGTGCCGCTCCTGTCCTCGTGGCTGGAGACGCCCGGCGCCAGTTCACCGCCGCTGTGTCCTCTGCTTCCAGGACGAGGCGCCCGCTCATCCGCGTCATCGCGCGTTGACCGCTTCCACTCCAGCGCCCTGGCCCAGCTCGAGCGCCCGCGTGGGCCACAGACAGGCCGGCCTAGCGCCTCCCAGGCCCAACGCCTCTTCCACCGCCCGGGCCTTGGCCCAGGGTGAGCAAGACCCCTCCCCCTCTCCTGTGCACTTTGGGCCACACAGTTTCGGCCCGCGTAGGTTTTTTTCCTGCGCTGCGAATTTGTCTATTTATCCAGTGATTTAACAGATTTGCAGAAACCCCCTTGCACTTCATGCATATAATAACTCATGATCTGTGCATCATATGTAAAAACTTTATATATGTAAAATGCTTAGAATTTTATCTAGTTTCACATTATGCCACTTTCATCCCATGTTAAAATGTTTAAAATGCTGTTTGATTAAATTTGCTCAAATGCCATGTTAAAATGATTTATTTCATAACTAAATAACCGTAGCTCGGATTTTAATAAACTTTATATGTAAATGGGGTGGAAAAATGCCTAGTTTAACGTGGTGCACTTTATTTTCCTGTTTAACAACTCTAAAATTGTGTATAGGGCAGAACAGTACCGAATCTAAAATATTGCTCATGAGGTTTTTCCGGAATTGTTGTTTCTTATTTCCGGCCTCATTTAAACTTGCCTAAGTAGTTAGTTTAATTATGCTTCACCCCTTGCCATGTTTAAAAACATTTAATATTGTTGTGTACCTAAACGAGATCAAACTAAATATGTCAATGTGGTGTTTTGTCAATATGCAACCCGTTGCATATTGAGCTCCACTTAATTTGTAGTATTGTTTGTTGCACTTTGCCATGCCATGCCTCATTAAACCGGACATGCATCATACTTGATTGTGCATCATGCCATGTTTATGCTTGTGCATTTATCATGTTGGTTGTTTCTTTCCGGTGTTGCTTCTCGGTTCCGGTAATGTTGCGATTGTGAGGATTCGTTCGACTACTTCTGTTCGTCTTCTTCATGGACTCGTTCTTCTTCCTAGCGGGATTTCAGGCAAGATGACCGCTACCCTGGATCTCACTACTATCATTGCTATGCTAGTTGCTTCGTTCTATCGCTATGCTGCGCTACCTATTACCTGCTTATCAAGCCATCCCAAATTGTCATGTCAGCCTCTAACCTTTTGCACCCTTCCTAGCAAACCGTTGTTTGGCTATGTTATCGCTTTGCTCAACCCCTCTTATAGCGTTGTTAGTTGCGGTGGAGATGAAGTTTGTTCCTTGTTGGAACATGGAGATGTTGTTCCTTGTTGGAACATGTTTACTTGTTGGGATATCACAATATATCTTGATTTATTTAATGCATCTATATACTTGGTAAAGGGTGGAAGGCTCGGCCTTATGCCTGGTGTTTTGTTCCACTCTTGCCGCCTAGTTTCCGTCATATCGGTATTATGTTCCCGGATTTTGCGTACCTAACGCAATCGGGTGATTTATGGGACCCCTTGACAGTTCGCTTTGAATAAGACTTTTCAAAGAAGGCCCAACCTTGGTTTTACCATTTGCCTCACCACCACCTATACCCTTCCCTTGGGTCGGCCAACCCGAGGGTCATCTTTATTTAGCCCCCGGCCGTGCTTCTCTAAGTGCTAGCCTGAACCGAGTAGATCGGGGCCCCTCGTGGCAACTCGAGGTTTGGTTTTACTCAGAGAATGTCTCATTCGGTGTTGCCACGAGAAAGAGATATGTGCAGCTCCTATCGGGATTGTCGGCGATCGGGCGGTCTTGCTGGTCTTGTTTTATTATTGTCGAAATGTCTTGTAGCCGGATTCCGAGACGATCGGGTCTTCCGGGAGAAGGAATATCCTTCGTTGATCGCGAGAGCTTATCATGGGCTAAGTTGGGACACCCTGCAGGTATAAACTTTCGAGAGCCGTGCCGCGGTTATGTGGCGATGGGAATTTGTTAATATCCGGTTGTAGTAAACTTGAAGTAAACTCTTCTAAAATACACCAACCGTATGCGAACCGTGAGTGTCTCTTTTCGGGTTGATCGAGAGGAGAACACGGTTTCGGGTTATGTCGACGTAAGTAGGAGTTCGTGATCACTTCTTGATCATTACTAGTTGACGACCGTTCCTTTGTTTCTCTTCTCGCTCTCATTTGCGTATGTTAGCCACCATATCTCGCTTAGTCGCTGCTGCAACCTCACCACTTTACCCCTTCCTTTCCCATTAAGCTTTGCTAGTCTTGATACCCATGGTAATGGGATTCTTGAGTCCTCGTGACTCACAGATTACTACACCACCATTGCAGTGTACAGGTTATGCGATGATCATGACGCGAGAGCGATGCTTGCTTGCGTTGAGTTCTTCTTCCGCTTCTTCGATCGGGGATAGGTTCCGTGTCGGCAGCACTGGGCTAGGTGGTGGATATTGTTTGAGTTTCGTTTATGTTTCATCCGTAGTCGGATGTTGATCTTGTATATGATGTGATGTTGTATTCGTGTGGCATTGTATGCCTTATGTATGTATCCCCACTATTATGTAATGTTGATGTAATGATATCCACCTTGCAAAGCGTCTTCAAGATGCGCTTCTATCCTTGGTGGGACCTTCGAGTTCCTTTAGGATAGGGTCGCATCTTGGGCGTGATGAGAGGTATATATAGGAGGAAGGAGTGCGTCGGTGGAGCAACAGGGGCCCACGAGGTGGAGGGCACGCGCTGGGGGGGCGCGCCCCTACCTCATGGCCTCTGGAAGCTTCCTTGACGAGGGTCAAGTCTCTGGATCATTTTCGTGAGAAAATCACGTTCCCGAAGGTTTCATTCCGCTTGGACTCCGTTTGATATTCCTTTTCTGCGAAACTCTGAAATAGGCAAAAAACAGCAATTCTGGGCTGGGCCTCCGGTTAATAGGTTAGTCCCAAAAATAATATAAAACTGGATAATAAAGCCCATTAATGTCCAAAACAGTAGATAACATAGCATGGAGCAATCAAAAATTATAGATACGTATCAAGTAGGTAAATGATAAAAAAGATAATTTTTGATGCGGAGTGCTACTTGGCATAACTTCAATGTAGTTCTTATTAATTGTGGTATGAATATTCAAATCCGGAAGATTCAAGACAAAAGTTTATATTGACATAAAAATGATAATACTTCAAGCATACTAACTAAGCAATTATGTCTTCTCAAAATAGCATGGCCAAAGAAAGTTCATCCCTACAAAATCATATAGTTTAGTCATGCTCCATTTTTGTCACACAAGAATGCTCTCATCATGCACAACCCCGATGAAAAGCCAAGCAATTGTTTCATACTTTAGTAATCTCAAACCTATAAACTTTCACGCAATATATGAGCGTGAGCCATGGACATAGCACTATGGGTGGAATAGAATATGATGATGGGGATTATGTGGAGAATACACAAAGGAGAAAGTCTCACATCAACGAGGCTAATCAATGAGCTATGGAGATGCCCATCGATTGATGTTAATGAAAGGAGTAGGGATTGCCATGCAACAGATGCACTAGAGCTATAAATGTATGAAAGCTCAACAGAAGAAACTAAGTGGGTGTGCATCCAACTTGCTTCCTCACGAAGACCTAGGGCACTTGAGGAGGCCCCTTGTTGGAATATACAAGCCAAGTTCTACAATGAAAAATTCCCACTAGTATATGAAAGTGACAAAACAAGAGACTCTTTATCATGAAGATTATGGTGCTACTTCGAAGCACAAGTGTGGCAAAGGATAGTAGTATTGTCCCTTCTCTCTTTTTCTCTCATTTTTTGGGCCTTTTCCTTTTTTTAGGCCTTTCTCTTTTTTTTATTCCTCACTTGGGACAATGCTCTAGAAAATGATGATCATCACACTTCTATTTATTTACAACTCAATGATTACAACTCGATACTAGAACAAAATATGACTCTTTATGAATGCCTCCGGCGGTGTACCGGGATATGCAATGAACCAAGAGTGGCATGTATGAAAGAATTATGAACGGTGGCTTTGCCACAAATACTATGTCAACTACATGATCATGCTAGCAATATGACAATGATGAATGTGTCATGATGAACGGAATAGTGGAAAGTTTCATGGCAATATATCTCGGAATGGCTATGGAAATGCCATAATAGGTAGGTATGATGGATGTTTTGAGGAAGATATAAGGAGGTTTATGTGTGGAAGAGCATATCATATCACGGGGTTTGGATGCACTGGCGAAGTTTGCACCAACTCTCAATGTGAGAAAGGGCAATGCACGGTACCGAAGAGGCTAGCAATGATGGAAGGGTGAGAGTGCGTATAATCCATGGACTCAACATTAGTCCTAAAGAACTCACATACTTATTGCAAAAATCTACAAGTCATCAAAAACCAAGCACTACACGCATGCTCCTAGGGTGATAGATTGGTAGGAAAAGACCATTGCTCGTCCCCGACCGTCACTCATAAGGAGGACAATCAAAGAACACCTCATGTTTCAAATTTGTTACATAACGTTTACCATACGTGCATGCTACGGAACTTGCAAACTTCAACAGAAGCATTTCTCAAATTCACAACTACTCAACTAGCACGACTTTGGTATTATTACCTCCATATCTCAGAACAATCATCAAGCATCAAAATTCTCTTAGTATTCAACACACTCATAAGAAAGTTTTTACTATTCTTGAATACCTAGCATATTAAGATTATTTAAGCAAATTACCATGCTATTTAAGAATCTCAACATAATCTAAGTGAAGCACTAGAGCAAAACAATATAACTCAAAAGATATAAGTGAAGCACAAAGAGTATTCTTATAATTTCCAAATCTAGTATGGCTCCCTCAAAAGGTGTGTACAGCAAGGATGATTGTGGTAAACTAAAAAGAAAAGACTCAAATCGTACAAGACGCTCCAAGCAAAATACATATCATGTGGTGAATAAAAATATAGCTCCAAGTAAAGTTACCGATGGAAGTAGACGAAAGAGGGGATGCCTTCCGGGGCATCCCCAAGCTTTGGATTTTTGGCGTCCTTAGATTATCTTGGGGGTGCCATGGGCATCCCCAAGCTTAGGCCCTTGCCGCTCCTTGTTCCATAATCCATCAAAAAAATTCACCCAAAACTTGGAAACTTCACAACACAAAACTCAACAGAAATCTCGCGAGCTCCGTTAGCGAAAGAAAACAAAAGACCAATTCAAGGTACTGTAATGAACTCATTATTTATTTATATTGGTGTTAAACCTACTGTATTATAACTTCTCTATGGTTCATAAACTATTTTATTAGCCATAGATTCATCAAAATAAGCAAACAACACACAAAAACAGAATCTGTCAAAAACAGAACAGTCTGTAGTAATCTATAACTAACGCAAACTTCTGGAACTCCAAAAAATCATCCAAAATAGGACGACCTAGGTAATTTGTTGATTAATCAGAAGAAATTGGAATCACTATTTTATCACGTTCTGGTGATTTTTAATCATTGTTTTCGTGAACAGAAAGTTTCTGGAAATTTCTGCAAGATCAAATAACTATCATCCAAGAAGATCCTATAGGTTTAACTTGGCACAAACACTAATTAAAACATAAAAACACATCTAACCAGAGGATAGAACAAATATGTATTCCTAAACAGAAGCAAAAAGCAAAAAACTAAAATAAAATTGGGTTGCCTCCCAACAAGCGCTATCGTTTAACGCCCCTAGCTAGGCATAAAAGCAAGGATAGATCTAGGTATTGCCATCTTTGGTAGGCAATCCATAAGTGGCTCTCATGATAGATTCATATGGTAACTTTATTTTCTTTCTAGGGAAGTGTTTCATGCCTTTCTTTAATGGAAATTGGAATCTAATATTCCCTTCCTTCATATCAATAATTGCACCAATTGTTCTAAGGAAAGGTCTACCAAGAATAATAGGACATGAAGGATTGCAATCTATATCAAGAACGATAAAATCTACGGGCACATAATTCCTATTTGCAACAATAAGAACATCATTAATTCTTCCCATAGGTTTCTTAAAAGTGGAATCCGCAAGGTGCAAGTTTAAAGAGCAATCATCAAAATCATGGAAACCTAACTAATCACACAAAGTTTTGGGGATAGTGGAGACACTAGCACCCAAATCACATGAAGCATAAAACTCATGATCCTTAATCTTAATTTTAATAGTTGGTTCCCACTCATCATAAAGTTTTCTAGGGATAGAAACTTTCAACTCAAGCTTTTCTTCATAAAATTGCATCAAGGCATCAACAATATGTTTAGTAAACGCTTTATTTTGACTATAAGCATGCGGAGAATTTAGCACGGATTGCAACAAGGAAATACAGTCAATCAAAGAGCAGCTTTCATAATTAAATTCCTTGAAATCCAAAATAGTGGGTTTAGCAACATCTAGGGTTTTGATTTCTTCGATCCCACTTTTATCAATTTTAGCATCAAGATCTAAAAACTCCGAATTTTTGGAACTCCTTCTAGGTAAAGGTGGATCATATTCAGTCCCATCATTATCAAGATTCATATTGCAAAACAAAGATTTAATAGGGGACACATCAATAACTTTTAGATCTTCATCTTTATTTTCATAAAAATTTGAACAACACGCTTTTATAAAGCAATCTTTCTTAGCACGCATCCTAGCGGTTCTTTCCTTGCACTCATCAATGAAAATTCTCATGGCTTTGAGAGACTCATTGATATCATGTTTAGGAGGAATAGATCTAAGCTTTAAAGAATCAACATCAAGAGAAATTCTATCAACGTTCCTAGCCAATTCATCAACTTTAAGCAATTTCTCTTCAAGCAAAGCATTGAAATTCTTTTGCGAATTCATAAACTCTTTAACACTAGTCTCAAATTCAGAGGGCATCTTATTAAAATTTCCAAAAGATTTGTTGTAGGAATTTCCACAATTATTAGTGGAATTACTAGGATAAGCCATAGGATTAAAGTTTCCTCTATACGCGTTGTTACAAAAATTATTCCTACCAACAAAATTCACATCCATAGATTCATTATTATTATCAATCAAAGTAGACAAAGGCATATCATTAGGATCAGAAGAAACACTCTTAGTAGCAAATAATTTCATAAGTTCATCCATCTTTCCACTCAAAACATTAATTTCTTCTATCGCATGCACTTTTTTATTAGTAGATCTTTCAGTGTGCCATTGAGAATAATTAACCATAATATTATCTAGGAGTTTAGTAGTTTCTCCTAAAGTGATTTCCATAAAAGTGCCTCCCGCGGCCGAATCTAAAAGATTTCTAGAAGCAAAATTCAATCCGGCATAATTTTTTTGTATAATCATCCACAAATTAGAACCATGAGTAGGGAAATTACGTATCATTAATTTCATCCTATCCCAAGCTTGTGCAACATGTTCATGATCAAGTTGTTTAAAATTCATAATATCGTTTCTAAGAGAGATGATCTTAGCGGGAGGAAAATACTTAGAGATAAAAGCATCTTTGCACTTGTTCCAAGAATCAATACTATTTTTAGGCAAAGACGAAAACCAAGCTTTAGCACGATCTCTAAGCGAAAAAGGAAATAGCTTCAACTTAACAATATCATTATCAACATCTTTCTTCTTTTGCATATCACACAAATCAACGAAGCTGTTTAGATGAGTAGCGGCATCTTCACTAGGAAGGCCGGCGAATTGATCTTTCATGGCAAGATTCAACAAAGCAGCATTGATTTCACAAGATTCAGTATCGGTAAGAGGAGCAATTGGAGTGCTAAGGAAATCATTATTGTTGGTGTTGGTAAAATCACACAATTTGGTATTATCTTGAGCCATCGTGACAAGCAAGCAATCCAACACACTAGCAAACAAAAAGCAAGCGAAAAAGAGGCGAACGGAAAAAGAGAGGGAGAATAAAATGGCAAGGGCGAAGTGGGGGAGAGGAAAACGAGAGGCAAATGGCAAATAATGTAATGCGGGAGATAAGGGATTGTGATGGGTACTTGGTATGTTGACTTTTGCGTAGACTCCCCGGCAACGGCGCCAAAAATCCTTCTTGCTACCTCTTGAGCACTGCGTTGGTTTTCCCTTGAAGAGGAAAGGGTGATGCAGCACATTAGCATAAATATTTTCCTCAGTTTTTGAGAACCAAGGTATCAATCCAGTAGGAGGCTACGCGCGAGTCCCTCGCACCTGCACAATAAAAATAAATCCTCGCAACCAACGCGATAAGGGGTTGTCAATCCCTACACGGTCACTTAGGAGAGTGAGATCTGATAGATATGATAGGATAATTTTTTTGGTATTTTTGTGATAAAGATGCAAAGTAAAATAAAAGCAAAGGAAATAACTAAGTGTTGGAAGATTAATATGATGAAGATAGACCCGGGGTCCATAGATTTCACTAGTGGCTTCTCTCCAGAGCATAAGTATTTTACGGTGGGTGAGCGAATTACTGTTGAGCAATTGACTGAATTGAGCATAGTTATGAGAATATCTAGGTATGATCATGTATATAGGCATCACGTCCGAGACAAGTAGACCGACTCCTGCCGCATCTACTACTATTACTCCACTCATCGACCGCTATCCAAAGATGCATCTAGAGTATTAAGTTCATGAAAACAGAGTAACGCCTTAAGCAAGATGACATGATGTATAGGGATAAATTCATGCAATATGATAAAAACCCCATCTTGTTATCCTCGATGGCAACAATACAATACGTGCCTTGCTGCCCCTGATGTCACTAGGAAAGGACACCGCAAGATTGAACCCAAAGCTAAGCACTTCTCCCATTGCAAGAAAAACCAATCTAGTAGGCCAAACCAAACTGATAATTCGAAGAGACTTGCAAAGATAACCAATCATACATAAAATAATTCAGAGAAGATTAAAATATTGTTAATATATAATCTTGATCATAAACCCACAATTCATCGGTCTCAACAAACACACCGTAAAAAGAAGATTACATCGAATAGATCTCCACGAGTGAGGTTGAGAACATTGTATTGAGATCCAAAAAGAGAGAAGAAGCCATCTAGCTACTAACTATGGACCCGAAGGTCTGAAGTAAACTACTCACACTTCATCGGAGAGGCTATATTGTTGATGTAGAAGCCCTCCGTGATGGGTGCCCCCTCCGGGCGGAGCTCCGGAACAGGCCCCAAGATGGGATCTCATGGGTACAGAAGGTTGCGGCGGTGGAATTAGGTTTTTGGCTCCGTATCTGGCCGTTAGTGGGTACGTAGGTATATATAGGAGGAAGGAGTACGTCGGTGGAGCAACAGGGGGCCCACGAGGGTGGAAGGCACGCCCGGGGGGGCGCGCCCCCCTACCTCGTGGCCTCCTGGAAGCTTCCTTGACGTAGGATCCAAGTCTCCTGGATCATGTTCGGTGAGAAAATCACGTTCCCGATGGTTTCATTCCGTTTGGACTCCGTTTGATATTCTTTTTCTGTGAAACTCTGAAATAGGCAAAAAACAACAATTCTGGGCTGGGCCTCCGGTTAATAGGTTAGTCCCAAAAATAATATAAGAGTGGATAATAAAGCCCATTAATGTCCAAAACAGTAGATAATATAGCATGGAGCAATCAAAAATTATAGATACGATGGAGACATATCAATGTCGGCGGCGTCCACGGCGGTGCAGGGAAACTCGCAACCGCTGCGGATGTGGCAGGCTCTGCCTAATCGCTGCAGAAGGTGACGACATCGAGCGGCGCAGTCCATCCCGATGCCCCCGTTGCGCTGTCTGTCATGGAGGAGCAGGTATTTGCACTGGGCACCCATTTGCACTTGCTTGGCTTGTAGAGTTAGTTCGATTGTGATTCATACAGTAGTTCAAATGGTTAGAGTAGTTGGTTTGACGGATGGGCCGGGGTTTTTTGTACGGGTTTGGGGGATGGGGGTTTTTGGACTAGTGTTTGTTGGATAAATTGGTTGCAAATATGCTAGCTAGATATTGTGAACTATGATTTTAGGTGCTGCAATGATTGGGGTTTTCAGATTTGTTTTTAGATTTGGATAAAATCGTTGCAAAAATGCTAGATGTTGTGAACAGTTTGGTTTTTTAATGCTACGATGCTTATTAGATTTGTTTTTTGTGCTCACAGATTGGGGTTTTTAATGCTACTCAAGTTATTTGCTTCAAGTTATATTAGCTCTGTTGTTCACAATATGTCCACAATATGTAGTTATATTAGCTCTGTTGTTCATAATATGTCCACAATATGTAGTTATATTAGCTCTGTTGTTCAATTTGTGTGCATGACAATGGAAAATGCAAATAGGATCATAGTATATTAGCCCTATGATCAAGTGTGCATATCTAAATTTCATTATGTAGTTATATTAGCTCTTTTGTTCAATGTGTGTGCATGACATGGAAAATGCAAATAGGATCATAGTATATTAGCCCTATGATCAATGTGTCATCTGTGCATATCTAAATTTTCAATTGGCTTATGTATTTACTGGTGATGGATGTAATTGTATGTTCAGGAGGATGATGGTAGGGGGAAGAGGAGGAAGATATACTATACTTTCGACGACCCGTACGATCCAGCGTATGGTGACGACGAAGAGTATGAGGTAAGCCTACTTGAAATTTAGATTGTTCATTTATTTCAGTTTGATATGGTGTATTCCCATGAATCTATAATGTACTAATGTAATTCATTCGTGTGTGCAGTATGTCTCTGGGGAAGATGAGGATGTGGACCGCGACAACTTCGCCTCCTTCAAAGAGAAGGAAGAGGAGAAGATCAGGATCAAGGGCGTGGATTACTACTACAAGAGCAAGACCAAAACTTGGTGCTGCCCCTATTGCACCACCAAGACAAAGCCAAAGTCCGGCCGCTTCGTTCACCTTCTAGCTCATGCAGAAGATGTGGCCATCCAAGCGCGAGGACTACAAGATCATGGGGCAGCATGCTGCCCTAGCCAAAGTCCTGTCTCCCCCCCCCCTTCTCTGATGTTATGATGTTATGATGTGTTTTAAGTACTTTAGGTTGTTTGCTGAACTATGTGGGTGAACTATGTTTGTGAACAGGATGTGGGTTACCTTTTGGTGGTTGGATGAATTTTATATGCATGTGGCTATCTATGTTAGGTATTTTTGTGTTTTTAAATTTATCTGCTATGATTTTTTTCAGTGTTTTGAAAGTTCAGATGTTGCAATGATCACACATATGCTGAAATATGCCGCAATCCATCATTGTAAGTGCATCTAGTGCCCCTTAGTGATTTTGGTGTATTCAAGACTTATAGGTTAAGGAACTAATGCGTTTGTGAGTGTACACAGGTCTATAAGTCTATGATGAGTTTGATATTTACAGAGAGAGTCGACCCCTAAAAATGAAGTTCTTCGACTGAAGACTTTGATATTCTGAAGACTTTCTGAAGACTTTGAAAGTGAAGAAATTGGTGTGACCTTGAAGACTTGATATTCATTTGAGGAACATGAAGCGTGAAGACTTTTGTTTTCGTAGTTTCGTTTTCTCTTTCTTGAGTCATAGGAAACACCGTCATCGTTAAAGGGGTCGAGGAAATACTAAGGAAAAATTTCCATGTGATGCTCAACTCAAAATCCTACACCTACCAATCCCTTCGAGTGAAGCCTTTGGAAATCTCATACGATTCATCAATTTCTTCAAAGGATGAGACAAAGTTCTTCCGTCACGAGGAATTTGTTTCGACCGAGGAGTTAGGAATTCGCCAGTCATGGATTGCCTACACAAGGAGGAACATGATAGCCCTAAGGAATTTGATATTCAAATTTCCGATCGCTTCTTGTGTCGCGCGCCACCTGTCCCAAAATATCTCATCCACCTAACGGTCATATCATTGAAGGGCATTTATGTCTTATCATGTCGGGCTGCTCCCTAGGCTATAAATAGCCGCCCCTACAACCACTAGCTGGTTGGCTGCCCGAGAGAACTTGACACTTGTCATTTGAGAGCAACCCATCCTCCGAGGACTTTGAGCGAAAATCATCGAGTGAGGAAAACCCCAAAACCAAACCCCTACAAACCCAAAGTGATTGAGCATCATCAAGAGATTGATCCTGCGTGGATCCGACGCTTGTTACCTTTGAAGACTGTGCTTCTTCCAGACGGTTAGGCGTCATGGTCTAGAGCATCCAAGAGGAATTGTGGATCGCCGAGTGACCAAGTCTGTGAAGGTTTGGAAGTCGCTCAAGACTTACCACGAGTGATTGGACGAGGTCCTGTGACCTTAGTTCAAGGAGAATACGGTGAGGACTTGGTGTCCTGAGCTGCGTGCTCAGCGACGGGTGTCCGGACTGTGTGTCCTCGAGTTTAAATACTCACCGCTCCAACCAGACGTATAACCGAGACAAAGCAGTTGGAACTGGTCTACCAAATCATTGTCTTCACCAACCTAATCGGTTCTATTTCCTCAACCCTTTCATTTCCTCATTCTCGTGTTGAGTGTTTGTTCATATCTGTGTTTGAAGACTTTGATCAAGACTTTCTCAATTTCCTCGTTCAATTTCTTCATCGTTTGTCTTCATCTTGTGTTATCCTGTGATTACGCTTTTCGTACTCTGTGCTAGTCTTCATTTCATCATGATGACCATGCATGTATTCTGTTATGCTTACTTCGAGTACTTATTCCGCTGCAAGTAGTTCTTCGCTAAGGAATTTCCTCACCGCAAATTCCTCGATGAAGAATTCATAAAATCGCCTATTCACCCCCTCTAGTTGATATAACGACTTTCAATTGGTATCGAGCAAGGTACTCCTTGTTTCGTGTGATTTTGGTTTAACCACCGGAGTTTTAGTTATGTCGACCGCAGGTATGAAGAAAGTGACATGCCCTATCTTTGACGGTCACGATTATCCCAAGTGGAAGGCCATGATGAGGAAGCGCCTCATGGCAATGGACAGCGAGTTGTGGACCGTCACTGAAATTGGTCTTCTTGATCATGCAAGATGGCTTAACGCAGATGATATTCGCAAGTACACTCGACTTGACATCATGGCAAAGGATATCATCTGTTCCTACCTATCTAGAGATGAATTCAAGCGCATTATGCATCTTTGCAATGCGGCTTATCCGGGACCGAATCTCCGACGCCTATGAAGGTCATCGAACCCGTCATGATCCCTGGTTTGAGGACTTCAAGGAATCTCTCAAAACAATGACTTCCAACCGTAATCATCATCTTCAAAGATCATGTCTCATGGCAAAGGGTGTCGAGGTAACCGAATGTTCCTCATCTGAATTTAGTGATTGTGAATCAGATGATGATGGATCTGATGATGATATTGAACCTAGCTATACCAAACTTGTTTGCACTGCCACCAAACAACAACATGCCTTGGAAAAGGTTCAAAACATGCTAGATAAGAGTGATGATATGTTAGGTGAAGAAATGGATCGCACTAAAGCCCCGATCGAAAATCTTCAGAGACTTGCCTAGGTTTGACAACCTTCAAGGTCATCATAACACTCTCTTATCGATCATGAGAAACTTTCTTATGAATTTCTTCAAAGAAAGCAAGACCTTGAGAAGCTAAGAGTGAGTTATGAAGATCTTCAGAAGGAGCGCGATTCATTACTTGCTCAACAAATCAGCGCTTCCTGGAAGAATTTGTTCCTCCATGCTTAAAGTGCATTGAACGTGAATCGCTAATTCTTCACCGAATGTTCAAATGCTTCAACTGTTACAAATTCTTCACCTGCCTCTGCTATCACTAATTCCTCATCCGAGGACATTGCTAGTATCACCGATGATGCAGGGTTGAAGGAATTGTACATGACAGCATGTACAAAAGCCTCAAAGGGCATCGACTCTTTGTGATGTGCTTAAAAGCAGATCCTCAACAAGAACCCTAGGAAAGAGGGTATTTCCTTTGAGAGGAAACTCAATGCTGATGGAACATATTGGAAGCCCGAGCGGTATCCCAAAACCTCATGGGTTGCTGCAAAGGGACCTCCATTGATCCATCTAACTTATCTGGCTTTACATGCGAATCTCCTCATTCTTCCGATGAGTCATTTGACTCCAACTATAAACTGTTCAAAAATCAGAATGGTGAAGTATTTGCTAGATATGTTGGCACTAATCGCAGAACGGTTCCCCTATGAAGAAAATCTGGGTTCAAGAAGTGCCTTGAAAGTCTTCGTGAATGTCCTCATGACACCACCGTGAAGAATAGGAACCCCAGCACCAAATTCTTCATATGGATCCAAGTCCTCATACGGACCAAATTCCTCAAAAGGATCAAAGTCCTCATATGATTATCATCGTGCTAACAACTCTGCTTCACGAGGTAGAGCTAAGGGCTATGAATATGTGCATTATTCTTCAAACCACTATGTTCATAAGTCCTCAAGAATTTCTCCGCTTATTCATATGCTTACCCTAACCCTCTTATGTGAAACGAAATGGTTTGGCTTCTATGCCACCATTCTCGTATGGTGCTCGCAGAGTGATGAACTCTTTGCCACCCCTTCAGATGTGGGTGGTGAAGAAAAGAACTAATCTCTTCTGCAGGGTCAGGTCTCGGGCGTGCCTTAACGTCTCAAGAATTTGTTGGGGACTGATTTAAATTGCGAAAGGACGCAGCTAATCATGATGAAATGAACCTTCATTTCACACGCCCTCATACTACTTATCTCATTATCTCGACCGATGAAATTCATCGATGAACTTGATATCATATTCTTCATCGATGAAGTATATGAGATCGTAAGTTGTACTAATTCATCCGCAGGATGATCAACCCAAAGCCACCGAGTGGGTTCTCGATAGTGGATGTACAAATCACATGACCGGTGACAAGAATCTATTGATGGATGCTCCTTATCACCGTCACATCTCAAGCATATCATCTTTGCCGACAAAGGCAAAAGTCGTATTGGGTCTTGGTAAGGTTGCGATCTCTAAGGACATACACATGGACAAAGTCATGCTTGTTGAGTCCTTAGGATACAACCTCATGTCAGTCTCAATGCTTTGTGATCTTGATATGGTTGTTATCTTTGGCAAGTATCGTTGTGGTTTGATTATGGAAGCTGACAATTCCAAAGTCTTCGAAGGCTTTAGGAGAGGAGACTTGTATATTGTTGATTTCTCTACAGGACCACAACCAGCCGTGTGTCTACTTGCAAAAGCTTCAGAAGGCTGGCTATGGCATCGGCGACTTGGTCACGCAGGCATGAGGAATTTGCACATGCTTGCGAAGAAGAAGCATGTCATTGGCATTGAGAATGTCAAATTCCTCAAGGATCACTTATGCGGAGCCTGTGAAGCTGGAAAAATGACCAAGGCCAAGCATCCAGCGAAGACTATCATGACCACTACTCGTCCCTTCGAATTGCTTCACATGGACCTCTTTGGTCCCAATCATTACTCAACTGTCGTTAATGATGCATCTCTATATGGCTTTGTTATTGTTGATGATTACTCTCGTTACACATGGGTACACATTGTTACTTACAAAAATCAAGTGCAGGAAGTCTTCAAACGATTTTCCTCGGGGGCTTCAACTAACTTTGGTGTGAAGATCAAGCACATCAGGAGTGACAATGGAACTGAGTTCAAGAATTCTGGTCTTGATGACTATCTTGATGAACTTGGTATTACTCATGAGTTATCTGCTCCTTATACTCCTCAGCAAAATGGCGTCGTGGAGCGCAAGAACAGAACTCTTGTTGAGATGGCTCGCACTATGCTTGATGAATACAAAACGCCTAGTCGTTTTTGGATTGATGCAATTGATACGGCGTGCCACATCATCAACAGAGTATATCTTCACAAATTCTTCAAGAAGACTGCCTATGAACTCCTCACTGACAAGAAACCCAATGCAAGTTATTTCAAAGTCTTCGATGCTAAATGCTGGATTAGAGATCCTCATCACAATTCTAAATTTGCACCGAAAGCACATGAAGGTTTTATGCTTGGTTACGGAAAGGACTCGCACACCTACAGAGTCTTCAACATCACTCTTCACAAGATTGTTGACACTGTACATGTGCGGTTCGATGAAACTAATGGCTCGCAAAGAGAGCACCTACCTTCTGTGTTAGATGAACCAGCACACTGTACATGTGCGGTTCAAGGCAACTGAGGATGTCATTCCTACTAAAGAAACTGCTGAAGAATTCATTCTCAGACGCGAAGAACGCCGAAATGATGCACCAAGATAATGTCAAGACAATGGTGCCGAGGAAAATGATCAAATTCCTCGACGACAACCAGCTCATCCTCGCTGCAAAAGAAGTGCAAGTGGAGAAGATCATCGATGACATTAAAGCGCCAGGTCCTCTCACACGCTCAAAAGCTTCACATTTATCTAACTTTTGTGGGCACTATGCTTTTGTCTCTATCATAGAGCCCACTAAGGTAGATGAAGCATTTCTGGAGCCGGAGTGGATTCAGGCTATGCAAGAAGAATTACATCAGTTCGAGCTCAACAATGTCTGGGAACTGGTCAAACGTCCAGATCCTCGCAAGCATAATATCATTGCCACAAAGTGGATCTACCGCAACAAGCAAGATGAAAATGGCCTTGTGGAGAGGAATACGGCACGACTAGTAGCTCAAGGCTACACACAAGTTGAAGGAAGTGATTTTGATGAAACTTTTGCACCTGTTGCTAGACTTGAGTCTATTCGCATATTACTCGCCTATGCTAACCATCACAATATCACTTTATATCATATGGATGTGAAAAGTGCATTCCTCAATGGTAAGTTTGAGGAAGAAGTATATGTTGCTCAACCCCCAGGTTTTGAAGATCCAAAGAATCCTGACAAAGTCTTCAGACTTAATAAGGCCCTCTATGGTCTCAAAACAAGCCCCACGGGCGTGGTATGATACATTGAAGGAATTCTTCGTAAAGAATGGCTTCACACCCGGTTCACTCGACCCTACTCTCTTTACTAAATCTTATGATGGTGAACTGTTTGTGTGCCAAATATATGTTGATGATATTATCTTTGGCTGTATCGACCAACGTTATAGTGATGAATTTGCCTATATGATGAGTGAAGAATATCAAATGTCTATGATGGGAGAGTTGAAATTCTTCTTAGGTCTTCAAATTCGTCAACAACACAATGGCATATTCATATCTCAGAGAAATACCTCAAAGATGTCCTCAAGAAATTCGCATGCAAGATTGCAAAGGCGTCAAAATTCCTATGCCCACAAATGGCCATCTATGCAATCGATGAAAATGGTATTGACTTCGAGCACAAGGTATACCGCCCATGATTGGTTCTTTATTGTACTTATGTGCATCTAGGCCAGATATAATGCTTAGTGTTTGCATGTGTGCCCGATTTCAAGCTACACCAAGGAATCACACCATAAGGCTGTGAAGCATATTCTTCGATATCTAGCTCACACACCAACACTAGGATTATGGTACCCCAAGGGCTCTGCTTTTGATCTCATTGGATATTCGACTGACTATGCTGGTGATCGTGTGGACCGCAAGTCAACATCTGGTACTTGTCATTTCTGACGATCTTTGGTCCGTTGGTCCTCGAAGAAACAGAATGCGATCACCGCTTCATCTGCGGAAGCTGAATACATTGCTGCTGGCTCGTGTTGTGCTCAATTCTTTGTGGATGAAGCAAACTCTCAAGGACTACGGCATCAACGTGAAGAATGTGCCTCTCTCTGCGACAATGAGAGTGCAATCAAGATTGCTCACAACCCAGTTCAGCACTCAAGACAAAGCACATTCAAATTCGCCATCATTTTCTTCGTGATCATGTGTTGAAGGGCTTACATCTCCATCGAGCACGTGAAGATCAAGAACAGCTAGCCAATATCTTTACTAAGCCCTTGGATGAGAAGAGATTTAGCAAATTGCGGTGTGAGCTAAATATCTTAGAATCTTCGAATGTTCTTTGAAAAAGACACACATCCTAACACTTATGCAAAATTGATGACTTAGATGTGCAACACATGAAGAAACGTTTTTCTTCAATCAATGAAGATAACACTCTAAGTGTGAAGAAATTAATGAAGAATTTGATTCTCAGAACCCTACGACAATTGTACGCGGTGTCTGAAATCATCATTCTTATACGGTGGGTCACGCCACCACCAAAGTTGAAAATCTTCAATTTGAGTTTTTTTTCTCAGTTTTGAAATTCTTCAGTTTTTCAAATTCTTCAACTTTTCAAAATCTTCACTGTTTCCGTCTTTTTTCTTCATTGGCTATATATATATATATGGGTTTATGTCCTCTACAGCATTCACTTATAGTTATTTCTTCAAGTCGTCTTTTCTGCTAAGTGAATGTGATCGGACCCTTCCCCCTCTATGCTATACTCAACCCAATCTATTCACAAATTCTTCATGTGTGTTCTATTTGAAACTCGTTCAAAATCTTCACTGTGTCCTTGTCGGCTGAAGAAATTGCGAACGGAACTTTAAAACTGATCTTACCCAAATTTTCGGTTTTGTCATTAAACCGCTCCGCATCCCACGATGCATTATTTTATTCACCCACGATCGACACGATCTCCACTACACAAGACGTGGGTGACACATGTCGTGAGAAGGAGAATGGTCAGGCACGTTCGTCCTAAATCTTCGGGCGAACAGTTTTTCACTGCCTCTATAAATACCCCTCTCTCCATCCTCACTTCTTTTACTCCGCTCGACCTCTCTCTCCCGCTCGAGCTCCTCAAACCCTAGCGCCGCCGCTACTCCATCGTCGCCGGTGAGGAAGAGCTTCACTGCCTCGACCTCGTCGTCGACGTACTCGCACCGACTGCGGAAATCCTCACTCTGCCGTCGCCGTAGCTGTCTTCATCCGCCAAGTTAGGGCGTGGAAGATCTGAACAGACGAGCTTCACATCTACAACATCCAGTTCGTCGTGTTCTTTATTTAGGGTAAATAAAAGTTACTTTTACTACCCTCGTTGATCCAAATCTTACACTACAAAATCTTCAAAGGTGTTTTATTCTTCAAACCCTCACACACAAACACCTCACTAGTTATATGCTCTTGATTCGCTTTCTAAGCAATCATTTTCTTCAAGATTCCTCAATTGTGTGGATCCTCGATCCGTACAACTCGAACCTAAGACAAAGAACGCTTAGTGAAATTCTTCAAGGCTCATCTGGTCAAAATCCTCAAAACTTGTTCTTTTGAAAACCTTACGAGAACGATATGACCTCTCCAAATTCCTCGCAACTATACTCTGCTCACGGTACACATGTCCGCTGCTGAATCACTAGGTTCTCATCAACTTAACTCATTTGCAGTGTTCCTCGAAGAAAAATTGCATACTTCTTCAGAGAACTCAATTGTTCAATTTCCTCAATCAAGAATATGGCGACGGTAAGAAGCCACGAAAGGAGGAAAGAAACCCGAGGTTATGACTGCTTTTGAGATCCACGAGGAAATTTATGCCGACTATCGCACACCGATGAAGAAAACAAAAATCAGCGCAAGGTGCGATTCGGAAGATTGAACGGAGATGGGCAAGGGAATGGAGGAATACAGATATGTGACTCCAAAGTACATGAAGAAATTCGCCTCAATCCTCCATGCCCAAGAGCTCCATTGGCACTGCCAAGTAGTGACCTCACCAAAGATCAAGCGTGGTGAGGACTTTCTCAAGAATGGGCTAAGCGCCAAGCTAAATTGGCAAGACAAGCCAAGGAGGCGGTGAAGAAATTCAATGAGAATTCTGCCATCGCTATCAGCATCGAGGCCTCGGTCAAACCGAGGAAATCCATGCCAAAGAAGCCTGCTCATAAGCCAAGTGCTTCACCATCAGCGCCCTCACGGCCAAGTTCCTCAGCAGCGCCCTCAAGGCTAATTCCTCACACTGCTACAGCTCCACCAAAGTCCTCAACAGCTCCGTCAAAGTCCTCAGCTCCTGTGCATCTGGCTACATGTCAAAGGACTGCTGGTTTCTCGATTGCCTCTGGTGTTTCAGCAGGTTCCTCAGCAGTTCCAATTTCATCATCTGGCCCGACTCTGCTGAAGACCAAAGCAACAGCTGGACGAGGTCCTCGGCCAAGTCCAAAGAAGAAACAGGTTGCATTCCATGTGCCTTCTGATGATGAAGCTTCTGATGATGAACTTGCGGAAATCATCCGAGATCGTCAAGAAAGGGCCGCTAGAGTCAAAGGCACATTTGTGCCACTGCTGTTGGATCCGAAGAAAATCCTCGATTATATTGATCTCTGGCACAAGGATCCAAATACCCTTATGCCTGACTTTCATCTGACCCCTGCACAAAGTCATATGTTGACCCATTTCATCGCTGAAGAGAAATGGAAGTTTGAAAAGGCAAGAGAGATCAAGAAGGCTCAATACGTAAAGGAGAAGTTCTCAAGAAAACGTTGTCAAAATGACACCGAGGAACTTCTCAAGGTCCAGACGAAATTCAAGACCTCAAAGAAAACTTCGATTCTTATTATGCTGATTGACAAGGAGCCAAGGTCAGATTCGTCAATCTGACGAAGAAATTCACAAATGTTGCTGCCCCAACGCAACATGAAATTCCTCAGGCTGAAACCTCAGCTCAGTCGACTGAAGAACATGCCAGCACCGCTGATGACGTTCAGGCTGCTGATGAAAATGCTAGTTCCAGGGCTGATGATCCCATTCCAGCCGTTGAAGAAATTGCCAGGGCAACCACTAGTGGTGCGCCTGAAGAAACTGATCAAGACATGGCAACTGCTTCAGTTGCGCCTGAAGAAATTCAACCAGATTCCTCAGCTCCTCCTGCGCCAACACCAACTCCAATTCTTCCATCTGCCTCTGAGGTGAAGAAAACCAAGGCTGCAGAACGAGCTGTAGTGAAGAAAAGGAAGGCATCAGCTATGTCACATTCTTCGGCTGCGAAGAAAATGAATCCAATGACCAGCTCATTTGAAAATACAATTGATGTTGTTCCGATTTCCTCCATGTCATCAAAGGACCTTGTTCCTTTTGGAGAAGACTATGAGATCCCAATCGGATCTGATGAATAACATCATTCTGCTGCTTCGTCAGAGCAGATTGATGAAGAAATTGAAGTGGACGCAATCCCTTCAACCCCAGTCATTTCCTCACCTATGCCTCAGTTCACAGTTGAAGAGGATGGTGTTGAGGAAATTGAAGATGAAGATGTGGATATTGGGTGCACCACACGGTGATGAATGATGACTTTTGGGAAAGTCCGCATACCAATACTCCTCTCTTCACCCCGCTCCAACAGATTCCTCGGTCCCTCGCACAAACAGTCCAAATGGACTCAAGAAACTCAACCCACTTGCTCTGTGCATGAAGAAATTCCAGCCACTAGTGTTGATGAACTCGCTTCTGCCGATCCTCGATCGCACTGTTGAGGAACAAGAAATTCCTCACCAAGAACCTGAACTTGCGATTCCCGAGGTGGTGATGCAACTCATCGACACCCTCTCGCTTAAGCAAAAGAATCCGTTCTCAAGCAAACAAAAGTTCAAGGCTGATGATTTCTTTGCCGAGCACGATTCTTCACTAACTATAATCCATATGATTCGCTTGCATAAGGAAGAGGCGCTTCGACTGCCACCAAGCCAACTTCTATTCCTCGGTGCTCTTCAACAAAGACAAAGTCTTCGATCATGCTCATATTCCTCATGTGGACATGGAGTCTCCGCCAGCTTTGAGCCAGCCCTCGGTGTTCTTCACGACGCAGACTTCAATTTCTGCATTGATATCTGTGGATTGGAATGAAGAACTAATTCTTCAATTCTATGCAACGCTGCACATCACCGGAGACGCCAAGACGTGAACTCATGGGTATTAGATCGATGTCCGAAAATACTCACTACAAGGCACCAAAGAACTAAATTGCTTCGTGCTCTACCACTCGATCCTCCATTTGATGGTGCACGTTGTATCTACAACGAACCGTAACTTTCAAATCACTATATGCAAGTGCTGATGAAGCCTTTGAAGCCAAGGCAGGCCCCAAGAACCAACTTCCTCGTCAAGGAATTATTGTATGTGCCTCGGACTGTCTATCGGATTCTGACGAAGACAATGAGTCCTATCAAAGGCCACGACTTGAATGATGAATAAGTCGTTGGCATCATGAAGAATATGCTTTTCAACATCATCCATGGCGTTCCCGTCAACTTCCATGATTTCTTCATGAGGACTCGCAAACATTGCTATGTCACCATTTGAGCTGAAGCCTTATGCGCCTTGGATAATGAGATTCATCGGGACAAGGTCTTCACTCAATTACAAGGCTGATACTCAACCATCAGAGCTACTTGCCCCGATTGAAGTCCTCAAACGGACATTTACCTCACCGATGACAAGGGCAAGGCTATGCTGTGATAAATGAAGGCATTCGCCCATTGGATGGACAGCCAGCAAAGCAGCATCCTACTCCACCAATGATGACTCGCCACCCATGACTCGCCGCAAATACCTCACCAAGCAAAGTCCTCAAGCCACAACACCTGTGGTGATGACCGATCGTGAGTTACTCCTCGCCTTCATCGAAGGTTGATTGCAATCATAAATGGGTCAAGCGTCGCTTGGTTCAATTCTTCACAACATGACCTCAACACACAATGCAGTGAAGAAAAACCACTACTACCTCCATGAAACCTTCAAACGCACCTGGGCTGTTCTTTCACATGTCTACAGTGCGGAAGAACTAACGTCAATGGGACTCAAGGAAGAATTTGACTGGTCTGCACCTCCTCCGAAGAAATACAAGAAGTTCAAAGTTCCGTCCTTGGTGGCCAGCTCCTATTCTTCATCGCACGACACTGATGAAAATGAAGACTTGGACGACACCGCGGCAGGTCCTACTACAACAACCGCCCCAACAACGCCTGGCGCTCCTTCTTCAACTTGAAATTCTTCAGAGCGTTAGTCCTCGCCGATCCTTTTGGTCATTCGATGACAAAGGGGGAGAAATTTGAGTTAGTCTTCAAGCGGGTCTATTTTATTGCCTATATACAACAATTTATTTTTGTTAAGTTACAACTCTCGTTCTTCTGAAACTTTTATTGGATCGAGTTGTAATCTTAAACCCGATGGTGCTTTGATATTTTTGATGCATTATGCTCTTGCACTATACTCTGATTCTCTTGAGCTTCTTGAAAATCTTCAAAGCGAATCTATTTGAGCTCTGATACTCTTGATGCGTTATTTTGCATGCTTGTTCCTCATTAATGTTATCGCACGCATGCTGAATTACATCAAGCACCATATTTCATCATGCATTTCAAATTCTTCATATTATATGACAAATGCGTGTATGAATTACAAGATATAGGGGGAGATCTCCATGATTCAACTCTTCAAATGTGCATTGCCTCAAAAGCAAATTCCTCACTATGCACATCTTCAGGGGGAGTTCTTCTATATCTTGCAATCAAATTCCTCATTATCAGTATTTACACTTCATATGTTTATCCCCGTTGAAAACTTAACCTATATTGTCATCAATCACCAAAAAGGGGGAGATTGTAAGTGCATCTAGTGCCCCTTAGTGATTTTGGTGTATTCAAGACTTATAGGTTAAGGAACTAATGCGTTTGTGAGTGTACAAAGGTCTATAAGTCTATGAGGAGTTTGATATTTACAGAGAGAGTCGACCCCTAAAAATGAAGTTCTTCGACTGAAGACTTTGATATTCTGAAGACTTTCTGAAGACTTTGAAAGTGAAGAAATTGGTGTGACCTTGAAGACTTGATATTCATTTGAGGAACATGAAGCGTGAAGACTTTTGTTTTCGTAGTTTCGTTTTTCTCTTTCTTGAGTCATAGGAAACACCGTCATCGTTAAAGGGGTCGAGGAAATACTAAGGAAAATTTTCCATGTGATGCTCAACTCAAAATCCTACACCTACCAATCCCTTCGAGTGAAGCCTTTGAAATCTCATACAGATTCAGTCAATTTCTTGAAGGATGAGACAAAGTTCTTCCGGTCGCCGAGGAATTTGTTCTGACCGAGGAGTTAGGAATTCGCCAATCTGGATTGCCTACACAAATGAGGAACATGATAGCCCCGAGGAATTTGATATTCAAATTTCCGACCGTTCTTTGTCTTTGTCGCGCCACCTGTCCCAAAATATCTCATCCACCTAACGGTCATATCATTGAAGGGCATTTATGTCTTATCATGTCGGGCTGCTCCCTAGGCTATAAATAGCCGCCTCACAACCACTAGCTGGTTGGCTGCTCCGAGAGAACTTGACACTTGTCATTTGAGAGCAACCCATCCTCCGAGGACTTTGAGCGAAAATCATCGAGTGAGGAAAACCCAAAACCAAACCCCTACAAACCCAAAGTGATTGAGCATCATCAAGAGATTGATCCTGCGTGGATCCGACGCTTGTTACCTTTGAAGACTGTGCTTCTTCCAGACGGTTAGGCGTCATGGTCTAGAGCATCCAAGAGGAATTGTGGATCGCCGAGTGACCAAGTCTGTGAAGGTTTGGAAGTCGCTCAAGACTTACCACGAGTGATTGGACGAGGTCTGTGTGACCTTAGTTCAAGGAGAATACGGTGAGGACTTGGTGTCCTGAGCTGCGTGCTCGGCGATCGGGTGTCCGGACTGTGTCCTCGAGTTTAAATACTCACCGCTCCAACCAGACGCATAACCGAGACAGCAGTTTGAACTGGTCTACCAAATCATTGTCTTCACCAACCTAATCGGTTCTATTTCCTCAACCCTTTCATTTCCTCATTATCGTGTTGAGTGTTTGTTCATATCTGTGTTTGAAGACTTTGATCAAGACTTTCTCAATTTCCTCAGTTCAATTTCTTCAGTCTGTTTGTCTTCATCTTGTGTTATCCTGTGATTACGCTTTCTGTACTCTGTGCTAGTCTTCATTTCATCATGATGACCATGCATGTATTCTGTTATGCTTACTTCTGAGTACTTATTCCGTTGCAAGTAGTTCTTCGCTAAGGAATTTCCTCACCGGCAAATTCCTCAGTGAAGAATTCATAAAAATCGCCTATTCACCCCCCTCTAGTCGATATAACGACTTTCAATCATTTTATCAAGGGTTCCCTTTTATCAAATATTCCAATAACAGAGCAAAAAATAACATTTTAATGAAGATGTATTATCAACTATCTATGTTTGTGTAGAAGATCATGTATGCAAAATTTGAGGTGAATTAGAGGAGGTCAAAGAAATTTGAACTCTATGAATTCTTGTAGGTGATAGCTCATATGTGTGAAGGTTTTCTCATGAAAATGACCATAGGACAAGTTTATGATTTTTGTTTGGTAACATGTCACATAAGACAACATTAATATAAAACTATAGGCCAAGTTTATTATTTTTGAATTAATCTTCATATTTTTACATTTTCTTTTGAAAACATATGCTTTAATATAAAAACTATTAAAAACACGTTTTGAAATATGAAAATGGAAAACTAACTTCAGATCCTTCTTATTCACTTTAAAATAAAGCTTTAGTGTTTTTTTTATTTTTTTTAATTTTTCAAAAACAAAAGGTAACACCACCTCCTCTCCTTGAACTCTATGAAATCATGTACATGATAGCTCATATGTGTGAAGGTTTTCTCATGAAAATGACCATAGAGCAAGTTTATGATTTTTGGTTGGTAACATGTCACATAAGACAACATTGTGAGCATGTTTTATATTTTTTGATTTTTTAAAATTAATGGTGCTTATTTGACCTCGATCATGCCAGCTAGGGTTTTTTCATGAAAATGACCATAGACCAAGTTTAGTATTTTTTTTCCCCGTTAGTTTGTCTTATAAAACGACGAACGACGAAGGTTTCATATTTTTTCGATTTTTTTTAAATTAGTTATGCTCAGTCAAAGCCTTCGAAACCCCGTTGACCAGCTCAAAACCCCTCTAAACCCCGCGGGGTTTCGCCTAACCCTAGCTCCCAACGTCAGTCGTCCGGTCATTCCCTCGCGCCAAGCAACAACCCTCAGATCTGGCCTTCTAGAAGAAATTAGGTGGGCTGGCTGTGTGCAGGCTCCACACCGTTGGATCACAAGGACGGCTCCGCGTCGTTGGATCATGGGGCGATCCGCGAGAGGCGATCCTATTGGTTGTGCTCGGCTGCTTGCCCACCACTGACTCCTTGAAAAAAGACGTTGTTATTGGGCCCAAAAGGAAACCAAGCTCTGGTTGGGCCGTCGAATTGCGTCGTTTTTTTGCATCGTTTGCTCTATTTTTTGTGAACGTGCTGGCTCTGTATTTTTGCATCGTTTTTGCATCGTTCTTTTCGTTCTATACAAATGTAAAATGACCAAATTTATAAGGGCTAAATTTATTTTTATCATGTAAAATGGCCACTAACTATCAAAAAATGGGTCATTTTGCATTTGTATAATGGCCACAAGCCCTCTATCTCTTTTTATCATGCAAAATGACCAAATTTTTGAGGGCCAAATTAATTTTATCATTCAAAATGGCCACAAGCTCTTTAAAAATTGTCTATTTTTGTTCATATAGTATAGGGTTTGACCACAGATTCCCACGCGTGCAATTAGCTTGTTTTTCTTCTTTTCAAACCACCTTTTCCCACGTGTGTACACTCCCGATGCTGCGGTGGGTTTGAAAACGGGCTACTAACTTCACATTTCACCCCGTTATTGCCATGGCCAAATAACACGTAGCACTACGGCTATTTAAGCCACCCTCTGCCTCTGCCATCCCTCATCCATCTGCCCTTCTTGCTCTTCGACCCCTTCTCCATCTTTTGCACATCCCTCAACCATGCAGTACACCGGACCAACCTACCGCTTCCCACCCACCGTGCCGAAGAGGCTCTACCCTACCGGCGTGTACGTTGATCGCACACTACGTGTGTGGGCGATATCAAGGCTGAGGACCGCAAGGAACTTCACCGAGTTCTTGCTCGCGTCCGGCTACCACCACCTCCCGAGGGGATCTCCAACGATGTTCCGCGTCGAGGAGGTCATCCAAAACTGGGTGGTGGTTGCTCTCCTTGCCCACTTCACCAACACATTCGACGCCTTCTACCTCCTCGGCCGGGTGTTTTGGTGTGGCTCCGAGTTCATCGCTTTCACCACACACAACAGGTCCACGGAGTACACCAACATCTTCCCCACTGCGACGCGCATGCACACTCTTCCGCACCCCATCGACAACGCCCCGGAGAAGCAGTGAAAAGGGCGCCCGGAGGAGGAGCGAGGTGGAGAAGGCAGCGGCTAGGGTTCTAAACCCTCTATCTTTTTTTAGTCTATGTTACGTTAAGTTGTAATTGAACTATGTTGGAGTTGCTTTGGGCTTGTTGGCCCTTTTCTGAAATTCTATTATTAAGTTTTCTATCTATTCTATTATTAAGTTCTTCCTAGTTTGAGCTATGTGATCGTGCTATGGGCTTGCTGGCCCTATCTACATATTGGGACTACATATTTGTTGATTATTTTCTTAGAGAGCTCGGCTTGTTAGTAGGGTTCCCTTGTTAGTAACCACCTAGTGCATGCAAGCAAGCTTTGTTAGTAGGGATGAATGGTTACAACGAAGCAAGGGAGTGGCTCTTTTTTTACACAAGCCACAAATATGTAGCCACCTAGCTAGAAGAGAGGAACCAGCAGCAGTGACCGTCGCTGCATCCGTGGCGGCTGGCGTACAAAAAGCTGCTCGGTCAGTGCATCATGGCGGACGCATCGGCGCATGCAGGCTCGGTCGGCGCATGCAGGCTCGATCGACGCATGCAGGCAGGGTTTGCTGGGTTATGAGGGTTTCTGGCAAGGGAGTGGGGAAAATTGAGCAAAGTTAAGAGCGCGGGGATGAATGAATAGAGCTAAGGAACCAGGGGCACAGATGTAAAAATCCCTTTGGAAAAATTGGTTATACAATGTAAATAAAATGTTCGTATAGTTCTAAAACAATGTGCCATCTCTATTAACAAGAATTTTCTAGGTCTACTTGAAAATTATTTAACTTGTATTAGAGATATTTTTCATAAACACGTATTTGAAAAAAATGTATGTCATTTATTTAAAAAGTGTGTGGCGTGTTACAAAAAAATGTTGCAACGTCGTTGAGAGTCACGTGCGTGTTGACATCAGATTTTGGCACGGCATAGAAGGAAAATAAGATGACCTTGAACGAAAGGGTTTTCAGCATGAAAAGTTTCATGTCGCCGAGTGGAACAACTTTAATGTTCAGGTTATTGTTATCCGACCTCATCTTAGTAGCCGAAATTGTACTCCAATTGACAGAATTTAGTGTTCCGAGTGGTTTTCGGCCGATTACACCTTCAAGATGACCTCGTATGAAAGAGCACTTCAAATGAGTTGTCTTCGTCTCATCGAGGCGATCGATTTTCATATATAAATCATCTCAATCCGAGTTCATGTGCAAAAGTTAGAGACAATACACTGCAGGCTGAATCTAAACGGAAATATGGTGCGAGGTACCACACACCCTGTCTGATGGGTCGCGGGAGCAATTCGGCCCTCAAGAAGGCCTTGAATAGAAACCTTCAACACAGAAAAGTTTCATCTCATCGAACTAATCGATATTCATATATAATTTGTCTCAATCCGAAGTCGTATGTGACCTGGAGAGGCATATCAACATCGGGCTATGTTTTCAGTCGGGAAATCCAAGTGAAAAGCTTACCATCCGAGTGAAAACTTACCGATCAAGTAAAAGATTGTTGTCCGAGTGAAAATATATTCATCCAAGTGAAAATATGGTCATTCAAGTGAAAAGCTTACCATCGGAATGAAAACTTGCCAATCGAGTAAGAGATTATCGTCCGAGTGAAAATTTAGCCACTGCAAGACCGAGTCCCACTTGAAGGTAAAGATGACCTCGTAAAGTATTCAAGACGACCTTATTTGGAAAAGTGATCAACAGGAGAGTTGTTCGTATTGTCGAGGCGCAAAAATTTGATATTTGGGCCGTCTTCATCGGAGGTCATATGCAAATTCGACAGCCCGCACAAGAAGGAAGACAGAGTTTGGGCCAGATTCAGACTGAATCCGAGTTGGAACAGAACTAGGACTCTATGACTTGAATTGATGTAATTTTTTATGTAAGGAAAGCCTAGATGAATCCTTTTCTTGTACGAAAATTCCAGCCGCCTCATATATATGTAAGGGATGACGGACGATTAAACAACACACAATCGACATATCAATATACTACTTTTTCAATCTACGTTTTATTTCTCCACTGTTTTTCTCTCTCATTCTTTGTTGTTCTTCGTATTTGAGAGCTGAGAATCAACCTAGGGCAGCCCATAGCCGCCGCAATCCTTGACGGGGTCCCTCTCGGGTGCGCGGGGTTTCGAGTCTGCAAAAGCGCCCGCCGACTGTCTTGCGTATCGCGCTGTCGGTCGGGTCTCCTTTGACGTGAGCTGCGATGCATCACCCCCGGCGTTGAGGGTACATGTGATGTGTTCATGTGTCAACACACTTTTTACCGACTTTGTTGGGGACTGGAGATCAATCGTCATCATCCACCATGTCCGATCTTCCCAAGCCATTTGAGGTAGACGCTGATAACATCATTAAGCCCGGTCTTGATGAGATATCAGCCGATCATCGCCAAGTCTATGAGGTGTACAAGAAGGCGCGTGAGGAGAAGGACTTGCAGGAGTTCCTTGCAAAGTTCAAGAAGGATCGCCAAGGCAACATCACTCCGATTGAAGAAATCAAGTTCCCTCCTCTTCAAGCCGGGCAGGTTAAACCCTCTGTGAGTACTACCTTTTCTCCTGAGCAGTGGGCTGAGATTGAGAGTCGCATTGCTGATGGTAACAATCTCGTTTATCAAACTTTCATAGAAAATACTAATACTCAGAAGAATATATCTCAATCATCTAGTGGTAATGATGGTGTAGCTGCTAGTGTGCAAAACCCTAATCTGGCTTTACCTATTTCATCGGCTCCTCCCATGCCGATGACTTATTATCCTACCCAAACAAATAATATTGTGGCTGCACCCATTAATCCTATTATGAGCATGCCAGGTTCGATGGCAACGCCGAACCAAACCCTACCTACGGGTACAACCACTCGGCCACTATTGAACTATGGTTCGGCATACATGCCACAGTTCCTACCTACAACTAGTAGTCCTACTCCTCCTATGCCACAACAGCAAGCTTCATCGTCTACTACAGACGATGCCATAGCTAATTTAAGAGAGGAGATGTCTAAGATGCTTCGAGAGAATTTTGGAGTTGAGTTACCTCGGAATCGGATTTACCAGAAGCCGTACCCCGAGTAATTTGATGCCATCCAGTGCCCTCCGGGATATAAAATTCCAGATTTTGTTAAGTTTAACGGATAAGGCAGAAAAACCACGTGGGAGCATGTTAGTCAATATTTGGCACAATTAGGTGAAGCAGGCTCGCTAAATGAATTGAAAGTGCGTTTGTTTCCTTTATCATTAACTGGTACCACATTTTCATGGTTTTCTTCTTTGCCACATGGTTCCATTCGGGTTTAGTCGCATCTAGAGCATAAATTTCATGATCACTTTCATAGCGGTGACAATGAACTCAAGTTATCACATCTAACATCGGTTAAACAAAAGCATGATGAATCGGTCTCCGATTACGTCAAGAGATTCAGAGAAACAAAAAACCGGTGTTATAGTTTGGTGATAACCGAGAGAGACTTGGCAGACCTAGTGCTGAGTGGTTTGAAAACTCCCATTAGAGAAAAGCTAGAAGGCTATGAGTTCTTAAATATCAACCAAGTCTTACAAAGGGCTTTGGCTCAGGAAAGCCGAAGCAAAGATCTTAAAGATTTGCATAGATATAAAGCTGATAGTCCTAAGATGAACATGGTTGAATATGATAGTGATCACTCGGACGATGAGGGTGATATGTATGCTACTGAATTTGTTTGGCCATCTAAGGCCAAACCCTTTACTTGCAATGGTCTGAAACCGATTCATAAAATTCGTGATGAAGAGATGAAGTTTACTTTTAACATTGCTAAGTGTGATAAAACATTTGACGCTTTGTTGCAGGCTAAGATTATTAGGATATCTCATACTTTACCGCCGTTTGAAGAGCTGAAACGGCGTGCCTATTGCAAATATCATAATTCTTTTTCGCATGCTACTAATGATTGCAATGTTTTTCGACGGCAGATACAATCGGCCATTAATGATGGACAATTGAACTTTTCTGAGATGCAAGTTGATAAACAACCCTTTCCAATAAATACCATGGACTTGGAGGGGAAGAAGCTACTCATTTGGCCGAAGGTAGCCGAATATGCTAATAAAGCTAATGTAATTGTTTGTGAGCCCAGGAAAGACAAGGAGGGTGACAAGGTCTTGGGGAGACAGGTTCTGCTCGATAAGCAACCGATGGCAAGGAAGTGATCAAAATCACCATCAAGAATCCTACACTCCGGGGGCAACCGCAAGTGCAAGAAAATACTCGTGTTAAATTTGTCAAACCCAAGAGTCCAGAAGTTGGCAAGTGGAAAAGGAATGAAGCTAAAGTGCAGCGCAAGCGGATCAAGCTAACTTTTGATATGTTGTTGTCCAAATACGCCAATCAGTCGGCTGGTTCCATCTCTAACCGGCCATCACACTTGAAGCGACCGAGGTCACCATCAGATGATATGTTCAGTCGGTATATGAAACCGAGTGGACTAAGGGCGCCGTTTCCAGAAGAGCAGAGGCAATCTGTTTGGGATCGACTTGACTACTCATATAGGGGCCGACTGAACATTGGTGACTATCAGTCGGCTGGTCAAAATGTGCGACCGAGTGGAAACTATCCGAGTGTAAGAATGCACCTAGGTGGAAGCTATCCGAGTGAAAAAATGTGGCCAGGTAGATTCCATTTCCATCTGAGTGAATTCCATCCGAGTGAATTCCATCCGAGTGACATCCATCGAGTGGATTCCATCTGAGTAAAAAGGTGTGCCCGAGTGGAAATTTCATGCATCAGGGGAAGTCAGAAAGAATGGCGTGTTAAGTCGCCAAGTGTTGCAACGGTTGAGTTAAGCAAAGGAAAGGAAAAAATCGATGCCGACTCACTCATCTTGGGCACCAAAACATTCACCATACAACAGCCGATTGTGCATAACAATCCGACTGAGCCAATACTTTCTATCGCGCCAAAGCACTCGGCTAATGACCATGAAGCAAGGACCAGCCAAGTAAAGACGAGAGATCCTAAATACAATCACCCAAAGTGGTGTCCTCCGGGGCTAACAAAGACACAAAAGAGGAAACTACAGAGGTTAAGGAGTCAAGAGATGGCAGAACAAGAGGCCGAGAAGCAAAGGGATAAGTTGTTCAATGACACTCGGCCCATGGTACCTACAAAACAAGTGTGGAGGCCTAAACAAATACAAGATGCAGTGGCTTCTACACCTATCATAGCAGCACCTACACCACCAAAAGAGGATGATACAATCATTGCATCGTCTACGTTACCTATTGCTTCCTCTTCACTCGGACAGATTTCAAAATCGGTGGATACACTAGGGGAAGAGGAGGATATGTTGGATTACAAGTCTACACCGGTTCATGAAGGTATGGATATCAATATGTTGTATTACTTACCCACTGAATTTCGCGCTGTAGATGAAGAAAGGAAGTGGCTCAGCTGGATTTTGGCCCTAAAAATGCAATATTCGAGAAGCCAAAAGAACCAGTAACGCATCTGTAACCATTGTATCTCAGAGGACATATTAATGGGTCGCCGCTCACTCGGATGCTTGTTGATGGTCGTGCTGTGGTAAATCTTATGCCTTATTCGGTCTTCAAGAAATTGGGTTTGTCCGATGAAGAGTTGATAAAGACGAATATGGTGCTTAATGGCTGAAGCCAAAGGTGTGATGTATGTGGGGCTTGCAGTTGAAAGCAAAACTTTGGCTACTGCATTCTTTGTCGCTGAGGTGCAAGGGAACTACAACGTCATACTAGGCCGCGATTGGGTTCATGCAAACTAATGCGTGCCATCCACTATGCACCAGTTTTTGATCTAGTGGGTTGATGATGAAGTGGAAGTCATTCATGCTGATAACTCGGCATGTGTTGCTTTGGCCGATGCATCGGTGGACTGGCAACATCCCAATGCTACTTGCTTGACGGGGCGTGACTTGTCAGAGTTTGATTTTCTCAGCACGACCAAGAATGGTTTTGTGCCCGTCTCTTTAAAGCCGACTGAGTGCAATCGGCCCCAATGTATGATATGTTTAAATGGTTTCTAATTCCGAGTAGTTACAAAAACGTCTTGTAAAATATCGGTCCAGCGAGAACGATATGTATGAGTCTATAGAGGAGTTGGATGACATGGATAAACTTGGACAAGGTTTTACATCGGCCGATCCATTAGAAGAGATAGATATTGGAGATGGTTCAGTCACTCGGCTGACGTTTGTAAACAAAAATTTGAAAGCCAATTGTAAAGCTAAGTTAATCGAGCTATTGAAATAATATGTTTGTTGCTTTGCATGGGAATATCATGAGATGCCAGGTTTAAGCAGAGAGCTAGTGGAGCATCGGTTGCCTATAAAGGCCGGTTTTAGACCTTATAAACAGCCAGCCAGAAAGTTTAATCCAAAAACATATGACCGAATCAAGGAAGAGATCAGTCGTTTGCTTCAAGCTAATTTTATTAGACCTTGCAGGTATGCCGATTGGATTTCTAACATTGTCCCAATAGAGAAGAAAGGATCCGGCAAGTTAAGGGTATGCACTGATTTCAGAGATTTGAATAGGGCTACACCCAAAGATGAGTATCCCATGCCAATACCCGATATGCTTATTAATGATGCTTCTGGACATAAAGTCATTAGCTTTCTTAATGGTAATGCGGAGTATAACCAAATTTTTATGCTGAAGAGGACATGTCCGAAACGGCTTTTCGATGCCCTGGTTTTCCTTGGTTTATTCGAGTGGACAGTGATCACATTCGGCTTAAAAAATGCTGGCGCCACATATCAAAGGGATATGAATTTGATTTCTAATGATTTACTCGGTGTCATACTTGAAGTTTATATTTATGATATTGTTGTCAAATCCGATGCTTTTGAATCTCATTGGCCAATTTGCATTTAGCTTTTGAAAGAATGAAAAAGTATGGCCTGAAGATGAATCCTTTGAAGTGTGCATTCGGCGTGTCGGCTGGCAAGTTTTTGGGTTTCATTATTCATGAAGATGGCATAGAAATTGACCCCAAAAAGGTAGAGGCCATACAGAAAGTGGAGGCTCCAACATGCAAGAGAGATATGCAAAAGTTCCTTGGCAAGGTCAATTATTTGAGAAGGTTCATAGCTAATCTGTCAGGGAAAGTTAATGCATTTACTCCTATCCTTCGGTTAAAGAATGATGTTGATACTACTTGGGGGGGGGGGGGGGCAAAACAACAAGAAGCATTTGATATGATCAAGAATTATTTGTGCACTCCTCCGGTGATGAAAGTGCCCAAGCATAGAGAGCCCTTTAGGCTTTATATTGCAGCAGAGGAAGGTGTTATTGGTGTCGTTTTGACTCAAAAATCGAAGGAAAAGAGCATGCTATTACATATTTGAGCAGGCGCTTATTGGACGCCGAGACAGGGTATACATTTATTGAAAAACTATGTCTATGCTTATATTATGCTTGCACAAAATCGAGACATTATTTAGTGCCGAGTGCTTGCATAGTAGCTTGTCAAACCGATGTCATTAAATACATGTTGCATAGGCCAATTCTTAGTGGTAGAATTGGCAAGTGGGCTTATGCTTTGATTGAATATGATTTGGCTTATGAATCTCTAAAATCCATGAAAGGCCAAATCGTTGCTAATTTTATCGTTGAGCATTGGATTAGTGACAAGCATGATGTTGATATAAACCTTGTTTCGTTAGTACCATGGAGATTATACTTTGATGGTTCAGTTTGTAGCAATGGCCAATGTGTTGCTATTGTTTATATCTCCTCATGGTGCTGTTTTCGAAGCCTCGTGCCGCTTAGGATATTTCTGCACAAACAATCAAGCCGAATATGAAGCATTGTTATTCAACCTAGAGATGTTGCTTGCTATAGGATTTACACATATTGAGGCTTATGGTGATTCGTTACTAGTGGTGAAACAAATATCCAAAGTCTTTCAGTGTTTGGACGAATCACTTAATGTTTATCTTGATAAATGTCTAGATATAATTTCTACATTGGATTGTTTTAGCATTGCTCATATATCTAGGCATGACAATTGGAGAGCAAATGAGTTGGCACAACAAGCATCCCGATATCATGTTGATCATGGCATGTTTCATATTTCTCAAAGATCGATGTCTTGTTTTGCCAATGTAGGAGAGGCTGAACCAGAACCCACTGATTCGGCCATTAACAAAAAATCTAGTGCAGGTGACAATCCCGACTGGAGGAAGCCCATTGTTGATTACTTGTGCAATCCGAGTGAAAAACTGGATAGGGCTGTTCGGCGTATGGCTTTTAAATATACGATGAGGGATGATGTCCTTTATCGCTGAACAGTTGATGATATTCTTTCGAAATGCTTGGACGAGGACCAAGCAAGAGTTGTTATGGGAGAGGTGCATGAAGGCATTTGTGGCACTCATCAGCCGGCTCCCAAGATGAAATGGTTATTGCGACGTGCTTGTTTTTATTGGCTGACTATGATTAATGATTGTTTCAGATATTATAAGGGGTGTGAATCTTGTCAAAAATTTGGTGATATTCAATTGGCTCCTGCTGCTATGTTACATCCTATTATCAAGCCGTGGCCATTCAGAGGTTGGGGATTAGACTTCATTGGAGAAATTCATCCGTCTTCCTCAAAAGGGCATTGGCTCGTATTGGTGGAAACTGATTATTTCACTAAATGGCCTGAAGCAGTACCTCTCAAGAACATGACATATACAGAGGTAATTCAATTCACAACTGAGCACATTATTTATAGAATCGGTATTCCTCAAATGTTAACTACAGATCAAAGTTCATCTTTCATGTCACACCAAGTCAGAGAGTTTGCCGAATCTTATAACATGAAGTTGCTCAATTCCTCTCCGTATTATGCCCAAGCTAATGGACGAGCTGAGTCTAGCAATAAAATTTTAATCAAGCTCATCAAGAAGAAGATTGAGGATAATCCGAGAAGATGGCATGAGTTGTTGTCTGAAGCTTTATGGGCACATAGAATCTCAAGGCATGGTGCTACGAAGGTGATTCCATATGAGCTAGTATATGGTCAGGAGGTTGTTTCACCGTTGGAAGTAAATTTGAATGCTTTGAGAATAGCCAAACAAAATGATTTATCGGCAATAAACTTTTATAACTTGATGATGGACAATATTGATGAGGTTGTCGATAAATGTCTGGCTGCTTTGAAGGCCATAGAGAGAGATAAGTTGAGGGTGACAAGAGCTTACAATAAGAAAGTCAAGTTGAAGAATTTTCAAGTTGGTGAACTCGTTTCGAAAGTGATTCTGCTGATTGGTTCGAGAAATAGGAAATTTGGGAAGTGGTCTCCGAGTTGGGAAGATCCTTTTAGGATTACAAGAGTGGTTACCGGAAACTCATATTTGGTGGAATCCATACAAGGGGCATTGTTACCTCGAGCTCTCAATTGCAAATACTTGAAGAAGTACCACCCGAGTGTGTAGCAAGAAGCCTAAGTAGGCAATGGCCGATATACGATTATCGCCCTTAGCACAAATATGGATGATACATAATTATCACCCTAAGAGATATAAATGACCGATGAAGTCTTGACATCGTCCTTAGAATAAACACCATGCATATTATTTTTCGGCATGCAAGCTTTGCTGAAAAATAGGGGGCATGTGTTGACATCAGATTTTGACACGACATAAAAGGAAAATAAGATGACCTCAAGTGAAAGGGTTTTCAGCATGAAAAGTTTCATGCCGCCGAGTGGAACAACTTTGATGTTCAGATTATTGTCATCCGACCTCATCTTAGGGGCCGAAATTGTACTCCGAGTGGCAGAATTTAGTGTTTTGAGTGGTTTTGAGCCGATTACACCTTCAATACAACCTCGGATGAAAGAGCACTTCAAATGAGTTGTCTTCGTCTCGTCGAGGCGATTGATTTTTCATATATAAATCATCTCAATCCGAGTTCATATGCAAAAGTTAGAGACAATACACTGCAGACCGAATCTAAACGAAAATATGACGCGAGCACCACACAACCTGTCTGATGAGTCACGCGAGCAATTCGGCCCTCACAAAGGCTTGAATCGAAAAACCTTAAACATGGAAAAGTTTCGTCTCGTCGAGCCGATTGATTTTCATATATAGTTCTTCTCAATTCGAGGTCGTATGCGACCTGGAGAGGCAGATCAAGATCAGGCTATGTTTTCAGTCGGGAAATCCGAGTGAAAAGCTTACCATCCGAGTGAAAACTTACCGATCGAGTACAAGATTGTTGTCCGAGTGAAAATATAGCCATCCGAGTGAAAATATGGTCATCCGAGTGAAAAGCTTACCGTCAGACTGAAAACTTGTTGATCGAGTAAGAGATTATCGTCCGAGTGAAAATTTAGTTACCGCACAAGACCGAGTCCGACTGGAAGGTAAAGATGACCTCGTAAAGTATTGAAGACAGCCTTATTTGGAAAAGTGATCAACAGGAGAGTTGTTCGTCTTGTTGAGGCGCACAAATTTGATATTTGGGCCGTCTTCAACAGAGATTATATGCAAATTCGACGGCCCGCGAAAGAAGGAAGATAGAGTTTGGGCCAGAGTCAGACTGAATCCGAGTTGGAATAGAACTAGGACTCTAGGTCGTGAATTGATATAATATTTTGTGTAATGAAAGCTTAGATGAATCTTTTTTTTGTACGGGAAGTCCAGCCGCCTCATATATATGTTAGGGGTGACGGCCGATTAAATAACACACAATCGACATATCAAAATATTATTTTTTCAATCTACGTTTTATCTCTCCACTGTTTTTCTCTCTCGTTCTTCGTTGTTCTTCGTGTTTGAGAGCTGCGAATCCCGAGCCTCTAGGGGCGAGCGAATCGACCTAGGGCAGCCCATAGCCGCCGCAGTCCCTGACGGGGTCCCTCCCGGGTGCACGGGGTTTCGGGTCTGCAAAAGCGTCCGCCGACTGTCCTGCGTATCGCGCTGTTGGTCGGGTCTTCTTCGACGTGAGCTGCGGTACATCGCCCCCGGCATCAAGGGTACAAGTGACGTGTTCGTGTGTCAACAGTGCGTTGGATGTGTTCCTGGGCTACACCATAGTGCACGATGTAGCCATCTTGGAGATAGTATCCGTCGTAGAGTCGTAGTTTGACTTGCCCCCGCCGCGAGCATGTACAACTTCGTCTAGTGCCCGATCATGTGTTGTGGCAGTGCAATAAGGGAGAGGAGGGCGGGCAATGTCGTACGGGAGAGGAGCGGGGTGTAATTGAAGCGAGAGCCAGGACGTCGGGCTACCGGTAAATCGAAAAAGGCTCAGGAACACGAAATGTATGACTTACGATTAACGAATGATGAGATTGCATGAATGGACGAGCGTGGAGTCACGGGAGGCAAGCAAACACATTTTATGGGACAGTCGAAGGTTGCTCTAAGGTTTTTCTTTCGAACCATGCAGGAGAATTGCATATATTATATTAAAGATAGAAAAAAATGTAAAATACATCACTACCGCTCCGATAATATAGTAGACTCAAACCGATAATGTAGTAGACTCAAACAGAACCCAACAAGGGCTGCTACAGTTCGCCGCCTCGCGAGTCGTTGGATGTTGCACAATCTAGTGGCTCAACATCTCCCCCTCTCTCTCTTTATTCCGCAACAAAGGTCTTGTTGCGGAAACATTTCATCAAAGGTTATGTTTTTTTTTCAAAGGTTATGTGCAGAATATATTTTTTGCAACATAGATTGTGTTGCGGGATTATTAATTTTTTGCAACAGAGTTTTTGTCGTAGATTTTTTTTGCAACAGAGTTGATGTTACAAAAGCTTGTCTATGTTGCAGTCGTCGTTCGCGGCTATGGTTTGCAACATCGCTGTTATTGCAAGGGTAAAGAGCACGTGGTAGGAAAGGGAAATAACGGGGCGTGTGCGAGCGTCCTTGACGACCCATGGATCAAGGCGATCCAACGGATGCGCGGGCGGCGGAACTCTCCGCGCGATCAGCCGATAGAGCATTAACGTTTCCCAACAAATAAATGCGTGCCAATTGCATAGGTGTGTTGGGCTTGGTTTTAACTCAATAAATGCGTGCCTATTACAATCCTTTCTTTTCTCGGGCAAGTCTATGTCGCGCCTTTAGAAAGACGGAAGGCGAGCTCTTACAGGGAGTCGGTACTCACGTACTGCGCCAGCCTAGTAGCCATGTGGATTCTTCATGCTGACATCACCCAAGTGATTTCCCCTTCTTTTTTGTACTTTTGTTTACAGTTTAAAATTACTAAAATCATAGTATTTATACAATGTAGAAAACATTCACATAAGTTTTGTATCGCTCAAAAAAAGTGTAACTCCTATTCAGAAAAATGTTCAAAAAACATATTTCAAAAAAGTTATTTATGTATTTGAAATATATTAAATGTTTATAGTAATGTCTTATAGATCTATAAAAAGATCTACAATGTGTATGAAAATAGTTGACATCAAAACACATATTTGAAAAAAATGTTATCAAGACTTGTTACGACTTACAATAGCCGGTAATAGCATTATTGTGTGGCGAAGCAAGCGCTAGCCTCTGGTGCTTTGTAATTGGCCTGGCCCAAGTACAGTTTCACACATTTTTTTCATTTTTCCTTTTTCTTCTTACTTTTTATTTTAATTTATATTTCGGAAAATAAAAATATATCAAGTTTCTATTTAGAATTTGTTCAGCGCATATTCAAATAAAGTTGATGCAGTGCTAGAAAAAAATGTTTGCACAACTTTTAGAAAATATTGGTAGCAATCAAAAAAAATGTTCGCGCCATTTAAAAATATCCACGTGTTTAAAAAAAATCTTCATGGGAATTTCAGTTAAATGCAATGTAGAAAAATATCCGGGTTATACGTGGCATTTGAAATGAATATTAACGCACTTCAAAAAAATGTTCCTGATATTTTTGGAAATTGTTTATATAATGTGAAAATAGTCATGTAATTCAACATAAATATTCATGGTATTCAACAAAATGTACGTGAATTTTAAAAAATATTAGTGAGTTTACAAAATATGTTTGTGACATTTTGGAAAACAAGTTGTCTATATAATATTAAAAATGTTCATGTTGTCTTAAAAATGTTTCATGCCAATTAGAAAATGTTCAATATTTGTTTGAAAAATATTTAAGATGTATTCATAAACATGTCTAAAATAAAATTCATATATTTAAAAAAATGTGCAATATGTATACAAAAAAGCTATGCATCTATACGAAATTAGGGTTTTATCAGTTTGCCATTATTTGTTTCATACTACTAATTTTAATCTAAGTTTCAACTACTCATAAATACCATCCTCCCGTCAAGCGTGTGCTAAATATGTCATTTGGTACCATTACTGTCCGGTCAAAGTCTTTTGACCGGGGTGAAGTGAACAAAATACTCTAGACCCCACCTGTGATCACGGGTGTGAGGCGAGGTGTGGTGAGGTAGGCGGAGGAGGTGTGGGACCACTCATCTTCTGAAGTTCCAACAACATGTCGAAGAGAATTCCTTAGGGCATGTACAATGGTTGATGCGATAGTCTTATCTTAAGTCTTTCATGTAATTTAGAGATGACAAAAAAAATTGTCTACAATGGGTCATCTCTTAGCCTTATCTTCAATAACCAGTCATTCCTAAAAACGTGGTGAGACATATTGTGCTAAGAGATCATCTCTTGTCTTCTCTTAAATAAGAGAAGACAAACATTTTCTTATGAGTTATGTCTCCTCAAACTCATTATTTATCTCATGTGGCACTTCTAAGATAGCACCATTTTACATGCCCTTAAAAGAAGGTTTCAACTATCCTACACTCTGGGGGTGGTACTAAAGACTTCCAACCATGTCATAACAGCCCCGCATCGGCCTTTGAGATTTTTCACGAACAGTCATCATGATGAAATGAAAACAAGCACAGAGTACAGAAAGCGTAAACACAGGATAACCAGGGTGAAGACAAACAGACTGAAGAAATTGAACTAAGGAAATTGATAAAGTCGTCAGTCAAAGTCTTCAAACAGTAACGATCAAGTACATAACACAGTAATGAGGAATGGAAGGGTTGAGGAAATAGAACCAGTACCTCGGTGAAGACAGTGATTTGGTAGACCAGTTCCAACTGCTGTGACAGTCGTACGTCTGGTTGGAGCGGCTAGGTATTTAAACCTGAGGACACATAGTCCTCACCATATTCTCCTTGAGCTAAGGTCACACAGACCTCGCCCAATCACTCATGGTAAGTCTTCAGGTGACTTCCGAACCTTCAAAAACTCAGTCACTCGGCGATCCACAATTTCCTCTTGGATCCTCTAGACCATGATGCCTAACTGTCCGGAAGATGTACAGTCTTCAAAGGTAACAAGCGTCTGACCCACATAGGAACAATCTCTTCAGTGATGCTCAATCACTTTGGGTTTGTATGTATTTGGGTTTGGGTTTTCCTCACTTGATGATTTTCGCTCAAAGTCCTCGAAGGATGGGATGCTCTCAATGACAAGTGTCAGTTTCTCTCGGAGCAGCCAACCAGCTAGTGGTTGTAGGGGACGGCTATTTATAGCCAAGGGAGCAGCCCGACATGATAAGACATAAATGCCCTTCAATGATATGACCGTTAGGTGGATAAGATATTTTGGGACAGATGGCACATAGCACAGCAACGGTCGGAAATTTGGCTATCAAATTCCTCATGGCTATCATGTTCCTCACTTGTAGGCAATCCGCACTGGCGAATTCCTAACTCCTCAGTCAGAACAAATTCGTCAGAGACCAAAAGATCTTTGTCTCTGTCTCTGAAGAAATTGACTGAACTGTATGAGATTTCTAATGGCTTCACTCGAAAGGATTGGTAGGTGTAGGATTTTGAGATGAGCATCACTTGGAAATTTTTCCTTAGTTTTTCCTCGACCCATTTTTACAGTACGGTGTTTCCTATGGCTCAAGAAAGAGAAAATGAAACTATAAAAACAAAAGTCTTCACGCTTCATGTTCCTCGCATGAATATAGAGTTTTCACGGTCACACCAATTTCTTCACTTTCAAATTCTTCAGAAAGCCAAAGTCTTCAGTTGAAGACATTCATTTTTAGGGGTCAACTTTCTCTGTAAATATCAAACTCCTCATAGACTTATAGACCTGTGTACCACAAACATGTTAGTCCCTTAACCTATAAGTTTTCAATACACCAAAATCACCAAGGGGCACTAGATGCACTTACAATCTCCCTCTTTTTGGTGATTGATGACAATATAGGTTAAGTTTTCAACGGGGATAAACATATGAAGTGTAAATACTGATATTGAGGAATTTGATTAAAAGATATAGAAGAATTCCCCTGAAGATGTGCATAGTGAGGAATTTGCTTTTGAGAAGCAATGCACATTGAAGAGTAGAATTATGGAGATCTCCCCCTATATCTTGTAATTCATACACACATTTTACATATGATATGAAGAATTTGAAATGCATGATGAAATATGGTGGCTGATGTAATTCAGCATGCATGCATTAACATATATGAGGAAATAGCATGCAGAAAAACATAGCAAGAGTATCATACCACCATCGGGTTTAAGTTTACAACTCGATCCAATAAAGTCTTCAAAAGAACGAGAGTTGTAACTTAGCAAAAAAACACCCATATATAGACCCTCTTGAAGACTAACTCAAATTTCTCCCCCTTTGTCATCGAATGACCAAAAGGGACAAAAAATGAGGACTAACGCCCCTGGAGAATATCATCACGAAGTCGATGGAGGAGCGCCAGCGTTGTTGGGGTCGGTTGTTAAAGTAGGGCCTGCCACAGTGTCGTCCAAGTCTTCATTTTCATCAGTCTCGTGTGATGAAGAATAAGAGCTAGCGACCAAGTGAGGAACTTTGACCTTCTTGAATTTCTTCGAAGGTGGCTAGACCAGTCAAAGTCCTGCTTGAAGCCCATCTGCTTGAGATCTTCTTCACCATAGAGATGAGACAGAACAGCCCAGGTGCGATCAAAAACTTCATGGAGGTAGTAATGGTTCTTGTTCACTGAATTCTGAGTGATTGTCATGTTCTAAAGAATTTAACCAAACTGCGTTTTGACCCATTTGTGGTTGCGATCGACCTTCTGATGAAGACTGAGGAGAAGCTCACGATTATTCATCACCCTTGGAGCTGTGCCTTGAGGATTTTGCTTTGAAGCATTAGCGGCAGAGTCATGAGTAGCAGAGTCATCATTGGTGGAGTAGGATGTTGCTTTGCGAAACTGTCCATCCAATGGATGAATGCCTTCATCAATAACAGTGGCCTTGCCCTTCTCATCAGCCGAGGAAAAGGTCCGTTTGAGGACTTTAATAGGGGGAAAGTAGCTGCCATGGTTAAGAGTATCAGCCTTGTAGTTGATTGAAGACCTTGATATGATGAATCTCATGATCCGGGGAGCATAAGGCTTCAATTCAAATGGTGAAAGAGCAACGTTGGCCATAGTCCTCATGAAGAAATCATGGTAGTTGACAGGAACTCCATGGATGAGGTTGAATAGCAGATTCTTCATGATGCCAACGACCTCTTCTTCATTAGAGTCGTGACCTTTGATTGGACTAAGGGTCTTGGTCAGAATTCTGTATACGGTCCTTGGCACATAAAGCAATTCCTTCACGAGGAATTTGGTTCTTGGGGCTTGGCCAGGCTTCAGAGGCTTCATCAACACTTGCATGAAATGATCGGATAGGTCAGGTTCATGATAGATGAGTCTTGCACCTTTAAGGGGAGGACTGATAGGCAGGGCATGAAGCAATTCAGAGGCCGATGCTTTGTAGTGTGTGTTCCCTGTCATCCAGTCCAACACCCAAGAGTTCACATCTTCAACGTTGCCGGTGATGTGCAACGTAGAATAGAACTGAAGAATTAGCTCTTTGTTCCAGTCACAGATGTCGGTGCTGAAATTGAGCAGCCCAGCATCATGAAGAACACTGAGGACTGGGGTGAAGCAAGACAGCGATTCCATATCCACATGAGGAATATGCTCATGGTCAAAGATCTTGTCTTTATCGAATAGCAGTGAAGAGTAGAAGTTCATCTGACTTGCTGTCCAGAACCGCTTGCGTCGAAGACGAGCAAAGTCATAGGGATTATAATCTGGGAAGAAAACGTGTTCATGGAAGAAATCGTCATCTTTGAACTTTTGCTTCTTTGAGAAGGGATTCTTCGGCTTGGGCTGAGGAGTATCAGTCAATGTCTTCACAACCTCTTGAATCACAGTCTCAGGAGCCACAGGCTGAGGAATTTTAGTTTCAACATCATCACTAGCAGCATGGGTCTCCTTTTCTTCAGCAGCATGTACATCAGCACTAGTGGCTGGAATTTCTTCAGGGATGGTAAAAAATGAAGTTTGCGGTTCATCATAGCCCATATGAATTTCTTCGGTTTGGACTGGGGACTGAGGAATCTGTTGCAGAGGGGTGAACATTGGTGAATTGGGGTGATGACTTTCCCAATAGTCATCATTCAGAACTGGAATGGTGCACCCAATGTCTACGTCTTCTTCTTCTTCATCAATTTCCTCAACGCCTGCCTCTTCAGCCGTGAACTGAGGCATGGGCGATGATACCAGAGGGGTTGAAGGGATGTTATCCACTTCAATATCTTCATCCAACTGCTCTGACGAAGCAGCGGAAGGATCTTCTTCATCTGATCCGCTTGGGATCTCATAATCTTCACCAAAGGGAACAATCTCCTTTGATGGCATACTTGAAAAAGGAACATCATCTATTGGATTCTCAAAAGAGCTCGTCAAAGTCTTCATTTTCTTTGGTACTGAAGACTCTGATGCAGCAGATGCTTTCCTTTTCTTCACTGCTGCTCACTCCGCAACCTTGGTTTTCTTCACTTCTGATGCAGAAGCAAGAATAGGACTTGGTGTTGGTGCAGGAGGAGCAGAGGAAATTGGTGCAGTTTCCTCAGGTCCAACTGATGCAGTTGCCCTGGCTTGTTCAGTGTCTTCTGGCTCAGCGGTAGATGCTTCAGCTGGCCTGGTTTGATCCTCAGGCGCAACACTAGTGGTTGCCCTGTCAATTTCATCAGCGGCTGGAATAGCTTCATCAGCCCTGGTGCTCTCATTTTCTTCAGCAGCCTGATTTTCATCAGTGGTGCTGGCATGCTCTTCAGTAGGTTGTGCAGATGCTTCAGCCTGAGGAGATTCATGTTGCATTGAGGCTGCAACATTTGAGGTGAATCCCTTCGCCATCCTGACGAATCTGACTTTGGCTCTAGCCAATCTGCATAGTACGCGTCAAATTCATCACTGAGTCCTTTGATCTCATCTTGTGCAACCACAAGTTCATCAGTTGTCATTTTGACAACATTTTTTTCCAGAAGACGCTCCTTCTTGTACTGAGCTTTCTTCAGCTGCCTGGCCTTTTAAAATTTCCATTTTTCTTCGCCTATGAAGGCGGTCAACATGTGACTTTGGCCAGGTGTGAGCTTGAAATCAGGCATAGGAGTGTTAGGGTCCTTGTGTCAGAGATCAATGAAGTCTAGGATCAGTTTGGGATCCAAAAGAAGAGGCACATCTGTGCCTTTGGCTCTAGCGGCCCTTTGTTGTCTGTCTCCGATGATTTCAGCGAGTTCTTCATCATCAGCTTCGTCTTCGCTTGACGGAACGTGAAAGGCAACCTGCTTCTTGTGAGGACTTGGTCTACTGCCTCGTCCAAAAGTGGCCTTGGTCTCCAACAAGGTGGGGCCTGTTGAGGACTGCAGAGGAGCTGAAGAACTTGCAGATGCTCCTGAGGCAATTGAGATGCCCGTAGTCCTTTGGCACGAGGCGAGATGTATAGGTGCCGAGGACTTTGCCGGAGGAGCTAAGGGCTTTGCAACCGGAGGAACTGGAGCAGCTTGAGGAATTTGCCATGAGGGCATAGATGAGCTTGGCCATGAGGGCATTGCTAAGGAACTGGGCTTGTGTGTAGGCTTCTTGGACATAGCCTTCTTAAGCTTGCTAACAGAGGCCTCAGCAGTCGCAGCAGCAGAGTCTTCATTGAATTTCCTCACTGCTTCTTTAGCCATTTTGGCCAGTTTTGCTTGCCGCTTGGCCCATTCATCAGGATAGTCCTCACCGCGCTTGAGGCTAGTGGGATCAGCAATTTGGCCTGGTGCCAATGGAGGTCTTGGGCAAGGGGGGTGAAGAACGAATTTCTTTATGTACTTTGGAGTGACATGTTTGTACTCCCTCCATCCCATGCCCATCTCCTTTCAATCCTCTATATGCGCACCTTGCACTGATTCTTGTTCTCCTTGCCATGTTTGGCTTCATCAGGAGTGCAATATTCCTCATAAATGTCATCAGGGATCTCAAATGATGTGTTCACTTCCAGTTTCTTGCCTCCCTTCTGAGGTTTCTTGCCATCTGCCATTTTCTTCAGCTAAGGATTTTGAACAATTGAGTTCTCTGAAGAGGTATGCAATTTGTTTTCGAGGAACGCTGCAAATGAGTTAAGTTGATGAGAACCTAGAGATTCAGCAGCGGACATGTGTACCTGTGAACAGAGTATAGGTGCGAAGAATTTGGAGAGGTCATATGCGTTCTCAGAAGTTTTTGCAAAATGAACAAGTTTGAGGAATTTGACCAGTGGTGTCTTGAGGAATTTCACTAAGCGTTCTTTGACTTAGGTTCCAGAGTTGTATAGATTGAAAATCCACACAACTGAGGAATCTTGAAGAAAAGCATTGCTTAGATAAATAGATCAAGGACAGATTCTTGTGTGAGGTGTTTAAGGTGTGGAAGTTGAAGAATAAACACCTTCTAAAGATTTGTGGAAATTATCAGAATCAACAAGGGCAGTAAAAGTAACTTTTAATTACCCTTGATGAAGAACACGATGAACTAAGAGTTGGAGATTGGAAGTTCGTCAGTCCAGATCTTCCACGCCCTAACTTGGTAGAGGAAGACAGCTACGGCGGCGGCAGAGTGAAGATATCCGCGGCCGACGCGAGTACGACGGCGACGAGGTCGAGGCAGTGAACCTCTTCCTCACCGGCGACGATGAAAGTAGCGGCAGTGCTAGGTCTTGAGAGCTCGAGCGAGGGGAGTGAGGTCGAGCGGGGTAAATGCAGTCTAAGGAGGGTGAGGGGTATATATAGCCGAGGTGAAAAACCGCTCGCCCGAGGAAAATGGACGAACGTGCCCCTAACCCTTCTCATGCTAGCGAAATGTGTCACCCACGTACAGAGTGGTGGAGATCGTGTGAGATCGTGGGTGAATAGATAAATCATATCGTGGGATGTGGAACGGTTTGAGCGGCTGTTACCTCTTGAGCACTGCGTTGGTATTCCCTTGAAGAGGAAAGGGTGATGCAGCAAAGTAGCGTAAGGACTTCCCTCAGTTTTTGAGAACCAAGGTATCAATCCAGTAGGAGGCCACGCACGAGTCCCTCGCGCCTACACAAACAAATAAATCCTCACAACCAACGCGATAAGGGGTTGTCAATCCCTACACGGTCACTTATGAGAGTGAGATCTGATAGATATGATAAGATAATATTTTTGGTATTTTTTTGATAAAGATGCAAAGTAAAGAAAGTAAAATAAAAACGACAAAAGAAATAGCTAAGTGTTGGAAGATTGATATGATGGAAAATAGACCCGGGGGCCATAGGTTCCACTAGTGGCTTCTCTCGAGAGCATAAGTATTTACGGTGGGTGAACAAATTACTGTTGAGCAATTGATAGAATTGAGCATAGTTATGAGAATATCTAGGTATGATCATGTATATAGGCATCACGTCCGAGACAAGTAGACCGACTCCTTCCTGCATCTACTACTATTACTCCACACATCGATCGCTATCCAGCATGCATCTAGAGTATTAAATTCATACAAACAGAGTAACGCCTTAAGCAAGATGACATGATGTAGAGGGATAAACTCATGCAATATGATAAAACCCCATCTTGTTATCCTCGATGGCAACAATACTATACGTGCCTTGCTGCCCCTACTGTCACTGGGAAAGGACACCGCAAGATTGAACCCAAAGCTAAGCACTTCTCCCATTGCAAGAAAGATCAATCTAGTAGGCCAACCAAACTGATAATTCGAAGAGACTTGCAAAGATAACCAATCATACATAAAAGAATTCAGAAGATTCAAATATTGTTCATAGGTAAACTTGATCATAAACCCACAATTCATCGGTCTCAACAAACACACCGCAAAAGAAGATTACATCGAATAGATCTCCACGAGAGAGGGGAGAACATTGTATTGAGATCCAAAAAGAGAGAGGAAGCCATCTAGATAATAACTATGGACCCGAAGGTCTGAGGTAAACTACTCACACATCATCGAAGAGGCTATGGTGTTGATGTAGAAGCCCTCCATGATCGATGCCCCCTCCGGCGGAGCTCAGGAACAGGCCCCAAGATGGGATCTCACGGTTACAGAAGGTTGCGGCGGTGGAATTAGGTTTTTGGCTCCGTATCTGGTAGTTTGGGGGTACGTATGTATATATAGGAGGAAGGAGTACGTCGGTGGAGCAACGTGGGGCCCACGAGGGTGGAGGGCGCACCCAGGGGGTAGGCGCTTCCCCCTACCTCGCGGCTTCCTGGTAGCTTTCTTGACATAGGGTCCAAGTCAACTGGGTCACGTTCGTTCCGAAAATCACGTTCCCGAAGGTTTCATTCCGTTTGGACTCCGTTTGATATTCTTTTTCTGGAAACTCTGAAATAGGCAAAAAACAACAATTCTGGGCTGGGCCTCTGGTTAATAGGTTAGTCCCAAAAATAATATAAAAGTGTATAATAAAGCCCAATAATTTCCAAAACAGAAGATAACATAGCATGGAGCAATCAAAAACTATAGATATGTTGGAGACGTATCAAGCATCCCCAAGCTTAATTCCTGCTCGTCCTCGAGTAGGTAAATGTTAAAAACATAATTTTTAATGTGGAATGCTACTTGGCATAATTTCAATTTAATTCTTCTTAATTGTGGTATGAATATTCAGATCCGAAAGATTCAAGATAAAAGTTCAATATTGACATAAAAATAATAATACTTCAAGCATACTAACTAAGCAATCCTCTCAAAATAACATGGCCAAAGAAAGTTCATCCCTACAAAATCATATAGTTTAGTCATGCTCCATTTTCGTCACACGAGAATGCTCTCATCATGCACAACCCCGATGACAAGCCAAGAATTGTTTCATACTTTAGTAATCTCAAACTTTTTCAACCTTCACGTAATACATGAGCGTGAGCCATGGATATAGCACTATGGGTGGAATAGAATATGATGATGGGGGTTATGTGGAGAAGACAAAAAAGGAGAAAGTCTCACATCAACGAGGCTAATCAATGAGCTATGGAGATGCCCATCGATTGATGTTAGTGCAAGGAGTAGGGATTGCCATGCAACAGATGCACTAGAGCTATAAATATATGAAAGCTCAACAAAAGAAATAAGTGGGTGTGCATCCAACTTGCTTGCTCACGAAGACCTAGGGCACTTGAGGAGGCACATTGTTGGAATATACAAGCCAAGTTCTATAATTAAAAATTCCCACTAGTATATGAAAGTGACAAAACAAGAGACTCTCTATCATTAAGATTATGGTGCTACTTTGAAGCACAAGTGTGGTAAAAGGATAGTAACATTGTCCCTTCTCTCTTTTTCTCCTTTTTTTGGGGCCTTCTCTTTTTTTATGGCCTTTATCTTTTTTTTTATTCCTCACTTGGGACAATGCTCTATAAAATGATGATCATCACACTTCTATTTATTTACAACTCAATGATTACAACTCGATACTAGAACAGAGTATGACTCTATATGAATGCCTCGGTGTGTACGGGATATGCAATGAACCAAGAGTGACATGTATGAAAGAATTATGAATGGTGGCTTTGCCACAAATACTATGTCAACTACATGATCATGCAAAGCAATATGACAATGATGAACGTGTCATGATAAACGGAATGGTGGAAAGTTGCATGGCAATATATCTCGGAATGGCTATGGAAATGTCATAATAGGTAGGTATGGTGGCTGTTTTGAGGAAGATATAAGGAGGTTTATGTGTGAAAGAGCGTATCATATCACGGGGTTTGGATGCACCGGCGAAGTTTGCACCAACTCTCAATGTGAGAAAGGGCAATGCATGGTACCGAAGAGGCTAGCAATGATGGAAAGGTGAGAGTGTGTATAATCCATGGACTCAATATTAGTCATAAAGAACTCACATACTTATTGCAAAAATCTACAAGTCATCAAAAACCAAGCACTGCACGCATGCTCCTAGGGGGATAGATTGGTAGGAAAAGACCATCGCTCGTCCCCGGCCGCCACTCATAAGGAGGACAATCAAAGAACACCTCATGTTTCAAATTTGTTACATAACGTTTACCATACGTGCATGCTACAGGACTTGCAAATAACACAAGTATTTCTCAAATTCACAACTACTCAACTAGCACAACTTTAATATCACTACCTCCATGTCTCAAAACAATCATCAAGCATCAAACTTCTCTTAGTATTCAACACACTCATAAGAAAGTTTTTACTAATCTTGAATACCTAGCATATTAGGATTATTTAAGCAAATTACCATGATATTTAAGACTCTCAAAATAATCTAAGTGAAGCATGAGAGATCAATAGTTTCTATAAAACAAATCCACCACCGTGCTCCATAAGATATAAGTGAAGTACTAGAGCAAAAACTATATAACTCAAAGATATAAGTGAAGCACATAGAGTATTCTAATAATTTCCGAATCATGTGTGTATCTCTCAAAAGGTGTGTACAGCAAATAAGAATGTGGTAAACTAAAAAATAAAGACTCAAATAATACAAGACGCTCCAAGCAAAACACATATCATGTGGTGAATAAAAATATAGCTCCAAGTAAAGTTACCGATGGAAGTAGACGAAAGAGGGGATGCCTTCCGGGGCATTCCCAAGCTTTCGCTTTTAGGTGTCCTTAGATAATCTTGGGGGTGCCATGGGAATCCCCAAGTTTAGGCTCTTGCCACTCCTTGTTCCATTCCATCAAATCTTTCACCCAAAACTTGAAAACTTCACAACACAAAACTCAGCAGAAAATCTCGTGAGCTCCGTTAGCGAAAGAAAACAAAAGACCACTTCAAGGTACTGTAATGAACCCATTCTTTATTTATATTGGTGTTAAACCTAATGTATTCCAACTTCTATATGGTTTATAAACTATTTTACTAGCCATAGATTCATCAAAATAAGCAAACAACACACGAAAAAAGAATCTGTCAAAAACTGAACAGTCTGTAGTAATCTGTAACTAACGCAAACTTATAGAACTCCAAAAAATAAGCCAAAATAGGAAGACCTAGACAATTTGTTTATTGATCAGAAGCAAGTGGAATCAATATTTTATCATGTTCTGGTGATTTTAAACAATTATTTCGTGAACAGAAAGTTTCTGGAATTTTCTGCAAGATCAAATAACTATCATACAAGAAGATCCTATAGGTTAAACTTGGTACAAACACTAATTAAAACATAAAAATACATCTAACCAGAGGCTAGAAAAAATATTTATTTAATAACATAAGGAAAAATATTAGGTTGTCTCCCAACAAGCGCTTTTCTTTAAAGCCTTTTAGCCAGGCATTGATAATTTTAATGATGCTCACATGAAAGACAAGAATTGAAACACATAGAGAGCATCATAAAACACGTGACAAACACATCTAAGTCTAACATACTTCCTATGCATAGGCATCTTATAGAAAAACAAATTATCATAACAAGCGAAAACTAGCATATGCAAGGAAGCGGAAAGGAACAATAGCAATCTCATCATAACGAGAGGTAATTTAGTAACATGAAAATTTCTATAACCATATTTTCCTCTGTCATAATAATTACATGTAGGATCATAAGAAAATTCAATAATATTGCTATCACATAACATATTCTCAACACGATCCACATGCATGCGAAGTTGACACTCTTCCAAAATAGTGGGATTATCATTAAATAAAGTCATGATTTCTCCAAGCCCACTTTTATCAAAAATTTCATAACATCGAATATTATTCAAATATGTGGGATCTAAAGTTGACACTCTTCCAAACCCACTTTCAATATTATTGCAAACACTATTACCAATCTTTCAAGATCATAAGAAGAATCTCCCCAATCATGATTATTGCAACAGGTAGTGGACTGATACGTCTCCAACGTATCCATAATTTTTTATTGCTCCATGCTATATTATCTACTGTTTTGGACCATATTGGGCTTTATTTTCCACTTTTATATTATTTTTGGGACTAACCTATTAACCGGAGGCCCAGCCCAGAATTGCTGTTTTTTGCCTATTTCAGTGTTTCGAAGAAACAGAATATCAAACGGAGTCCAAACGGAATGAAACCTTCGGGAACGTGATTTTCTCAACAAATAAGATCCATGAGACTTGGACCCTCCGTCAAGAAAGCCACGAGGCCGTCATGAGGGTGGAGGGCGCCCCCCCCCCTAGGGCGCGCCCCCTACCTCGTGGGCCCCTCGAAGCTCCACCGACGCATTCTTCCTCCTATATATACCCACGCACCCCAAACGATCGACACGGAGCCAAAACCTAATTCCACCGCCGCAACCTTCTCAGATCCACGAGATCCCATCTTGGGGCCTGTTAGGAGCTCCACCGGAAGGGAATCCACCATGGAGGGCTTCTACATCATCACCATAGCCCTCCGATGAAGTGTGAGTAGTTTACCTCAGATCTTCGGGTCCATAGTTAGTAGCTAGATGACTTCTTCTCTCTTTTTGGATCTCAATACAATGTTCTCCCCCTCTCTCGTCGAGATCTATTCGATGTAATCTTCTTTTTGCGGTGTGTTTGTTGAGATCGATGAATTGTGGGTTTATGATCAAGATTATCTATGAGCAATATTTGAATCTTCTCTGAATTATTTTATGTATGATTGGTTATCTTTGCAAGTCTCTTCGAATTATCAGTTTGGTTTGGCCTACTAGATTGGTTTTTCTTGCAATGGGAGAAGTGCTTAGCTTTGGATTCAATCTTATGTGTCCTTTCCCAGTGGATGAGGGGCAGCAAGGCACGATTGTATTGTTGCCATCGAGGATAACAAGATGGGGTATTTATCATATTGCATGAATTTATTCCTCTACATCATGTCATCTTGCTTAAGGCGTTACTCTGTTTTCTTGAACTTAATACTCTAGATGCATGCTGGATAGCGATCGATGAGTGGAGTAATAGTAGTAGATGCAGGCAGGAGTCGGTCTACTTGTCTCGGACGTGATGCCTATATACATGATCATACCTAGATACTCTCATAACTATGCTCAATTCTGTCAATTGCTCAACAGTAATTTGTTCACCCACCGTAGAAATACTTATGCTCTTGAGAGAAGCCACTAGTGAAATCTATGGCCCCCGGCTCTATTCTCATCTTATCAATCTCCAATCACTTTATTATTACTTTCCATTTTATTTTACCTTGCATCTTTATATCAAAAATACCAAAAATATTATCTATCATCTCTACCAGATCTCATTCTCGTAAGTGACTGTGAAGGGATTGACAACCCCTAATCGCGTTGGTTGCGTTGAGCTATTTGTTTTGTGTAGGTACGAGGGACTCACGCGTGGCCTCCTACTGGATTGATACCTTGGTTCTCAAAAACTGAGGGAAATACTTACGCTACTTTGCTGGATCATCCTCTCCTTTTCGGGGAAATCCAACGCAGTGCTCAAAAGGTAGCAAGAAGAATTTCTAGCACCGTTGCTGAGGAGTCTACGCAAAAGTCAACATACCAACTACCCATCACAATCCCTTATCTCCCGCATTACATTATTTGCCATTTGCCTCTGGTTTTCCTCTCCCCCACTTCACCCTTGCCGTTTTATTCGCCCTCTCTTTTTCCGTTTGCCTTTTCTCGCTCGCTTGTCATTATGGCTAGTTTTATATCTTCTCTGTTATCTCCCGAGAATGAAGTTATAAATTTTAAACAAAGGGAGGGAGAAAATCTGAAATATGCTTGGTATAGAATTTGCAATGGTCAAAATAGATCTACCAGGAAGCAATCTACTTCAGTTCTTCTTCGCAATTTTTATGTAGGTGCTAATCCTTGGTATAGATATATCCTTGATACCATTACCAGAGGGAACTTCTTGGGTAGCCACACTTTTGATTCTTATAATGCTATGATAGATTTATTTGGCTCACCACCTCTTTTGGTTAATGGAACTATGTTAACTTTGGAGCATGTAATGCAAAGACTTGAAATTATTGAAAATAAAGTTGCTACCGTTGAGTTAATTGAAAATCTAGATAAAAAGATCCATAATCAAATTACCCAATATGGATCTAAGGTAGGAGTAACTTTGAAAAATATTAAGGAAAAGAAACCCATAGTTAATGAGAGAATAAATCAAGATTCCACTAGAATTGATAAACTTGAGGGTATCATTACCAATTTAGGAACCGCTTTTTCTTCCGTTAAGAGTACTCCAATTTCTTCTAATAAAGTTGCTAAGCTTATGTATGTTCCTAAAAATAAGGGTGAATCCTCTAGTAAGGAAACTGCGGATCTTAAATCTATAAGTATTCATCCCGATCTTTTTGCTATCATTAAGGAACCATTTCCTACAAATGAATTTTACGATCTTGTGCTTAAAAGTTTGATAATTACTAGAAATAAAGAAATTCTAAATATAATAGATGTCTCATTGAAGAATTGCCTATCAAAGATGGCAATACTTAGATCTATCCTTGCTTTTAAGCCTAGCTAGGGCGTTAAAAGATAGCGCTTGTTGGGAGGCAACCCAATTTTATTTTAGTTTTTTTTGTTTCTGTTTAGGAATAAATAATACATCTACCTTCTGTTTAGATGTGGTTTTATCTTTTAATTAGTGTTTGTGCCAAGTTAAACCTATAGGATCTTCTTGGATGATAGTTATTTGATCTTACTGTAATTTCCAGAAACTTTCTGTTCACGAAAACAATTATTAAAAATCACCAGAACGTGATAAAATAGTGATTCTAATTGCTTCTGATCAATAAACAAATTGCCTAGTTCGTCCTATTTTGGCTGATTTTTTGGAGTTCCAGAAGTTCGCGTTAGTTACAGATTACTACAGACTGTTCTGTTTTTGACAGATTCTGTTTTTCGCGTGTTATTTGCTTATTTTGATGAATCTATGGCTGGTAAAATAGTTTATAATTCATAGAGAAGTTGGAATACATTAGGTTTAAAACCAATATAAATAAAGAATGAGTTAATTACAGTACCTTGAAGTGGTCTTTTGTCTTCTTTCGCTAACGGAGCTCACGAGATTTCTGTTGAGTTTTGTGTTGTGAAGTTTTCAAGTTTTGGGTGAAATCTTTTGATGGATTATGGAACAAGGAGTTGCAAGAGCCTAAGCTTGGGGATGCCCATGGCACCCCCAAGATAATCTAAGGACACCAAAAATTCAGAGCTTGGGGATGCCCCGGAAGGCATCCCCTCTTTCGTCTACTTCCATCGGTAACTTTACTTGGAGCTATATTTTTATTCACCACATGATATGTGTTTTGCTTGGAGCATCTTGTATGATTTGAGTCTTTGCTTTTTAGTTTACCACAATCATCCTTTCTGTACACACCTTTTGAGAGAGCCATACATGAATTGGAACTTGTTAGAATACTCTACATGCTTCACTTATATCTTTTGAGCTTTATAGTTTTGCTCTATGTGCTTCACTTATATATTTTGAGCTTTATAGTTTTGCTCTAGTGCTTCACTTATATCTTCTAGAGCACGGTGGTGGATTTGTTTTATAGAAACTATTGATCTCTCATGCTTCACTTAGATTATTTTGAGAGTCTTTAATAGCATGGTAATTGCTTAATAATAATAATATGCTTGGTATTCAACATTTGTAGAACTTTCTTTTGAGTGCGTTGAATACTAAGAAAAGTTTGATGCTTGATAATTGTTTTGAGATATGAAGATGGTGATATTAGAGTCATGCTAGTTGAGTAGTTGTGAATTTGAGAAATACTTGTGTTAAAGTTTGTGATTCCCGTAGCATGCACGTATGGTGAACCGTTATGTGATGAAGTCGGAGCATGATTTATTTATTGATTGTCTTCCTTATGAGTGGCGGTCGGGGACGAGCGATGGTCTTTTCCTACCAATCTATCCCCCTAGGAGCATGCGCGTAATACTTTGCTTTGATAACTTCCAAATTTTTGCAATAAGTATATGAGTTCTTTATGACTAATGTTGAGTCCATGAATTATACGCATTTTTCCCATCCTTCCACCATTGCTAGCCTCTCTAATACCGCGCACTTTTCGCCGGTATCATACACCCACCACATACCTTCCTCAAAACAGCCACCATACCTACCTATCATGGCATTTTCATAGCCATTCCGAGATATATTGCCATGCAACTTTCCACCATCCCGTTTATTATGACACGCTCCATCATTGTCATATTGCTAGCATGATCATGTAGTTGACATCGTATTTGTGGCAAAGCCACCGTTCATAATTCTTTCATACATGTCACTCTTGATTCATTGCATGTCCCGGTACACCACCGGAGGCATTCATATAGAGTCATAATTTGTTCTAAGTAACGAGTTGTAATTGTTGAGTTAAAAGAAAAATAAAAGTGTGATGATCATCATTTTTAGAGAATTGTCCCAAGTGAGGAAAGGATGATGGAGACTATGATTCCCCCACAAGTCGGGATGAGACTCCGGACGAAAAAAAAGAGGCCATAAAAAAAGAGAAAAGGCCCAAATAAAAAAAATGAGAGAAAAAGAGAGAAGGGACAATGTTACTGTCCTTTTACCACACTTGTGCTTCAAAGTAGCACCATGATCTTCATGATAGAGAGTCTCTCATTTTATCACTTTCATATACTAGTGGAAATTTTACATTATAGAACTTGGCTTGTATATTCCAATGATGGGCTTCCTCAAATTGCCCTAGGTCTTCGTGAGCAAGCGAGTTGGATGCACACCCACTTAGTTTCTTTTTATGAGCTTTCATATACTTATAACTCTAGTGCATCTGTTGCATGGCAATCCCTACTCACTCACATTGATATCTATTGATGGGCATCTCCATAGCCCGTTGATACGCCTAGTTGATGTGAGACTATCTTCTCCCTTTTTGTCTTCTCCACAACCACCATTCTATTCCACATATAGTGCTATATCCATGGCTCAGGCTCATCTATTGCGTGAAGATTGAAAAAGTTCTGAAAATGTCAAAAGTATGAAACAATTGCTTGGCTTGTCATCGGGGTTGTGCATGATTTAAATACTTTGTGTGGTGAAGATAGAGCATAGCCAGACTATATGATTTTGTAGGGATAACTTTCTTTGCCCATGTTATTTTGATAAGACATAATTGCTTTGTTAGTATGCTTGAAGTATTATTATTTTTATGTCAATATGAACTTTTGTCTTGAATCTTTCGGATCTGAATATTCATACCACAATTAAGAAGAATTACATTGAAATTATGCCAAGTAGCACTCCGCATCAAAAATTCTCTTTTTATCATTTATCTACTCGAGGACGAGCAGGAATTAAGCTTGGGGATGCCTGATACGTCTCCAACATATCTATAACTTTTGATTGCTCCATGCTATATTATCTACTGTTTTGGACCATATTGGGCTTTGTTTTCCACTTTTATATTATTTTTGGGACTAACCTATTAACCGGAGGCCCAGCCCAGAATTGTTGTTTTTTTGCCTATTTTAGTGTTTCAAAGAAACGGAATATCAAACGGAGTCCAAATGGAATGAAACCTTCAGGAACGTGATTTTCTCAACAAATAAGATCCATGAGACTTGGACCCTCCGTCAAGAAAGCCATGAGGCGGTCACAAGGGTGGAGGGCGCCCCCCTAGGGCGCGCCCCCTGCCTCGTGGGCCCCTCAAGCTCCACCGACGCACTCCTTCCTCCTATATATACCTACGCACTTCAAACGATCGACACGGAGCCAAAACCTAATTCCACCGCCGCAACCTTCTCAGATCCACGAGATCCCATCTTGGGGCCTGTTCCGAGTTCACCGAAGGGGAATATCCACCATGGAGGGCTTCTACATCATCACCATAGCCCTCCGATGAAGTGTGAGTAGTTTACCTCAGACCTTCGGGTCCATAGTTAGTAGCTAGATGGATTCTTCTCTCTTTTTGGATCTCAATACAATGTTCTCCCCCTCTCTCGTGGAGATCTATTCGACGTAATCTTCTTTTTGCGGTGTGTTTGTTGAGACCGATGAATTGTGGGTTTATGATCAAGATTATCTATGAGCAATATTTGAATCTTCTCTGAATTCTTTTATGTATGATTGGTTATCTTTGCAAGTCTCTTGAATTATCAGTTTGGTTTGGCCTACTAGATTGGTTTTTCTTGCAATGGAAGAAGTGCTTAGCTTTGGGTTCAATCTTATGTGTCCTTTCCCAAAGGATGAGGGGCAGCAAGGCACGATTGTATTGTTGCCATCGAGGATAACAAGATGGGGTATTTATCATATTGCATGAATTTATTCCTCTACATCATGTCATCTTGCTTAAGGCGTTACTCTGTTTTCTTGAACTTAATACTCTAGATGCATGCTGGATAGCGGTCGATGAGTGGAGTAGTAGTAGTAGATGCAGGCAGGAGTCGGTCTACTTGTCTCGGACGTGATGCCTATATACATGATTATACCTAGATACTCTCATAACTATGCTCAATTCTGTCAATTGCTCAACAGTAATTTGTTCACCCACCGTAGAAATACTTATGCTCTTGAGAGAAGCCACTAGTGAAATCTATGGCCCCCGGGTCTATTCTCATCTTATCAATCTCCAATCACTTTATTATTACTTTGCTTCTTTACTTTGCCTTTTATTTTACCTTGCATCTTTATATAAAAAATACCAAAAATATTATCTATCATCTCTATCAGATCTCATTCTCGTAAGTGACCGTGAAGGGATTGACAACCCCTAATCGCGTTGGTTGCATTGAGCTATTTGTTTTTTGTAGGTGCGAGGGACTCGCGCATGGCCTCCTACTAGATTGATACCTTGGTTTTCAAAAACTGAGGGAAATACTTACGCTACTTTGCTGCATCATCCTCTCCTCTTCAGGGAAATCCAACACAGTGCTCAAGAGGTAGCATGGACGTAGCAAAACTAGCATCCCCAAGCTTAGGATTTCGCATATTATTAGCATAATTTGCATCAATAGAATTTATAATAAAATCATTGCAATCATGCTTTTTATTCAAAGATCTATCATGAATCACTTCATAAAGCACTTCATTACAATTTTCAGATTCACAGATTTCAAGCAAAACCTTATAAAGATAATCTAGTGCATCCAAATCTCTAGGAATTGGTTCAACATAATTGGATCTCTTAAAAAGATTGGCAAGCGGATGAGGATCCATAGATATTAGCTTCTCTGTTTAGGAATAAATACTCAACTATTTCAACCAAATGAGCAAACGAGCCAAGTAAGACATCAAGGCAAACGAAAAGACGAACGGAAAAAGGGCGAATAAAACGGCAAGGGTGAAGTGGGGGAGAGGAAAACGAGAGGCAAATGGAATATAATGTAATGCGGGAGATAAGGGTTTGTGATGGGTACTTGGTATGTTGACTTTTGCGTAGACCTCCCCGGCAAAGGCACCAGAAATCCTTCTTGCTGCCTCTTGAGCACTGCGTTGGTTTTCCCTTGAAGAGGAAAGGGTGATGCAGCAAAGTAGCGTAAGTATTTCCCTCAGTTTTTGAGAACCAAGGTATCAACCCAGTAGGAGGCCATGCACGAGTCCCTCGTGTTGGGGAACGTAGTAATTTCAAAAAAATTTCCTACGATCACGCAAGACCATGGTGATGGCATAGCAACGAGAGGGAGAGTATCCGCCCACGCACTCGTGAGACCGAAAGCGGAAGCGTTATAACAACGCTGTTGATGTAGTCGACGCCTTCACGATCCGACCGATCCAAGCACCGAACGCACGGCACCTCCGAGTTTCGCACACGCTCAGCTCGATGACGATCCCGGACCGATCCAGCAAAGTGTCGGGATGAGTTCCACAAGACGACGACGGCGTGGACGATGTTGATGCTCCACCGACGCAGGGCTTCGCCTAAGCTCATGACGATATGACTTCTCCGGCGCAGGCTTCGCTTAAGCTCATGACGATATGACCGAAGTGGAATATGGTGGAAGGGGCACCGCACACGGCTAAGGAAAGATCCGAGATCAACTTGTGTGTCATGGGGTGCCCCCTGCCTCAGATATAAAGGAGCAAGGAAGAGGTGGCCGCCAGGAGGAGGCGCGACAGGGGGAGTCCTACTCCCACCGGGAGTAGGACTCCTCCTTTCCTAGTAGGAGTAGGAGAGAAGGAAGGGAAGAGAAGAAGGTGCGGCCCTCCCTAGTCCAATTCGGACTAGGCCTTGGGGGCGCGGCCTGCCCTAGGCAGCCCTCTCTCTTTCCGCAGGGCCCAATAAGGCCCATTACTTCTCCCGGCGAATTCCGTAACTCTCCGGTACTCAAAATACCGAATCATTCGAACCTTTCCGAACTCCGAATATAGTCGCCCAATATATCGATCTTTACGCCTCGACCATTTCGAGACTCCTCGTCATGTCCCCGATCTCATCCGGGACTCGAACTCCTTCGGTACATCAAAACTCATAAACTCATAATATAACCATCATCGAAACCTTGCGTGCGGACCCTACGGGTTCGAGAACTATGTAGACATGACCTAGAACTATTCTCGGTCAATAACCAATAGCGGAACCTGGATGCCCATATTGGCTCCTACATATTCTTCAAGATCTTTATCGGTCAAACCGCATAACAACATACGTTGTTCCTTTGTCATCGGTATGTTACTTGCCCGAGATTCGATCGTCGGTATCCAATACCTAGTTCAATCTCGTTACGGCAAGTCTCTTTACTCGTTCCGTAATACATCATCTCATAACTAACTCATTAGTTACAATGCTTGCAAGGCTTAGGTGATGAGTATTACCGAGAAGGCCCAGAGATACCTCTCCGACAATCGGAGTGACAAAACCTAATCTCAAATACGCCAACCCAACATGTACCTTTGGAGACACCTGTAGTACTCCTTTATAATCACCCGATTACGTTGTGACGCTTGGTAGCACCCAAAGTGTTCCTCCGTAAACGGAGTTGCATAATCTCATAGTTACAGGAACATGTATAAGTCATGAAGAAAGCAATAGCAACATACTAAACGATCATGTGCTAGGCTAACGGAATGGGTCATGTCAATCAGATCATTCTCCTAATGATGTGATCCCGTTAATCAAATGACAACTCATGTCTATGGTTAGGAAACATAACCATCTTTGATTAACGAGCTAGTCAAGTAGAGGCATACTAGTGACACTGCTTGTCTATGTATTCACACATGTATTATGTTTCCGTTAATACAATTCTAGCATGAATAATAAACATTTATCATTAAATAAGGAAATAAATAATAACTTTATTATTGCCTCTAGGGCATATTTCCTTCAGTCTCCCACTTGCACTAGAGTCAATAATCTAGTTCACATCATCATGTGATTCAACACTAATATTCACATCTGTATGTGATTAATACCCATAGTTCACATCGTAATGTGACCAACACCCAAAGGGTTTACTAGAGTCAATAATCTAGTTCACATCGCTATGTGATTAACACCCAAAGAGTACTAAGGTATGATCATGTTTTGCTCGTGAGAGAAGCTTAGTCAACGGGTCATCACATTCGTGAGCCGTATCTATTTTGCAAATATTCTATGTCTACAATGCTCGCACGGAGCTACTCTAGCTAATTGCTCCCACTTTCAATATGTATCCAGATTGAGACTTAGAGTCATTCGATCAGTGTAAAAGCTTGCATCGATGTTACTCTTTACGACTAACCTTTTTCACTTCCATAATCGAGAAACATATCCTTATTCTACTAAGGATAATTTTGACCGCTGTCCATTGATCTACTCCTAGATCACTATTGCACTCCTTGCCAAGCTTAGTGGTAGGGTATGCAATAGATCCGTACACAAGCATGACATACTTTATAGAACCTATGGCTGATGCATAGGAATGACTTTCATTCTCTTTCTACTTCTGCCGTGGTCGGGTTTTGAGTCTTACTCAATCTCACACCTTGTAACACAGGCAAGAACTCTTTCTTTGACTGTTCCATTTTGAACCACTTCAAAATCTTGTCAAGGTATGTATTCATTGAAAAACTTATCAAGCGTCTTGATCTATCTCTATAGATCTTGATGCTCAATATGTAAGCAGCTTCACCGAGGTCTTTCTTTGAAAAAACTCCTTTCAAACACTCCTTTATGCTTTGCGAATAATTCTACATTATTTCCGATCAACAATATGTCATTCACATATACTTATCGAAAGGCTGTAGTGCTCCCACTCACTTTCTTGTAAATACAGCCTTTCCAAAAGTCTCAGATAAAATCATATGCTTTGATCAACACATCAAAGCGTATTTTCCAACTCCGAGATGCTTGCACCAGTCCATTGATGGATCGCTGGAGCTTGCACATTTTGTTAGCACCTTTAGGATTGACAAAACCTTCTGGTTGCATCATATACAACTCTTCTTTAAGAAAACCATTAAGGATTGCAGTTTTGACATCCATTTGCCAGATTTCATAAAATGTGGCAATTGCTAACATGATTCGGACAGACTTTTAAGCATCGATACGAGTGAGAAAATCTCATCGTATTCAACACCTTGAACTTGTTGAAAACCTTTTGCAACAAGTCGAGCTTTGTAGATAGTAACACTACTATCAGTGTCCGTCTTCCTCTTGAAGATCCATTTATTTAACATGGCTTGCTGATCATCGAGCAAGTCAATCAAAGTCCATACTTTGTCCTCATACATGGATCATATCTCAGATTTTATGGCCTCAAGCCATTTTGCGGAATCTGGGCTCATCATCGCTTCCTCATAGTTCGTAGGTTCATCATGGTCTAGTAACATGACTTCCAGAACATGATTACCGCACCACTCAGTGCGGATCTTACTCGAAGACCTACGAGGTTTGGTAGCAACTTGATCTGAAGTTTCATGATCATCATCATTAACTTCCTCACTAATTGGTGTAGGAATCACCGAACTGATTTCGTGATGGACTACTTTCCAATAAGGGAGAAGGTACAATTACCTCATCAAGTTCTACTTTCCTCCCACTCACTTCTTTCGAGAGAAACTTCTTCTCTAGAAAGGATCCAATTTAGCAACGAAAAACTTGCCTTCGGATCTGTGATAGAAGGTGTACCCAATAGTCACCTTTGGGTATTCTATGAAGACGCACTTCTCCGATTTGGGTTAGAGCTTATCAGTGAAAACTTTTCACATAAGCATCACAACTCCAAACTTTAAGAAACGACGACTTAGGTTTATCGCTAAACCATAGTTCATACGGTGTCATCTCAACGGATTTAGATGGTGCCCTATTAAACGTGAATGCAGCTGTCTCTAATGCATAACCCAAAACGATAGTGGTAAATCGGTAAGATACATCATAGATTGCACCATATCCAATAAAGTGCGGTTCTGACGCTCGACACACCATTATGTTGTGGTGTTCCATGTGGCGTGAGCTGTGAAACTATTCCACTTTGTTTTAATTGAAGACCAAACTCAGAACTCAAAAATTCATCTCCACGATCAGATCGCAGAAACTTTATTTTCTTGTTACGATGATTTTCCACTTCACTCTGAAATTCTTTGAACCTTTCAACTATTTCAGACTTATGTTTCATCAAGTAGATATACCCATATCTGCTCAAATCATCTTGTGAAGGTCAGAAAATAACGATACTTGCCACGAGCATCAACACTCATTGGATCGCATACATCGGTATGTATTATTTCCAATAAGTCAGCAGCTTGTTCCATTGTTCCGGAGAACGGAGTCTTTAGTCATCTTGCCCATAAGGCATGGTTCGCAAGCATCAAGTGATTCATAATCAAGTGATTCCAAAATCCCATCAGCATGGAGTTTCTTCATGCGCTTTACACCAATATGACCTAAACGGCAGTGCCACAAATAAGTTGCACTATCATTATTAACTTTGCATCTTTTGGCATCAATATTATGAATATGTGTATCACTACGATCGAGATCCAACGAACCATTTTCATTGGGTGTGTAACCATATAAGGTTTTATTCATGTAAACAGAACAACAATTTATTCTCTTACTTAAATGAATAACCGTATTGCAATAAACATGATCAAATCATATTCATGCTCAACGCAAACGCCAAATAACATTTATTTAGGTTTAACACTAATCCCGAAAGTATAGGGAGTGTGCGATGATGATCATTTCAATCTTGGAACTACTTCCAACACTCATCGTTACTTCCCTTCAACTAGTTTCTCGCTTATTCTCAGAACTCCTGTTTGAGTTACTAAGCTTAGCAACCGAACAAGTATCAAATACTCGGGGCTACTATAAACACTAGTAAAGCACACATCAATAACCTGTATATCAAATATACCTTTGTTCACTTTGCCATCCTTCTTATCCGCCAAACACTTGGGGTAGTTCCGCTTCAAAGGACCAATTCCATTGTAGCAAAAGCACTTAGTCTCGTGCTTAGGTCCAGACTTGGGCTTCTTCACCGAGTAGCAACTTGCTTGCCGCTCTTTTGAAGTTCCCTTCTTCCTTTGCCCTTTTCCTTGAGACTAGTGGTCTTGTCAATCATCAACACTTGATGCTCTTTTCTTGATTTCTACCTTCGTCGATTTCAGCATCACGAAGAGCTTGGGAATTACTTTTGTCATCCCTTGCATATTATAGTTCATCACGAAGTTCTACTAACTTGGTGATGGTGACTAGAGAATTCTGTCAATCACTATCTTATCGGAAGATTAACTCCCACTTGATTCAAGCGATTGAAGTACTCGGACAATCTGAGCACATGCTCACTAGTTGAGCGATTCTCCTCCATCTTTTAGCTATAGAACTTGTTGGAGACTTCATATCTCTCAACTCGGTATTTGCTTGAAATATTAACTTCAATTCCTGGAACATCTCATATGGTCCATGACGCTCAAAACGCCTTTGAAGTCCCGATTCTAAGCCGTTAAGTATGGTGCACTAAACTATCAAGTAGTCATCATATTGAGCTAGCCAAATGTTCATAACGTCAGATTCGCTCATATTGAGCTAGCCAAACGCTCATAACGCCCGCATCTGCTCCTGCAATAGGTCATCACCTAGCGGTGCATTAAGGACATAATTCTTCAGCAGCAATGAGGATAAACCTCAGATCACGGATCTAATCCGCATCATTGCTACTAACATTTTTCAACATAATTTTCTCTAGGAACATATCAAAACAAACATATAAAAGCATAGGGAAGCAACAACGCGAGCTATTGATCTACAACATAATTTGCAAAATACTACCGGGACTAAGTTCATGATAAATTAAAGTTCAATTAATCATATTACTTAAGAACTCCCACTTAGATAGACATCTCTAGTCATCTAAGTGATTACGTGATCCAAATCAACTAAACCATGTCCGATCATCACGTGAGATGGAGTAGTTTCAATGGTGAACATCACTATGTTGATCATATCTACTATATGATTCACGCCGACCTTTCGGTCTCCGTGTTCGAGGCCATATCTGTTATATGCAAGGCTCGTCAAGTTTAACTTGAGTATTCGCGTGCGCAACTGTTTTGCACCCGTTGTATTTGAACGTAGAGCCTATCACACCCGATCATCACGTGGTGTCTCAGACGAAGAACTTTCGCAACGGTGCATACTCGGGAGAACACTTCTTGATAATTTTGGTGAGAGATCATCTTATAATGCTACCGTCAATCAAAGCAAGATAAGATGCATAAAGGATAAACATCACATGCAATCAATATAAGTGATATGATATGGTCATCATCATCTTGTGCTTGTGATCTCCATCGCCAAGCAACGCCATGATCACCATCGCCACCGCGCGACACCTTGATCTCCATCGTAGCATCGTTGTCGTCTCGCCAACTATTGCTTCTCGACTATCGCTACTCCTTAGTGATAAAGTAAAGCAATTACATGGCGCTTGCATTTCATACAATAAAGCGACAACCATATGGCTCCTGCCGATTGCCGATAACTCGGTTACAAAACATGATCATCTCATACAATAAAATATAGCATCACGCCTTGACCATATCACATCACAACATGCCCTGCAAAAACAAGTTAGACGTCCTCTACTTTGTTGTTGCAAGTTTTACGTGGCTGCTACGGGCTGAGCAAGAACCGTTCTTACCTACGCATCAAAACCACAACAATACTTCGTCAAATAGACTCCGTTTTAACCTTCTCAAGGACCGGGCGTAGCCACACTCGATTCAACTAAAGTGAGAGAGACAGACACCCGCCGGTCACCTTTAAGCAACGAGTGCTCGGAGCGGTGAAACCAGTCTCGCGAAGCGTCACGCGTAATGTCGGTCCGGGCCGCTTCATCTCACAATACCGCTGAACCAAAGTATGACATGCTGGTAGGCAGTATGACTTGTATCGCCCACAACTCACTTGTGTTCTACTCGTGCACATGACATCAACGAATAAAACCAGGCTCGGATGCCATGTTGGGGAACGAGTAATTTCAAAAAATTTCCTACGATCACGCAAGACCATGGTGATGGCATAGCAACGAGAGGGAGAGTATCCGCCCACGCACTCGTGAGACCGAAGCGAAGCGTTATAACAACGCTGTTGATGTAGTCGACGCCTTCACGATCCGACCGATCCAAGCACCGAACGACGGCACCTCCGAGTTCTGCACACGCTCAGCTCGATGACGATCCCGGACTCGATCCAGCAAAGTGTCGGGATGAGTTCCGTCAAGACGACGGCGTGGGACGATGTTGATGCTCCACCGACGCAGGGCTTCGCCTAAGCTCGCGACGATATGACTTCTCCGGCGCAGGGCTTCGCCTAAGCTCATGACGATATGACGAAGTGGAATATGGTGGAAGGGGCACCGCACACGGCTAAGGAAAGATCCGAGATCAACTTGTGTGTCATGGGGTGCCCCCTGCCCCCAGATATAAAGGAGCAAGGAAGAGGTGGCGGCCAGGAGGAGGCGCGCAAGGGGGAGTCCTACTCCCACCGGGAGTAGGACTCCTCCTTTCCTAGTAGGAGTAGGAGAGAAGGAAGGAAGAGAAGAAGGTGCGGCCCCTCCCTAGTCCAATTCGGACTAGGCCTTGGGGCGCGGCCTGCCCTAGGCAGCCCTCTCTCTTTCTGCAGGGCCCAATAAGGCCCATTACTTCTCCCGGCGAATTCCGTAACTCTCCGGTACTCGAAAAATACCGAATCATTCGAACCTTTCCGAACTCGAATATAGTCGTCCAATATATCGATCTTTACGTCTCGACCATTTCGAGACTCCTCGTCATGTCCCCGATCTCATCCGGGACTCCGAACTCCTTCGGTACATCAAAACTCATAAACTCATAATATAAATCGTCATCGAAACCTTAAGCGTGCGGACCCTACGGGTTCGAGAACTATGTAGACATGACCTAGAACTATTCTCGGTCAATAACCAATAGCGGAACCTGGATGCCCATATTGGCTCCTACATATTCTTCGAAGATCTTTATCGGTCAAACCGCATAACAACATACGTTGTTCCCTTTGTCATCGGTATGTTACTTGCCCGAGATTCGATCGTCGGTATCCAATACCTAGTTCAATCTCGTTACGGCAAGTCTCTTTACTCGTTCCGTAATACATCATCTCATAACTAACTCATTAGTTACAATGCTTGCAAGGCTTAGGTGATGAGTATTACCGAGAAGGCCCAGAGATACCTCTCCGACAATCGGAGTGACAAAACCTAATCTCAAATACGCCAACCCAACATGTACCTTTGGAGACACCTGTAGTACTCCTTTATAATCACCCGATTACGTTGTGACGTTTGGTAGCACCAAAGTGTTCCTCCGTAAACGGAGTTGCATAATCTCATAGTTACAGGAACATGTATAAGTCATGAAGAAAGCAATAGCAACATACTAAACGATCATGTGCTAGGCTAACGGAATGGGTCATGTCAATCAGATCATTCTCCTAATGATGTGATCCCGTTAATCAAATGACAACTCATGTCTATGGTTAGGAAACATAACCATCTTTGATTAACGAGCTAGTCAAGTAGAGGCATACTAGTGACACTCTGTTTGTCTATGTATTCACACATGTATTATGTTTCCGGTTAATACAATTCTAGCATGAATAATAAACATTTATCATTAAATAAGGAAATAAATAATAACTTTATTATTGCCTCTAGGGCATATTTCCTTCACCTCGCACCTACACAAACAAATAAATCCTCACAACCAACGCGATAAGGGGTTGTCAATCCCTACACGGTCACTTACGAGAGTGAGATCTGATAGATATGATAAGATAATATTTTTGGTATTTTTGTGATAAAGATGCAAAGTAAAGAAAGTAAAATAAAAACGACAAAAGAAATTGCTAAGTGTTGGAAGATTAATATGATGGAAAATAGACCCGGGGGCCATAGGTCTCACTAGTGGCTTCTGTCGAGAGCATAAGTATTTACGGTGGGTGAACAAATTACTGTTGAGAAATTGACAGAATTGAGCATAGTTATGAGAATATCTAGGTATGATCATGTATATAGGTATCACGTCCGAGACAAGTAGACCGACTCCTGCCTGCATCTACTACTATTACTCCACACATCGACCGCTATCCAGCATGCATCTAGAGTATTAAGTTCATAAGAACAGAGTAACACCTTAAGCAAGATGACATGATGTAGAGGGACAAACTCATGCAATATGATAAAAACCCCATCTTGTTATCCTCGATGGCAACAATACTATACGTGTCTTGCTGCCCCTACTGTCACTGGGAAAGGACACCGCAAGATTGAACCCAAAGCTAAGCACTTCTCCCATTGCAAGAAAGATCAATCTAGTAGGCCAAACCAAACTGATAATTCAAAGAGACTTGCAAAGATAACCAATCATACATAAAAGAATTAAGAAGATTCAAATATTTTTCATAGATAAACTTGATCATAAACCCACAATTCATCGGTCTCAACAAACACACCGCAAAAGAAGATTACATCGAATAGATCTCCACGAGAGAGGGGGAGAACATTGTATTGAGATCCAAAAAGAGAGAGGAAGCCATCTAGTTAATAACTATGGACCTGTAGGTCTGAGGTAAACTACTCACACATCATCGGAGAGGCTATGGTGTTGATGTAGAAGCCCTCCATGATCGATGCCCCCTCCGGCGGAGCTCCGGAACAGGCCCCAAGATGGGATCTCATGGGGCATGAAGGTTGCGGCGGTGGAATTAGGTTTTGGGCTCTGTATCTGGTAGTTTGGGGGTACGTAGGTATATATAGGAGGAAGGAGTACGTCGGTGGAGCAACATGGGGCCCACGAGGGTGGAGGGCGCGCCCAGGGGGGTAGACGTGCCCCCATACCTCGTGACTTCCTGGCAGCTTTCTTGAGGTAGGGTCCAAGTCCTCTGGATCACGTTCGTTCCGAAAATCACGTTCCCGAAGGTTTCATTCCGTTTGGACTCCGTTTGATATTCTTTTTCTGCGAAACTCTGAAATAGGCAAAAAACAGCAATTCTGGGCTGGGCCTCCGGTTAATAGGTTAGTCCCAAAAATAATATAAAAGTGTATAATAAAGCCCAATAATGTCCAAAACAGAAGATAATATAGCATGGAGCAATCAAAAATTATAGATACATTGGAGACGTATCAGCGGCAAAAGCTAAAAATTTAGATAAGAAAGTTTTAATGTTTCGTTCACAAATTCTTCAGCTGACAAGGACACAGTGAAGATTTTGAACGGGTTTCAAATAGAACGCACATGAAGAATTTGTGAACAGACTGGGTTGAGTTTAGCATAGAGGGGAAGGGTCCGATCACATTCACTTAGAAGAAAAGGCAACTTGAAGAAATAGCAATAGCTTAATGCTGTAGATGACTTAAACTATATATATATATATATATATATATATATATATATATATATATATATATATATATATATATATATATATATATATATATATATATATATATATATATATATATATATATATATATATATATATATATATATATATATATATATATATAGTCAATGAAGAACAACGACGTAAACAGTGAAGATATTTGCAAAGTTGAAGAAATTGAACAACCGAGGAATTTCAAAACTGAAGAAAAACTCAAATTGAAGAATTTCAACTTTTGTTGGTGGCGTGACCCACCGTATTAGAATGATGATTTCAGACGCCGTGTACAATTGTCGTAGGGCTCGGAGAATTAAATTCTTCGTTAATTTCTTCGCACTTAGAGGGTTAGTCTTCATTGATTGAAGAAAAACGTTACTTTGTGTGTTGCACATCTAAGTCGTCAATTTTGCATAAGTGTTAGGATGTGTGTCCTTTTCAAAGGAAATTTGAAGATTCTAAGATATTTAGCTCACACCGCAACTTGCTAAATCTCTCCTCATCCAAGGGCTTTGTGAAGATATCGGCTAGCTGTTCTTCAGTCTTCACGTGCTCGATAGAGATGTCGCCCTTCAACACATGATCATGAAGAAAATGATGACGAATCTGAATGTGCTTTGTCTTCGATTGCTGAACTGGGTCATGAGCAATCTTGATGGCACTCTCATTGTCACAGTAGAGAGGCACATTCTTCACATTGATGCCGTAGTCCTTGAGGGTTTGCTTCATCCATAGCAAATGAGCACAGCACGAACCAGCAGCAATGTACTCAGCTTCAGCAGTAGAGAGTGATATGTAGTTCTGCTTCTTCGAGGACCAAGATACCAAGGATCGTCCTAGGAAATGGCATGTGCCTGATGTTGACTTGCGGTCCACACGATCACCAGCATAGTCAGAGTCTGAATATCTAATGAGATCAAAAGCCGATCCCTTGGGGTACCATAATCCAAGTGTTGGAGTGTGAGCTAGATATCAAAGAATATGCTTCACAACCTTATGGTGTGATTCCTTCGGTGTAGCTTGAAAGCGGGCACACATGCAAACACTAAGCATAATATCTGGCCTAGATGCACATAAATAAAATAAAGAGCCAATCATGGAGCGGTATACCTTTTAATCGAAGTCAATACCATTTTCAACAGTGCATAGATGGCCATTTGTGGGCATAGGGATTTTGACGCCTTTGCAATCTTGCATGCCAAATTTCCTCAACACATCCTTGAGGTATTTCTCTTGAGATATGAAGATGCCGTTGCGCTGTTGACGTATTTAAAGACCTAAGAAGAATTTTAATTCTCCCATCATAGACATTTGGTATTCTTCACTCATCATATAGGCAAATTCATCACTGTATCGTTGGTCAGTACAGCCAAAGATGATATCATCAACATATATTTGACACATGAATAATTCACCATCATAGGTTTTGGTGAAAATAGTTGGGTCAAGTTAACCGGGTTTGAAGCCTTTCTTCATGAGGAATTCCTTCAAGGTATCATACCCCGCCCAAGGGCCTGCTTGAGGTCATAGAGGGCCTTATTGAGTCCGAAGACTTTGTCAGGATGCTTTGGATCTTCAAAACCTGGGGGTTGAGCACCATATACTTCTTCCTCAAGCTTACCATTGAGGAATGCACTTTTCACATCCATTTGATATAAAATGATATTATGATGGTTCGCATAAGCAAGCAATATGCAAATAGCCTCAAGTCTAGCAACAGGTGCAAAAGTTTCATCGAAATCAATTCCTTCAACTTGTGTGTAGCCTTGAGCTACAAGCCGTGCCTTATTCCTCACCACAAGGCCATTTTCATCTTGCTTGTTGCGGTAGATCCATTTGGTGCCGATGATATTGTGCTTGCGCGGGTTTGGTCGCTTGACGAGTTCCCAGACATTGTTGAGATCGAACTGATGTAATTCCTCTTGCATAGCTTGAATCCACTCAGGCTCCAGAAATGCTTCATCTACCTTAGTGGGCTTTGTGATAGAGACGAAAGCAAAGTGCCCACAAAAGTTAGACAAATGTGAAGCTTTTGAGCATGTGAGAGGATCTGGTGCGTTGATGTCGCTGATGATTTTCTCAATCTGCACCTCATTTTGCGACGCAAGGATGAGCGGGTTGGCGATGAGGAATTGGCTCAACATTTTCTTCAGGTGCACCAGCATGATGTTCTTCACGATCTGGAAGGACTTCTTCAGCAGATTCTTCGGTAGGTACGACATCCTCAGTAGCCTTGAACTTGATGGTTTCCTCAGGTGTTCATCTAGCACAGGAGGTAGGTGCTCTCTTTGCGAGCCATTAGTTTCATCGAACCACACATCTACAGTTTCAACAACCTTGTGGTGAACGGTGTTGAAGACTCTGTAGGTGTGCGAGTCCTTTCCATAACCAAGCATAAAACCTTCATGTGCTTTCGGTGCAAATTTTAAATTGTGATGAGGATCTCTAATCCAATGTTTAGCACCGAAGACTTTGAAATAACTGACATTGGGTTTCTTGTCAGTGAGGAGTTCATATGCGGTCTTTTTGAAGAATTTGTGAAGATATACCATGTTGATGATGTGGCATGCAGTATCAATTGCCTCATTCCAGAAGTGACGAGGCGTCTTATATTCATCAAGCATAGTGCGAGCCATCTCAACAAGAGTCCGGTTCTTGCGCTCCATGACGCCATTCTGCTGAGGAGTATAAGGAGCAGATAACTCATGAGTAATACCAAGTTCATCAAGATAGTCATCAAGACCAGTATTTTTGAACTCAGTTCCATTGTCACTTCTGATGTGCTTGATCTTCACACCGAAGTTGGTTGAAGCCCTCAAGGAATTTTTTTTGAAGACTTCCTGCACTTCACGTTTGTAAGTGACGATATGCACCCATGTGTAACGAGAATAATCATCAACAATAACAAAGCCATATAGAGATGCTTCATTGGTGAATGAGGAATAATGATTAGGACCAAAGAGATCCATGTGAAGCAATTCAAATGGACAAGTGGTAGTCATGATGGTCTTTGAGGGATGCTTGGCCTTGGTCATCTTTCCAGCTTCACAAGCTCCGCACAGGTGATCCTTGAGGAACTTGACATTCTCAATGCCAATGACATGCTTCTTCTTCGAGAGCGTGTGCGAGTTCCTCATGCCAGTGTGACCAAGTCGTCGATGCCATAGCCAGCCTTCTAAAGCTTTTGCAAGTAGACATATCGCAGGTTGTGGTCCTGTAGATAAATCAACAATATACAGATCTCCTCTTCTAAAGCCTTCGAAGACTTTGGAATGGTCAGCTTCCATGATCACAACACAACGATACTTGTCAAAGATAACAACCATATCAAGATCACAAACATTAAAACTGACATGAGGTTGAATCCTAAGGACTCGACAAGCATGGCTTTGTCCATCTGTCGATCCTTTGAGATCGAAACCTTACCTAGACCCAATACCTTGATTTTGCCTTTGTCAGCGTAGGTGATATGCTTCAGATGCGATGGAGATAAAGCAGTGTCCATCAATAAGTTCTTGTCACCAGTCATGTGATTTGTACATCCACTATCGAGGACCCACTTAATGGCTTTGGGTTGATCATCCTGCAGATGAATTAGTGTAGCTTACGAACTCATATACTTCATCAATGAAGAATATGACATAAAATTAATTTCATCAAGCCATAAAACAGATATAGCAGTATGAGGACGTGAGAAATGAAATTCATTTCTTCATGAGTAGCTTGCGTCCTTTCAAGCATATTCAGGTCTCCAGCAAATTCTTCAGACGTTTAAGTTCGTCTGGAGACCTGACCCTGCATAAGAGATTATTTCTTTTTCTTCATCACCCACATCTGGAGGGGTGGCAAAGAGTTCATCATTCTGCGAGCTCCATAAGAGAAAGGTGGCATAGAAGCCAGTCCACTTCATTTCACATAAGAGGAGTTAGGGTAAGCATATGAATAAGCAGAGAAATTCTTCGAGGACTTATGAACATAATGGTTTGAAGAATAATGCACATATTCATAGCCCTTAGATCTTCCCTGCGGAACAGAAGTGTTAGCACGATGATGTTCATATGAGGACTTTGATCCATATGAGGAATTTGATCCACGTGAGGAACGTGGTCCATATGAGGACTTGGATCCATATGAAAACTTTGGTCCATATGAAGAATTTGATCTGGGGTTCCTTTTCTTCACAGGTGGTGTCATGATGACATTCACTTGAAGAATTTTCAAGGCACCTTTTGAGAACCCAGATTTTCTTCATAGGGGGACAATTCCTACGGTTAGTGCCAACATATCTAGCAAATACTTCACCATTCTGATTTTTGAACAACTTATAGTTGGAGTCAAATGACTCATCAGAAGAATATGAAGATTCACATGTAAAGCCAGATAAGGTAGATGGATATACTGGAGGTCCCGTTGCAACAACCCATGAGGTTTTGGGATACTGCTCAGGCTTCCAGTATGTTCCATCAGCATTGAGTTTCCTCTCAAAGGTAATACCCTCTTTCCTGGGGTTCCTGTTGAGGATCTGTTTTTTAAGCACATCACAAAGAGCCTGATGCCCTTTGAAGCTTTTGTACATGCCTGTCAAATACAATTCCTTCAGCCCTGCATTGTCAGTGATACTAGCAGCATCCTTAGATGAGGAATTAGTGATAGCAGAGACAATTGAAGAATTTGAAGCAATAGAAGCATTTGAACTTTCAGGTGAAGAATTAGCAGATTCACGTTTAATGCACTTCAAACATGGTGGAATGAATTCTTCCTGAGCGGCACTGATCTTTTGAGCAAGCAATGAATCATGCTCCTTCTGAAGATCTTCATAACTCTCCCTTAGCTTCTCAAGATCTTGCTTTCTTTGAAGAAATTCATAAGAAAGCTTCTCATGATCAGATAAGAGAGTGTTATGATGACTCTGAAGGTTATCAAACTTGGACTGAAGTCTCTGAAGATTATCAGTCAAGGTTTGAGTGTGATCCATTTCTTCACCAAACAGGTCATCGCTTTTGTCTAGCATATTTTGAACCTTTTGCAAAACTCTTTGTTGTTTAGTGGCAAGGGAAGAAAGTTTGGTATAGCTGGGCCCAAATTCATCACCATATTCATCATCACCGGACTCAGATAGGTAGCATTCAGTTACCTTGGCACCTTTTGCCATAAGGCAAGGTGCAGAGGATGATGATTTTGGTTCGAAAGTCATTGTCTTGAGCGATTCCTTGAAATCCTCAAACCAGGGATCATGAGTTCGATGACCTTCATAGACCTCAGAGAGTCGGCCCCAGATAAGCTTCACATGACTGAGATGCATAATGTTCCTGAACTAATTTTGAGACAGACAGGAGCAGATGATGTCCTTCGCCGTGAGGTTAAGAAGAGTGTACTTGCGAATGTCATCAGCCTCCGATCTTGCACAGATCGGTAAGACCAATCTCAGTGACGGTCCACAGCTCACTGTTCATCGTCATGAGGCGCTTCTTCATCATGGCCATCCACTTGGGATAATCATGACTGTCAAATATGGGGCATGACACGGTCTTCATTCCTGCGGTCGACATAACTAAAACTCCAGGCGGTTAAACCAAAATCACACAAAACAAGGGAGTACCTTGCTCTGATACCAATTGAAAGTGCATTATATCGACTAGAGGGGGGGTTGAATAGGCGACTTACAAATTCTTCACTAAGGAATTTCAGGGTGAGGAAATTCCTAAGTCACGAACGACTAGCAGCGGAATAAGTACTCAGATGCAAGCATAACAGAACAAAAGCACAGTCATCATGATGAAATGAAAACAAGCACAGACTACAGAAAGCGTAAACACATGATAAGCAGGGTGAAGACAAACAGACTGAAAAAATTGAACTGAGGAAATTGATAAAGTCATCAGTCAAAGTCTTCAAACAGTAACGATCAAGTACATAACACAGTAATGAGGAAATGAAAGGGTTGAGGAAATAGAACTGGTAGCTCGGTGAAGACTGTGATTTGGTAGACCAGTTCCAACTGCTGTGATAGTCGTATGTCTGGTTGGAGCGGCTAGGTATTTAAACCTGAGGACACACAGTCCTCACCGTATTATCCTTGAGCTAAGATCACACAGACCTCACCCAATCACTTGTGGTAAGTCTTCAAGTGACTTCCAAACCTTCACAAACTCGGTCACTCGGCGATCAACAATTTCCTCTTGGATGCTCTAGACCATGACGTCTAACCGTCTGGAAGATGCACAATCTTCAAAGGTTTGGGTTTTCCTCACTTGATGATTTTCGCTCAAAGTCCTTGGAGGATGGGATGCTCTCAATGAAAAGTGTCAGTTTCTCTCGGAGCAGCCAACCAGCTAGTGATTGTAGGGGGCGGCTATTTATAGCCTGGGGAGCAGCCTGACATCATAATACATAAATGCCCTTTAATGATATGACTGTTAGGTGGATAAGATAATTTGGGACAACTGGCACATAGCACAGCAACGGTCGAAAATTTGGCTATCAAATTCCTCAGGGCTATCATGTTCCTCACTTGTAGGAAATCCGCACTGGCGAATTCCTAACTCCTCAGTCAGAACAAATTCCTCATAGACTAGAAGATCTTCGTCTCTATCTCTGAAGAAATTGACTGAACTGTATGAGATTTCCAATGGCTTCACTCGAAAGGATTGGTAGGTGTAGGATTTTGAGATGAGCATCACTTGGAAAAATTTTCCTTAGTTTTTCTTTGACCCACTTTAACGGTACGGTGTTTCCTATGACTCAAGAAAGAGAAAATGAAACTACGAAAACAAAAGTCTTCACGCTTCATGTTCGTCGCATGAATATAGAGTTTTCACGGTCACACCAATTTCTTCACTTTCAAAGTCTTCAGAAAGCCAAAGTCTTCAGTTGAAGACATTCATTTTTAGGGGTCGACTTTCCTGTAAATATCAAACTCCTCATAGACTTATAGACCTGTGTACATTCACAAACACGTTAGTCCCTTAACCTATAAGTCTTCAATACACCAAAATTACTAAGGGGAACTAGATGCACTTACACGTCATAGTGCACATCGTAGCCATCCTAGGATAGTACCTGACGTCACAAATGTGGCAGAGCGTGCATAGCGCAAACCCGACATATAGGTCGTATTCTGTCTTGGCGTAGTCACCGGCGTGTACAACATCGTATGGTGCCGGTTATGTGTTGGGTAGCACGGTAAAGGAGGTGAGGGCGAGCACCGTTGTATGTGAGAGTGACGGGGCACAAGAGAAGCGAGAGCGGGGAGGGAGCTGAGCTCTATGTCCGTGGGATGGAAGGATGGTCCCATAGGTTGGGCGTTTGGTAAAATTGGAAAAGGTTCACGAACGCGGGACGGGTGACGTACGATGAATGAATGATGAGATTGCGTGAATGGTGTCGTGGTGGGCGCACGGCAGATGCCAAGGGATGGCTAAAGAGAGGAGGAGGCTCGAGGGCGCTGGTGGGCTTCGGAGGCGAGGTTGATATGCGCGGGCACGGGACGCTGGACATACCTAGGTTCGGGGCTCTCCGGAGAGATAACACCCCTAGTCCTGCCGAGTTTAGTTGGATGGTTGATAGTACAATGTTGCTCCTGGAGCTGTTTGGAGGAGGAAGGAGGCTGGCCAAGGCTCCGGCTGCTCCTTCTCCTTGGTGTCGCTATGTCTCTGTTGAATATCTTGTGTCCTCTTCCTCTGTTGGCGTGGGCTCCTGGGGGGTTTTATAGACCAACCTACCCAGGGTTACAATGGTAATATGCCGAGTCGGTGGGTCCGTATTGTCGGTGTCCGGGGTGCCGGGCTGGGTCCCGCTTGGGGGCTTGTGGTTCGCCGGGTTCCCCTAGGTGCGGGCCCTGCGTGCCTAGGGGTCTGTGCGCCGTCTTGTCGATCGTCATGGCGTGGCCGGGTCGAGTCGCGCACAGTGTTCTCCATCAGGCCTTCGCTTCTTTGTCGTCGCCGTAAGGGCGGAACACCGCTGCCGTGCCAGCCCCGTCGCCGGGTAGGTAGGCACCTTGCCACGCTCTGGCTGACCACGGGCATGGGCGGGGGCACTTTAGTCTTGGTCATCAGTGACTGAGGTCTCGTCCCATCGTACGGCCTGGATGGGACGGGAGCTGACCCGTGGCTGGGTTGTCGTGGACGCCACGGGTGGGTTGGCTTACTGGGCAACTCGTCGAGCCAACTGCCGGGTGAGCGGATAAGTGGCTCGACGAGTCGCGGCTTGACGCCGGACAGGATGAGTCTGTTGGCCCGCTCGACCTGCCCGTTGGACTGCGGATGTGCCACGGAGGCCAGGTCGAGGCGGATGCCGGAGACGCAGCAGTATTGCTCGAGCGCGCCCTTGGCGAAGTTGGTGCCGTTGTCGGTGATGATGTTGTTTGACATGCCGTAGCGCACCGCTATGTCCTTGATGAACCGGACGGCTATTGGTCCGTCCAGTTTCTTGATTGTTCTTGCCTCGATCCATTTGGTGAACTTGTCCACTGCCACCAGCAGGTGCGTCATGCCGCCTCGAGCGGTTTTGAAGGGTCCCACCATGTCGAGTCCCTGCACCGCCAAGGCGCCAGCGATCAAGATGGTGCGGAGGCCGACGGCGTCGGCTGGTGGCTGCGTTTGCTAAAGCGCTGGCATCCTTCGCACTTGAGGATGAGCGACTCGGCGTCTTCAAGGGCCGTTGGCCAGTAGAAGCCGTGGCGGAACGCCTTGGCCATGATGGACCAAGATGCGGCGTGGTGCCCGCACTCGCCCTGTAGAATGTCGAGGAGGATGTCGATGCCGCGGTCCTACTCGAAGCAGCGCTGGAACACGCCGGTAGAGCTGCGTTTGACGAGCTCGTTGTTGATGATGGTGTAGGCGGATGCCCGGTGCTGAACTTGCCGAGCCTCGGTCTCGTCCATGGGGAGAACCCCGTTCTCCAGCCATTCTGATATCGGCAGGGCCCAAGATGGGGCTGTGATGGTGGTGAAGACGGCCACCTGGGTGGGTTCCGAGTCGACGGCTCCTGGGCCGTGTTGAGCAGCCCCCGGGTTGGTGGCGGCGACGGCCGGGTCCGGGGTGATGGTGGCCGGGTTGAGCTGAGCAGCCCCCGGGTTGGTGGCGGCGACGGCCGGGTCCGGGGTGATGGTGGCCGGGTTGAGCTGAGCAGCCCCCGGGCTGGGTTGAGCAGCCCCCGGGCCGGGTTCAGCAGTCCCCCGGCTGGGTTGAGCCGTCCCTGGGCCGGCTTGCGGCGCGGCCGGGTCTTCTGGGACGTGGATGGACGCGGAGTCCGGGGACGCCTTGATGGACGGCTTGCGCAGGTGCTCGAGGGAGACGCCAGACGGGATAGCTTGACGTGACGAGGCGATCTTGGCAAGAGTGTCGGCTGCCTCATTCTCCGTGCGCGGGACGTGGAGGAACTCGCAGCCATCGAAGGATCCGGACAGCTTCTGGATGAGGAAGCGATAGCTTGCCATGTTGGAGTCGCGGGCGTCCCACTCGCCGGAGCACTGCTGTACCACCAAGTCCGAAGTCGCCAGAAGACAGATGCGCCAGATGCCGAAGTTCCTTGGCAAGCCGGAGACCGTGCACAAGGGCTTCGTATTCGGCGACGTTGTTGGAGGCGGCGAGGTGGATCTGGAGTGCGTAGCAGAGTCGGTCACCCTTCGGGGATGACAGTACAATGTCGGCCCCTAAGCCGAGTCGCATCTTGGACCCGTCAAAGTGCATGTGCCAGTGCGTCGAGTCAGGAGGCGGCGGCAGGTACTGGGTCTCGGTCCAGTCGACGAGGAAATCAGCCAGGGCCTGAGACTTGATCGTGGTGTGGGGCTCGTAGAGGATGGTGTGGCCGGCTAGCTGGATCGCCCACTTGGCGACCCGACCGGAGGCGTCCTGGCACCCGATGATTTCTCCGATAGGCGGCGTGCTGACGACAGTGACGACATGTTCTTGAAAGTACTGCTTCAGCTTCTTGGCGGTGAGGTACATGCCGTAGCACAACTTCTGGTAGTGCGGGTAGTTCTGCTTGGAGGTGGAGAGCACGCTCGGGTAGTAGACCGGAAGCCGGACGGCTGGATCTTGCCCTTCTCCGTCGCTCTACCGCCAAAGACCGTGGTTGACCGCCATGAGGTCGCGGCTATGTAGAGCAACAACGGCTCCTTGTCGGTTGGCGCGGCCAGGACGGGTGCGGTGGAGAGCATGCGCTTGAGGTCTTGGAAAGCTTCGTCCGCCTTGCCGTTCCACTCGAACGGGCTTGTTTTCTTCATTAGCTGGTATAGGGGCAGTGCCTTCTCGCCGAGCCGGCTTAGAAACCGGCTGACCGAGGCCAGGCAGCCTGTGAACTTCTGGACCTCGCGCAGCCGGGTTGGCTTGCGCATGCGCTCGATGGCCTTGATCTTCTCAGGGTTCGCCTCGATGCCGCGTTCCGAGACGAGGAAACCGAGCAGCTATTCGGCTGGGACGCCGAAGACGCACTTTTCCGGGTTGAGCTTGACCTTGTATTCGCGGAGGTTGGCGAATGTTTCCTTCAGATCGTCGAGGAGCGTGAGGTGCTGCTTGGTCTTCACCACGATATCGTCCACGTACACGTGGATGTTCTTGCCGAGTTGTGGTAGCAGGCACTTCTGCATGCAGCGTTGGAAGGTGGCGCCGGCGTTCTTCAACCCGAACGACATGGTGATGTAGCAAGACGCCCAAAGGGCGTGATGAAGGACGTCTTGTGGCATCGGCGGGTCCATTTTGATCTGGTGATAGCCGTAGTAGGCGTCCAGGAAGGACAGCAACTCGCACCCGGCGGTCGAGTCGATGACTTGGTCGATCCGCGGGAGGGCGAACGGATCCTTGGGACAGGCCTTGTTGAGGCTGGTGTAGTCGATACACATGCGCCAGGTCTTGTTCTTCTTCAGGACGAGGTCTGGATTGGCCAGCCACTCGGGGTGAAACACTTCCATTATGAAGCCGGCCGCCAAGAGCTCGGCGACCTCTTCACTAATGGTTTTTCTCTTCGGAAAATCGACGGAGGGGTTGACGGACAGGCTTGGCGTCCTTGCGGACGTGGAGTTTGTGCTCGGCGTACTTCCTCGGGATACCCGGCATGTCTTTGGGGGTCCATGTGAAGATATCCCGATTCTCACGGAGGAAGTCGACGAGCTCGCCTTCCTATCTGTTGTCGAGGCAGGCGCCTACAACAACGTACTTGCTGCAGCTGGGGTCTTCCGGGTTTAGCTTCACTTTCTTGGTTTCCTTGGAGGGCTTGAAGGCGGCCTCATCGGCCGGTTCCAGGGTCGGGATCGACGCGTCGGAGGCCTCGCCAGCCAGGACGACGATCCGGTCGAGCTGGCGCCGCTCCTCGACAATGACCAGCGACTCGGCCAGCTTGGTGCCGTCTCGGGCGCACTCCAGAGACTTGCGGTAGTCACCGTGGCGATAATGAGGCCCTTGGGACCCGCCATCTTCATCTTGAGTGCAGCGTAGTGGGGAACCGCCATGAACTTGGCGAAGGCTGGGCGCCCAAAGGTAGCGTGGTACACGCTGGACAGGTCCACCACCTCAAACCAGATTGGTTCGCGTCGGAAGTGGCTGTTGTCGCCAAACAGGACGTCGAGCCGGACCCGACCAATGGGCGAACAGGAGAGGCCGGGTATGATGCCGTGGAAGACGGTCCGGGTTGGCTCCAGGTCTTCGGCCTTGAGGCCGAGCTTGGTCATCGTGTCGCGGTAGAGGATGCCGATCTGCTTTGCCGCCGCCGATGAGGACTCGGAGAACTTGCGAGTGCGTCGCGCGGCGATTGTAGGGTTGAGGACGAGGGCGATCCACCCGGACTCGGCATGACTGCCGGGTGATCCTCCGGGTCTGTGTGATCGGGCGCTCCGACCAATGCATGAAGTCCGTCTTGGCCAGGACGACGGTGTTCACCTCCTGCCGGAGGAGGCGCTCGTTGCGCTTGTCATCGCCGAGGCTGGTGAAGACGACGTAGGCCGCGTTCTGGTCCGGGTAGGCGTCGTTCCGCATCGCGCCGCCGGTGGGGGGTGGCGGTGGAGGCGGAGGCGGTTGTCGCACGCCCGGAGCCGGAGCCGGAGCCGGAGGAGGCGGGACGTCGCCCCTCATGATGCGCTTGGTGATGGCGCACTGTCGAAGCGTGTACGTGGAGGGTCTTGCGCCACTGTGGTGCTTGCATGGGGCGTCGAGCATCTCTTCAAAGCTCATGGCGGGTTGCCACGCCATCTTGCCGGTCTGCCGGCGCTTCGCTGCCGGGTCCGCCGCGGGCTCGGCGGCCGCGACGAGCCGGTTGTCGTGATGTTGCGCCGGCTGCTCGGCCTTGCGCTTGTTGTTCTGGTGGTGCTGCTGCCGGCTGCCTTCGCCGGCCGGCTTCTGCGGAGGGACCGGCTTCGCCTTGCCGGCCTCGTCCAGCGCCACTTGGATCTTCATGGCGGTGTCGGCGTTGGCGTACTTGTCCGCCGTCACCATGAGTGCGGCCATGGTGGCCGGCTCGGAGCGTAGAAGCTTGTGCTTGAGGAGGGTGCCGTCTCGGCACCCGCTGACGAAGTATTGGATCGCCTGGACTTCTTGGACGCCCTCACAGCTGTTCCGGAGCTCGGTCCAGCGTGCGAGGTACTCACGGCCGGTCTCCGTCGGCCCCTGCACGCACATGGCGAGTTGGCTGGGGCGACCGGGTCGCTTGTACGTCCCCGTGAAGTTGCGGACAAACGCTTCCTCGAAATCGACCCATGCATTGATGCTGCCTATCGACAGGCTGTTCAACCATGTGCGAGCCGATCCTTGGAGCATGAGAGGTGCGTAGCGCACGGCGAGACGACGATTGGCACAGGTGATGCCAATGGCCGTGGTGTAGTCGGTGAGCCAGTCTTCTGGCTTCACTGTCCCATTGTACTTGGGGGTGTCGCGGGGAAGCACGAATCCCTTGGGAAAGGGCTCCTCCCGGATGCGTGGGCCAAAACACGCCGGCCCGATAGCGCCGCTCTCCTCCACCTCCATGGAGTGAGTGAGCTGATCGAGGCGGTGGCGCGCGTCGGCGTCGTTGATGGCGCGGCGGGCTCGTCGGGCGGCCGGCCCCGAGGGGGCGGGTCGGCTGGAGCGGATGCCGCCAGCTGGCGGGTCCGGCTGGTCTCTAGGGCGGGCTCGTTGCCCAGAGCATCGGCGGCGGTGCCGGCCGGGTTGCGCCGGGTTCGGCCCTGGCCGGAGTGCACCTCGCCGGGCGGCGAAGAGGCCGTGTGCAGGAGTTCGCCGGGTCCGCCAAGGCGGGCGGAGCCGGACCCCGCCGGCTTGGCTAGCTGGTTGAGGCGATCGTGCTGGGTGTTGGCGGCGTGGAGGAGCTCGCGCATCCGCCCGATGCGCTCCCTGAGCTCCTCCGCGAGTTGGTCGAGGCCGACCGCGGCTGCCTTCGCAGCGCGCATGTTCTTGACTGGGGTCTCTTAGACGGTCCGACCGGCGCCGAAGGCCCGGCCGACCACTCCTCCCAGGGCGCGAGTATCAGAGGCCCGGCTCGGCTCAGCCGCGGCGGGCGTGAATCCTTGGGCAGCGTCGTGCTCCATCTGAGCAGCTTCCAGGCGGCGTCTGGTGGCGGCCAACGTCTCAGACAGGTCCACCATTTGCTGGCGCCTGTCCTTGACCTGGGTTCGGGCTTCAGCAACGTTGGTGGCGTCGACGTCGGTGCCGATGGGGATGCGGAGGCTCTGCATCGCGGCGCGCAGCGGGTCGGTCAGCTCCGTCCGAGCCGTAGCGGCCGCGGCTTCGGCAGCTCTTTTCGCCTGCTCGATGAGAAAGAGGCGCCATCGCCGGTGACGAAGACCTCTACGTGGGCGTCCATCGCCCGGCAAGTGAATCCACCGCCGAGAGAAAGCGGGAGTCGGAGATGGTGAGCACCTCGCTGGGTACTCGTCGGCCGCAGTAGCGTCGGAGATCTTGTGTGATGAAAGGCCCCGGTGCCTAGGGGATCAGGCGCCGTCTTGTCGATCGGCATGGCGTGGCGGGTCGAAGTCGCGCATAGTGTTCTCCGTCAGCCTTCGCTTCTTGCCGCCACCGTAAGGGCGGGAACACTTCGTTGCCGTGCCGATACCGGTCGTGGTAGGTAAGGGGCACTATTGCCACGCTCTGGCTGACCACGGGCATGGGCGGGGGGCACTGTAGTCTTGGTCATCAGTGACTGAGGTCTCATCCCATCGTACGGCCTGGATGGGACGGGAGCTGATCCGTGACTGGGTTGCCGTGGACGCCACGGGTGGGTTGGCTTACTGGGGAAGCCAAGGCTGTGCCGGGTCGAATTGCCTTGCGCCAGCCGCTGCGACCGGGTTGACGTACTTTGCTGAGTCAAAGGTCTTGGCCGGGTTGCGCGCCTTGCCGGGTCGAGCGACCCGGCCTGGCGCACGCCGGTTTGCGAGGCGATGCGGGTCCCGCTGTTTTTGAAATAGATCCGAGTTTCGTTGTTTGCCCGGGGTTCATCCCCCGACAAACGGATAAGCGCGGAACCGCACAAGCGGACACGATTTATGGCCCGGTCGAAGGTGAGCGAAGTCTGCTACAACTTGCTCTAAACGTTTTATATAGACGGTCTGGAAATTGACCAGTACGGTGGACACAAATTTGAGGTGAGTTGTGCTTGGTTGTAATAAAAAAATGTGTGTTCAACCCTTTTTTTTCTTAGGCAAGTCTATGTCTCGTCTTTAGCAAGACGGAAGTCGACCTCGTCTACACGGAGCCAGTAGTGGGCCGGCCCAGTACCTTGTGGTTTCATCACACTGATGTCACACATGATATTCTTGTTTACATTTGCTTAAATATGTATATTTAAAGAAACAATTTAGTAACTTTTTCGGAAGTGTTCGTTGTACATAAAACAAAATTCATGCAGTGAGAAAAATACGTCCGCTCGACTTGTAGAAAATGTGTTATAGGAAACTTATAGAAAATGTTTGTACCTTTCAATAAAAACATGTGACATTCCAAAAATGTTCACGCAATTAAAAAATGTTTGGAAATTTAAAAAATTGTTCCATAAAATTCAGAACAATGTATTACATTTCTAAAAGCGCTCACACATTTCAAAACTACTATGTTTGTGACACTTAAAAAATGTTATACAATGTAAAATAGTGTTCACGGTTAAAAAAACATCTAAATGTGTATTTGAAGAATCTTTAGAAGTTATTTAGAAAAATGTTCAAAACCTGTATTTGAACAAATGTTAATCATGTATTTGAAAATGTTAAACATATATAAAGAAAAAGAAATAGGAAAAATAAAAAACCAAAGAAAACTAGAGAAAAAATGATGAAAAATCGATAAGAAAAAACTACAGAAAAAAACTCATGCTCTGCTACAGTATTGGACCGGCCTAATAGCGTCATCCTAGTCGGGCCCGCGAGGAAAGAAATAATGTGAAATCACTAATTGAGGAGTACTCCTCACAATGATCACTCCCACCTTATCAGGTTGTGACAAGTGGCGCGCTGCATGTATTCCAACCTGAGAGTTTTTCCTTTTTTCGTAGATCCGTTTATTGAAAATGTTTATCTCTTAAACTGTGTGTCCAAATCTCGAACCGTTTTCACCGTTAGATTCCTCGTGTCGAGATCTTCAAAATTAGATCCCAAGTTGATAGGTTTTGACAAAAAATAACAGGAACGGGAGCACGGTTTTTTCTCTTTCCGAAAGAGGCACAACCGTGCCTCTCACGGAAGCAAAACCGTGCCTCTAGCGAAAGGAAAAAAAATAGAAAACACGTTTTTTTTTTGTTTCCGAAAAGGCACGGCCGTGCCTCTTGCAGAAACAAAACTGTGCATATCGTGAAAGAAAAAAAAACCAAAAAACATATTTTTTTTTCTCGTTTCCGAGAGGGACGGTCGTGACTCTCGCAAAAGCAAAACCGTGCCCCTAGGGGAAGAAAAAAACATAAAATGTGTTATTTTTTCCTATTTCCGAGAGTCATGGTCGTGACTCTCGCGAAAGCAAAAACGTGCCTCTCGTGGAAGCAAAACCGTGCCTCTGGCGGAAGAAAAAAAACAGAAAACACGTTCTTTTTTGTTTCTGAGAGTCATGGCCGTGCCTCTTGCGAAAGCAAAAACGTGCCTCTCGTTGAAGAAAAAAATACACATTTTTTCACGTAAATTTTTTCCCCAAAATTTTTTTTTGGTCCAAAAAAAAGGAAGGCCGGTGAAAAACCGAAACGTCGAAAAAACCTAGAAAAACTGTTTAAAAAGCCGAAAATGCGTGCGGAAAAATAAAATAAAATAAAATCTGAAGGGAGCCCAGAGCGCGACACATGGCGGGTGATTGAGAGCGCGCCAAGTGGCCCTGATCGTTGTTAGGCTCCCGAAAGAGCGCTCGTCAACTAGTTGTGGTTGAAATAGTGTTTGCGACTTTACTTCACTTTCTTCTTTTCTAGGACTAGTCTATATAGGTCACGGGATCCTTGTCCGAAGCGCTGCGCTGGCTATTTATGCTACCCGACCCCTATAAAACACAAAACAAAACTACAGTCCACGGCGAGGAGAGGAGAGGGAGTCTAGGGTTTCGTCGCGGAAAAACGAGGGTTACGCAAACTATCCAACTCCAAGGTGAGGTGCGCGCCATTGTGAGAGAGACTGAGATGGATTCGATGCAGATGGATGCGGGGGCGACAAGCAAGGATACGGCGGCCCGGAAGAGGAAGAAAAGGGTACCTAGGATTGGAAAGAAGGCAGAGGAACCGAGCGTGAGGAAGACGGTCAAGGAAACGCGTCGCCGGGCGCCACCAGTATACGAGGCGACATTTCCTGAATTTGAACATCATCGTTACGAGTTCAACAAATGGTGGATGGAAGTATGGGGCGATCTGATCGGTTCCATGGAGCAACAAAGTAAGTACACCCTTTTTTTTAGATGGACATGTGTCTATTACCACATGGGAGGGAGGAGCTAGCAAAGATACTAGTAGTATGATAGCAACTCGAAATCTCATATGCATAACTACATGTGATGCAGCGACTATCCCCAGCGTGCGGTTCACGGATGTTGCTTCCGGCATGGCCTCCGTCGGCACCGTCACTGTTAGATAATAACGAGATATAAACGAGACAAAGAGACACGGATTTTTACGTGGAAACCCTTGCGGGAGAAAAACCACGGACGCACGAAGGCGCAATCACTATGAGGAGGAGTATTACAAGCACGAGACGACAGACCGTCTGAGGTGCGACTACATAGGGTATATAAGAGGGCAATACATGAGAGTCCTTGGAGGACAAGTAAGCGAGTTGTCTTAAATGACGCGTCGACGTCAACGCAAAGGCCCACACCGGTTGTACTACGTCTAGTCAACCCGGTACTAGAATTTGGATCACAATTTAACAATCTCCACCTTGAGCCAAATTCCTCCAAAGAGTCGATGAAAGTGAAATAACTCCATCCAAATCAGCATAAACACCTCGTGCGTCAAAGTCCACAGGACTAGTGAGAAATACCAACTAAGCCTGAGCAAAGCTCAAACTTATTGGTAGGAACTGGCTTTGTCATCATATCAGCAGGATTATCATGAGTACTTATCTTGCATACCTTCAAATCACCTTCAGCAACAACATCTCGAATATAGTGAAATCGACATCAATGTGCTTTGTCCTCTCATGATACATTGGATTCTTTGTAAGATATATGGCACTTTGACTGTCACTAAATACGGTAGGGCAAGATGAATCTCCACAAAGCTCGGTGTATAAACCTCTCAACCAGATAGCTTCTTTGCATGCCTCGAAATAGCCATATACTCGGCATCATGAGTGGAACAAGCCACAATAGACTGCAAAGTTGCTCTCAACTCACAGCACAACCACCAATGGTGAAAACATAACCTGTGAGTGATCTTCTCTTATCCAAATCACCAGCAAAATCAGAATCAACAAAACCAACAAGTCCATCTCCAGTTTTCCCAAACTGTAAATAAGCATTAGAAGTACCACGCAGGTATCTGAAAAATCCACTGAACTGCTTTCCAATGCTCTTTTCCAGGATTAGCCATGTATCTACTGACAACACTCAATGCATATGATAAGTCAGGACGAGAACAAACCATGGCATACATAAGTGAACCAACTGCACTTGAATAGGGAACTCTAGACATGTACTCAATATCTGAATCTGACTTAGGACATAAAGCTGATGACAATTTGAAGTGTGCAGCTAACGTGTACTCACCGCTTGGCATTATGCATATTAAAACGACGAAGAACTTTATCAATATATCCCTTCTGACTGAGATACACTTTTCCAGACGGTCTATCTCTGGATATTTCCATGCCAAGAATTTTCTTTGTTGCACCCAAATCCTTCATCTCAAATTCATTACTCAATTGCTTCTTTAGTTCATCAATCTCTGACATACTCTTTGCAGCAATTAGCATATCATCAACATAAAGGAGCAAATAAATAGTTGAACCATTGACAGTTTTCAAATAAACACAACTATCATAATTAGACCTTTTGAAACCTTGAGAGAGCATAAAGGTGTCAAATCTCTTGTACCACTGTCTAGGGGATTGCTTCAATCCATAAAGAGATTTCTTTAACTTGCAGACAAGCTTTTCTTTTCCAGGAATAACAAAACCTTCAGGTTGTTCCATATAAATATCCTCTTCTAATTCTCCATGTAAAATGCAGTTTTAACATCCAATTGTTCAAGCTCAAGATTATGCATGGCAACAATCTTCGAGTAAAGTGCGAATAGAGCTATGCTTCACAACAGGAGAAAAGACTTCGTTATAGTCAATACCGGAATCTGGCTATAACCTTTAGCAACTAACCTTGCTTTATATCTTGTCTCATCATTTGGAGAAACACCTTCTTTCCTCTTGAAAACCCACTTGCAACGAATAGGTTTCTTCTCTCTAGGTAATCTTACTAAATCCCAAGTGCCATTCTTTTCAAGTGATTCCATCTCATCATGCATAGCAGTCATCCACTTATTACTATCACCGAAATAATAGCCTCGGAATATGAAGAAGGCTCAGAATTACCTTCAATTTCTTACGCAGCAGATAAAGCAAAAGAAACAATATTGCACTCTTCAATTAACTTGTCGGGTTTATTAATACCCGTCTAACTCATCACGTGCAAGATTCCAACTGGGTGGAACAGTAGGCTGATTTGGAGTGGGAGTGACATGATCATCATTAACAACGGGTTCATCATGTGCATCAACAATTTCATTACCGGATGTATCACCTGAATCAATAACATGCTCCACCGAACAAGAGGCTGCTGTTCACTCTCAACGGAACATTAGTAGATGAAACATCATGTAACATAGCAGATTCATTAAAGATAACATTTCGCTAATAACAACCTTACGGGTTTCAGGATTCCACAATTTAAAACCTTTAACACCAGACTTATAACCAAGAAAGATGCACTTAACAGCCCTAGGCTCCAACTTTCCATTATCAACATGAGCATAAGCGATTGCAACCAAAAACTCTCAACTGTGAATAATCAGCGGGTGAACAGACCATACCTCAATTGGAGTTTTCTTATTAAGAGCAATAGATGGTGAGCGATTAATGAGATAACAAGCGATGGAAGCGGCCTCAGCCCAAAAACGCCTATGCAAACCTGCATTGGACAACATGCAACGGGCTCGAAATAATGGTCCTGTTCATACGCTCGGCAACACCGTTTTGTTGAGGAGTATAAGGAACAGTGTAATGTCGACAATGCCTTCAGACTTGCAATAATTCTTAAATTGCTTAGAACAGAATTCCATACCATTATCGGTCTGAAGTATCTTTACCTTCCTTTCAGTTTGTCTCTCAATCATAATCTTCCACTCCTTAAATGCTGAGAATGCTTCATATTTATGCTTCAAGAAATAAGGCCAAACTTTTCTCGAATAATCATCAATAATAGTCAGCATGTAACTAGCACCACCTAGTGACTTCTTGCGAGATGGTCCCCATAAATCAGAATGCACATAATCAAGAATACCTTCAGTTGTATGGGTCGAAGTATTGAACTTCACCCTCTTGTGCTTGCCGAAGATACAGTGCTCACAAAATTTTAATTTACCAGGTTCATATCCATCAAGAAGACCTCTCTTGTTTAACTCTGCTAAACCAAGTTCACTCATATGTCCAAGACGATATGCCAAAGGTTAGCGACATCACAATCAGAATTCTTTGAAACAAGCTGGAGTAGCGTTACAAAGCAGTAGAACCTCGAAGGTAATAAAGACCATTGGTCGAACTTAAATCACCTTTCATCACAATAAGGGAACCTTTGGTGACTTTCAAAACACTATCTCCACCGAATACTTGTATCCCTTTGCATCAAGGGCACTAACAGAGATAAGATTTCTCTTCATCTTGAATATACGAACATCAGTCAAAGTTCTGATTATGCCATCAAACATCTTGATTGAATAGAACCTATGCCTTCAATCTTGCATGGTGAATTATCAAAACCCAAAACGGAACCAGCGAAGTAGTGGAATCAAAGTATTAAACCAATCTCTATGTGGACACATATGAAAAGTGCATGCAAAGTGTCAAGTACCCACTCATCATTGGTCTCAGCACATCCGGCAATAACGACAAGAGCATCATCGAACTATCATCACGAGCAACGTTAGCAGAATTTTCACCTTGTTTGTTACCTTTCCTCTTTTCCTTGTTACGCAACTTGAAACACTCGGAGATGTCATGCCCGCTCTCTCTGCAATATCTGCAATACTTCTTGTCTACGGATTGCGACCGACCCCTATAGCCGTTCTTACTTTTGCCTCTGTTTCCATTATTGGAGTTCTTCTCCTTTGTCCTGCCACGAACAGATAATCCCTCGGCTTGGGATGAACTCGAACCATCATGAGGCACCATTAATTTCATCTTCTCCTTGGAGTTCAAAGCTTCATAAACTTCATTAAGCGTGAGAGTATCACGACTGTATAATATGGTGTCTCTAAAATTGGTATAAGAACTTGGCAGTGAACAAAGTAGCATTAAAGCAGTATCTTCCTCTTCATACTTAACCTCCATTGCAGCTAGATCGGATATGATCTCTTTAAATTCTGAAATATGATTCAAAACATTACCTCCCTCGGGTAACCTGTGCAGGAATAATTTTTGCTTCAGATGCATCTTGCTGGTGAGATCCTTAGTCATGCAAATCCCTTCCAGCTTTAACCATAGAGCGGCGGCAGTTTTCTCGCTCAAAACTTCCTGCAAAATATTATTATGCAAATGGAGTTGAATTTGTGACAAAGCCTTACAATCAATTCTTTTCTCCTCATCAGTCCAATCCTGAATTTTGTTCTTCCCAAAACTATCCAGTGCTACATCATAGTCGGCCTGTGCCAACAATGCCCGCATCTTGACTTGCCATAGAGTAAACCTTGTGTCACGGTCCAGCAGCAGAAGATCGTACTTCATTGATGCCATGAGTCGATTAATCTGTGTGCACAAAGTAGTACAAGCCGGTAGAAAAAATTCTTGACAGAATTAATATGCGAAGCAAACAAAACAGAGTAAATAGCACCTGATAGTCGCTGGACAGTGGACGTAGCGATTGAACAGAGAACAAAGAATCTGATCTGTAAATCAGTCTCGGTGTCCACGTGAGTAGTAGTAGTACTCAACTAGTACTAGCAGGTCACGTGGAGTAGTACTAGTACTTTGACTCCTCTGTGTTGATCCGGTCTTCACGTCACGATCAGAAGCAGCCTCAGGTTGCGCGCAGCAGCAGCGAAACTCGGATCGATGTGCGTGCTTGGGGACTTGAGCTTGTAACTAGCAGACCAGACAAGGCGGCTGCAACTTGGATGATATAAGCGCGTACGGACGGAGCTTCTGTCGGTCTCGGCTTCGTAGGCGATGCAGCAGCGAAATTCAACTTGCTGTCGGATTCGAATCGGCAGATACGCGTGCAGCCGCGCACACGTCGGAACCCTAATCTCTCGCTCCCAAATCTCGTATCTGAACCTTAGCTCTGTATACCAATTGTTAGATAATAACGAGATATAAACGAGACAAAGAGACACGGATTTTTACGTGGAAACCCTTGCGGGAGAAAAACCACGGACGCACGAAGGCGCAATCACTATGAGGAGGAGTATTACAAGCACGAGACGACGCACCGTCGAGTGCGACTACATAGGGTATATAAGAGGCATATCGTGAGAGTCCTTGGAGACAAGTAAGCGAGTTGATCTTCGTCGCGTCGACGCCAACGTTAGCGCCCACACCGGGTTGATCTACGTCTAGTCAACCCGGTACTAGAATTTGGATCACAATTTAACAGTCACCACTCTGCAGCCCTTTGAAGTCAGAATCTCACCCCAAGAGGCCTCAGGTTTAACCTGGCCACTGCATCTGTATGGTTACGTCGCCGCGCGTGATTTGGTGGATTACAAGCGCAATATCATCTTTGAGCGTGAAAGGGATAACTGCCAGATCATCACTGACGGGGTTCGTACCTTTGGCTTGCTAGCCCCTTGTCTATACTTACATGATTACTCTTTGATCTCGTCTTCAGCTAAGACTTACATTGTTTATTAGTAGTATGTTGTTGATTATAGATTTTTAATACAGTACCTTCGTTACTTAACCCTAGTAGCAACTAGTAATCCATATATCAACCCGGACATATTACTTCAAAATAAAAAGGTACACATCTCAAAACTGATAAGCTTGATGCCGCCTCTGAGTTTGGCTTGGTTCAAAGAACATCTTACCTCTTATGAGGTATGCAAGGAAATTGCACGGTAGGAACAACTCTGGCAAATGGAGGCAGGAATGAATAATAACAATAGCTCATAGCTGAGCTAGCAATGAACAGCACATGTGCCTGCCATCGTCAGTATTTCAAATACTAAATCACTTTGAGCTTGCATTTCTAATTTAGGAAAAAAAGAACCGACAATAAACCTGAATTTTAGCCATTAACTTATTACATTAACTTGCAATTATGCTGATTAAATGTGTAATTAAAATGAATTTTTGTTTGGCACTAACTTAAATTGTGATCTGTTAGATTAGAGGGTGTAGAGTTTAAGTGTATCCAACTAGAATTTCACTTGTATCATGTATGGTTTGTGCATCTACATGAGGAATTAAAAAAGAAGCTGGTAACCAAATATGGATCAAACCCATGTCAATAAGTTGAAGATGTCAGTTGAAGAAGTACATGTAAGACACACTTTTGGTTTGCGGAAATTGCCAAGTTCTAAAAGTTTAAGGTGTCTGTCTTCTATTGTAGAAATCCTTATATGGGTATAGTCTATATCTATATCTATATCTATACCTCTATATCTATATCTATATCTATATCTATATCTATATCTATACCTACTAATAAAGCAAGGTGAGTTTCGTCAATTTTTTCATCCGTTCACCATCGGAAAGATTTTTTTGCTATCTGAGGTGGTACTAAATTCTTATGTGTTTGTCTGCTAGAAAATAATTTTCGTACGTGGGCCGCACTGTGGCCCAGCGAAGCCAGCCCACTTATTTTTCTGCCCACGCAGCTGGCAAAAGTCTATTTTCCGCATTGGGCAACAAATAGTTGGAGTTTTGCACAGGGCAACCAATAATGGGCTGGCCCTTTTTTGTGTTTTACTTTTATTTTTGTTCTCCTTTCCTGATCTATTTTTTCTCTTTGAAGTTTATTTTTTATTTTATAATTTATGTCATAAATTAAAAATTCTCAAAAAAGTTCAGAGTTAAAAACAAAATTTGGAAAATATTCAGAATTCCAAAATTTTGTTGCTATTCTGAAAAATATTTGGAACTTGCAAAAATGTCTCCCTTTTTAATTTTTTATTGTTTTCAAAACTGTTCGAGATTTCTAAAAAGAAAATAATTTTATAAAAAAGTTGATGTTTTTAGAAATGTTTGTGAATTTTAAAAGATGTTCCCTTTCATATTTTGTTCGCGTTTTTCCGGAAGGTACATAATTTTCAAAAATCCATTCAGGATTTAAAAAATTGTTCATGTTTCTTAGAATATTTAGAAACTTCATACCTTATAATCCCCTCGATTGAAAGGATTGAAAGGAAGAATAACTCATGGGCCTTCTCTGGCGTATGATGACGTAATAAAACTCTTAAATGCCCTCGATCAATGAATAGAAAAATAGCGGATTGATTCCTTCACACGCGGCGAAACCGAGAAACTAAATGTTCCTTTTTCGTGTGCACACAGGGTTTTGTTTGCACATATAATTCTCAATGACTTTAAATGCATACTATTTTATCCCCCGTTGCAACACACGGGCATATGTGTTAGTTCTTCTTTATATCAACTTGGTTATCTGATTATTGACTCCTCTCTTGGTAACTCGCTTTTGAGTCTATTGCATCCCTTGGCCTCTCTAGACGTGCTCTGATTTTTGTACTTGACAGTTGTCTCTTGTGAAATTAAACCTTGTTTGGAAGGAATTTATTGCCTCTTGCCGCATTTTGCTAAATCAAAGTTGCTTTTTCGTTTTTTCAAGTCACCGATGTCAACTTATGTTATTGTAATTAAATTCCCATTATAAAATGAATCACATATTTTCTGGAGCTTTTTTTTTTCAGAATATAATTTACTATTTACATTCCACTTTTAGTCTGTTATTAAGGTGTATCTATAGGAAACAGTGGTATTTACTTGATTAATTTTCCATGCAGTTTCCGTACCTAGCACTGACTGGTCCTGCACGTGCTGTTGTGCTGGTTGATCCTGTGTTCTTTGAGATTGACCTCAAAGTGAAAGGAATCGGACAATCTGAGGATCAAGATCTAATCTTTGTTGCTGATTCGTTCAGTAATCCTCAGCCGTTTGAGTCAGCCCTGTGCAAGCGTGCCTTCAAGGGCAAGACCAGCACAGTTGAGTTGACATTTGGCCAAATTATTAAGTCAGTAGAGGCCACAGTCAGTATGAAAGTCGTCCATGGGTCATGGCCGGATGGTTTCCGTGGTTGTTTTGCCGCAAAAACAGCCAGTATAAATGACTTGACAGTTGGGTTGCTTGTGATCGGTGAAAATGGGTTGCCTCTTGCTGAGGATGGCACGATCAAGCTTCAACGCCATGTCGTTTGTGCTGAACTTAAGAAGGGAGAGTATCTGGAAGTATCTGTCAGTGCTCATGGTGTTGGTGGGCAACGATTAGATGACGGTCTGCATTTTACACCTCAGGAACGCGGTAGACTCAAAGGTACACTTAATGTTGATTCTTGTGAGATTGAGGTCACTGTGACCTGGTCCCTTATCATGTCGTTCTAGGAGGAATCTGACTTCACTGGTTACCCTCCTGTCCAAGTTCTATATGTTTGAACTGTTATTTTGTGGTGTTGTCAGTATGTACTCCCCAGTCCTTTTTACTCCGCGTGTAAGAATTGTCTGAAGTCAAGCTTCATAAAGTTTGACCATATTTATATAAAAAAATATTAATATTTATAATACTAAATTTATACAATATGAAAACTAAAGTCATGACCCATCTAATGTTGTTGATTTTCACATTCTGAATGTTGATATTTTTCTCTATAAATTTGGTCAAAGTTTACGAGGTTTGACTTCAGACAAATCTTATATGCGAACTAAAAAGGACTAGAGAGAGTATATCAAGGAAATGACAATACATATTGTTGCATGTATGGATGATCACTGGTACAGCCGCTGAGCCAGCGAATTGGGCTATCAGCGACTCTTTTTTAGATCAACCGCTGCGGTTTTATTAACAATATGAAAAAAAAAACATGCGGTTCCATTTCCCCTTCGTTTTGCGTCTAGTTCGTCCGCCGTCGTCCCCCTCGATTGGTTCCTTGTGTGCATAGCGGAATCTGCAATGTGGTAGAGGCATCCATCGGAAGGAAAAGTAGCCTGAATAACGTCAATTTTCCATGCAACACTCGTTTCATCAATATAAGATCTGCCCAAATGTGGAGGGTGTGCTGCCAAAGAAACTATGGATCGCATGAGTTCTTTCCGTGACAACCAATTGCGGTTCCAAATCTCAGTGGAGATAGAGACTGCACAAAAAAAATCCCAGTGGAGATAACGCATTACCAATTCTACGAATAAGGCCTTGAACTAGAACACCCCTCCCCTCCAAGATAGCTCTCCACACTTGAGAATGCTGAGAACCAACTTGGGCATGCAAGATAGAGGACGAGGGGAAATACTGATTTTAGAATCAAGATTCGGGCGATTGCAAAATTCTCCATGCTTGCCATGACATTAAAGAAAGATTAAAGAGTTCAAAATCTATTAAACCAAGTCCCTAGATTGACTTAGATTGAGACATAACATCCCCGAGACACACACAGGTTGCCATTTGCCCTGTTTGCTCCCCCACGAGCAACTGCTGATCATCCAATTGAAGTGCTCACAAAGGCCACGGGGAAGCTTGAAGCACGACATGGTATATGCATGTGTTGCTGATTTGATTAAAACGTCTTGACCTGCAACAGTCATGGTTTTCTCAATCCACCCATGAACCTTTTTCCATAATCTTGATGTACTTGAAGGCACCGTTTTTGGATGAGCAGGCGTCAAAAGGCATCCCCAAAGATTTCTCGGTTCTGCCTATAGTAATCAACAATGTTTATGGCTTTAGCTTTATTTAGTTCTGAAAAACCATATAGCACCGTGAGGCAACAAAGACCAGACATGTTTTCAGAATATCGTGGTGCTCCAAACATGCAGAAAAATACTCCATCTGTTTCTAAATATAAGTCTTTTTAGAGATTTCAATATGGACTACATACAAAGCAAAATGAATGAATCTACACTATAAAGTACGTCTATATACATCCGTATGTAGTTCATATTGAAATCTCTTAAAAGACCTATATTTAGGAACCAAGGGAGTACTAATACTACTCAGATACGTGGTGATCCATATTACTTGTCCCTCAAACGGATGTACCTAGCACTGGAATACGTCTAGATACATCCATTTGTGCGGCAAGTAATATGGATCGGAGGGAGTAGCATACATACCTTGTGCAGCAATACAGATATCTCAGAATAATAATGTGATTTCGCCAATGATACATAGGAATCAGTTTTGAGTTCCACCAATGATAAGTACGAATCATTTCCAGCACACCAATGAAAGTTGATCTAGGGCCTAATGACAGGAGAATAATGCGGTGCTACTAAGCAGCATGATGAAACCGTTGAAGAACTGGACAACCAAATTCACCAAGCTCAGAGTGCGGCTTTTAGAGAGCTGATGGTCGTCGCTTCACCAAGAGAGAGTCAATCGGACTTGCCCTCCTGTGCACCCACCTCCTGCAGATAGTGCTCCGCATCCAAAGCAGCCATGCACCCTGTATAGAGCGAACAGTTAATTATTTGCCGCAGAATTATATGCTCAGCAGGAGCCACTAAGGGCAATTCCAAATAAATGGTACTATTTGTCAACAGGTACCAGGCAGAGACAGATGATTATATATTGCAAGTAAAACTGAATCTTGGATAACACATCTAAAACTACTAACAAGAGAAAAAGGGTTCAACTTATACAACCAATAGTAACATGTTTAGCATGGACCATGGATCGGCCAATATGAGATTCTGGGTAAAACACAAATTCCTAGTTAGACAAGCAAACCATTGACCATTGCAAGTGATGCATAGCATTAGTAACATGTGTTTCCAGTGACAAATATAATAACACAAAAACTCAGGTGGCAGATCCAATACTTAGCAAAGGAGCATCTATGATATTTTGATGAAAAAAATTCTGTATACGAATATTATTCAGCACATACACATTACCAATACCACAAAGTTTAATTACATCACAAACCTCGGGATAAATGTACTTACATGTGTGCTGAGGGTCCTAGGCTGACTAACAAATGCTTTTGGAAGAGAACCTTACTATATTAAAACAGCACTGCTAGCTTGATTGGTTGAGTGCTACTACCATGATATGACCGTAACATTCTGCAGTCCCTCTCAGGAATCTTAGAGTGAGCCACAGGTGTATAGCACAGAAAGGGGTTCTTCCAACCTAAATAGAGGGTGGGCCCTTGTTTGTTACCACAAATTTGGAACACCTGAAACTAATTACATGAATATTTCCCTTGTATCCCCAACGGGAAGCTTCAAAATAGCACCAAGTGGAAATTACACCCAGTTCAATAATTCCTCGGTCAGCTATGATTGGACACTAGTCGGATCATTTGTTATGGGCACTGCAGAAAATCCGGAACAGGGCATGCTTTGAGAGGAAACTAGTGAAAACCCAGTTTAACTGATCTGCTACATGTGTCCTGTCCAATAAATGGGCATGTTTACAATCTTTTTTTAGATCAACAGGGAGAGGGGCATGTTTACAATCTGGAGGTGAAGGGGAGACTTTGCTGGCTGGAGCAGCACCCCTGCAGGGTTATGTGCTGAAGCTACGTGAGAAGGATCAGGGGCTAATCAGAATCAAGCTCCACTGCAGTTCGACTGCAATCCTGAGAATGTGGCAAGAGCACCCATGTTTTGCAGCCCTGATGGTTGTTCTGTTGTAATAGATGTTCATGCAGTTTGATGGAATTAGTTTAAATAACTTAACTTATTTCCAGCTAATCTAGGTTTGATAAGCTAGGCAGGCGGCGAAAACCTGAAAGTTTTCATTCCTTCTGGTCATTGTTTTTAAGGCGTCGCTTAGGCGACGCCTAGGCGTCAGGGCGCCCCCAGGAGCCAAGGCGTCGGCCTTGCCTTACCTGTGTGTCTAAGGCGTCCGCCTTAGTCCATAAGGTGTCCAAGGCGTCCGCCTAGGCGCCACTCTGCCTGCCTTAGGCAAATGAGGACGCCTTAGACAGGGCTGGGAGGTTCAGGCGGGAAACAGAGATCTGGGAGGGGAGAAAAGGGCGAGAAAGTCTGTTTTGGCGCCAACAGTTACTAGCAGGGAGAGAGAGAGAGCTGTAACCAGTTTCAGTTTCCCCCCACCCCCACCTCAGGCTGGATCTGAGCTTCTCCCCCTCCCCACAGCAGCTTCCCCCTCCCTCCGCAGATCCCCTCCCTCCTCTCCTGCAGTACCTCCTCCCCTCCTCTCCTGCAGCTTCTCCCTCCTCCAGGACAGCAAGCAAGCAGCACCTCTCCAAGACAGCAGGCAGCAGCAAGCTGTGTATGGCTGTATGCCTAGTTGCCTAATGCCTACCAAATTCTACTTAATTCTGTTGCATAGAACTCACTAAGGCGCCGCCTCGCCTTATGCCTTAGCGCTTAGGCAGTGAGGCGCCCCCCCAGCGCCTCGCCTCGCCTTACCGCCTTAAAAACAATGCTTCTGGTACATATTTTCTGCTCTCTTTTGGTTGTTGGACCTGTGGTTTATTCTGTTACTGTAAAGTAATGGAGCACCGCTACCAAGGTTACTCTTGTGAAAAAAGGAAACTGATTCCCATTACCCTTGCTTGGAAACACTTAGGTGTCCCAAATAGTCAGCAGGTTTGGGCACCAACACATCCTAAGCAAATGGAGCGAGATAATTTTTAGTACAACATCAGCGATATAAATAATCAAACTCGGTTTTTCACAAAGCTCAAACACCACATTCGATTGTCATTATAAATACAAGTTCATGATAAATTACTATATACACGAGCAAAGAAGCAGCTGACCCCTAAGCATATGAAAATGGATAGTTACTAATTTATAGATTACCGTATGTATACAAATTGACCACTAGCAAGTAGCAACACATATACAATCAATTCACACAGTGCTATATGTTTGCAAAAAAGAAAATCACATAGTGCTATAGTAATACCTGATCCAGCAGCAGTAATGGCCTGACGATACTTCTTATCCTGCACATCTCCAGCAGCAAAGACACCCTCCACACTGGTATGTGTAGAGCCCGGCTTGGTGGCCACATAGCCATCGGCATGGAGCTCAAGCTGCCCATTGAGAAACTTGGTGGCCGGCTCATGCCCGATGGCAAAGAAGAGCCCGGACACCTGAAGGTCAGAGACCTGACCAGTCACCAAGTTCTTGACCTTGACCCCCGCTAATGGGCCACCGCCTGCGCCGCCGTAGGCCTCGACGACCTCGGAGTCCCAGACAACCTGGATCTTAGGATTGGAGAGCGCCCTGGCCTGCATAATCTTGGAGGCGCGGAAGGTGTTGCGCCGGTGGATGATGTACACTTGGGATCCGTACTTGGTGAGGAAGCTGCCCTCCTCCATGGCGGAGTCGCCGCCGCCGATGACCGCGATGGGTTTGTTCCGGAAGATGGGCGCGGCACCGTCGCAGACGGCGCAGGCAGAGATGCCGCGGTTCCAGTAGGTGTCGGACCCGGGGAAGTGGAGGCGGCGCGCGACGGCGCCCGTGGCGACGACGACGGTGTCGGCGAGGACGGTGGTGGAGTCGGAGGTGACGCGGAAGGGGCGGGCGGAGAAGTCGACCTCGGTGACGGTCTCGGAGAGGATGTTGGTGCCGAAGCGGGCGGACTGGGCGCGGCAGTTGTCCATGAGGTCGATGCCCATGATGCCGGTGGGGAAGCCCGGGAAGTTCTCGACGTCGGTGGTGGTGGTGAGCTGGCCCCCCGCGGCGATGTCGTTGGCCATCCAGCCCTCGAAGAGCACGGGCTTGAGCTCCGCGCGGGCCGCGTAGATGGCCGCCGTGTGCGCGGCCGGGCCGCTGCCGATGATGCAGACGCGCGTGCGGAGCGGCGCCGGGGCGGCGGATCCCTCCATGGCTGCTCGGCTTGGCTGCGGCGGCGGCGGTTCAGGGTTTCGGAGGGGATTGAAATGACTGCTCGTGTCGTAGGTCAATCTTTCAACTCCGTGTGAGCCAACCGGCCAATCAATGACCGCAGTGAGACGGCTAGACCAGCAATCGTGACGGCCCTCCTTTCGTGACTGGTCTGTGAAGAACTACGTTGCAGTTTCTATGACTTGTTGCAAGAAGCATTTCCTGTGATTCACACTAGTGAAATTTCCCCATGTGATTTTTCCATGGTTCTATACTAGTATGCATGCACGCGCAATGCGCGTATTTGCGTTGCAGAGTGATTGTGGCGAAAATAAGTCATGAAAATGACGGAGAAATGAAACAAATGTCTATTGTGCATGTACTCAGAATTAGCATAAGAAAGCTTCTCGTGTTCTTACACAATTCTTATCACATGAATATGTAATTTGCACAAAAATTGGTGTACCTATTGCGGAAAATACATAGAGTCATCTCGAAAAACACATTCTCTAAATGACAAAAATATCTGAAAAAAGTACATATGAGCTCACTTCTGAAGACACATTCTAAAAATAGTAGATATGATCCCACTTTGAAAAACAAAATTCTGAATGACAAAAATTTCTACAAAAAAGTTGCACTCATTCATCTCCTGTTTTATGTGCGAATAGAAAGTTTCGCGGAAGAATTAAACAACTTTATTTGCATGTGCAAATATGCAAAAACAATGTGTTGTAAAACGGTATTCAGAAGCACTAAAATTTATATTTTATACGGAGGCAAAACAGGCAATTATTCATAAAATTTTGTTTCCTGCGCATATTTTGCGAAGATATACACGTGAAATTTTGTTTTATACTTTTTGACATTTCCAAAATGCATAAAGAAACGAGGTCATATATGCCTAGGTTTAGGTAGTGCCTGCCCTACCTATTGCTATGCTTCACTGTAGCGTGTACTACAGCTTTCCACCCAGAATGCGGCAGTGAGGCCATGTATCGTACGCTAAAATAGAAGTACGCATGTGGGCGCTGAACTTTATATGGTTACTTTGTATTTTACCTTTTATCCTTCTACTTTTCACCTGCTGTCGGATAGGTTTCTCTGGCCATACATGCCATGTAGTTCTGCAGGTGTCAGCATTGGTACAACTATAAAACAATTTGTTGGCGGTGCGAATAGGGCACGGTGATTGTTTGATCCAACAAACTGACATGCAGTGGGTCCCTTACTCTGCGCTAACCAATCGAGGTTTCTGGAACGACCCACATAGCACGAAATGACACTGTAGCAGCGAATCCATGCGCTATAAGCAGTTGGATGGAGCCCAATGAACGGTCAGAAATGCATTTCAATGCGTGAATTCAAACATTCAAAACTCGTACACTATATAGTAGTATAGATATGCGAGTAGTTCTTAAAATTTGCCGTATAGAACAACTCATAGTTTGTTTTTGAGAAACGAGTGTAACTGCAAATATTTGCATATATGCACAAACATTCAATCCTATGAATACACGTAGGAACATTTATTTGTACTAGATGACCCGTTGCGCTCATAGCGCAAAAAGCGCGAGCAAGCCGGGTATTCATAGCATGGATATGTAATTGCTTTTGAGACCAACTAAGGTCAAGGACTATTTGAGTAATAATTACCACACGTTTGTAAAAGCGAGAAACATAGAATTGATTTTCTCAACACATAGAGGCACTCTAAATCCTACAAAACTACAATTAGACCTTTTGGAGTACTTCTGTCACGACCGGATTTTCAACAAAATACTTATTGAGAAACCGATCTTTAAGTTCCAGCATAAGAAGAATTATCCTTACTGATAGACAAATACTTGATACAGAAGGCTAGTAGCACTAAATATATTATAGGATTGAGCTGAGGTTGCTCAACAAATTATTACAAACACGCCGATATTGTACATAAGGGCGGTCATGACACAAGGGCGTGGTGGCATGCTACTGACTCGAGATAAAAGTGGTGGTGGATATACCACAGTGGAGTGGATAACATGACTCCTAGACTGGCAGCTCATCGAGCGTCGAGGTGAGGCTCGATGATTTTATTTGGGTAGCGGAAGCGAATATAATACGATGACCAAATCCAGGATCGCACGAGACTGACTAGGACTCCTCTAGGCGTCGGACTCGCTATCGAACTCTTCATCCATGAGATCGCCTTCGTCCACATCTGGCTAAATCAACAAGCCAGGTGAGTACTTTAAAAGTACTCGCAAGACAGTTCGGACATAAGATATAACGAATGCATGCATGAATGCGTCATGAGCAAATAACAATGCACATACAAATAATAATTTCTTGCACAATATGATAAGTAAAAAGGAAGTCGGGCGGTACTCTTCCCGAAATCCGACAAATAATTGAAAATCGATCGGGTGTCTGGAGCGACGCCTCGAAGGGTAAACAAAATAAAATATCATGCCGCAGTCGGGCGTCTAAGCGACACCACATAAAGGGCTTATACTGAAAAGTAAACGACATACGTGCCACAGTCGGATGTCTGAGCGACATCGCAGAAAGGGCTTATATCGAAAATAAATAACAAGCGTGCCACAGTCGGACGTCTGAGCGACATCGCTGAAAGGGCTTATATCAAAAGTAAATAACAAGTGTGCCACAGTCGGACTTGTGAGCGACATCGCGGAAAAGGCTTATATCAAAAGTAAATAACAAGTGTGCCACAGTCGGACGTCTGAGCGACATCGCGGAAAGGGCTTATATCAAAAGTAAATAACAAGAGTGCCACAGTCGGACGTCTGAGCGACATTGCGGAAAGGGCTTATATCAAAAGTAAATAACAAGAGTGCCACAGTCGGACGTCTGAGCGACATCGCGGAAAGGGCTTATTATCATATCTGATAAATTCACAAAGATATAATACTCATAGGAAATATTCAACACATAATAATAAACGGGTTAGTCCATCCACATGAATAAACATTTAACCGGACTTAACACTCATGTAATTCACCGGAGTTTTGTCACTGAGACTGATACTGACAAGATAAGTTGAACATAGTACTCGGACATGGATAAGATGTTTCAAAGGATTGTGACTCTGCAGAGTTTGTACTAATTATCCACAACCAACGGATTTCCGTAGTCACGAGGACTAGTTCCGTTTACGGTATTTCGGTAGAAACACATCTAACCAGTACACACCCATCCCACCTCACGATGCCATGAATCACCCTAGACAACGTTTAAGAAAAACTTTGAGACGGGGAGATCACAATCTCGAATAGCATGGGATCAAATTTATATACGCGCGCTCTAAGGGGTGCCCCCCTCTCGGTCCCAACCGGAAACACCCATGCCCCCTGACCGGATGACTGGCTTTAATCCAGGGCAATGGAACCCTCATCACGGCCTCTCTATTTGGTGTGTACCAGGAAAGTGATTTTCAACTTACTAAGCCATATCCCTTGCGGAAAACATGTGGTAGTACAGGAAGGAAAAACAGATGAAAACATGACTTGATTCACATTGACACTGGAGTCAAATAGTCTGGCATAAGACTGGCATGCTACAACACTGCCATCTTACCCATTCTCATGCCAACACATGGCCATGCAACTCATATACAACAACATATGTATTTTCGAACTCACTTGCCTCAACTTTGCATGTATTATAACACTTATCGTAATGCTCATAAACATGCCATGTAACTACTTAATGCAAATATGCAATGGACACTCATCATATCAAAAGTTCAAACATGCTTGCCTGGTTCGGAGTAGTCGGAGTCTAGCTTGGCGAAGTTCGCGGTTCCGTCACCTCCTCCGGTATCTACGGTATAAGAAAATACGTACTTAACGTAAATACCGTGAGTGCACAGAAAATTGTTCCAAATATTTTTCAAATAAATATGAAAAAAAACTAGACATAAAAATAAAGATGACAGAAAAAGAATCAATCAAAAATCAGTTTCTGTTTAAAAATTATAAAGGTTTTAATCTAGGGACTCATATGTAATGAAACAGAAAGTTTCCAGGGGCCAACTTATAAAAAAAGAAAACGCTTCGGCTAAAAAGCCGTCAACTGCAAACGAAAACGTACTCTGCCCGAAGGCGTTTTCAGAAAACGATTCGAATAAAAAGAAAATACTGACGAGGGGTCCCACCCGTCAGGTTTGAAATTTCAAACGGGGAGGAACAGAGCTCGTCGGCCCCCGAGAGCTGCGGTGGTCGCCGGCGGTGATCCACGGCGAGTTGGGAGGATCAGAGAGTACCTACGTGCTCAGTGTGTCCTTCCGCGTCGGTGGGTGGTGGTGGTGGTCGTCGGCGAGCACCACGCCGACGGTGGTCCTTGCTCCGGCGGACGACGGCTCGGGTGGAGTTGGATCTCGTCGGGGAGGGTTGCGGAGGTCAAATTGAAGCCGGGGTTAGATCACCGGGTTCCCGAGGAGACTACTGACGAGGTTAGGGCGGCGAGGATGGCCTCACCGGAGTGGATCGAGCTGGTGGCCGAGGCGGATCGGGGCGGCCGGAGTTGGGGGGAGGAGACCTCCTCGAGGTCCTCCTAGTGGCTTGGCGGGGTTCTGGTGGGGTGTAGTGGTGGTGCGTGCTCGAGGACGAGCTCGGGACTCCATTTTATAGGCGATCTGAGGCGGTGGCCGAGAACGGGGATCTCCGGCGATGGTTACGGCGGCGCAGTGCTTGGTCGGGGTGTTTAGGGGGTTGGGCATCAACGTGGAGGTCCACGGGCTCTGTTTAGAGGCTAACCCAGGTTGGATTTGGCGCGCAAGGGTGGTTTCGACAGAACGGGGCGGCGCGGGCCCGTCGGCGGCAGAGGGCGCGCCCTATGCTTGCCGGGCCACGGCGACGGTGCTGCGGTGTGTGCTGGCATGCATGAGGCCACGCGGAAGGCTAGGGAGCGTTAGGCGGCGCAGAACGGCGTGCGAGCCGTGGCCGCTCCGTTGGTCGCCACGGGTGGCTCTGCCACCGCAGAAGCTGCCGGCGTCGGCGATGCTCGCCGCCACCGACACTTGCGTCCGTCCAAGAGGGCGTGCGGTGCTCTGGTCAAGGAGAAGGGGCCGTGCGCAATGGGGCAGAGTGCCCGGTTGTCACCTCATCATTTTGATATGTTTGCCATAAGCCCACAACAAGCTTGTGCTTTTCGTTGTTGAATTTAAACAACTCCGTTCAATTCTTCTTTGCAAGGGTACTTTCCAAGCTCATTCATGGCAGAAGTTGGCATTTTCTTCTCCATTCTTTTATTTCAATGATCTATCTTCTATTCTTTCTTCCGGAGGCATGGTGATGTTTCTCTCTTCACTCATCATTTCGAATTGTGAGGACCGTGTTCTTTTCATGCTTATCCATTTAACCGGAGTGTTGTGTCATCTCTTCAAGTTCTTTTCATCTTATCAAGTTTTCCTTCTTCTTTCAGTCGGAGTGCTGCCCAAATTATATGAATCTTATTTCTTCTCTATCTAGTTTTAACCGGAGTGGTTTCGAATTCTATCTTGTCCATTAAACTCTTGATTCATGTCTTTGCAACCTTCAAGTTCTCGTAATACTCCTTGTTCCTCTTTTCTACCGGGTTGTTTGCAATCTCGTTCATCTCTGTTGTACTCTTTCTTTTAAATTGCTCAACGTCTCAAGGTTCGTGGTTTCACTCATTTGTCGAAGAAGCAACTTAGTTTTACCTCTTATCTTCCTCTTCCTTTTCCCTCCGGTGCCATCCTAGATCTCGGGACGAGATCCTCTCGTAGTGGTGGAGTGTTGTAACGCCTCGGATACAATTTTCCACATTCGTAACTCCAGCTCTTGCCTTTTTCCGGAGATGCGATATGTTATTTCCTCCGTGGTTGGGTTTTTGTCTTTTGTTTTGCTTTTTGTTCATGTCATGCATCTCATCTCATAGCATCATGCGCATTGCATCTGCATGTTTTCATAAAACTTGCATCCGCTCGTAGTTGCCGCTCCTCGCTTCTCTCTGTTGCGTTCGGTGGCCGTCCCGAGACCAACCGTGTTTTCGTTTCCCTCTTGTCCGACCACCTAACCTCTCTTGCCAGCTCGCAGCCCCCTCGCGCGCGTGTCTGAAACTCCCCCGAACCCGACCCGGACAGTCATCACCGTTGGGTTCGGATCATCCCCAAACATCTACAAAACATCTCCGTTTTCTTAATTGGACTTCCTAACCTATTTACTCCGGGCCGTCCGATTACGATCGGAGGGACCCAAATGACCCTATCCAAATCCACTCGGTATATATACCCGACAAACCCTAGACTAGCCGTCCCATCAATCATTTCCTCCCCGCCGCCGCAAAAACCTCCACCTTGTCTCCTCTTTGTTTTCCCCTCGGGATCACCAGCAAGCCAATCGCCAGCGCTCTCCCTCCTCCTCGTTCCAGATGCCCGAGCCCCAATCCAAAATTCCTCTCGGCCTCCACCAGCAGCCTCCGGCCATCTCCCTCGGTTTCAGACCCCTCCATCCACCAGCGCCTCCTCTGCTCGATCCCGATGGGGTCACGAGCAGCTCGCCATCGGCTGCAAGCAGCAGCACCACCAGAACCCGTCGCCCCTTCCCTCTTCTTCTCCTCCTTCCCCTCTCTCTGGTTCCTCCCTCGGTTCTCATGCCTCTCCCTCTGTGTTCCAGAGCCGCCATGATTGCCCGCAGCTCCGTCGCTGCCGGGAACGAGTCCCTCCGCCCGGATCTGGCGTCTGCCTCGTCTCGGACCTCGCCTGCGACCCTCCGGCCGCTTCGCCACGGCCTTCTTCGTGCCCATAAGCCGCTGCACCTCACCCTACAGCATCTCAGCGGGATCCCGACCAGGCGGAACTCGCTTTGCCGCCAAGTCCATCCCGTCGGTGGCGCCACACTGCATCGCGAGTCGCCGAGCCCCGCCTTCCCGCGTCGCTCCGTTGACCAGCTCGTCAGGTCCCGTGCGCCCCTGCCTCGCCATGGACGCACCTCCCTGCTGCCTGAGCCCCACGACCCCGCGCCAAGTCCCTCGCGGTCGGCCCCTGCTTCCCCTGCTTCGAGCAGCAAGCTCGGGATCGAGGGCGCCCCGCATCGCTTCGTTGATCGCTCCAGGTCCGGGCCACCGTTCCCTTGCTCCTCCCTTCTCCTTTATTTCCTTCCTCCTGCCTCCCCTCACTCTCGATCTCTCTCTGTAACAGCAGCGACGCCGCCATCTTCTTCCCAGAGGGCCTCGACGAGAGCCTCGCCTGCGCCCCTCTGTCTCGTCGGCTGGATCCCGCCGCCCAGATCCTCCCCGAGCTCCAAGTCCCGCGCCTTCTGGCCCTGCCGCGAGTCCCCAGCGCCGCCTCCTTCTGTTCGAGCGAGGGAGACGAGCGACGACTCTTCTGCATCGAAATCCTCTGCCCGAGCGCTCGCGTTGACCCTCCTCTTGCCTCGTCAAGGCCCATCGCCAAGTCAGCCGGCCTGCTTTGGCCTCTCCACCGACCAGGCCAAGCCCATGGGTGAGCAGCCCGTCCACCCTTTCTCCTGTACGCCGCTGGCCCAGCAGTTTCAGCCCAGAGCACGTTTTTTCCTGTTCTGCGATTTTAGCTAATTTCCAGAGGCTGCAGTTTTGGCAGAAAAAACCCTAGAGTTCATGCATTAATAACTCACAAGTGGTGCATCATATGTAAATAATTTAAATATGTAAAGTGCTTAGAATTTCATCTAGTTTCATAATCAGCCACTTTCATCCATGTTTAAAATGTTTAAAATGATGTTTGTTTAAATTTGCTTAAATGCCATGCTAAAATGATTTATTTCATAACTAAATAACCGTAGCTCGGTTTTAAATAAACTTTATATGTAAATGGGGTGGAAAAATGCATAGATTAACATGTTGCACTTTATTTTCCTGTTTAACAACATTAAAATATGCATTAGGACAGAACAGTACCAAATTTGAAATATGCACGTGAGGATTTTCCGGAATTGTTGTTTGTTGTTCCGGCCTCATTTAAACTTGCCTAAATAGATAGTTTACTTATGCTTCACCTCTTGCCATGTTTAACAACATTTAATATTGTTTGGTAGCTTAAACGAGATCAAACTAAATAATTGCATGTGGTGTTTTGTCAATATGCAACTCGTTGCATATTGAGCTCCACTTAATTGGTAGTATTGTTTGTTGCACTTTGCCATGCCATGCCTCATTAAACCGGACATGCATCATACTTGATTGTGCATCATGCCATGTTTATGCTTGTGCATTTACCATGTTGTTTGTTTCTTTCCGGTGTTGCTTCTTAGTTTCGGTAATGTTGTGATTGTGAGGATTCGTTCGACTACTCCCGTTTGTCTTCTTCATGGACTCGTTCTTCTTCCTAGCGGGATTACAGGCAAGATGACCGTCACCTTGGATCTCATTACTATCATTGCTATGCTAGTTGCTTCGTTCTATCGCTATGCTGCATTACCTACCACTTGCCGCTCAAGCCTCCCAAATTGTCATGTCAGCCTCTAACCTTTGTCACCCTTCCTAGCAAACCGTTGTTTGGCTATGTTACCGCTTTTGCTCAGCCCCTCTTATAGCGTTGCTAGTTGCAGGTGAAGATGAAGATTGCTCCATGTTGGATTATGTTTATGTTGGGATATCACAATATCTCCTATATTATTAATGCATCTATACACTTGGTAAAGGGTGGAAAGCTCGGCCTTATGCCTGGTGTTTTGTTCCACTCTTGCCACCCTAGTTTCCGTCATATCGGTATTATGTTCCCGGATTTTGCGCCTCTAACGCGGTTGGGTGGTTTATGGGACCCCCTTGACAGTTCGCTTTGAATAAAACTCCTCCAGCAAGGCCCAACCTTTGTTTTACCATTTGCATCACCACCACCTATACCTTTCCCTTGGGTCGGCCAACCCGAGGGTCATCTTTATTTTAGCCCCCCCGGGCCAGTGCTTCTCTAAGTGCTGGTTCGAACCGAGCCGCCTACGGGGCCACCACGGGGAAACTTGAGGGTTGGTTTTACTCGTAGGATGTCTCATCCGGTGTTGCCCTGAGAACGAGATATGTGCAGCTCCTATCGGGATTGTCGGCGCATCGGGCGGCTTTGCTGGTCTTGTTTTACCATTGTCGAAATGTCTTGTAAACCGGGACTCCGAGACTGATCCGGTCTTCCCGGGAGAAGGAATATCCTTCGTTGATCGCGAGAGCTTATCATGGGCTAAGTTGGGACACCCCTGCAGGGTTTGAACTTTCGAAAGCCGTGCCCGCGGTTATGTGGCAGATGGGAATTTGTTAATATCCGGTTGTAGTAAACTTGAAGTAAACTCTTCTAAAATACACCAGCCGTAAAGCGTAATCGTGAGTGTCTCTTTTCGGGTTGATCGACATCACGCCCAATATGCGACCCTATCCGAAAGGAACTCGAAGGTCCCACCAAGGATAGACCCACATATTGAAACGCTTTTGCAAGGTGGATATCATTACATCAACATTACATAATAGTGGGGATACATACAAGACATACAATGTCACATGAATACAACAATACAACGTATAAGATCAACATCCGGCTACGGATGAAACACAAACAGAAGCTCAAACGACATCCACCCTGCTAGCCCAGGCTGCCGACCTGGAACCTATCCCCTGATCGAAGAAGAAGCGGAAGAAGAACTCCAAACAAGTAAACATCGCTCTCGCATCATGATCATCGCATAACCTGTACCTGCAACTGGTGTTGTAGTAATCTGTGAGCCACGAGGACTCAGCAATCCCATTACCATGGGTATCAAGACTAGCAAAGCTTAATGGGAAAGGAAGGGGTAAAGTGGTGAGGTTGCAGCAGCGGCTAAGCATATATGGTGGCTAACATACGCAAATGAGGCGAGAAGAGAATCAAAGGAACGGTCGTCAACTAGTAATGATCAAGAAGTGATCCTGAACTCCTACTTACGTCCGACATAACCCGAAACCGTGTTCTCCTCAAGATCAACCCGAAAAGAGACACTCATGGTTACGCTTTACGGTTGGTGTATTTTAGAAGTGTTTACTTCAAGTTTACTACAACGGATATTAACAAATTCCCATCTGCCACATAACCGCGGGCACGGCTTTCGAAAGTTCAAACCCTGCAGGGGTGTCCCAACTTAGCCCATGATAAGCTCTCGCGATCAACGAAGGATATTCCTTCTCCTGGGAAGACCCGACCAGTCTCGGAGTCCCGGTTTACAAGACATTTCGACAATGGTAAAACAAGACCAGCAAAGCCGCCCGATGCGCCGACAATCCCGATAGGAGCTGCACATATCTCGTTCTCAGGGCAACACCGGATGAGACATCCTACGAGTAAAACCAACCCTCAAGTTTCCCCGTGGTGGCCCCGTAGGCGGCTCGGTTCGAACCAGCACTTAGAGAAGCACTGGCCCGGGGGGGCTAAAATAAAGATGACCCTCGGGTTGGCCGACCCAAGGGAAAGGTATAGGTGGTGGTGATGCAAATGGTAAAACCAAGGTTGGGCCTTGCTGGAGGAGTTTTATTCAAAGCGAACTGTCAAGGGGGTCCCATAAACCACCCAACCGCGTTAGGGGCGCAAAATCCGGGAACATAATACCGATATGACGGAAACTAGGGCGGCAAGAGTGGAACAAAACACCAGGCATAAGGCCGAGCCTTCCACCCTTTACCAAGTGTATAGATGCATTAATAATATAGGAGATATTGTGATATCCCAACATAAACATAATCCAACATGGAGCAATCTTCATCTTCACCGCAACTAGCAACGCTATAAGAGGGCTGAGCAAAAGCGGTAACATAGCCAAACAACGGTTTGCTAGGAAGGGTGACAAAGGTTAGAGGCTGACATGGCAATTTGGGAGGCTTGAGCAGCAAGTGGTAGGTAACGCAGCATAGCGATAGAACGAAGCAACTAGCATAGCAATGATAGTAATGAGATCCAAGGTGACGGTCATCTTGCCTGTAATCCCGCTAGGAAGAAGAACGAGTCCATGAAGAAGACGAGCGGGAGTAGTCGAGCGAATCCTCACAATCGCAACATTACGGAACTAAGAAGCAACACCGGAAAGAAACAAACAACATGGTAAATGCACAAGCATAAACATGGCATGATGCACAATCAAGTATGATGCATGTCCGGTTTAATGAGGCATGGCATGGCAAAGTGCAACAAACAATACTACCAATTAGTGGAGCTCAAATACTTGATTGTGCATCATGCCATGTTTATGCTTGTGCATTTACCATGTTGTTTGTTTCTTTCCGTGTTGCTTCTTAGTTTGGTAATGTTGTGATTGTGAGGATTCGCTCGACTACTCCCGTTTGTCTTCTTCATGGACTCGTTCTTCTTCCTAGCGGGATTACTGTGCAAGATGACCGTCACCTTGGATCTCATTACTATCATTGCTATGCTAGTTGCTTCGTTCTATCGCTATGCTGCATTACCTACCACTTGCCGCTCAAGCCTCCCAAATTGTCATGTCAGCCTCTAACCTTTGTCACCCTTCCTAGCAAACCGTTGTTTGGCTATGTTACCGCTTTTGCTCAGCCCCTCTTATAGCGTTGCTAGTTGCAGGTGAAGATGAAGATTGCTCCATGTTGGATTATGTTTATGTTGGGATATCACAATATCTCCTATATTATTAATGCATCTATACACTTGGTAAAGGGTGGAAAGCTCGGCCTTATGCCTGGTGTTTTGTTCCACTCTTGCCACCCTAGTTTCCGTCATATCGGTATTATGTTCCCGGATTTTGCGCCTAACGCGGTTGGGTGGTTTATGGGACCCCCTTGACAGTTCGCTTTGAATAAAACTCCTCCAAAGAAGGCCCAACCTTTGTTTTACCATTTGCATCACCACCACCTATACCTTTCCTTGGGTCGGCCAACCCGAGGGTCATCTTTATTTTAGCCCCCGGCCGGTGCTTCTCTAAGTGCTGGTTCGAACCGAGCCGCCACGGGCCACCACGGGAAACTTGAGGGTTGGTTTTACTCAGAGGATGTCTCATCCGGTGTTGCCTCGAGAACGAGATATGTGCAGCTCCTATCGGGATTGTCGGCGATCGGGCGGCTTTGCTGGTCTTGTTTTACCATTGTCGAAATGTCTTGTAAACCGACTCGAGACTGATCCGGTCTTCCCGGAGAAGGAATATCCTTCGTTGATCGCGAGAGCTTATCATGGGCTTGTTGGGACACCCGCAGGTTTGAACTTTCAAAGCCGTGCCTGCGGTTATGTGGCGATGGGAATTTGTTAATATCCGGTTGTAGTAAACTTGAAGTAAACTCTTCTAAAATACACCAGCCGTGTGCGTAACCGTGAGTGTCTCTTTTCGGGGTTGATCGACTTGTCACGCCCAATATGCGACCCTATCCGAAAGGAACTCGAAGGTCCCACCAAGGATAGACCCACATATTGAAACGCTTTTGCAAGGTGGATATCATTACATCAACATTACATAATAGTGGGGATACATACAAGACATACAATGTCACATGAATACAACAATACAACGTATAAGATCAACATCCGGCTACGGATGAAACACAAACAGAAGCTCAAACGACATCCACCCTGCTAGCCCAGGCTGCCGACCTGGAACCTATCCCCTGATCGAAGAAGAAGCGGAAGAAGAACTCCAAACAAGTAAACATCGCTCTCGTGATCATGATCATCGATAACCTGTACACCGCAATCGGTGTTGTAGTAATCAGGAGCCACGAGGACTCAGCAATCCCATTACCATGGGTATCAAGACTAGCAAAGCTTAATGGGAAAGGAAGGGGTAAAGTGGTGAGGTTGCAGCAGCGGCTAAGCATATATGGTGGCTAACATACGCAAATGAGAGCGAGAAGAGAATCAAAGGAACGGTCGTCAACTAGTAATGATCAAGAAGTGATCCTGAACTCCTACTTACGTCAGACATAACCCAGAAACCGTGTTCTCCTCAAGATCAACCCCGAAAAGAGACACTCATGGTTACGCACACGGTTGGTGTATTTTAGAAGTGTTTACTTCAAGTTTACTACAACCGGATATTAACAAATTCCCATCCGCCACATAACCGCTGGCACGGCTTTGAAAGTTCAAACTCGCAGGGTGTCCCAACTTAGCCCATGATAAGCTCTCGCGATCAACGAAGGATATTCCTTCTCCTGGGAAGACCCGACCAGTCTCGGAGTCCCGGTTTACAAGACATTTCGACAATGGTAAAACAAGACCAGCAAAGCCGCCCGATGCGCCGACAATCCCGATAGGAGCTGCACATATCTCGTTCTCAGGCAACACGGATGAGACATCCTACGAGTAAAACCAACCTCAAGTTTCCCTGCAGGCCCCAGAGGCGGCTCGGTTCGAACCAAAGACTTAGAGAAGCATCGCCCGGGGGCTAAAATAAAGATGACCTCGGGTTGGCCGACCCAAGGAAAGGTATAGGTGGTGGTGATGCAAATGGTAAAACCAAGGTTGGGCCTTGCTGGAGGAGTTTTATTCAAAGCGAACTGTCAAGGGGTCCCATAAACCACCCAACCGCGTTAGGGCGCAAAATCCGGGAACATAATACCGATATGACGGAAACTAGGGCGGCAAGAGGAACAAAACACCTGCATAAGGCCGAGCCTTCCACCCTTTACCAAGTGTATAGATGCATTAATAATATAGGAGATATTGTGATATCCCAACATAAACATAATCCAACATGGAGCAATCTTCATCTTCACCTGCAACTAGCAACGCTATAAGAGGGGCTGAGCAAAAACGGTAACATAGCCAAACAACGGTTTGCTAGGAAGGGTGACAAAGGTTAGAGGCTGACATGGCAATTTGGGAGGCTTGAGCAGCAAGTGGTAGGTAACGCAGCATAGCGATAGAACGAAGCAACTAGCATAGCAATGATAGTAATGAGATCCAAGGTGACGGTCATCTTGCCTGTAATCCCGCTAGGAAGAAGAACGAGTCCATGAAGAAGACGAACGGGAGTAGTCGAACGAATCCTCACAATCGCAACATTACCGGAACTAAGAAGCAACACCGAAAGAAACAAACAACATGGTAAATGCACAAGCATAAACATGGCATGATGCACAATCAAGTATGATGCATGTCCGGTTTAATGAGGCATGGCATGGCAAAGTGCAACAAACAATACTACTAATTAGTGGAGCTCAATATGCAACGAGTTGCATATTGACAAAACACCACATGCAATTATTTAGTTTGATCTCGTTTAAGCTACCAAACAATATTAAATGTTGTTAAACATGGCAAGAGGTGAAGCATAAGTAAACTATCTATTTAGGCAAGTTTAAATGAGGCCGGAACAACAAACAACAATTCCGGAAAATCCTCACATGCATATTTCAAATTTGGTACTGTTCTGTCCTAATGCATATTTTAATGTTGTTAAACAGGAAAATAAAGTGCAACATGTTAATCTATGCATTTTTCCACCCCATTTACATATAAAGTTTATTTAAAACCGAGCTACGGTTATTTAGTTATGAAATAAATCATTTTAGCATGGCATTTAAGCAAATTTAAACAAACATCATTTTAAACATTTTAAACATGGATGAAAGTGGCTGATTATGAAACTAGATGAAATTCTAAGCACTTTACATATTTAAATTATTTACATATGATGCACCACTTGTGAGTTATTAATGCATGAACTCTAGGGTTTTTTCTGCCAAAACTGCAGCCTCTGGAAATTAGCTAAAATCGCAGAACAGGAAAAAACGTACTCTGGGCTGAAACTGTTGGGCCAGCGGCGTACAGGAGAAATGGTGGACGGGCTGCTCACCCATGGGCTTGGCCCGGTCGGTGGAGAGGCCAAAGCAGGCCGGCTGACTTGGCGCTGGGCCTTGACGAGGCAAGAGGAGGGTCAACGCGAGCGCTCGGGCAGAGGATTTCGATGCAGAAGAGTCGTCGCTCGTCTCCCTCGCTCGAACAGAAGGAGGCGGCGCTGGGGACTCGCGGCAGGGCCAGAAGGCGCGGGACTTGGAGCTCGGGGAGGATCCGGGCGGCGGGATCCAGCCGACGAGACAGAGGGGCGCAGGCGAGGCTCTCGTCGAGGCCCTCTGGGAAGAAGATGGCGGCGTCGCTGCTGTTACAGAGAGAGATCGAGAGTGAGGGGAGGCAGGAGGAAGGAAATAAAGGAGAAGGGAGGAGCAAGGGAACGGCGGCCCGGACCTGGAGCGGTCAACGAAGCGATGCGGGGCGCCCTCGATCCCGAGCTTGCTGCTCGAAGCAGGGGAAGCAGGGGCCGACCGCGAGGGACTTGGCACGTGGTCGTGGGGCTCAGGCAGCAGGGAGGCGCGTCCATGGCGAGGCAGGGGCGCACGGGACCTGACGAGCTGGTCAACGGAGCGATGCGGGAAGGCAGGGGCTCGGCGACTCGCGCGATGCAGGTGGCGCCACCGACGGGATGGACTTGGCGAAGCAGGCGAGTTCCGCCCGGTCGGGATCCCGCTGGAGATGCTGTAGGGCGAGGTGCAGGCGAAGCTTGCGGGCACAAAGAAGGCAGTGGCGAGCGGCTGGAGGGTCGCAGGCGAGGTCCGAGACGAGGCAGACGCCAGATCCGGGGCGGAGGGACTCGTTCCCGGCAGCGACGGAGCTGCGGGCAACCATGGCGACTCCTGGAACACAGAGGGAGAGGCATGAGAACTGAGGGAGTGAACCAGAGAGAGGAGGGAAGGAGGAGAAGAAGATGGGAAGGGGCGACGGGTTCCTGGTGGTGGTGCTTCTTGCAGCCAATGGCGAGCTGCTTGTGACCCCATCGGGATCGAGCAGAGGAGGCGCTGGTGGATGGAGGGGTCTGAAACCGAGGGAGATGGCCGGAGGCTGCTGGTGGAGGCCGAGAGGAATTTTGGTTTGGGGCTCGGGCATCTGGAACGAGGAGGAGGGAGAGCGCTGGCGATTGGCTTGCTGGTGATCCCGAGGAGAAAACGAAGAGGAGACAAGGTGGAGGTTTTTGCGGCGGCGGGGAGGAAATGATTGATGGGACGGCTAGTCTAGGGTTTGCCAGGTATATATACCGAGTGGATTTGGATAGGGTCATTTGGGTCCCTCCGATCATAATCGGACGGCCCGGAATAAATAGGTTAGGAAGTCCAATTAAGAAAACGGAGATGTTTTGTAGATGTTTGGGGATGATCCGAACCCAACGGTGATGACTGTCCGGGTCGGGTTCAGGGGAGTTTCAGACACGCTGCGAGGGGCTGCGAGCTGGCAAGAGAGGTTAGGTGGTCGGACAAGAGGAAACGAAACACGGTTGGTCTCGGACGGCCACCGAACGCAATGAGAGAAGCGAGGAGCGGCAACTACGAGCGGATGCAAGTTTTATGAAAACATGCAGATGCAATGCACATGATGCTATGAGATGAGATGCATGACATGAACAAAAAGCAAAACAAAAGACAAAAACCCAACCACGGAGGAAATAACATATCGCATCTCCGGAAAAAGGCAAGAGCTGGAGTTACGAATGTGGAAAATTGTATCCGGGGCGTTACAAAAAACGACACTGAAGATAACTCTGAAACTCTGAATTTTACTGAAAGTGTACAGGAACAGTGCCGGCCAAGTGTTTGATGAAATGATTCAAGCATGAGAAAAATTTATCTGGGGCTGATCTTTGGTGTGGGGGTCTCTCAAAGCACCTGGGGACTGCCTGAATTTTTGTGAAATTTTTGGAGAAGGTAAAATATGAATTTCACCAAAAATGATGAATCTGGTCCAAACTTGCAGAGGTTGAAACTTGAAAATTTTGAAAAGAGGAAGAGTGGATCCTAATGGATCTAGGTTTGGGGTGCTAAGGACTATCGAGAGGAGTTGGTTTGAGATCAAAACTCAAAGGAAAACAGGTACTTCCTTTGTAAATCATCTAGGCTTAGAATAAATGACAGAATTGTTTTGGGGAGAAAAATAAATGAATTAAAATCCAAAAATGGATTGAACTTGTTGGGACAGAATGTTTGGGTTGCCCCAAAGTGGAGGGAGGGGTTTTGGGAGAATTTACCACATGAGGCATGGTAAAACCAAGGATGGTTCAAAACAAAAGAGTAGCTCCAAAACCCATAGGGTTTTTCTCTAAAAGAAAATAAAATCCAAAAAAAATATTTTTGAGATGGGAAACTCAGAATAAAGGTTTTTAATAACCAAACACCAGGGTTGAAGAAGATACATGAGAAATGAAATCCTTGCCATGGGGAAAAGTTTTGAGAGAGAGAGAGGTTTTTGGAAGGATTTAAATGACCTTCTTCAAATCAAGCAAGGTTTTTGTTGAAAATTAAATAAATTTTTTTGGAGTGTCACAACACCTACCCCCTTAGGAAAAATCTCGTCCCCGAGATTTCAGCTGATCCTCAAATAAGTGTGGGTGCTCTGTCCGAAGAAAATCCTCTCTTTCCCAAGTCGCTTCATTCTCGGTGTGATTGCTCCACTGAACTCTGAAAAACTTGATGGTTTTCTGTCGGGTCCTCCTTTCAGACTCCTCCAATATTTTTATTGGACGTTCCCGGTAGGTGAGATCTGGTTGTACGTCAATGTCTTCATGAGATACTTGCTTCTCTGGGTTGCTCACGCACTTCCTCAATTGCGAGACGTGGAACACGTCATGGACATCGGATAATTCTTCGGGTAGGTCTAGCTGGTAGGCTACTGTGCCTCTTCGTGCCACTATACAGAAGGGTCCGATGAATCTTGGTGCTAGCTTTCCCTTAACCTTGAATCGTTGCAGGCCCCTCATAGGAGATACTCTTAGGTACACAAACTCACCGGGTTCAAAACTGACTCCCCGATGTTTTTGATCGTAATAACTCTTCTGTCGACTTTGAGCTGTCTTGAGTCGATCCCTAATTATCTTAACTTTATCTTCAACCTCCTTGAGCATGTCTGGGCCGAAGATATGGTTGTCTTCGGTTTCTGACCAATTTAGCGGGGTACGACATCTTCGCCCGTACAGAGCTTCAAATGGTGCCATTTGCAGGCTGGCTTGGTAACTGTTGTTGTATGCGAACTCTGCGTATGGCAAGCTTTCTTCCCAATTGGTTCCATAGGTGAGGACACATGCCCTCAGCATGTCTTCTAAAATTTGGTTTACGCGTTCGGTTTGTCCATCAGTCTGGGGGTGGTATGCGGTACTAAACACTAGTTGAGTTCCCAGAGCTTGTTGTAATTGATCCCAAAATTAGGAGACGAATTGAGTGCCTCTGTCTGATATTATTGTCTTTGGGACTCCATGTAAGCAGACGATACGGGAAAGGTAAAGCTGGCAAGCTTCGAGTGGTGTGGGTTGTCTTCACGGGATGAAGTGTGCTACCTTAGTCACCTATCTGTGATGACCCATATGGCATCATTCCCTGTCGTGACCGAGGTAGTCCAACAATAAAATCCATTCCAATTTCGTCCCATTTCCACTCGGGTATCTTATTTGGTTGTAAAAGTCCGGCCGGCTTCTAGTGCTCGGCCTTGATGCATTGACAAGAGTCACAACATGCAATGAACGTGGCTATGTCCCTTTTTATACCATGCCACCAAATTTTTTCCTGAAGATCCTTGTACATTTTTGTTCCTCCAGGATGGATTGAATACGGGGCGGTGTGGCCTTCAGCTAAAATTTGCTGTTTAAGGTCCTCGATATTTGGTACGCAAAGCCTATCTCCGTTCCACAATATTCCCTGTTCGTCTATGATGAATTCTGAGGCCTTGCCCAAACTCACTTTCCGTTTTATGCCTTCAATGCTGGGGTGCCCATGCTGAGCTTCCTTAATCCTTTCTATCAGGGTAGGCTGTATTTCCAAATTCGACACACTGCCTTCGGTGACCACCATTAAGTTGAGTTTAGCAAACTCCTGCCGAAATTCGGGTCTTAGGTTTGGTAGGTTGTCGTTGTCCGAGCTAGGGTTCCGACTTAGAGCGTCTGCCACTACATTTGCTTTTCCTGGATGGTAGTGGATTCCAACATCATAATCCTTCACTAATTCCAACCAGCTTCGTTGCCGTAAATTTAGTTCCGGTTGTGTAAAGATATACTTGAGGCTCTTATGGTCTGTGTATATTTCACAACGATTTCCAAGTAGGAAGTGTCTCCACTCTTTGAGTGCATGGACGACTGCTGCCAACTCCAAGTCATGAGTAGGATAATTTTCTTCATGCTTGCGAAGTTGTGTGGAGACATACGTGACTACCTTACCTTCTTGCATCAATACGCATCTGAGGCTCTTTCGGGATGCGTCACAATATACCTCAAAATTCTTGTGTATGTCTGGCACAATTAATACTGGTGCTGTCGTCAATTTCCTTTTTAGCTCTTGGAAACTTTTCTCGCAAGCTTCAGTCCATTCAAACTTCTTGTCCTTCTTGAGTAACTGCGTCATTGACTTTGCTATGATGGAGAATCCTTCAATAAACCTTCGGTAGTATCCTGCCATTCCCAAGAAACTTCGTACGTCCGTTACGCTGGATGGTGGTTTCCAGCCAAGTACGGCCTTGACCTTTTCCGGGTCTACGACAATACCTTCTGGTCAAGACGCGGCCCGTAAAACCTACCTGTCTTAGCCAAAATTCACACTTGCTGAACTTGGTGTACAATTGATGTTTCCTTAGTTCTCCTAGTACGATTCGGAGATGTTCAGCGTGCTCTTCTGGTGTCTTGGAGTATATCAGAATATCATCGATGAATACCACAACAAACTTGTCCATAAACTTCATAAATACTTTGTTCACGAGGTGAACAAAATATGCGGGGGCGTTTGTTAGTCCAAACGGCATTACTGTGAACTCATACAGTCCGATCCGAGGTGAAGGCTGTCTTGGGGATATCCTCTGCTCGTATTTTAATTGATGGTACCCCGACCTTAAGTCAATTTTTGAGAAAACTTTGGCCTGAGCGAGCTGATCAAATAAATCATTTATCCGTGGCATTGGGTATTTGTTCTTGATTGTGACCAGGTTAAGTGCTCGATAGTCTATACACAATCTCAGTGTCCCATCCTTTTTCTTGGCAAATAAAATTGGTGAACCCCAAGGCGAGGAGCTGGCTCGTATATATCCTTTGTCCAGTAATTCTTTTATTTGCTTCTTCAATTCTACCAACCTGGATGGTGCCATTCTGTATGGTTTCTTGTAAATGGGAGCGGTTCCGGGTGCTAGCTCAATGCTGAATTCTATCTCTCGGTCTGGTGGCATGCCTGGTAGTTCTTCGGGAAATACGTCTGGAAATTCACATACTACTGGAACTTTGCTTAATTCAGAAACGTCCACCTTGTTCAACCTCGTTGCCGAGATATCTGTCTCTCTTTGGCTGAAACTTTTATTGTCTTCCCGTGATGGTGGGTGAGAATTACGGTCCGGTTGAAGCAGTCAATAAATCCTTTGTTGGTGGTTAACCAATCCATCCCTAAGATGACATCCAGTCCTTTATTTTCCAATACAATAAGGTTGGCGTGAAACTTCAATCCTTCAAACTCAATGACCACACCTTGGCAGTAACTCTGAGTAACTTGCTTAATTCCAGGGGACTTGATGATCATGGATTTTTCCAAGGGAAGCATCGAAAAATTATTTGGCAAAGCAAATCTCTTTGAAATGAATGAGTGAGAAGCTCCAGAATCAAACAAAACCGTGGCAGGTACTGTGTTGACAGGGAACGTACCGAGTACGATATCCGGGGCGTTTTGTGCCTCTTCTCTGGTCACGTGGTTCAGATGACCCTTCTTGTGATTGTTATTGGGGTTGAAATTGTTTCGCTTGGGCGCTGAATTATTGCCACCGTTGTTCGGCTTTGGGGTCGAGTTCCTTGGCTTGGGGCACTGCTTGGTATAGTGCCCTTCTTCTCCACAAGCGTAGCAAGTAACGCCTGGGCGATATATGAACTCCTTGTCCCTCGCATGGAAATTCTTGATTGGGTGTGAAATATTCGTCGTGGGTTTGTGTGTCCCACTTTTCTGAAATTCCGTCTTGCTTCGGTGGTTGCGAGCAAGAGTAGTCTGGTCCCTTTTGCATTTTCGGAAATCCTCCAAGCTGCGTCGCTGATTTTCCAAGGTAATAGCCTTATCCACCAGTGTTTTGAAATCTGGGAAAGTGTGCACAACCAGCTGGCATTTAAGCGCGGGTGCCATGTCGTCCAAGAATTTTTCCATCTTCTTGCTTTCAGTCATACGCTCTTCATTGGCGTAGCGAGACAACAGAGTAAACTGACTGTTGTATTCTGACACCGTCATGGTCCTTTGTTTGAGGTCATCAAATTCTCTCTTCTTGATCTTCATAACACTTTTAGGAATGTGCGCCCCACGAAAACCTTCTTTGAACTCCTCCCAGGTTATATCATTTTCGTTGGGGTGCATGTGTAGGAAATTTTCCCACCATGATGCAGCTGCTCCAGTGAGATAGTACGGTGCATATAGTACTTTCTCACGGTCTGAACACTGTGCAATAATTAATTTTCTTTCCATGTCTCGAAGCCAGTCGTCGGCCTCAAGAGGTTTGTCAGTATGAGAAAATGTTGGGGGACGCGTCTTCTGTAGCTCAGACAACTTGGATTGCTGTTGATACGGTCCATGGTGATTTCCCATATTGATGACTTGGTTCATCATTTCCTAATGTTGTTGCTGACTCTGTTCATAAAGGCGGCATACTTGGGTAAATGTTGTTTCACTGCCCTGTTGACTTGACTGCCCTGTGTGAAATTGTTGCTTGGTGGTGTGCCATAATTTTCCTCTGGCGGATTAGGCATGGAGCGCGTCCAAGGACGAGACATTTTTCACTCTGGGGATATATTTTGTAAAACTCATAAGAAAAGAATATGAGTCGCAAAAGTCAATAAATTCATAAATACGGGAAATTTTAAAAGCTCCATGATTTTTCAAGAGAATAAACGATTGCGCACGGAGAAGGACTGCTCATTACATAACTTACACGCAAGCAGTAATTATACAATACATCACTCAGGATATGCGTACATATTCCTGACATGTTATTTAGGCTAGTGCACTCCTCCCAGTTCCTACATGATGCGCAAACAAGCTACTTCTCACAACCTATGTACATATAAACATATCGTACAAGTCGGTACATCGCATGGCGGCTAAGCGTACTCAGTCGGAGATGGTAAGGATCTCCCTTGGCCTACCGAGGGTGAGGCACAGTGAGGCTGGGGACTCAACCTCCTCCTCGCTAATAGGCTCCAGACGTGAAGCGCTGCGCTGAGTTGATGGAGCGGGCGCCATAGGCGGAGCAACACGAATAGGAGTGGGCGCAATAGGTGGTGCAGAACGGACTGAAGTGGGTGCAATGACTTGGTTGAACTCCTCAGTGGTAGGCAGGCGACGAGCAGTGGCAAGAATGGTAGGTGAATAAGATGCCGAGGACGAGACGAAGTCAGCGGTGGTGCGGTGTGCAGGAGCTCCTCCTATTGGCGGCACAGCCATGGACTGAGTCCATGCGGGCAGCCACAAGGTCGCCCACCAGGTTGTCGAAGGCTGCCTCAGAGCTCGGAGGTACTCGACAAGCATCTCAATAGCCTCGCCTCGCTCTCCTCCGGGGCAAGCGAATGAGTAGTGACAGTGTATGGCACGTGGCATCGAAGGTAGCGGTAGCGACGAGTCTTCATTGAAGGAAGAACATCCCGAGACGAGCTATCGCCCACGGGCAGCCATTCGCATAGCATGCCTCTCCGTAGGCATGGCTCTCCCCAAGAACCGAAGCGGCGAACTCAACACGGCCTCCCTTGAATTGTACCGCGGCCTGGTGCATGGTCGACTGTCGCTGATCTTGTGCGGTAGAGTGTGAAGACTCGGGCGCACTAATGGCCCCATCGCGACCGGACGATGAAGGAGAGGAGCTTGATTTAACCCTCGTGCACGCTCGCAACACCGTGACTCATAGTCGCTGCCAGCCATCTACAAAAGTAGGCAAAATTTGAATGGTCGATCATAAATTTATGCTGACTGTCAGAAAATGACTACATTTGCAAAAATAATAAATTATTATGCTAATAACCGATTAGCGATCGCACCTAGTGGCTTCCTACAGTCAGCCTGGCTCTGGTACCAAGTTTGTCACGACCGGATTTTCAACAAAATACTTATTGAGAAACCGATATTTAAGTCCCAGTATAAGAAGAATTATCCTTACTGGTAGATAAATACTTGATACAGAAGGCCAGTAGCATTAAATATATTACAGGGTTGAGCTGAGGCTGCTCAACAAATTATTACAAACACACTGATATTGTACATAAGGGCGGTCATGACACAAGGGCGTGGTGGCATGCTACTGACTCGAGATAAAAGTGGTGGTGGATATATCACAGTGGAGTGGATAACATGACTCCTAAACTGGCAGCTCATCGAGCGTCGAGGTGAGGCTCGATGATTTTATTTGGGTAGCGGAAGCGAATATAATACGATGACCAAATCCAGGATCGCACGAGACTGACTGGGACTCCTCTAGGCATCGGACTCGCTATCGAACTCTTTATCCATGAGATCGCCTTCGTCCACATCTGGCCAAATCAACAAGCGAGGTGAGTACTTTGAAAGTACTCGCAAGACAGTTCAGACATAAGATATAAAAAATGCATGCATGAATGCGTCATGAGCAAATAACAATGCACATACAAATAATAATTTCTTGCACAATATGATAAGTAAAAAGGGAGTCGGGCGGTAGTCTTCCCGAAATCCGACAAATAACAGAAAACCGATCGGTGTCCAAGCGGCGCCTCAAGGGTAAACAAAATAAAATATCATGTCATAGATCGAGGCGTCTAAGCGACACCACATAAAGGGCTTATATGAAAAGTAAACGACATACGTGCCACGATCGGACGTCGAGCGACATCGCAGAAAGGGCTTATATCGAAAATAAATAACAAGCGTACACAGCCGACGTCTCGAGCGACATCGCGAAAGGGCTTATATCAAAAGTAAATAACAAGTGTGCCACACTCGGACGTCTGAGCGACATCGCAGAAAGGGCTTATATCAAAAGTAAATAACAAGTGTGCCACAGTCGGACGTCTGAGCGACATTGCGGAAAGGGCTTATATCAAAAGTAAATAACAAGAGTGCCACAGCCGGACGTCTGAGCGACATCGCGGAAAGGGCTTATATCAAAAGTAAATAACAAGAGTGCCACAGTCGAACGCCTAAGCGACATCGCGGAAAGGGCTTATTATCATATCTGATAAATTCACAAAGATATAATACTCATAGGAAATATTCAACACATAATAATAAACGGGTTAGTCCATCCACAGTAATAAACATTTAACCGGACTTAACACTCATGTAATTCACCGGAGTTTTGTCACTGAGACTGATACTGACAAGATAAGTTGAACATAGTACTCGGACATGGATAAGATGTTTCAAAGGATTGTGACTCTGCAGAGTTTGTAATAATTATCCACAGCCAACGGATTTCCGTAGTCACGAGGACTAGTTCCGTTTATGGTATTTCGGTAGAAACACATCTAACCAGTACACACCCATCCCACCTCACGATGCCAGGAATCACCCTAGACAACGTTTAAGAAAAACTTTGAGACGGGGAGATCACAATCTCGAATAGCATGGGATCAACTTTATATACGCAGCGCCTAAGGGTGCCCCTCTCGTCCCAACCGAAACACCCATGCCCCCGACCGGATGATCGGCTTTAATCCAGGCCATGGAACCCTCATCACGGCCTCTCTATTTGGTGTGTACCAGGAAAGTGGTTTTCAACTTACTAAGCCATATCCCTTGCGGAAAACATGTGGTAGTACAGGAAGGAAAAATAGATGAAAACACGACTTGATTCACATTGACACTGGAGTCAAATAGTCTGGCATAAGACTGGCATGCTACAACACTGCCATCTTACCCATTCTCATGCCAACACATGGCCATGCAACTCATATCCAACAACATATGGATTTTCGAACTCACTTGCCTCAACTTTGCATGTATTATAACACTTATCGAAATGCTCATAAACATGCCATGTAACTACTTAATGCAAACATGCAACGAACACTCATCATATCAAAAGTTCAAACATTCTTGCCTAGTTCGAGTAGTCGGAGTCTAGCTTGGCGGTTAGCGGTTCCGTCACCTCCTCCAGATTCACGGTATAAGAAAATACGACTTAACGTAAATACCGTGAGTGCACAGAAAAGTGTTCCAAATATTTTTCAAATAAATATGACAAAAACTAGACAGAAAAATAAAGATGACAGAAAAAGAATCAATCAAAATCAGTTTCGCTTAAAAGTTATAAAGGTTTTAATCCAGGACTCATACGTAATGAAATGTAAAGTTTCAGGGCCAACTTATAAAAACAGAAAACGCTTCGCTAAAAAGCCGCCAACCGCAAAGGAAAACGACTCGCTCAAGGCGTTGCCAGAAAACGATTCAATAAAAAGAAAATATCGACGAGGGTCCCACCCACGTTTGAAATTTCAAACGGGATTTAACAGAGCTCGTCGGGCGCCGAGAGCTGCGGTGGTCGCCGCGGCGATCCACGACGAGTTGGGAGGATCGGAGAGTACCCACGTGCTCGATGTGTCCTTCCGTCGGTGGGTGGTGGTGGTGGTCGTCGGCGAGCACCACATCAACGGCGGTCCTTGCTCCGTGGACGGCGGCTCGGGTGGAGTTGGATCTCGCGGGGAGGACTGCGAGGTCAAATTGAAGCCGGGTTAGATCACCGGGTTCCCGAGGAGACTATCGACGAGGTTAGGGCGGCGAGGATGGCCTCACCGGAGTGGATCGAGCCGTGGCCGAGGCGGATCGGGCGGCCGGAGTTGGGGAGGAGACCTCCTCGAGGTCCTCCTAGTGGCTTGGCGGGGTTACGTGGGGTGCAGTGGTGGTGCGCGCCGAGGACGAGCTCGACTCCATTTTATAGGCGATCCGAGCGGTGGCCGAGAACGGGATCTCCGGCGATGGTTACGACGGCGCAGTTGCTTGGTCGGGTGTTTAGGGGTTGGGCATCAACGTGGAGGTCCACGGGCCCGCTTAGAGGCTAACCTGTGTTGGATTTGGCGCAAGGGTGGTTTCGACGAACGGGCGGCGGGCCCGTCGGCGGCAGAGGCGCGCCATGTGCTTGCCGGGCCACGACGACGGTCTTTGCGGTGTGTCTTGGCATGCATGAGGCCACGCCAAGGGCTAGGGAGCGCAGGCGGCGCAGAACGGCGAGCGAGCCAAGATCGCCTTTGGCCGCTAAGTGTGGCTCTCGCCATCAGAAAGCCGCCGGCGTCGGCGATGCCGCCGCCACCGACACTCAAGGTCCGCCCAAGAGGGCGTGTGGTGCTCGTCAAGGAGAAGGGCAGGCGAATGCGCCAGATCGCACGGGTGATCGATGACAAGCCACCGATTTAAAAAACAACATCAAGATAACTATGAAACTCAATTTTCTCGAAAGTGTACAGAACAAAGTGTCGGCCAAGTGTTTGATGAAATGATTCAAGCATGAGAAAAATTTATCTGGGGCTGATCTTTGGTGTGGGGGTCTCTCAAAGCACCTGGGGACTGCCTGAATTTTTATGAAATTTTTGGAGAAGGTAAAATATGAATTTCACCAAAAATGATGAATCTGGTCCAAACTTGCAGAGGTTGAAACTTGAAAATTTTGAAAAGAGGAAGAGTGGATCCTGATGGATCTAGGTTGGGGGTGCTAAGGACTATCCAGAGGAGTTGGTTTGAGATCAAAACTCAAAGGAAAACAGGTACTTCCTTTGTAAATCATCTAGGCTTAGAATAAATGACAAAATTGTTTTGCGGAGAAAAATAAATGAATTAAAATCAAAAAATGGATTGAACTTGTTGGGACAGAATGTTTGGGTTGCCCCAAAGTGGAGGGAGGGGTTTTGGGAGAATTTACCACATGAGGCATGGTAAAACCAAGGATGGTTCAAAACAAAAGAGTAGCTCCAAAACCCATAGGGTTTCTCTCTAAAAGAAAATAAAATCCAAAAAAAAATATTTTTAAGATGGGAAACTCAGAATAAAGGTTTTTAATAACCAAACACCAGGGTTGAAGAAGATGCATGAGAAATGAAATCCTTGCCATGTGGAAAAGTTTTGAGAGAGAGAGGTTTTTGGAAGGATTTAAATGACCTTCTTCAAATCAAGCAAGGTTTTTGTTGAAAATTAAATATTTTTTTTTGGAGTGTCACAACTTCCAGTTTGTACAACCAAGTAGCCGAGTCAGAAAGAATAAGGTGATGTGAAGCAGATTTCACGGGCCACAAAACAGTACATGACCTAAGTCCTGAACCTAAATTATATTATCAGATAAAGCCGGTGGCTGCCTACACCACTATCAGAGGGAGTCTGTACAGTGAGATGGAGCTCCCCAGCTAGTTTCTCAAAAGCAAACACATATGGTGCTCCTGCTCTCATATTTGTCATGCGAAAAAATTGAGCCCAGTTTGTTGCGATGGGAGCTCTCTTGTCGACTCCAATGAAAAGCCGAACAATGACATTGGCGCGTCCGTTTCCAACTTAGATTGGGAAAACAGTATACCCTTCATACATGTGTCTTTTGAGGTATTATTTTGTGAAGTGGAAAAGTACTGCAATAGATAGTAAACATTGTCAAGATGCAGCCTATCAGGATTCTTAGAAAGAACAATGCAAGAACGGGAAGAGATTACTATTCTTTGGCTACTCGCTGCAAATGCCTGCTCAGGCTACATACATAGCATGCAATGGAAATTACTTTGCGTCTATTAAGCTGTTCAAACTGTCAACATGTTGTCTATATCATGTCACCTTATTTCCGAACAGGAAACCATATCTCAGCTCATCTATATATACCCGTAACCACGGGTACCTATTGAATTTGACCTTTAAAAACAAAAATGAGTACGTGAAAAGAAGTAACAAACAACATTCTTTTTCTTTTTATAGATTTACCTTTTTTATATTGGCCTGTGATGTATGGACTGTAAAATTATCTGTTTCTTTCCGTGTATAAATCAAGCAGTAAGTGACAGGGAGAACGCCAGATCTGAAAGTCGTATCCATCTCCTCTTGTTTCATAGTGACTTCCGGCAAGAAAATGGCAAGGTTGTTATAACTGGTAGCCTGTGGCTGCCTCCAGAGTTTGTCTAATCACGCAGACTTTTTAGGTTCGAAAACTTCACAGCTCCATTTAGAAACCTAAAGGAACCCGTGCGCTCTGTCATTTGAATAAACTAACTGAATAGCTTGGGAGAAACGTGCAGTGGACAGAGATACACCTCTTCTCAAAACCGAAGCACAAGGCAGGTAATCATTTAACCTTACCTTGTGATCTCAATAGAAACTAACATGCACGTTTCTCTGTATAGTCCTACAGGAGACCCAATCAGCTATGAATAAAATTTAATAAAAGCATTTGATAGCATCCAAAAGAAGTAATATAGTTATAATTGGACCACCACCTCTGTTTTGCTAGAACAGAAAAAACACACTCTAATCTATGACTAAAAACAATATAAGAAATCAAGAGTGATTGGTATTGATGATTTGGACTTCACAGAGAAAATAAATGTACATATGGCATTCCTGTTCTACAATAGAGAAAAGTGCAACAACCATCCACAAAATAAACAAGCCTCTGGGTGTTAAAAAAAGAGGTTTCTTTTTAACCAGTAGTGTCTTGGCTTTACTACGAAGGTTCAAAGACATTGTTGCCGCCATAAAATAACGAAACAAGACTTGGCATACAAAAACACAATGGTCACTCCACCCTTGTGGAATGAGAACATAAACTAATCCCAAATTTGTACTATCATTTTTGCACAAGTATGGTCCACCAACCTAAAACCTAAAAAGCTTCACCAAGCATATTGCATAAGCACTTTTTTCTTTTAGCTAATTTCAACAAGGAATATCATTAGTAGCTGACACAGGAGGCAATGCTCACTAAGAACCTCGATAGATGCTAACGAAGCCGCATCCACATTCCCTCCATCCTCCTTCATCTGCCGCAATCCATATACATCACCAAAATCACTAAAAATTATCATGGAACACAAAGAATATCATGTAGAAAGAGACACCATAGAAATGCATTTTATATATCTATATGAATAAAAAAAATTGCTTTGTTGCACTTTTGTCGAGCAAGTAAAATCTGTAAGAGAAGAAACGCACACATAAATGATAGGGTAAATTTTCTTTTTTTCATAGATCAAAATAATAAAGGCAACAAGCAGTAGATTCATGAACTTGTTGCTGCTACCCAGATAGAAAATTGAGGCAGCCTTCATCAACTACCCAAGTTAATTGTGAGACTTACTTTATTCCAGAACGTGATGCGCATGTGCCACCAAAATGGCCCTGCCGGATGCCATTGACACCACTACTTGCTAATTATTCCCAAGTTGATTGTGCAGAACATCCCACATAATCTGCATCCATAAAAAAATTAATTGACTGAGTGGAGCCCTTATAATGGAAACACAACTTGAAGGCAGCAAACCTTGATATCCATCAGTTGATTCAGTTCTCACACAACAATAGCAAAATAGTTTAGAAAGATCTAAAACCTGGAGAGGCAAGAATCACGTGAGTAACTTTGGATCCATATGGTGTGCTGCCCCCAATGACTTGGTGTGTAACAAGAAAGAGAGGTCGTGGAAGAGAGAGGGGGAACAAAGGGTAGAGGGGAAGTACCTGTGTGTGAAGGGAGGCTAGCCTCGCCGGCGTCCGTCCTTCCCGCTCCAGATCGGGAACCTGTGAGGCCCTGCACCGCCGCCTTGGCTCGTCGCCTTGAAACCTCACCCGCCCCCACTGCCAGCGCTAGGGGATGCCACCGCAGCGTTCTCCTCCGGCCAGATGTGACGAGGAGAGAGGATGTGTGAGGAGGAGAGACAGGGGTGGCGGCGGCAGCGGCTCGAGAGGATGAATGGGGGAAGGAGAGTTGGCGGCTAGGCATGGCTAGGGTTGTGGGCTGGAGCGGGGGATAGGTGGGGAGGAGGGATGTGGGGCTCGAGAAGGACGCGGGATTGGTGAATACTGGATACGCCCACGATCGCCTCGGTCAAAAAAATTTCACCCAACGCACAGGCCACACACACATCATGCACACTGTCAAGCCGGGCCCGGGAGCAATGGAGGCCCACTCGTCATTCACTTGAGCACGAAAGAGCAGCGTGGGAAAAACCAAGCGGTCCGATTTTTGACAGCGAGGTCAAAAAGCTCTAGCGAGATAGATTGGTCGAGCCAGATTGAAAGCGCGATGCAGATCCCTCGTATGGGCGGGTAGCACAGCGTGTTTTATATGTTCCATGTTCCATGAGCACGTTCAGAGCGGGTAATATGGCATTTACTAAATGAGAAAAGAGTAAAGTTGTAGTGTGTAATCACTCCAACATAAAAATAGAGAGTGCCATTGGTGTAGCCAGCGAAATCATGGAAGAGATACTAGTGGTTGAAGGTTGAGAAAAATGCGGTTTAATAAAACTGACGTCGACAAGGTTAGACTGGCTCCGGTAGCGGAGTAGAAACAATGGTACATCAACCGCTTGTTTCGGCAGCGGTAGTGATCTTTCGGCGGTATAGAGGTTTCAACATAATTTGTAACTCTTACGCTTGGAACGTCTGAGGTCAACGAGTCCAACGAACCGTTCTTTTCGTAAGAGGCGATCGCAAGGGCGACTAGGGTTTTTGTTGGTTATCGCCGCCGCCGGCGCGGCGCGCGGTGCCGGGCGAAGCTTTGTCCCGTGATCGCCACTCAACATCGGCGTGGCTGGTCTCTCCAATCTCTACTACTGATCTCCATGAACGTTGGGTTCTAGTAGTAGATGTGTTTGTCCGCTTCCTTCGGTCTTTGGTCAGAGAAGCATATTTTGAAGCAAAGCGGCGGCAGACGGGTACGGCCAGCGGCGGCGTGGTGCCGACGAGTTTTGTCCTAGGACGGCGACTCTAGGTCGGCATGGCTGGTCTTTCCAATATCTATTACGGATCTCAATGAACGTTGGGTTCTAGTAGATGTGTTTGTATGCTCCTTCGGTCCTTGGTCGTTGAAGCTGTGTGGCGGCAAGACAAAGTGCTTCAAGGTCCCGAGGCATTAAGTGACGGCGATCGATCCATCGGCGACCTCGCGCCCCACCGAGCAATGAATCTCATCGCTTGAATCGCCGGGCGGGGAACTCTTGGACTGTTTGAGAAATTGCGACGCCTCCCAACAAGACTCCCCATGCTGGTTTTCCTTTGCAGACCGCATGTAAAGCAACAAAATGAGAAGAACCGTGGACGCCGGATTGAAAGGTTTTGACAGGTGGATGAAATGGTTTGAGTGGTGGCCTAGCTCTTTTCTCGCACGAGTCTTGTGTGGTTGAAATCCTAGACAAGGAGGAACGGTATATCGATGCTCGTGAAGGTACATGCGGATGCGTAATGTGGAGTGTCACCTTTGTTTATGGTGAACCACGAGTCGAGAATCGCCACCTCATGTGGGCCAAATTATGTGGTCTAACGAGTGTGTGTGATAGGCCTTTGCTTGTTATTGGTGATTTTAATGAAGCTCTTTGGGATTTCAACACATGTCGGCTACCCCTAGACCGAACAACAAATGATAGCTTTTCGAGATACTCCGAAGTCTCATGGTCCGATTGATCTTGGCTTCTCGTGGATTCCGTTTACTTATGATAACCTCGTGTCGGGGTGAGTAATGTGAAGGTTCGTCTTGATAGAGCTACTGCAACAAATGAATGGCGCAATCTTTTTTCCATTTTATACAGTACAACATGTGGTGTCACCATGCTCGGATCATGTGGCGCTGGTTTTGAAGGGCGCTCCGGACACGGGCCAGCAAGTCCCCAAACCTAGACGCTATGAAGTTTTTTGGGAAAGAGACTCATCTCTACCGGCTGTTGTTAAGGAGGCATGGGAATCCGTTGGCAATGTGGACAATTTGGAGAAGCTCCAAACAGCGATAAGGAAGACCTTGGCTACGCTCAGTACTTGGGGCTGCAAGAAATTCGGCAATATAACAAGGGAACTAGCCAAGTCAAGAACACAACTAGAGGAACATATGACCATGAATGCGGATAGACAAGAAATTAGAAACATCATCGATAAGATGAACGAGCTTTTGTACCAGAGGAAATGATGTGGCTACAACGCCAAGAATTACGTGGTTGAAGGAAGGCGACCTCAACACTAAATATTTTCGTAGTAAGGCTGTTTGCGCGCCACAAAAATAAAATACGCGAGCTAACCGACAAGATTAGTGTGGTTCATTCAAACTTTGAGGAAATGGCCACCGCAAATGAGTATTTTCAAGGGATTTTGCTGCAGACCGGCGTTGATGCAACATGGGTTCTTGATTTGCTTGAAGCAAAAGTGACCGAGCAGGACAATGTGCGCTTGTGTGCTCCCTTTAGCGATAAGGAGATTTCGATGCCTGCTTCAGATTGGACCATTGAAGGCCCTGTGTCTAGATGGTCTACCCCGAGGTTCTTTCAATGAATTGGGATGTGCTACAAAACAGTGTGATTGCATTGCTGGGATTTTTGCTTCGGGATTACGCCGAAGGGGTAAATTCTACTCCATAGTTCTTATTCCTAAAATTGCTAACCCCTCCAGCTTGTCTCACTACAGGCCGATTAGTCTCTGTAATGTCATATATAAGGTCATCTCAAAGTGCATGGTGAATCGTTTAAGGCCATTATTGGATGGTATTGTTTCTCCAGAGCAAAATGCCTTTATCCCAGGGCGTTTGATTACTGATAATGCTCTTGTGGCCTTTGAATGTATTCACACATTAAGCAAGAAAAGGATCCTACAAAAAGCTTTTGTGCTTACAAACTCGATCTCTCAAAGGCATATGATAGGGTGGATTGGAAGTTCTTGAAGCAGGTGATGCAAAAGCTGGGTTGTTTCAACGATGGGTGGATCGGATAATGTCTTGTGTCACATCGGTGAGATACTCACAAACTTAATGGGACCCTCTTGATTCATTTGCACCGTCATGGGCTTCAAGTAGGCGCATCCACTATCCCCTTCTTGTTCCTTTTGTGGCTGATGGACTTTTGCAATTCTGAAGCAGATGTGTCTAGTGGTGATATTACCCCTGTCAAGGTACGTAGAAGAGCTCCAGGGATCTCACACCTATTGTTTGCTGATGATACTATGTTATTTTTCGAAGCAAATCGTGCTCAGGCTGAAACAATATAGCTAGCATTGGATCAATATGGAAAGGCAACATGTCAAAGTTTGAATTTTGACAAGTGCTCTATTCTTCTTGGTGAGGCTTGCCCTTATGTCAAACAGGAGGAAATCCGAGGAGTTCTCAATGTCACTAGTTTGGTTTTTTGAGGAGAAGTACCTTGGACTCCCCACGCCTGATGGTTGCATGTCTAAGGGAAGATTTCAGAATCTTCAGATGAGCATAACTAAAAGATTGCTCCAGTGGGGAGATGGTCACCTTGCTCAACAAGGGAGGGAGACACTCATTAAGTCTGTTGCTTAGGCCCTTCCCACTTATATGATGGGGGTCTTTAAATTACCCTTTTCGGTGTGTGATGAACTTACCAGAATGGTAAGAGCCTTTTATTGGGGAGCTGAGAAGGGGAAGAGGAAAGTGCACTGGCGGGCATGGGATAATCTGATGCAACCAAAGAGTAAAGGAGGTGTTGGTTTTAGAGATTTCATAATTTTTAACCAAGCACTATTAGCTAGGAAAGCATGGAGATTAATTACAAAGCCTGACAGTCTGTGTGTACTAGTGTTGAAAGAAAGATACTATCCAGATGGTAAACTTGAGGATACCATTTTCGCCGGAAATGCTTCTTCTTCTTGGCAAGCTATTAGCTACAGTCTTGAACTCTTGAAGAAGGGTCTAATTTGGAGAGTTGGGAACGGAAGAAATATACGCGTTTGGCGTGACAATTGGATACCCCGACCCTTCTCCTATAAACCATTCACTTTACAAGGGAGGTGCAGAACAGAATTCGCTTCGTCTCAGATTTGCTTAATGAGAACGGTTCATGGAAGGTTGGCTTGTTACATGAATTCTTTATGCCAGCAGATGTTGTTGAGTTTTGAAAATCAGAGCGTCGCCAAGACAGGAGGATGATACGTTGGCGTGGGGCCCTGGCAAGTTTGGCGCCTTTTCAGTGAGGAGTGCGTGCCAGTTCGGCTTCGAGGAAGCTCACAGAAGCACTTCGACGGGCTCCAGCTCACGTCCAGATGGGCGTCAGGACTGCTGGAAATTTATATGGTCGACTGATGTTCCTCCCTCAGTTCGTAATTTCGCATGGCGGGTCGCTACAAACTCTCTGCCTACATGGAGTAACAAGCATACATGAGGGCTGGAGACTAGTGATTTGTGCCATGTGTGTTCGATAGAGTCTGAGGACTGCTTCCATGCACTATGTCGCGGCACCCTTTCGAGAGTTCTCTGGGATGCTATGCTCTTCTGAATATTACTACCGTGCAGAATACAGGTGTCGAGTGGCTGTTGCACACTCTTGCTCCTCTGCCAGATATTGAGCGTTCGATGCTTCTCATGACATTGTGGAGGGCCTGGCACATATGCAATGAGATTGTCCATAATAAATCCCCACCACTCATTGAGGATTCTCGAAGGTTCTTGATGAGCTACTTGGATTCTCTAATTGGAATTAAAACCGATCTAATTGCTGATCCTAACAAAGGGAAGTCAATCATAACATATACTCCAGTTCGGCCACATGCGGTAATGGTCGTAGCAGACCCCAAGTGGTCTGCTCCTAAGCTCGGCTGGGTTAAGTTGTGTACTTATGGTTCATTTGCTGCTGATGGATCGGCCGGCGGCGGAATGGTTTTAAGAGACGACAAGGGAGCCATCATCTTCTCTTCCTGTAGGTAGTTATTTTCTTGCCGGGATGCACTTGAAGCTGAATTATGTGCATGCATGGAAGGTTTATCTTTCTCCATCCAGAGAAGCGAGTTACCAGTGCAAATCGACATGAATTCTATAATTGCAGTGAAATTGATCCAGGCTTCAGAGGTTGACAGATCATTATATTCGTTCATCATCAAGGAGATTAGATATCTTATGTCTCTACGTGAAAATTGTATTACTCATGTAATTTGTAGCCAAAATAAAGTTAGTGATAGGTTAGCTAAATTTGCTCGTAGTGAGGGTAGAACCATGACTTGGTTAGGTTCTGCTCCTCCTGAGGCTTTGGAACTAGCTGCAATTGATTGTAAGGACTTTGGTGGATGAGTAGTACAAATTTCTACCCGCAAAAAAAAAAAACATAATTTGTATTATGTTTGAATAGTTTTGTATTTATAGTGAACTTCTATAATATAGTATATCCGAATCCCTTTTGTAAAAAAGTGACTACTTTGAGGACAAATCGTGAGATTGGGCTATAAGAGCATCTCCAACCGTTCGGCCCCCCCAGGGCGCCGAAAAAGAGCCGCCTGGGGGCGAACCGACGCTAGATTGGCGCGTGGGGGCGACTCCGTTCCTAGTCGTCGGCCCACAGGTCGCCACGGGCTCGGCGATATTTCGTACAAATTTTTGCAAACTCGGCGATCCGGCATTTAACTCGCGAAATTTCATTGAAATTTGTACAAAAACATAAAACATGCAACCACGCCTACTACTATGCCAACCACGCTTAGCCATCAAGGCCAAGGCCCATCGCCCGCCACCCACATGCCGAGAAGCCTGTTAAAGCGGGTGTAGTCGCTGTCGTCGTCGTTGTCGCGTGCTTCGCCGGTGCCGCCGCCGTCCCTACTGCATCCCTGGCCAGGGTCGCCGACGCCCGGTAGGGCGTTGGATGGCCCGACCTCGTCCTCCACGTCGCTGTCGAGGACGATGACGCCGCCCTCCTCGCACCGCGGTGCCAGGCCTGGAGCTCCTTGAACGTCCGGCGCTGGCGGCGCACCTGCTCGCGGACATAGTCCTCCTTCGCCCATTTTATGGCGACCTCGTCGTTGGGGGCCACCATGTCGACGCGTTCGCCACGGAGCGACTGCTCGGGCATCGCCAACCAGCGGAGGGAGCGCTGGAGGCGGCACCCGTTGATGACGAGGGCGCCACTGCGGGTGCAGCGCCGGAGCGGCGTCTCCTCCGGCTCTGGCTTGACGGGGCGGAACACCGGCGAGCCGGAGGAGAGTGAGGCAGAGCCCGACGACGAGGACGTCCCCGGCTCCATCGGCGTCCAGGAGCTGCCACGGCAGCGAGAGAAGGATGGCCGCGGCGGGTACTCGAGGCGTGGCACGTTGCCGGTCTCGATGTGGTCGAGGATGGCCTCGAGGGTGCGGCCTGGCATGCCCCACCACTCGCGCCGCCCATCGGCATTGAGGCGGCCGTGGGGGATGACGCCGTTGGCGGAGGCAATCTGTTCCTCGCGGCGGCGTGCGAAGTACATGGACCACATCGTGTGGCTGTCGGCAGCGTACCTCGGCTCGTCCCGCTGCTCCGGCGGCAGGGACGAGTTGATGCGTGTGATCTCCGCCCGCCGTGCCGCCCCTTCGGGCACCAATGGCACCGGGACGCCGCCGGTGCTTAGCCTCCACGCCCCCGGCACCCGCATGTCCGGGGGCGCCCGATACTCGGCCTCGTAGAGGAGGCACGTCTCCGGCTCTTGGAGATGGCGGCGGCCGAAGCCGTTCACCGCCGCGCCATCGCCTGGAAACCTCTCGGCCATTTGCTCGTCGGCGGGAAGGGGGGAGATTGTTGCTTTGTGCACTGGAGAAAGGGGGAATGTGAGCTGTGGCGTCCACCGGCGGGGAGGTCACCTTTTATAGCCGCAGCGGGGCGGTGAGAGGCTGCATGCCAGGCGACGCGTGGCGGGAGAGGGCGGGACACGTGTTGCGGCGCCTTCACCGCACTACCCGTGAGGCATCAATGGAGGCTTACCGGTGCGGCAGCGCAGCAGCCTTCGCATTGATTCCCGCGGGAACCGAGGCGATGAGGACGACGAAGCGGCGTCTCACTGACTCGGTGGGCCCATCCTCGCTCACGCCAAAATCGCTTGCCTGTCGCCTCGGCATTTCTCAGCCGCTGGTTCGGCCTGGTCCCGCTTGATTTTGGCCCAAAACTACAAAAAAGGGCTCTTGGGGCTGACTGGCCGATTTTGTGCACCGCACGAAAAATCGCCTAGGGGCTGTTGGGGCGCGTCAAGATGCTCTAAGGTCAACTCTAGCCGATCCCCTAAAAAATAGACGAGGATTGATACGTCTCCAACGTATCTATAATTTTTGATTGCTCCATGCTATATTATCTACTGTTTTGGACCATATTGGGCTTTATTTTCCACTTTTATATTACTTTTGGGACTAACCTATTAACTGAATTGCTGTTTTTTGCCTATTTCAGTATTTCGAAGAAACGGAATATCAAAAGGAGTCCAAACGGAATGAAATCTTCGGGAACGTGATTTTCTCATCAGATAAGATCCAGGAGACTTGGACCCTCGGTCAAGAAAGGAGGGAGGCGGCCACGAGGGTGGAGGGTGCCTCTAGGGCGCCCCGCCTCGTGGGCCGCCCAAAACTCCACCGACGCATTCTTCCTCCTATATATACCCACGCACTTCAATAGATCGACACGGAGCCAAAACCTAATTCCACCACCACAACTTTCTCAGATCCACGAGATCCCATCTTGGGCCTGTTCCAGAGCTCACGGAAGGGGAATCCTCCACGAGGGCTTCTACATCATCATCATAGCCTCCGATGAATTGTGAGTAGTTTACTTTAGACCTTCGGGTCCATAGTTAGTATCTAGATGGCTTTTCTCTCTTTTGGATCTCAATACAATGTTTCTCTCTCGTGGAGATCTATTCGATGTAATCTTCTTTTTATGTGTGTTTGTTGAGGCCGATGAATTGTGGGTTTATGATCAAGATTATATATGAGCAATATTTGAATCTTCTCTGAATTCTTTTATGTACGATTGGTTATCTTTGCAAGTCTCTTCAATTATCCGCTTGGTTTGGCCAACTAGATTGGTAGTTCTTGCAATGGGAGAAGTGCTTAGCTTTGGGTTGAATCTTGCATGTGTCCTTACCCAAAGGATGTAAAGGGTTGCAAGGCACGATTGTATTGTTGCCATCGAGGATAACAAGATGGGGTATTTATCATATTGCATGAATTTATTCCTCTACATCATGTCATCTTGCTTACATGCTGTTCGCTTTTTATTAACTTAATACTCTAGATGCATTTGGATAGCGGTCGATGAGTGGAGTAATAGTAGTAGATGCAGCAGAGTCGGTCTACTTGTCTCTGACGTGATGCCTATATACATGATCATACCTAGATATTCTCATAACTATGCTCAATTTCACAATTGCTCAACAAGAATTGCTCACCCACCGTGAAAATACTTATGCTCTTGAGAGAAGCCACTAGTGAAATCTATGGCCCTCGGGTCTATTTTCATTATATTAATCTTCCCACGCTTTATTATTGCTTTGCTTTTTTACTTTGCCTTTTATTTTACTTTGCATATTTATACCAAAAATACCAAAAATATTATCTATCATCTCTATCAGATCTCACTCTCGTAAGTGACCGTGAAGGGATTGACAACCCCTATTCGCGTTGGTTGCGAGGAGTTATTTGCTTTATTTAGGTACGAGGGACTCGCGCGTGGCCTCCTACTGGATTGATTCCTTCATTCTCAAAAACTGAGGGAAATACTTACGCTACTCTGCTGCTTCATCCTCTCCTCTTCGGGGAAAACCAACGCAAGCTCAAGACGTAGCAAGGATCTAGTCGAGAAAACCTTAGTGGAGTACATTTACCACACTAAGTTTTGGTCGGACATGGCCAATCCCCTAAATATAACGTAGTTTTTTATTTGCATTTCATTTTTAACTTTTGAAACAAATTTCGTTGCATCTTTATTTCATTGAATGATATTTTAATACATTGGAGTACACAATTCACCAATTCTTCGCTACGGGAATGAAATCAAAGAAAACAAGAATCATAGTTGGACACTTTATAGACATCCAATTTCCATAACCGCTCCCACTAGTTAGATTAATATTTTATCTATATTTTCATTGTTGATTCTCTTTATTGACATCTCGAGCTTGCGCACTTCTTTCTTCTTCGGTTCTGACGAATTCGATATTGCATCACATCTAGTCTCATCTCTAGTCTCTACTCTAGCAAGGAGTGCACAAACATCTATCAAATTTCTCGCTATCAGTAGATCAATGTAATCTTCTTCTCAATACCAAAACTTGCATCCATCCTACATACAAATTTGAGCAAACAATGAGCTACAAATTGCGCTGAATCTGATGAACAACCGAATCAAAACAAGCACTCACCCAATATTTTCTGAACTTGAAGAACACCCAGGTGTTCTGGCATGGTCGAAACTCCGCGCACCACCTTCCATGAGCAGTCATCGCCCTTTATGACCGGCAACGAGGAGCCGACGATTAGCTGGGATAGTGTAGAGCCCAGCCGATTGTTGGGCGTGTCTTTGTCAGCGAACCCCTGAAGAGTGAGATCCAAGCGATTAGAGGAGGAGGCCATACCTGCATGCGGCGCAAAGGCGTTGTCGGGATTGTGCGGTTTGGCACCCTACCAATCCATGACAAGGGCGTCGGCGGTGGTGGTCGGATGCATCAAATCCGACGGTGGCGGCAACAACCGTAGATTTGTCGATTCCACGCCGGCGACGACGCGAGAGAGGCTCAAATATAGGTGGGCGAGGACCACGACACCCAGCAAATATGTGCGGTTCAGCACCCAGCCAATCTATGACAAAGACGCTGTTGGTGTCAAACCGCGGATCTCGGTAGGGGGTCCCGAAAAGCGTTTTAGGCTGATGGTAACAGGAAGCAAGGGACACAATGTTTACCTGTGTTCGGGCCTCTTGATGGAGGTAAAACCCTACTTCCCGCTTGATTAATATTGACGATATGAGTAGTACAAGAGTAGATCTACCACGAGATCGTAGAGGCTAAACCCTAAGAGCTAGCCTATGATGGTATGATTGTAATTGTGATCGCCTTCTAGGATTCAACCTCTCCGGTTTATATAGACACCGGAGAGGGCTAGGGTTTACATGGAGTCGGTTACAAGGAAGGGAATATAATATCCGGATCGCCAAGCTTGCCTTCCACGCCAAGGAGAGTCCCATTCGACACGGGACGGAGTCTTGAGTCTTGTATCTTCACGCTTCAATAGTCCGGACGATGTATATAGTCCGCTGTCCGGATACCCCTAATCCAAGACTCCTCAAGAGCTCCTCGAACCAGGCTTCAATGACGATGAGTCCGGCGTGCGCCTTGTCTTCGCATTGCAGGTATGGGTTCCATCTCCAATACTCCAAAGTAATTATCGAACACTTAGACCGTGTCCGGATCAGCGAGGTGATTCTCACATACCATCGTAGGGAACATAGCATAAATCCGATCTGTTGGCAATCTCCGTAAGGCCATGCCTTTGCATCGGGCCCGTCCAACACAAACCAGCGTTCGCCTTCACCTTGACTCGCTATAGGCGGTTTTATTGGCACGCCCCGCCAAAGGTAGATCGTGTTCTCTTATTACGTGATCTTCCATTAATATGGGCGCGTAACTCACGACGGCCGCTGGTATGACTCCGTGTTTTAGATGAGCTTCAGCGGTCACACCGAGGACTCTTGATATTCACCCTCTTTATAAAGGGCCGAGGCTCACGCTTCTTTTCCACCTCCCTCGCGCCTTCTTGCACCTCGAGTTCTAACACCCGAGACCTACGCCCTAGATCCTCCAATATGTCCGGATCCAACCCCCAAGGCCGGTGGGTGGCCTCCTCGATCCAAGAGGAGGACATTGCGAGGCTTAGGGAGGTCGGATATCTGACTGCCGACATCTAGCACAGGCTTCCCGCGCCAGGGCAGGTCATCCCTACACCGGATCCCAATGAGAGCGTCGTGTTTGTTCCTCACTTCCTCCGCGGTTTGGGCCTCACCCTCGATCCCTTTGTGAGGGGGCTCATGTTCTATTACGGGTTGGATTTTCATGATCTAGCTCCGACGCTATCCTCCATATCTCGTCTGCTTATCATTGTGTGCAAGGCTTTTCTCCACGCCACCCACACTTCGCTTATGGCTCAAGACCTTAATGTGAAGCCAAAGATGATCGAGGGGCTATATGCAGAAAAGTGAGGTGCCATAATAAGCAGGAACGCCGATGCCCCATGGCCGAGGGTTCTTTCCGTAAGTATCCGGCGTATGGCAACGGAGGTGGTTTTATGTTACGGCCCCAGAGGCACAAAGTGGGCAGCCGCCGAGTTCCGCCGGGCCTCCATCACAACCGGGCGCCTTGGACCGACGAGGACGGAATTGGGGTTCACCGGTGATGTAACAAGATCGCAAAAACGCATCCGGGAGCTTCTTGAAAGGGACATTAACCTTGTCAGCATAATTCAAGTGATGTTAATCCGACGGATGTTGCCGTGCCAACGCCGGCCTCTCCGGATGTGGGAGTTCAATCCAGAGGGTCCGCAGACTGTTAAGCACTTATTCGGCCTGAAGCTCGAAGGGATGTGTAAATTATTCTTCGGACCACAAGTAGAGTGTCCGGACACCACCGAGGATGCGGGCCTAAGCTGCAATCGCCCAGATACCCAAGTTTACCGGACACTTTGTTTTATATTGGTCATAGTTGTTATTCTGAAAATCATCCGTGGGCAGGATTGGCTCCGTAAGGCAGAGAGAATCAGGTGTTCGGCGCCACTTCCCGAAGGCTCGCCTAATCCCACCATTGCCAAGATGCTTGACCGGTGCTCGCAAAATGCCCTCGGGAAAGACAAGGGAAGAACGAAGAAACTGAACTTCACATGCTGCGATCCGAACTGGGAAATTGTTACCTCCCCGAGGAGGATAGTCGAAGGGAGGCTAAAGCCTCCTCCCCGCTGGAAGAAAAGGGCTGCCTCCAAAGACTTGGAGACGGAGATGCCCAAACCAGGGAAAAAGGTATCCCTGTGGGGCTCGCCACGACGGGCACCTCACTGCCATGCCCACAACGGGCCAGCCTCCACCGAGCTGTAAGTTAATCATTAAATTTGAAGGTACTGCGCTTCCCGAGATCAATAACCAGGATTCGCCTTTGCGTCCGCTAGCAGCTCTTCTCAACAGAGTTCGCTCGGGGATCTTCCTCCGAGATGATGGAGAGCGAGTCCCCACCCACCTCTCCGCCTCATGAAGCGGGCGACACCGAGGTGTCATCACGGAGGAGTCCGGATCCGCCGGGCCGGAAGCCAATACGTCAGCCGCCCTGAGCTCGGAGCAATTGGCTCCCACGGGGACGATAAGAAGGGTCCGACATACTCGATGTCCGCCGACATACCGACAGTTCGGAGCAAGCTGACTTTTGAGGAGCACCGCCATTAATGAGCGCGGTGCTCAAGAAGATTTCATCCGCCACAAGCGGTTTGAATGAAGCATTTACGAGCCTGCTCAGAGGCTTTGAGGTATGTAGTGAAAAATACACTATTGTTTGGCTGTGAGGCACGCCTAGGTGTGCTCCATATGGATAGTAGCCTCGAGACTGCTGTTTCGCCCTAGGCGGCAAACGGGGATCATATAGTAATGATTGTGATGTGCATATGCGCAGTATCTAAGGGTCCCAGAGCCACCACCCGCTGAAGTTGTTGAGCTAAGGAGGCAGATCAGATCTATTGATGCCGATATCACGCCGGTGAACAAGCGGCTGGACGATTCACAAGGTATGTGCTCGCTTCCTTATTATGTTGCATAGGAAAATAAGAGACGGGCATAATATTAATGCAATATGCTTGGACTGCAGATGGCGCCGCTGCCATGGAAGCCCTAAGGGCGGAACTTGCCTGAGCCAAGGAGCAAGCTCGGGTTAGCAAAGGCGGCTGCCCTAAAGGCGTCAAGAATTGAGAGCCGAATCGGTCGCTCATCGCCAAGCGAGGAAAAGATAGCCGAAATGGCCGTGGAGTTAAAAATGCCGACGGTATGAACTCCTTGAAAAGGAGAATAAGGCTAATTCGGACGACCAACAAGGCACTTAATGCCACCAAGGAGATGCGGACCGAGGTCAGGGGTGTGCGGGAAGAGATTCAACAGGCCGGTAAAATCGCGGTTGGGGGCTCCTACTTACTGCGGACGAAGTTTTTGGATCCGAAGTATGCTCCCGTGGATGGACGCTGGAGTCCTGCATATGCGTATGCGGACTTGGCGAAGAGTGCCGCTGATGCAGCTAGGTTTTTTGAGGATCAAGGTGATAAAGAAGTGGAGAAGCTTTTCTGGTCGCAATTCAATGCTCCCGCGCGTCCGCTGCCGTTCAGTGAGAAGATGGCTGCTGTGGCGGAGCTTCACGTGTTGTCCAGGTTTGCAATGCGGTCTGTAATAGACCATCTTTGGCCAAAGCGGCCTAAGCCAGACAGTTACTTTGGTTTGGTGCAGCAGTTCCTTGGGGCTGTGCCTCAGATCGATGCCATGAGGAGGTCGGCGGCATAGAGGGTGCACGAATGGCTCTTGCCCCAAGTAAAGCATATTGGACAGATATGGAGGCCACCGCTGTAGCAACCTGTAATCCGGCGGGAGGACAAGATCCGCCGAGCACTATTTGGCGCAGTAATGTAAGGTGCCCGCTAATAGAGGGCAGAAAGGCCAAGAATGTCTTATTCGAGTGACAGATCGAACCATTGTAAAAACAATGTTATTTTGGTTGTAAGGCTATATTTATACTTTTTGCCGAAAGTATTATTGTGTCTCTGTATACATATATATATATATATATATATATATATATATATATATATATATATATATATATATATATATATATATATATATATATGTGTGTGTGTGTGTGTGTGTGTGATCCGAAGTTAGCAAATGTTATTTCAGCCCCACGCATACAATGCGGGGTGTTCACAAAAGTATGCATAATCACACTTGATCCAACGCCTTGGTCCATTAAGGAGGTGATCGCACGCCTAACTAGGCAACCGAACTATATAGTCAGAACACCTTCGCTAGCCATGGAGATTAACGGTGGGGCTACTATGTAGCCCTCGGTACTTTCGCGCGCATCCGAATACGGCGCTGGTGTACATGACCGAAACGGTCCTTCATTAATGCGAGGATCCTAAAGATTCCGATAAGTCTTCGAGTGGTTGAACAGTCTCTTGTCAGATCATGACAAATAGCTTTTTGGCTTTCTATCGAGGTGCTCATCCGAATAACCAGTGGCACAATCGTAGTAGTTCTCCTTGGCCGCTTTAGCCGATAAGAATGGAACATAAGGCGGCAAACCCAGGAGCCGGGCAAACCCAACATTTGACCAAAGACATGATTCGGAGCTGATGCATATAAGGCCAAACTCGTGACGCCGAACACTCCTGAAGGTATTCGGACTTTGTAACAGAAAATGGGCCGAAGAATGCCCTTTCATTATAAACCCTATATTTCTAGGTACGTGCGTTAATCTGTCATGGCGAAATGCCAATAACGGCAGTATCCTCTGTGGGTGTAGTACCCATGGGATGTGTGAACAACAAGAGGCAATATAAAAGGTTTACACAGGGGCTTAATCTAAAAAGAAACCTTTGAGCGGGGCCCTGCTGCATGTCTGCGCCTTTGTCTCCATTGTGCCGTTTCCTGGAAGGGTATCGCACGCGTTGTGTCTGTAAAAAAGAAAAACTTGTGTAGGAGAGTACCAATGGTATGCGGCGGATAGTAAAAGTGTAAGACGCTGGCCCGCCAATAAGGTTGAGCCAAGTGTGGGGCTATATTAAATATTTATAGCCCCTAGTGTCCTCTATGGATTACATATACGGCGCTCGGTTCATTTTTATCCAGCTGCCGACCCGCCCAACTGCGTGTTCGTGGTCTTGACGACCACCATGCTTTTTGCATCGGAGGCCGCTTAGAGTTCGCCGCTAGAGCTGTCAAGATGGTCCTCTCGCGCATGAAGAGCGCCCGTGTTTCGTTAACGGTGATGACGCCACGTGGACCGCATCTTGAGTGTAAGGTAGGCATAGTGCGGTATTGCGTTGAAGCGATGAAGGCCGCTCTTCCAAGCAGTGCGTGATAGCTGCTTTGGAAGGGTGCGATGGTGAAGAGTAGTTCTTCGCTTCTGGAGTTGCTTGGGGAGCCGAATGTTACCTCCAGTACGACGGAGCCCCTTCCGTAGGCTTCAACGCCTTGTATTCCTTCGTCGCCTGCTTTCCACTCGGGCCGGACATAGTTCGGCCAAGAGCCTCCTGACAGAGAGAGAGAGAGACTTTAATGAGTTCAGCATGTCGCTAAAGGGCGAGTGCTGGAAAATATCCGCAGCGGTAAACTCTATTACAGGAGCCCGACCAGTGCTCGGTGGGCTCTGGAGTGTGCGGATCTGGAACCTACAACCGGACACGATCCGGGGTCCGAGTCACAAGCTTCCTCGGCGTGAGGCTCGTGTTCGCCCACCGCCGATGAGTGTACGGCATGCGGGCGGGTCCATCCTCCGCCCTAGGCCACGCAGCTCGCCCGGATTTTGGTCCGGCTTCGCAGGGTGATATCCCAGCATTGTCCGACAAGAGGGTCTAAGCCTGCACGCTAGACTGCCCGTGCTCCCGGCATAGGCTCGAATCCGTCAAGATCAAGTCTCCGCGAATGTCCGCCTGTAGTTCAGGTTTCAACCTGATCCGTGGCTGGGCGAGCTGCCGATCCGCTCCGGATGGCTGCTTAATTAGCCCGCAGCAGTGAAGCCGCCAACACAAAGATCCGTCGGGGAGAAAAGTTTCACCCTAGACCGTGTCGTTGATGATGATTGAAGGAGCCATCGAGCCTTGCAGCGATTTGGCTACGCAGGAACTCTCAATGAAAGCACCAATGTCGTGTCAAACCGCGGATCTCGGTAGGGGGTCCCGACCCAGGCGTTTTAGGCTGATGGTAACAGAAGCAAGGGACACAATGTTTACCTGTGTTCGCCTCTCGATGGAGGTAAAACCCTACTTCCTCGCTTGATTAATATTGACGATATGAGTAGTACAAGAGTAGATCTACCACGAGATCGTAGATGCTAAACCCTAAGAGCTAGCCTATGATGGTATGATTGTAATTATGATCGGCCTTCTAAGGACCAACCTCTCCGGTTTATATAGACACCTGAGAGGGCTGGGGTTTACATGGAGTTGGTTACAAGGAAGGGAATATAATATCCGGATCACCAAGCTTGCCTTCCATGCCAAGGAGAGTCCCATCCGGACACGGGACGGAGTCTTGAGTCTTGTATCTTCACGCTTCAATAGTCCGGACGATGTATATAGTCCGGCTGTCCGGATACCCCCTAATCCAGGACTCCCTCATGCGCCATCGCCGACGGACGGATGCGTCAAATCTGGCAGCGGCGGCAACTGTAGATATGCCGATTCTGCATCTGGGACTATGCGAGAGAGGCTCAAATTGAGGTGGGCGAGGACAACGGCGGGGCCTACAGAGTGTCCATGGTGGCGGGTGGGGGCCTATGAGGCCGGAAGGATGGCGCCAGCACAGATGCGGCAGGGGAGAGGGGTGGGTGAGGTAGCTGGGGGGAGATTTTTTCCTCTAGCGGTGGGCGGTCCAGTAAATATAGGCCCCGGATATGAGGCGGAGTAAAAAATTACTCTATTTGATTTAGGGGATCGGCTAGGAGCCGGTTAGAGGAGTAAAATCAAAATTTTACTCCTCTAGCACCGGATAGGGGGTCGGCTAAACTTGGCCAAGTGATCTTGAGTGAGTATTACAAAAAAGTTCATTTCAACCTATCCAAACCATAGTCCATTTTTTATAGCAAGTGTGCATCCATAGATTTAATTTGTGAAATAAAATAGTGCTTTGGTTCCATTGTTTCCTCCAAAAAATCATTTATGAAGACCCATAATCTTCAGTATTTCGCTCATTTTAGGATCGTTTACGAGTCTAGGTGATAGACAATTTTCACAACTAACTGGTTTTAGGGTATTTGCAAAAAAAATTGGTTTTAGCGTTAGCCATTCTTGGATATAAGCAATGGTTGCCTAAAACAGAATACACATGCAAATCCAAGAAAATATAAGTGAAAAGCCGGAAATAAAACCGCACAAAAGTAAAGAGTTGGGATAGATATAGCAACACGACAATTTATCTCCAGCCACTTATTGGCGCAATCACACTTCTGGTTGGACACAAAATCCTAACATACATGCTTGAAGGTCTCGACCTTGACCACATATGTCATGGAGACAAAGTTTGCGGATGAAAAGTCCTAGAGCCACACCTCATCATGGTAAAAAAAGCCTCATTTGAAGTAGAACTTCACACAAAGTAGACAATCTCCTTGCATTCACAATTTTCTTGGCTCCTCCACAACTTTGAAGGCTTCCAAGCACATCTAGTCAACACAGGGGACATACACCCTCCAAAAGTAATACTAAGAATTTGGATTGCTTGATGGGGAATACTCTGTTTGTGCTCAAAAATCAACATTCTCTACTCTCAAACTCTCATAAGATGGAAAATTATGTTTGAAGATATTGGGAAGGTCAAAAGATAGGAATGGGTCTCATGGAGAGCAGCTCTCCAAGACTTGGGTCAAGCATGTGAGAATGAGTGTCTCGAGTGTTAGCATGGATAAGCTCGGGCCTAGACCTTGATAACCCACAAGTGTAGGGGATCACAACAGCTTTCGAGGGTAGAGTATTCAACCCAAATTTATTGATTCCACACAAGGGGAGCCAAAGAATATTCTCAAGTATTAGCAACTGAGTTGTCAATTCAGCCACACCTGGATAACTTAATATCTGCAGCAAGGTTTTAGTAGCAAAGTAATATGATAGTGGTGGTAACGGTAACAAAAGAGTAATGAAAGCAAAAGTAATATTTTTGGTATTTTGTAACGATAGTAACAGTAACAACGGGAAAGTAAATAAGCGTAAACTAGTATATGGAAAGCTCGTAGGCATTGGATCGGTGATGGATAATTATGCCGGATGCGGTTCATCATGTAACACCATAACATAGGTGACATGTAACTAGCTCCAATTCATCAATGTAATGTAGGCATGTATTCAATATTTATGGAAAAGAACTTGCATGACATCTTTTGTCCTACCCTCCCGTGGCAGCGGGGTCCTAATGGAAACTAAGGGATATTAAGGCCTCCTTTAATATCGAACCGAACAACGATTAGCACATAGTGAATACATGAACTCCTCAAACTATGGTCATCAACGGAGTGGTCCCGATTATTGTCACTTCGGGGTTGCCGGATCATAACACATAGTAGGTGAATATAGACTTGCAAGATAGGATCAAGAACTCACATATATTCATGAAAACATAATAGGTTCAGATCTGAAATCATGGCACTCGGGCCCTAGTGACAAGCATTAAGCATAGCAAAGTCATAGCAACATCAATCTCGTAACATAGTGGATACTAGGATCAAACCCTAACAAAACTAACTCGACATATGATAGATCTCATCCAACCCATCACCGCCCAAGAAGACTATGATGGAATTACTCACGCACGGCGGTGAGCATCATGAAATTGGTGATGGAGGATGGTTGATGATGACGACGGCGATTTAATCCTCTCTCCGGAGTGCCGAATCTGACTCCAGATCAGCCTCCCGAGAGGTTTTAGGGCTTACGGCGGCTCCGTGATCACAAACGTGATGATTTTTTCTCCCTGATTTTTTTCTCTCCGAAGCAAATATATAGAGTTGGAGTTGGCGTTGTGAGGGTCTCTGTGGGGCCCACGAGGTAGGGGGCGCCTCGGAGGGGTGGGCGCCCCACCCTTGTGGACAGGTGTGGGCCCCGGTCTTCATGTTTGGCGAGGATTTATTATTATTTTTCTAAGATGTTCCGGAGGTTCAGTCATTCCGAGAACTTTTATTTTCCGCACATAAACAACATCATGGCAATTTCACTGAAAACAACGCTACCCAAAGTTAGTTCCATTCAAATCATATAAGTTAGAGTCCAAAACAAGGGCAAAAGTGTTTGGAAAAGTAGATACGATTGAGACGATCAACTCCCCTAAGCTTAAACCCTTGCTTGTCCTCAAGCAATTCAGTTGACAAACCGAAAGATAAAAGAAAAACTTTACAAACTCGCTTACTCTGTTGTTGTAAATATGTCAAGCCAAAGATTCAAGTTTTCGAAGAAAGTGTCGGTGTACTAGAGTAGGGTACCCTAGTATCCCGAACTCGGCACTCGGGCAGTTGCAAAGACTCGCTGCAAGGCTTGCTCTGGCGACCACCAAGGTTCTCCACGGTTCCTTTGGAGCCATTCAAGAACAAAGTATTTAAGCCAAGGAGACAAGGCCCCTAAAAGAGGAGCTTGCCGAAGGCCACTCAAGGCACGCAGAAGACAAGACCCCAAGAAGAGGAGCTTGCCGGAAGGCTCTGTGAGCGACAAGCTTCCGGACGCGACAAGGATTCAGCCGCTGCAAGGCGCTTGCCGCTGCGGGCAACCACTTTATCTCTCGCCCAGCTCATCCACCAACGCGGTCGCCATGGGACCATTCCAAAGACGTGTCAAGAGGTCGTGCAGCCAGCCGGGAGCAGCGGTAAGCGGCGCCGACAAGATTGCCATCGTGGCAAGCGGTGGCGCCCCGACGGTCCCTGCAGTAATCGCTTAAGCGACATGGACGGGCATTTAATGCTTTTGTCCTTGCCTTCAGAAAGTTAGGTAGAATACATCTGCATAAAGTAGCTGTACCAACCGCAACTCATTTTCCCTTTTTGCCCTTGTCTACGCTACACCTGCAGTGACCCCTTTAGCATATAAAAGGAGGCCCATGCGAATATAGAGGAGGTTCGACTCATTCAAACCGAGACATTCACGCTTAGGTCTTGTAGCTCTCATCGCCTCCCTAGCAAGAACACAATACAATCGCATAAGCAGCAGTAGGAGTATTATCTCCGAGAGCTCCGGGTAAACTGCTCGTGGTGCTTCACCGATCCGCTCTTCGTAATCTCCGCCCCGCCAACCGAAGGGGCTCGGTCCGCCGCCCCATAGGTGTTCGTGGGCACGATCAGCTTCCCCGACATCTTTGGCGCGCTGTAGGGGCGCCGAGGCTGTGTGAACCTGATCCGCGCTCACACGAGCAACATCTTCATCATCTTCACAAGATGCCCTCAAGAAGAAGGCTTCGCGGCAGCCGAGCCGCCCACGCCGATCCCGCCACCACCGGGCAAATGGGTGGTGGGTAGACACCGCGAAGAACGGTCGCCGACGAGGGAGCTCATGACGCCGCCAAGTCCAAGGACAAGGCCGCAGACCTCGGCGTTCAGACACGCCCGCACCCATCTCAGAGGCGCGACCGACAGCGCCATGGTATTCATAGTACCATACGCCGCTGGATCAAGACCGAGCCGGAGGATCGCGAGGCCCTCAAGACCAGCGGCACGCCAAAGATGTCGGGCACGAGCAGGGTACGGTCGCCGACGGATGCTGCTCCTTCTAACATAGTTAGAAGTCCGAGCATATCCCACCTCGCACCGCTCACCACCGCCGCCGCCACTCCAATGAAGCTTTGGCGAGTTCAATCGCTCCTAGACTACCCTCCAACAGCCGACAAAGTTGACGAATGGAGGGCCACCATCCGTAGTCTCATCGCTTTTGCCAACGGCGATAACCGCGCAACCAACTACATCATCGCCGCGGCAAGACGACAAGGCACGAGCCGGTGGCGATTTAAACTTGTGGGGTGCAACCACCATGCACTCTCCACCCGTAAAGCTAAGATCACCAACTCGTCGGATCCACCTCGACAAATGACTCCACCGCCATCGGATCCACGAGCTCGCCGTGATCAGCGCCAAGTTCTTCAGAACGGCAACAAGAAGACGCCGAACTCGTGATCGAGTGCCAAGAGAAGCGCGACATCAATCCGACCAGCCGGCTGGCCTTCCGTCGATATGCACGCCGCCCGGAAACCAGCGATTTGTCAGACGCGTAGGTTGCCCCGAAGTTCACTCGTGAGCCGCGGCAAGTCCAAAGGGCCCAAGAAGAAGAATTTCAAGCCGATGTTCCAGAGAAGTACGATGGCAGGGACGATCCGTCGGAGTTCCTCAAAGATCTACACCATCGCGTGCAAGCCGCAGGGGACGAGACGACAAGATCCTCGCCAACTACTTCCCACCGGTACTCAAGCCCAATGTCGATCTTGGCTCATGCACTTGCCGGACAGCTCCATATCCTCTTGGCAGATCTATGCCATCGTTTGTCGGCGCTTTCACAGCGCCACAAGCCTCATGGCTAAGAGAGCGACCTTCATCTGCTTCACCCGTAAGGAAGGAGAGTCCCCGCAAGTTCATTCGAGATTCAGCCTGCAGTGCACTACAACATCCCGTGATGTCCACCCCGCCGCAGTGATCAAGCTGCTTATCAAAACGCAAGGAACCGCACGATGATGGAAGAGATGGCGATGTGCAAAGTCAAGGACGCCGCGAGCTGTATGCCTTGGCCGACAAGTGTGCACGTGGTCAAGAAGGGAGGAGACTCCAGAGAGAATGCGATGCAGGATCTCGAGCAGTGAGGAAACCGCCTGCGAAGAAGAGCCGTGACGGAACAATGAAGGAAGAAGGGCAAAGATGTGCTAGTTGTCGAGCAGTCCGGCAACGGTGGTGCCGCCAAGAAAGCCAAAGTTGGTGGCTCCGCAAGGAGGTTGCACTGGCACCGATCGCCACCGCTGCGGCTGCCGCCGACAAGCGTGACAGCTCCAACAAGCAATATCGCAAGATCCACCGCACTAAGAGCCATGACCTCCGTGAGCTGCAAGAAGGTCGAGCAGCTTGTTGAACAGCAGAAGGCTGAGTACGAAGCGGCGGACAAGGAGAAGGCCCAGAAGGTGCCGGGGAGTTAGCAAGAAGCGACCCAGCCGGGAGGACGCCGCGCAAGCAAGGCCAAGCAGCGCTGCAAGGAGACAGACTCCTACCGGCCGCGACAAGGATGAAGACGCCCGACGACGATGAAGATATGGAAGATGATGAGACCGATGAGCAGGAGTTCCGAAGCCACAGAGGTCCTCTCGATTGACGGCGGTGCTTCTCGCATACTTCACACCGCCAACTCAAGCAATGGATGCGGAAGTTAATGCAACCGAACCATCCGCTGAGTCACGCGAAGCTTCAAATGGTCCAAGACGCCTATCATCTTTGATATTGAGGATCACCCGGATCGCATAATCTGCGGGTCGGTGCTTGCCGATGTTGGTCTCACCAACTATCCGCAACCTCAAGGTCACTAAGATGCTAGTTGACGGCGGGCCGCTTGAACCTGATCTCCTCCGCAAAGGCTCCGTAAACTCCAAATCCTCGACACGAAGCTCAAGAGATCGCACATTCCAAGGAATCAATCCAGAAGGAGCAAGTCAAGGGAAAGATCACGCTGCTTGTAACATTTGGCAGCGATCTAAACTTCGGATCGAGAGGGTCACGCTCGACGCTGCTGATTTTCCATTGCCTTAGAATGGGATACTTGGCCGCCCAGCGCCGCCAAGTTCATGGCAGCCTCTCATTATGCATACAACTTGCTCAAGATGCCAGGCCCGATAAGTGTCATTTCAGTCCATGGCGACAAGAAGGATGCTCTTATCTCGCCGACAAGATTTATCGGAGGCAGCAATGCAAACAGATAGCAAGTCACTTGCCCGGCTCCCCGGGGAAGAAGAAGACCAAGTCCGCAAGAGCTCGATGCCCACTCCGCAAGCGCACCTCTTCGGAGTGCTGCGCTACTGTCGAGGACGCACCATCGAGCTCCACCAGCAAGTGTAAGAAGATGATGGCAGCTCCAGAGACCAAGAAGGTGTCCGCCAAGGAGGACGGCACTGGTGGTACCTTCACCATTAGTGCCTCTCTCGACCCTAAATAGGAAAGCGCGCCGTTGCTTTCCGCATGGCGAACGCCGACGTGTTTGCGTGGCAACCGCCCGACATCCCCGTGTTCCTGTGAAAGTAATTGAGCACCATCACGCCTGTTCTCCTCATGCGCGCAACCCGCCAAGCGAAAGTCGTAAAGCAAAGGAAGCGCCAAGACTTCATTGCGTAAGAGATCAAGAAATTGGAAGCAGCAGCCTTGTCGAGGAGTGCTCCATCCCACGTGGTTGGCCAATCCGTAGTTGTATCAAGAAGGCAAATGGGAAATGGAGACTTTGTATCGACTTCACGATGTTAATAAAGCTTGTCCCAAAGACCCATTTCCCTTGCCGCAAGATCGACCAGATTGTTGACTCCACTACCGGATGTGATTTTCTTTCATTTCTTGATGCATACTCAGATATCAATGATCTTCATGGCGTAAGAAGATGAGGAGAAACCGCATTCATCACCCCATGTGGGCATATACTGCTTTTGTACGGATGCCTTTGGGCTAAAGAATGCTGGTTCAACGCTTGCAAGAGTAGTCCATGACGCTTTTGAGCCACAAATGCACGTAAATGTAGAAGCCTACATGGATGACATAGTGGTCAAAAGCAAGGACAGGCAACTCGGGTTCAAGATTTAGATGAGACCTTTGCAAATCTGCGCAAGATCAACCTCAAGCTCAACCCCGAGAAGTGCGTGTTTGGAGTCCTTCCGTAAGCTTCTCGGTTCTTCGTGTCTCAACGGGAATTGAAGCCAATCCCGACAAGATCAAGGCCATTGAGCAGATTGAAGCGCCAAAGCGCCAAGGATGTACAAAGACTTGCGGTTGCGTGGCTGCTCTCAAAGAAGTTTATCTCTAGGCTCGCCAAGCGCCGCCGCCATTTTTTAAGATTTTGAAAAGGCAGGTCCAATGAAATGGACTCGGCGGAGGCTGCGCCGCAGACTTAAAGAGGTACCTGTCCTCTACTCCAATACTTGTCGCACCTAGGCTACAAGAGAAGTTGCTGCTATATATAGCGGCAACCAATCAAGTGGTTAGTGCTGCGTTAGTAGCGGAAAGGGAGGCGATGATGAGTCGGCAACCAAGGCAGATGCATCCAGCGACAAGCAGGTGAGGCTTCACCAACAAGCTCCGTCCCGATAAGGCGGATCTGCAAGCAGCGCAAGAGAAGATACAGAAAGGATGGTGCAAATACCGTTTATTTTGTCGGCCCCTTCTGCAGGGGCTAGGTCAAGGTACTCGGTGTTCGAAATTGCTTTTCGCCTCCTCATGGCCTCGAGAAAGCTGCGCCATTACTTCCAAGCACATGAGATAACAATGCCACCGCTTTCCTCAAGAGGATATTGCAAAATCCAGAGGCAACAGTGTGATTGTCGAGTGGGCACTGAACTGCAAGCTTTGGCCTCAAGTTTGAAAGCACTTCAACTATCCAAAGCAGCATTGGCAGAGTTCATAGCAGAATGGACGCCAACGCAAGATGAAGAAATTCCGAGACGAGCATTCCGCCAAGGAAGCAAGCAAAGAATGGCTGATGTACTTTGATGGTGCCTTCGCTGCGCAGCGCGGTGCGGCGCAGGTTGCTAGTCGCGCCCACCGGAGAGCACCTCAAGTACATAGTCCGGATGCACTTTCCCAAGGAGCAAGCAACAAACAATACATCGAGTATGAAGGTTTGCTTGCCTGCTCTCAGATCGCAGTAGACCTTGGGATCAAGAAGCTCATTGTCAGGGGTGACTCGCAGCTTGTCGTCCGCCAAGTAAACAAAGATTATCGAGTCCGCTGATGGAAGCCTACGTTGATGAAGTGAGAAAGCTAGAAGAGCACTTTGACGGCCTACAAATGGAACATATTCCAAGAGCTCAGAATGATATTGCTGATGGCCTGTCAAAGTGCGCCGCACTCAAGTTACATGTGGAGCCAGGGATTTTTGTGCTCAAGCTGACTCAACCGACTATAGCGCCATCAACTGGACAGAACAAGAAGAGGAAGTTGATTTCTGGTGACTACTTCCCGGCCGAGCTCCCCAAGCCGCCGCCAAGGTCCCCAAGTTCAACACCAAAATGCCGAGGAGCAGTCTGCCCGACAAGCCCTAGGGTTTGCTTCTGCTGAAGCGCACGCCCCGACAAGTTTTGTTCGCAAGCTTGCCGGGAACATCAAGCTCGCCGAGCCACGTGTTCTTGCCGAGAAGCCGATGTTCCCACAGCAGCAGATGTGCCTTTAGTCCTTGTTGTCGAGCCACAAGCTCCAAAGATGGGCGATCAGATAGTCCATTTCCTTCAGACAAGAGAACTTCCAAGAGCAAGAAGAAGCGGAAAAAGTAGCCCGGCAACAAGTATGTACTAGTTTGTCGACAAAGATGTCTGATGTAAGAAGACTCAACGGTGTGAAATTGAAGTGTATTCACCGAAGATGGATGTTGTTGTTGCAGAGATACACGGAGGCATATGTGGTCACCACATTGGCAAGAAGAGCACTTGCCGCAAAGCTTTCCAAGCAAGGTTTCTTCCGCCGACAGCCCTCCAAGATGCAATCGCACAAGTAACCAAGTGTGAAGCGTGCTGCCCATTCCAAGCAGATACACCAACCAGCTCAAGCTCTCCAGACGATCCCTTTATCCTCGCCATTTTGGTCCTGGGGTCAACATTCTCGGCCCCTTCCCCGAAGTTGTCGGGGCTTTGAGTACTTGTACGCTGTAATCGACAAGTTCACAAAGTGGCCGGAAGTGGAAGCAAGGAGGAAGGTGACAAGACGGTCAGCAGCCAAGTTCTTCAGTCGATTGTTTGCCGCTTCGGGATTCCTAACAGGATCATCACCGACAACGGCACACAGTTCACGAGCCGCACCTTCATGCAGTACGTCCAAGATCTTGGCGCCAAGGTCTGCTTCGCTTCTGTTGCTCATCCAAGAAGCAACTGTCAAGCGGAGAGGGCAAACGCTGAAGTGCTGCAAGGGCTCAAGACCAGAACTTTCGACAGTGCTGCACAAGTGCGGAAGAAACCGGATTGAGGAGCTGCGGTGGTTCTTTTTGTCGATCAGACGACGCCAAATCGAGCCATCGCCGTACACCTTCGCCTAGTCTATGGAGCAGAGGCAGTTCTCCCCACGGAACTCAGATTCGGTCACCTCGAGTGCTCGCTATGATGAGCTTGAGAAAGAGCAGCTGCGACAAATGACGCTACTGCTCCTTGAGGAGGACCGCTTCGCTGTTGCCGACGAGCTGCTCGTTATAAAGAAGCTTTGCGCCGCTACCATAGCCGCAGTTAACGCCGAAGTCTCGAGGAAGGCGAATTTTGTTCTTCGGCGCATTCAGTCCGCCAAGAATTCCAACAAGTTGACGCCTAAAGTGGGAAGGCCCTTATCGGGTGAAACGAGTCACTAGGCTCCGGCGCCGTCCGCTTTGAGATCAAGATGGCATTCCGTGAGCAACTCTCGAACATTGAACATCTTCGTAAGTTTTACTCAGAGGGCGCGGTTGTTGGAACCTGTTCCGGCAACCACCTTTTGTACGAAGTCTTGCCGATGTTGCATGTAATCCTTTGTACAAAGCCGCGCAGACTTCTGCATCAAGAAACTCATGTGTTGCGCTGCAACTTGTCAACTACATGCTTTCATCATCGATTTTGCATGTGTTATCTAACATTTTGTGCAGCATCCACACCCGTAAGCAATAACGAGCCACAAGGCTCCATACCTTTATTTTCTTCTTTCTCTTCTCAAAGAAAGGGAGGTTCCTTCGCCCACAAGTTAGCCGGGAGGAGAAGATAATGGTGTGGGCCACCAAGCGTCGCCGAGGAAGTTTCATCTTACCGAGAAGCAAACGACGTAAAAGCTTGTTGTCAAGTTTGAGCAATCAGTTTTAAATCTTTAAGTTATTTTCCTCGAATGATAGTACTTTGTATGGAAAAACCTGTATGGAGGAACCAACTCATAGCTAGTTTGCGCTCTTACTTTGTTTCGAGTCCGCTCAACAACTTAAGTGAGCTGCAACTAGTTGCATAAGGTTGCTTGTCGAAAGCGGCACCACCAAAGAAGTTGTTGACGTTCAAGACTCAGCCATGCAAAGGTGCCCGTGACCGACAAGTTCCCTAAAAGCGTAGGGCACAAACATACAAAGGAAGGAATCAAGTAAAGGAAATAACATTGCAATCAATTGCCCAAGATAGAGTTATATTACAAAATAGCTTGTCGCAGATCTAATAAATTGTTCTCCTAAACATGATCAGCAATGCGACAAGGGAAAGATAAAATTGGCGGCCTAATCTACGCGGGTCGCCATCAACCCGCTTGATCTTGCCCACCTTGTCCACAATGGGTGCGACATAGGGCTTTGAGCGCCCACATCAGATCCGCGGCCAGGATCCGAGCACGCCGGTGAGGTTGAGGCCTGGATTGCGGAAGGCCACCTTCATCAACACCTTCGGAGAGCTCCGCGCAGATCGCGCGATTCCTCGGCCAGCTGTTTTGGGATCTCTTCCGAGTCATTGGAGAGCCGCCACCACGCCCTTGAAGAACAAGCTGAGCTTGGCGCCGGGTTGGAGGCGCCGCCGGAAGAGTACCCAAGATCCACCATCCCCAGCTCCCGCTGGCCTGTCGATGGCGTCGGCGATATTCACAAGACCCTCGGTCCGAGTGCATCACGTTCTCTCCAAGGTGTTCTCGGTGGTTGTAGCACTTTGGCCGCCAGGTCCTCGTCGGTCTTGATCTTCTCCAACAAGGCCACCTCCTGCCTCCTTGGCGCCGTCCAGCGTCCCGCATCAAGGTGGTCACTTCAGCTCAAGATCCGCCTTGGAGTCCTTGGCGGCGCCGAGCTCCTTGCTCCTCTCGGCGAGACGGCCCTGCAGCTCTCCAAGAGTGTAGGCGTCCTTCTCACGCCATGCTTAAAGCGCAGCAAGCTCCTCGCCCGCTCTTCCGAGGTTGGCCTCCGGCCGCGCGTCACCTTCTGTCTCCAACTCTTTCTTGGCGGCCTCGCAGCTACGGCAGCGTCCTTTGCTTCCTTGAGAGCTCCGCCAATTGATTGCTTCCGCCTGCAAGCTCTTCCTCATAGCTGTCAAGATTGATCTTCCGCTGCGCCAACTCGCCTTCTTGCGCAGACAGCTTCTCGGCAGCAAGCCGCTGCTGCTCCTCGACCTCAGCCTTCTCAAGAATGAAGGCTGTGCGCTCTTCAGCGAGTCGCTCCCGCTCTTCTGCTACGTTCCCGAGAGCTTCTTGGTTGGCGCCCCGGAGCTCTTCTCAAGGCTTCTCCATGTCTGCTCCCGCCTCACGACAAGTGCTTCCTGGATTCCAGCTTGGCTTGTCGGGTGCGGTAGAGCGACAGCAGCTTCAGAATAGCTGCTCCTCCTCGGACTCGCCGCTGCTGCTGCTGCTTGGCGATCGACCAACGACAGCCCAGCGGAGGCGAGCAGCTCTTCGTCAAGGTCTCTCCTCGACCGGGCGCCTCGAGCTCGACGCCTGTGGGAGCTTGATGAAGACACCATCGCCGCCTTCAAGTAGGCTACGGGCTGGGGCTCTCGTCAGTCGGCGCAGGGCAGCGCGGAGGATCGGCGGTCGGTGTAGCACCCGCGCTCCTGCAACCTCTCGGGTCGTCAAGACGATCGCGGACCCCTCGCCGGCTTGCGGGCGCAGCCTTGGCGGCCTCTTCGACGGCGGGCTCGTCTGCGCCGGCCTCTCCTCGCGGCGCAAGGCGTTAGTGTTGCCGCGCGCATCCTCCTCGCCGGCGAGCTCAGTATCCATCGGCTCTGCGGCGGATGGATCTGGCGACAAGAAAAAGAAAGAAAAGTCAATCAAAATATCCAAAAAGAAGAATTGGAAGAAGAAGAACACAAGGGCAGCTTACAGGCAAGAGGTTTACCTGCGATGGGATCTGCAGCTGCGCCTCGTGCACCGGAGGGTCGACGGTGCCATCTCTTGTCGGAGAGCCGTCCCTTGCGAGAAGCCTCCCTTGCCGGAGGGCACTCCCTTGCCGGGGATCTTCCCTTGGCGGCGAGTTGAAGCAGATGGCATGTCGAACGGCCTCGGGACACTCTGGCGGGCTGCTCTGCTCTACACAAATCAACAATCGATATCGAAGAAGAAGGAGCACCCATGCACACCTAAAAAGAAGAAGTAAACCGTATACTTCTGGCTGGGGCTGTCTTGGGGGCTGCTTTGAGGAAGGTTGCCGGGTCCGCAAGGGGGTCTCAGACGCCTCCTGTTGCCAATGGGGATCGCTTCATGACAACCACCGGGTCTTGGCTCTCTTAAACGCTCTACGGGCAGTCCCGAAAAGGAAAGAGTTCAGAATGAAGCAAATCAAATACAAGACAAGCAACAAATTGAAGAATTACAAGCACGGCGACAAGATCTTACTCTTCTTCTTCCTCGGAGCTGAGCGGAGAAGTCAATTCCTGTTCACCTCCGGTCTGACGAGCTAGAAGAGTAGGCTCCCTGACGCTTATGGTGCGGAGCTGGCCCTGTGGCCCCGAAGGGCCTCCGCTTCTTGCGGCGGCGTGAGGTGCTCCGCTCAACAAGATTGCTTGCAGCGGTGGAGCTGGTCGGCGCGCGACACGGCTGTTGGCCCGCCTGCCGCCCGCCACTTCCCTGCCTTGCGGAGCCTCCTTGGTGGAGCTGTGGGCTCCGCCGCAAGCTACTTGAAGGTGTGGAGGATGCGCCTCGGCAGGCTCGCTTGGCTCAACCTCGGCTCGGCCTGCTCCTCCTCGCGGCAAGCTCCTCTCGATCGACAAGGCTTGCCGCCTCTGCTGCCTCGCCTCCTCCACAAGAAATCCACCCGCCAAGGGCAGCAGCTGCTGCCTCCTCCTCCAACTCGTGGCAATGCGTTGCATCTCGCCGTCAGAGTGTCACGGGTGAGCCTTTTCTGCTCGTCAGGCGGATCGGCACTTCTTCCAAGCTATCAAGAACCGCCGCCGACATCGTCTGAAGGCTCTTGCCAGGTTGGAACAATCCCATGCGAGTCGCACAATGGCATCATCACACGAATGCGGTCGAGCGAGGAGTTGTTGCATAAAGGAACGACTCCTCTTGGCAACCTGAACCATTCAGGGTGATCGGGTCATGCTTGAACAGCTCCAAGAGCATCGCGTCAAGCTCCAAGACAAGAAGTTGAAGTTGAGGCCGGACGCAGCCTCATGATGTCCGCCGCTCGAAACTCCCAGCAGGTCTCCTCCTCTCCCCGCAAGGCGTCGTGGCGAAGGAAATCGCCAATCTGCGCCTCAGATGAGTCCGCAAGCCCGAGGCGCAGGATCCGTAACGCCGATCTTCAATCTAGCATCCTCCGGTGCCAAGTTGCTCCAATCGTTGCAGCGTACTATTGGGGTTTGGCGCTGGGCGATGAATGGTCATGGTTCTCCTCACGATCCAGCACCGATCAGCCCTCCACTCCTCCCACTTGCTACGGAGCTCTCCTTCCAGATAGGCCTCTTTCTTGCCGATTCTTGAGATCCAGGCGATCCCTCCGGCAAGAGGCTCTCCTCTCTCTACTCGAGGCATGAAGAAATGGAGGAAGAGGGCGTTTGGGTGGACTCAGACAAAGTTTTCGCAGAGATGTGCGAAAACTGCCATGGTCGAGACAACATTGGGGGTGAAATCAAGGAGGCGAAACCCGTGAGGTGTTCATGATATCGCGAAGAATTCAGAAAAGGCGGCAGAGCCCGCAATAGAAGAAGCGCGAAGAAGGATACCGCTGAACCAACTCGATGCGGCGGCGTGAGAGTACCTTTCAGGCGGATGCGCCAGCGTCTCGCTTCGACCGTAAGAGGTAGTACCATTCCCTCAGCTCCTTCATGGGCGAAGCTGAGGGGAAGATGGCCACTCCTTCCAAGAGGCCGCGAGCCGCACACCTCGGCCGACTTCACGCCCTTCCCTTGTCGACTTCGAGCCATGGCGAAGGTGGTGGGGAGACCACGGCGCTTGGGGAGGCTGGTGGCGATGGAAGCGAGCGCTCTCACAGACTAGGGAAGATGAGGGAGCAGCGGTGGTTTTCAAGATTAGACAGCAAATGGCAAGGTGGGCGAACCGCCTGCTTCCCTGTTTATAAGGAGGGGAGAGGGTGGACGCCCGCTTGCTTAATAAAGAACCCCCACGATCTCTCCCACGACGCCACGTTCGACGGCGTGCTGCCTGTGGGGGACGTGGTGGGTCCGGAGCAAGTTACGGCGTGATCTAGGCAGCGCAAGGCCTCAAGCACTATTTTGGGCCTGGCCCAACAGCGCCGGCACTGCAGTGTGGCCCGTGCCCGGGCTCTCTGCCGGTGTACTAGAGTAGGGTACCTAGTATCCCGAACTGCACAGGCGATTTGCAAAGACACTCGCGGCAAGGCTTGCTGGCGACCACCAAGGTTCTCCACGGTTCCTTTGGAGCCATTCAAGAACAAATTATTTAAGCCAAGGAGACAAGGCCCGGCAAGAGGAGCTTGCGGGAGAAGGCCCTCAAGGCACGCATAAGACAAGACCGACGGAGGAGCTTGCGGGAAGGCTCGGTGAGCGACAAGCTTCCGGACGCGACAGGATTCAGCTGCGGCAGCGCTTCTTGCGGCGGTCAACCACTCTTTATCTCCGCTCCAGCTCATCCACCAACGTGTGGCCATGGGACCATTCGGTAGCGCGTGTCAAGAGGTCTGTGCAACCACCGGAGAGCGTGAAGCCGGCGCCGACAAGATTGCCATCGTGGCAAGCGGTGGCGCCCCGACGGTCCTGTTGCAGACTGTTTAGCGACATGGACGGGCATTTAATGCTTTTGTCCCTTGCCGTCGAGTTAGGTAGAATACACCGTACAAAGTAGTCAGTACCAACCGCAACTCATTTTCCCGTTTTGCCCTTGTCTACGCTGCCTGCTGGTGACCCCTTTAGCATATAAAAGGAGGCCCATGCGCAATGTAGAGGAGGTTCGACTCATTCAAACCAGAGACATTCACGCTTAGGTCTTGTAGCTCTCATCGCTCCCTAGCAAGAACACAATACAATCGGACAAGCAGAGAGTATTATCTCTCCGAGAGCTCCAAGTTGGGTAAAACTGCTCGTGTGCTTCGCCTCGATCTGCTCTTCGTGCAATCTCCGCTCCCCGCTGAACGGAAAGGGGCTCGGTCCGCCGGCCCCATAGGTGTTCGTGGGTACGATCAGCTTCCCCGACACAAAGATTATAACTAACCACATTTGCAATAATTCTCAGGTCTCATGTTTACTCATATCAATGGCATAATCAACTAGCGAGCCATAATAATAAATCTCGGATGACAACACTTTCTCAAAATAATCACAATATGATATAACATGATGGTATCTTGCTAGCCCTTTCTGAGACCGCAAAACATAAATGCAGAGCACCTTTAAAGATCAAGGACTGACTAGACATTGTAATTCATGGTAAAAGAGATCCAATCATAGTCATACCCAATATAAATTAATAGTAATGAATGCGAATGACAGAGGCGCTCTCCAGCTAGTGCTTTTAATAAGAGGGTGATGACTCAACATAAAAGTAAATAGATAGGCCCTTCGCAGAGGGAAGCAGGGATTTGTAGAGGTGCCAGAGCTCGCTTTTGAAATAGAGATAAATAATATATGGAGCGGCATACTTTCATTGTCAACATAACAACTAAGAGATGGCGATATCTTCCATGCTACACACATTATAGGCGGTTCCCAAACAGAATGGTAAAGTTTATACTCCCCTCCACCAACAAGCATCAATCCATGGCTTGCTCGAAACAACGAGTGCCTCCAACATACATCGTGTCCTGTGGGGAGTTTTGTTTGCAATTAATTTTGATTTAGTTTGCATAAAGCATGGACTGGGCATCCCGGTGAACAGCCATGTTCTCGTGAGTGAGGAGCGGAGTCCACTCCTCTTGAGAATAATCCGCCTAACATTGAAGATAAGGACAGCCATAGTTGATACATGAGCTATTCGAGCATACAAAAATGAATGTTTATTTGAAGGTTTAGAGTTTGGCACATACAAATTTACTTGGAACGCAGGTAGATACCGTGATATAGGAAGGTATAGTGGACTCATATGGAATAACTTTGGGGTTTATGATTGATGCACAAGCAGTATTCCGCTTAGTACAAGTGTAGGCTAGCAAAAGACTGGGAAACGACCAACTAGAGAGCGACAACAGTCATGAACATGCACTAAAATTAATAAACATTGGATGCAAGCGTGAGTAGGATATAGTCCACCATGAACATAAATATCATGTAGGCTATGTTGATTTGTTTCAACTACATCTGTGAACATGTGCCAAGTCAAGTCACTTAAATCATTCAAAGGAGGATACCACATCACAACCATTTTAATAGCATGTTGGCACGCAAGGTAAACCATTATAACTCATAGCTAATCAAGCATGGCATAAGCAACTATGTTCTCTAATTGTCATTGCAAACATGTTTATTCATAATAAGCTGAATCAAGAATGATGAACTCATCATATTTACAAAAACAAGAGAGGTCGAGTTCATACCAACTTTTCCCATCTCGATCCACCCATCATATATCATCATAATTGCCTTTCACTTGCATGACCGAACGATGTGAATAATAATAAGAGTGCACGTGCATTGGACTAAGATGGAATCTGCGAGCATTCAATAAGCAGGAGAAGACAAGGCAATATGGGCTTTTGGTTAATTCAACAATAAAGCACATAAGAGCCACTTCAACAATTTAATCATGGTCTTCTCCTATCGACCCCCAAAGAAAAGAAAAGAAATAAAACTATTTACACGAGAAAGCTCCCAACAAGCAAAATAAGAACGGGAAATATTTTTGGGTTTTTCTTTTTAATTAATACTACTACAGCAGGAAAAGTAAACTAACTAGAAGCTACACTAATTTTTTTGTTGGTTTCTTAAAGTTTAGCAAACACACAAGAAGAAAGCAGGAAAAAGAAAATAAACTAGCATGGATATTATAGTGAAAGAGTATGAGCACCGACATCTAACAATGAGTGTGTAAACATAAATGTAATGTCGGTGGGAAATACGTACTCCCCCAAGCTTAGGCTTTTGGCCTAAGTTGGTTCATTGCCAGGGATAGCCTGGCTGATACCCGTAGGTGTAGCTAGGGTTGTACTGCAATGAAGAGGACTCTGACTGCCACTGGCTGGCAACCGCCCCGGATCCCAAGAATAAACAGATGGCGTGGAGGCTCAGATTGTGGTTCGGCCGGGCTGGTGCAGGATTTGATAGGCTTGAACGTCGCACCACGGAACAAGGTGAGGACCTGCAGACAAGTTAAACAAAGAAGGAGCAGGCAAAGTAATAGTCTCAGGGTGATGTTTATCAAAGTACAATTTATATTTAAGCTCCCCTTCCTTGCCCTTAACAATAAAGTCATGCGCTAGCATACTCTTACAATCTAAATGAGCACTAGGCAACAATTTTTCTTCTTTCTCATAAAGCCTAATGGGTATGTTAAAATGTGCAGCTAGGCGCGAAGCATAAATACCTCCAAAAATGGGCCCTTTAGTACGGTTCAAACTTAACTGTTTAGCAATAATTCCGCCCATACTAACAGAGTTATTGAGGTATAAACCATGGAGCAAAATGATAATATCAGGAACACTAAGGTTTCCATAGTTTCCACGACCAATCAAGCAATGACTAGCAAATAAGGCAAAGTAGCGTAAAACAGGGAAATGTATGCTAGTGATTCTTGCATCAGAAACCTTCCTGGTTTCTCCCACAGTGATAGTATTAATAAATGCTTCCACTTCAATACGATGTGGTTCATCTAAAGTACCCTCAGATGGTATTTTACAAACCTTGCAAAATTCAGCTAACGGCATCTTCTTAACAACGTCATATAAATGAAATTCTACTGAAGGAGGTGATTCCTTAGGAAAATAGTAGAAGTTTTGCACAAAAGTATTAGTGAGTAAGAGATACTGATGACGTTGGTCGCGGACGAAGTCGGTGAGGCTAGCATTATCAATCAATAAATAAAAATCCTCATAAATTCAGGCTTGTCTCAAGAAGTCATCGGAAGGCCATTCACACGGCTGGACCTCCGTGGTGCAAGGCAAATTATATTTGGGCCTCTGTGCTTCTTCATTTTGTTTTTCCTTCGAGCTTTGGTGTCAGGACCCCGATTCGAAGTCACATCGATCTAGCTGGTAACACCTCATATCACTTTGCGGCCTCACGCAAGATTCCCACGGTGTCGCCTTACCATGGCCCAAACTGCTTATGCCTTTTGGCTCACGATATGATAGTGTCGCTAGCATCCATATGACCGAGAACCCGGCCGACATGGCTAGTCGTGGAACCCAAAGCGCACTAACCCATGGGGACATGCATACATGAATCACATCGAGCATGTCGGTCGCCAGCGTGCAGAATCCGGGTCAGTAGCATCGGGCTAACAGGACTCAGAACCCGGGCAGAAAGGTGCTAGGCAGACTGGATGTCACAGCGTGACATTTTCAAGGGATGTATACAGAACGGCGAAACACATGCCGCCACCAAGTGTCCAGAGCAAGAGGCTGGCTAGGTGACTCCGTGAACTGGTCAGAAGCGGACTACTATCGCCAGAAGCACTAGACTACATTTCCCCATAAGAGAGGCTGCCAAGGACAAACAACTAGATTGTCGGATCCCACACATACCAAGCATTCCAAACATACACACAATATGCTCGATATGTGTAGATACAACATGGCATCACAACATAACTCTACGACTCAAGTATTCATTAGGCTCCGAGGAGCGAGATATTACAAACATGGGTCTCATGACCCAACACTCAGAGCATACAAGTCAAAGCACATGCGGAAGCTTAACATGTCTGAGTACAAACATCTATAAATGAAAAAGGCTGAGAAGCTCGATCTCGCCGAGGGCACAAGATCGTAAATGAGGTATCAAGCTAAACGTCAAGTCCACATCGAACTACTAGCTAGACTGATGTCTCTCGCAAAAACATAAATAGGCAAACGTGAGTACAATTGTACTTAGCAAGACTTACATCGAACTAACTACATATGCATCATTATCAACAAAGGGGTGGTGGGGTTTAACTGCAGAAGCCAGCTTTGACTCGTGGCTATCCCGAACTACGATCGCAAGTAACTCTTTTGAGGTGGCGCACACGAGTCCACATATTCACCAAGCAATACACCACTATGGTTTCGATCCCGTCTTCCTACGGGAACGCCATCCATAGCACTCACGCTTATCTTGCGCATTTTAGAGTATCCACTTTCAATTGTCTATGAACTATTATAGGCAACCCAGAAGTCCTTTATCGCGGACACGGCTATTCAATAGATCATTTATAACCCGCAGGGTGTACTTTTCACACACGCCTCGCCACTTACCGCCATGTACACGCCATGTATCTCGGCAACCTTCAAGCGAAGCTGGCGAGGTGTCGCCACGCCTACCTAAACACTCAAGTCCCTAGTCCAGGTTTATCGCCTATTTGGGTTCCATCCGCAGGAGTCCGCCGAGGTTTCCACTAACGGCCCCGAACGATGTGTGCAGGGTTCCCGAGATACCAAACGGCATTCGTACACCGACACGTGTATCTACCGCATCATAGCCCACCCCTAGGGTCAGCGCCACGCACGGCCTCCAACACATATCCTACAAACACCGTAAACTAGTTGCAACTCCCGGACAGAGAACAAGGGTGGTTAAGAAGTCGAGAGGGTCCATTGGTTTCGGGCCCAATGCGTGGTAGTAACTGTTTCATGGATCACAAACACGTAACTCAGTTCCTAAGGACGGCTGCAATGAGACAACCCACCATGTACTCCTACATGGCCTCTCACCGCTACCTTTACCAAATCGTGTTCACACACTTAGCTCTCAACAAGAGGGACATGTTCACACACCATTCCAATTCATTCCCGATGAATCGACCTGACTCAACTCTACGCAGAGAGTGCATGACAAGCAAGCATGAATGAGTAGGCACAACAGGCTCAAACAACTCCTACTCATGCTAGTGGGTTTCATCTAATTACTCGTGGAATGACAGTCATGCAGAGGATAAGGGGTTCGGCTACCGCAGCAAGTAACACATGAGTCGTTGTTGTCCTAATGCAGAAAATAGAGCAGGAGCGAGAGAGTGGGATTATATCGGAATGAACAAGGGTTTTGCTTGTTCGCACTTCAAGATATTATAGTTCTTCATCGGTGTCATCGAACAATCGCCGAACCACGCCTATCGAGAGGGACAAACACCGAATCGAGAAAGAACACAATCAATGCAATGCCACAATATGATGCATGATCATGACATGGCAATATGCTGTGATTTGAGCTAATGCATCTAGTTATGATTTAAATGAAGTTGGTTTGAATACATGATTCAAATTCCAACTCCATATATGATTATTTAAATGCCCTTTATTTGTTTTGTCCAAAACAGAGGACAGACATTGTTCAAACATGCATGAAAATGATACAGATGGATTCCTTGAATTTTTCTGATAATTTTTCCTATATAAATTATTTCATTCTGAGCTACGGTTGATTTACTATGAATTTTAGAAGTTTAGATCATTTTCTGGAATTTCCTGAATAAGAATAAATCCAGTAAATGATTTATTGCATCAGCATTGCGTCAGGGTGACGTCATCAAGTCAACAACGGCTGGTCCAGGTCAAACCTGACTAGTGGGGTCCACTAGTCGCTGACCCAAAGGCTGCGAGAGTCACGCATGTGGGTCGTCAACGGTGACGTGGCAGTCAAACCGACCGTGGGGCCCGTGGAGGATGGTTTAATCTGAACGCAAATAAAATCTGGGTTAGTTAGGGTGTGGGGCCCAGCTGTCATTGGCTCAGGTGGTTGTTTAGTGGCGGTGATTAGTACTAATCTCGCGGCCACGACAACACGCCGGAATTTGGCCGGTGCCGACCATCCAGCGCGGCGGAGGCGCGCCGGAATCGCGCTACGGACGTCGGCTGCATGTGCCGAGGGCACCAGTGTAACGCCCCGGATCCAATGCGCCAGGTGTCCGCCAATTATTCGCCGTCGTTGCCATGTCATTTGCTTGCGTGTTGCATTTTTCCATGTCATCATCTGCATTTCATATCATGTCATCATGTGCATTTCATTTTGCATACGTGTTCGCCTCATGCATCCGAGCATTTTCCCGTTGTCCGCTTTTGCAATCCGCACTCCTATGTCTCCCAAATACTCTTTTGTCTCTTTTCATGTGTGGGTGTTAAACTTTCTCCGAATGGTCCGAGGTTTGTCAAGCGGCCTTGGTATAGCACCTAGAGACGCCTGTCAAGTATCGCGCCATTTGAGGTCGTTATACTCCAACGTTAACCGGTAACCGTAAAAGCCTCCTTCTCTTTGCAGCCCAACACCCTTCCAAAGTGGCCCAAAACCCACCAAACTCCCTCCATGCTCTCGGTCGCTCGATCACGATCGCGGCAATAAAACCGCCTCATTTGGACTCTCCTAGCTCCCTCTATCTATAAATATGTCTTCTCCCGAAATTCTTGCCTAACCCTAGATCAAACCTTCCTCTCGCCACGGACATGTCCACCCCGGCCACGGACACGCCCACCGCCGCCAGCCACCTCACCCCAGCCAATCCCTCGCCGCCACATCAGCTCCGCCGCCGCCTTCAACTAATCCCGCCGCCACGCCATCTCCGCGGCTTCTCTCTCTCTCTCCCACCTGCTGCTCGCGGACTCGGATCGGGCTCCGTGGAGCTCTGCGCGCCGCCGCCGTCCGCCTGTTTCGCCCATCGCCGCTCGCCGGTTATCGCTGCCGCATGCGGCACGCCGCTGGCACCTCCTCGCCGCTCGACTGACGCTTTCTCTGCCGCCTGCCGACGCTTCGCTTTCCTCACAGACGAGGCGCTCGCCTCAAGGCTTTCTCGCTGGCTGCCGGAGCGCTGGCGCTTGTTCCGTCCGGCTGCTTTCAGCAGGCCGCCGGGGCGCTGCGCTGCTTGGCCAAGGCTGGCCTCACAAGCTGAAGCCGCCAGCCGAAGGCTGGCCTCGCTGCCTCGCCCCGCTCCTCCTGGCTCCCCTCGTCCTCGGCCGCCATCTCCCTCATCTCCGCCGATCTCCATGAGATCCGCCTGCCTCGAACTGTGCCCACAAGTTGACTTCCCCCCCCTCCGAAAATCCACTAAGTCCCGAATCTGCTAATATTTTCATGCCATTTTCAACCTGCTGTATCTCTGCATCCGTAGCTCCGTTTCGTGCGTGTAATATGTCAAATTGTTCGCCTCGAGGAGTAGACCATTTCATCTCGTTGCATCATTTACATTTGAGCCCATCTTAATGCCCGAAATGCTGTTAGAAGAGGGATATGTGATGTTAGTTTCAGATTCTTATCAGAACATGCACTTTTGTCATTTTTGCCATGATTGATGTGTGCACCCTATGAACTTGAGTTCTACATGTGTTTTGTAATATGCCATGCAATCTTTACAGGGGTGTATGCCATGTATTTTTGTGATCTCTGTGGTGACTAGCACAAGCATGTAAACTAGGTATCGTGATGTTGCTGATTTCAGCCCCTGTTCTGCTGATATTTTTATGCCATGTAAACTTGATGCTACCAAGAGATCCATGCTTATTTTGAGATACTTCAGTAAGGATGTTTTGAACATATGGTTATTCTCTATCCATCCATGCCCTTGTTTGCAATTATGGAGTGCCACAGCTTGAGTCAATCGAGCTCTACTTTTGCTGTAAAATGTTTCCTGGCAGGTTGTTTACATGTTATTCAATTTTGCCAAGGTTGTTGTAGTTGATCCGTGTATTCTATGATGTTATTCTTGCCATGTATAGCTTCTATGCCATGTCTTCTTACTGTGAGTTGCCTTGCCATGCCATGTATTGCTCTGTGGTGAGTGATTCAAGCTCACCAACATGCCTACTTATTGTTGTTCCTGCCATGTATGAATCTGTAATATAACTTGTCATGTTTACATGGGTGCCATCATATCTTCTGATCCTTTTTGGCTCATGGTCAGTAAAGGACATTTGATCTATGCAACTAGTAGACTCATGCCATGCCTTTGTTTGCCATGATAAGTTCCTGTAGCATGTTGTTTGATAGCTCTAAACATTGCAACCTGATGTTATTTCTGCTAAAGTCTGAAACTGTTATTATTTGCAATCTTGCCATGTCATTTTGAGCATGTTCTAGTGATTTCTGGAGATAGCTCAGTGTTCATGTTTTGTAATGCTTTACCTGTAAATCATGCCCATGCCTTTTGTTTTCTCGTTGAGATGCTGTAGCTTGATGTTTTAATGCTTGCAATATGCCTAGTTGTTGTTTTGGACAGCTTGTCCTTTAAACTTGTTTCATGTGTATGTGTTGAACCGTTGCTCCGTTTTGAGTGTGCTCTATAGGAAACTTGCTTAGAATTGCATGTAGCTTCATATTATCATGTTGCATCCTTGTTTTGAGGTGTTTGCTTGATGTTTGGGTGCATTTTGCATCAATGCCATGCTTGTCTTGTTTTGCTCATATATTTTAGGCCGTAGCTCCGAATCTAATGAACTTTATATGTAACTTGACTAGAATTTCGTGTAGATCATCTTGGTGCATCTTAACTTGCTGATTAACAACTTGAACTTAAAGTTATTCAGATCTGGACCAATTTCGAAATTTGCATATGAGGACTTACCGGAATTGTTATATGTTGTTCCCGGCCTCATTTAAACTTGCCTTGATGTGTTGCTCTTGTTTGCATCATCTCTTGCCATGTGTAGCTTCATGTAGCTTCGCCATGCATCATGCTTGTTTGTGCATCATGCCTTGTTCATGTGTGGTGTGTTTACTATGTTGTGTGCTTCTTCTTGTTAGTTCCTGCTTGCTATGCGATCGTGAGGATTCGCTCGCTCACGCTTGGTTCGCCTTTTGTGGCTTCATCTTCTTCATGGACTCGTTCTTCTTCCTTATGGATTTCAGGCAAATGACCGTCACCTTGGATCTCATTACTATCATTGCTATGCTAGTTGCTTCGTTTCTATCGCTATGCTGCGCTACCCATCACTTGTTGCTCAAGCCTCCTAAATTGCCATGTCGCCTCTAACCTTTTGCACCCTTCCTAGCAAACCATTGTTTGGCTATGTTACCGCTTTGCTCAGCCCTCTTATAGCGTTGTTAGTTGTCGGTGAAGATGAAGTTTGTTCCTTGTTGGGAACATGGAGATGTTGTTCCTTGTTGGAACATGTTTACTTGTTGGGATATCACAATATATCTTATTTATCTAATGCATCTATATACTTGGTAAAGGGTGGCAGGCTCGGCCTTATGCCCGGTGTTTTGTTCCACTCTTGCCGCCCTAGTTTCCGCCATATCGGTATTATGTTCCCGGATTTTGCGCCCTAACGCGGTCGGGTGATTTATGGGACCCCTTGACAGTTCGCTTTGAATAAGACTCCTCCAAAGAAGGCCCAACATTGGTTTTACCATTTGCCTCACCACCACCTACATTTCCTTGGGAGTAATTAACCCAAGGGTCATCTTTATTCAGCCCCCTGCCAATGCTTGTCTAAGTGTTGGTCCAAACTAGAGTGCTTTGCGCCGCCCTCAAGGAAACTTGGGGTTTGGTTTTAGTTGTACGGACTGCTCATCCGGTCGTGGCTCGAGACGAGATACGCCGCTGCTACTATCGTGGTGTCGGCACGCCGGAGGTCTTGCTGGTCTTGTTTTATTGCTGTCGAAATGTCTTGTAGCCGGATTCCGAGATTGATTGGGTCTTCCGGGAGAAGGAATATCCTTCGTTGATCGCGAGAGATTATCATGGGTTGTTGGGACACCCCCGCAGGTATAAACTTTCGAGAGCCGTGTCGCGGTTATGTGGCGATGGGAATTTGTTAATATCCGTTGTAGTAAACTTGAAGCAAACTCTTCTAAAATACACCAACCGTAGCGAATCGCGGAGTGTCTCTTTTCGGGTTGATCGAGAGGAGAACACGGTTTCGGGTTATGTCTCGATATAAGTAGGAGTTCGGATCACTTCTTGATCATTACTAGTTGACGACTCGCCTTTGTTTCTCTTCTCGCCTCATTTATGTATGTTAGCCACCATATATGCTTAGTCGCTGCTGCAACCTCACCACTTTACCCCTTCCTTTCCCATTAAGCTTTGCTAGTCTTGATACCCATGGTAATGGGATTGCTGAGTCCTCGTGGCTCACAAATTACTACACCACCAGTTGCAGTGTACAGGTTTGCGATGATCATGACGCAGAGCGATGTTTATTTGTGTTGGAGTTCTTCTTCCGCTTCTTCTTCGATCAGGGATAGGTTCCTGTGTCGGCAGCCTGGCTAAAGGTGGTGGATGTCGTTTGAGTTTCTATTTATGTTTCATTCGTAGTCGGATGTTGATCTTGTATGATGTTGATGTATTCTTGTGGCATTTGTGCCTTATGTATGTATCCCACTATTATGTAATGTAGATGTAATGATATCCACCTTGCAAAGCTGCCCAATATGCGGGTCTATCCTTGGTGGGACCGTCGAGTTCCTTTTGGATAGGGTCGCATATTGGGCGTGACAAGTTGGTATCGAGCCTCGACCAACCCTAGGAGCCCCTTGATTGATCGTAGTTTGGCCGTTGTTGAGTCTAGAAGAAAACTGTTTTCAGAGTCTAGTTATATCGGAGAGTAGGAATTCTGTTTACTCCTCAGCCCCTTCGTCGCTTTGGTAAGGAATCTTGACGTAGGTGTTTTGAATTACTCCTCTCCCCTTTCAATTTTTTCTTTAGGATCACGTGGTTAGTTTTTCGCTCGTTGGGTCTCAACTCCTTTGATCCGGTGCATTTTTCGTCAAGTCGACTCGAGCATCTTCGTCTTTGCCAAGTTCAATCCTCAGTTCTTCCTCCGACGTCGTTGTTTTTCCTTGTCCGAAGTTGTCCTTGTTTTTCCCACCCGCCTCCCTTCTTCCTCTCGGAACCGGAGTCCGCTATTGAGTATCCTTCTACTGTGAAGTTTTTGCTCTCTCCTCAATGATTTCAACCGTGTTGTCTCTTCAAGATATTCGCTGCTTCCCTTCCAAGTTGCCTTTGTTTATCCCGCCTCCCACCCTTTTCTTCCCGGAGTTTGCCTCTCTCCGACCATCAATCCCATTCGTGGAGCCTCTTCGCCTTCCTCAATCATTTCAACCGTGAATTCTCGTCCCGTTCGTCATTCTTCATCCCTTTCTTTCCGGTGGATTTCAACTCAATTTTCTTGGTTCGATCATATTCTTTTCCTCGATTCAAGTGTTCCCTTTGCTTGTTCGCCTCTCGCCATTTCAATCATTCCGGAGTTCCGGAGACATCTCAGGAGATTCGTCTGTGTTCCAATTAATTCGAGGTTATCACCTCATTCTAATATTTCAATTGTTCCGGTGCATCATCTATCTGTTCATCATCCCTTTCCAACGGTGTTTTCTTTTAGTGGGCCCTAACCCACAGGTATTTTCCCAGGATCTTACCTGACTCTTCTAATTATTCCGGAGTTATTCTCAAGTTCTTTTCGGAGTTTGACGTAAGAATGAATTTCATCAGTCAGATGCCTTTTCAAGATCAATTTCAAATCATTTCATTGTTGGCTCAACCTCTCTGTTTTTCATTCTTCCGGAGTTTCTCAGTAATTTTTGGTGGTGCTTCTCGTCTTCATTTGAAGATCGAAGTAGAGTTTCTCTTAAATCTTGTCCGTTCTCCCGAAGATTCACGGTGCTAGCTCAATGTTATCCTATCTAGTTGTTTCTAGTTGTGCAATTCTTTTCATCCATCCGGAGTATTTCAGGAGTTGTTTTTGCCGTCTCGATCATCCGGAGGCCATCTTTTCATAATATTGCTTCGTTCCAAGTTTTCAGATTCATTCCCCATTTATTCTATATCCGTGCCCCTTTGTTCATCTCAATATTCTTCCGGCGCTTCGTTCAAGCATTCGTTAATCAGTGTGCGATCTCTTCGATCTCTTTTCTCTAAATTCCCTCAAGTATCTTCGTGCTTTTCTAATTCTTCCCGGTGATTCATTCTCTTTCATCAGTCATTTCGAATTCTTACGGTGGTTCGTTCAAGATTCTTTTCCTTGATTATCATATTAATCCATTCGTTCTTTTCAACCTACCGGTGATTCATGAAGACTCTCTCAAGTTTTTTGCTATATTCCCCTTAATTCTTTTTCAAGAAGAATAAGTAATATGCAAAAATCCATTGCTTGTCATCAATTTAATTTGATGAAGGATAAGCATACAATAAATCTTATTCTTATTTCATCCAAGTGAGTAATCCCTTCCTTCGGAGTTTGTTCTTGAGGAATAAATTCTACTTCCAAGTGTTTTCATCTTTTCTTTTCCGGAGTTCAATTTCCTCGGCCATCTCGTCGGAACCTCCATCTAAATCATCGCAAGGCTCATCTTATTCTTTCATCCTTTATTCTATCTCATCATCCTTTTGTTACCGGAGTTCTTCACGGTGGTTCTTCATGATTTAATTCATTCTTCAAGAGTTCATCAAGTATCATTCCATCCTCTGAAGTTCGTGTTCTATTCTTTCCTTGTTCAACCGGTGTGCTGCCTAAATCCTTCAGTCTTATCCGTTTCTTTTCTCATTCTAACCAATCCGTTAGAACGAGTTGTTTCATAGTCTATCTGATTCCGTGAGCTGATTCTCGCCATTCTCGCTGCTCCTTTCTTATTCTCGAGTGCTCTCGATTCTTTGCTTCTTCTCTTCAATTCTTGCTTCATCTCTTCCTTTTTCTCTTCCGTCTCGGTCCTAAGATCTCGGGACGAGATCTCTTGTTAGTGGAGGAGTGTTGTAACGCCCCGGATCCAATGCGCTAGGTGTCCGCCAGTTATTCGCCGTCGTTGCCATGTCATTTGCTTGCGTGTTGCATTTTGCCATGTCATCATCTGCATTTCATATCATCTCATCATGTGCATTTCATTTTGCATACGTGTTCGTCTCATGCATCCGAGCATTTTCCCCGTTGTCCGTTTTGCAATCCGGCACTCCTATGTCTCCCGGCGCCCCCTTTTGTCTCTTTTCATGTGCGGGTGTTAAACTTTCTCAAAATGGTCCGAGGTTTGTCAAGCGGCCTTGGTATAGCACCGGTAGATCGCCTGTCAAGTTTCGCGCCATTTGGAGGTCGTTTGGTACTCCAACGGTTAACCGGGTAACCGTAAAAGCCTCCTTATCTTTGCAGCCCAACACCCTTCCAAAGTGGCCCAAAACCCACCAAAATCCCTCCATGCTCTTTGGTCGCTCGATCACGATCAAGGGCCGAAAACCGCTCCTCATTTGGACTCTCCTAGCTCCTCTATCTATAAATATGTCTTCTCCCCAAATTTTTGCCTAACCCTAGATCAAACCTCCGTCTCGCCTCACGGACATGTCCACCCGGCGGCCACGGACACGCCCACCGCCGCCACCACCTCACCCCAGCCAATCCCTCGCCCGCCACATCAGCTCCGCCGCCGCCTTCAACTAATCCCCGCCGCCACGCCATCTCCGCTGCTCCTCTCTCTCTCATCCCACCAGGCGCTCATGGACCGGATCGGGCTCACATGAGCCTGCCGCCGCCATTGCTCGCCTGTTTCGCCCATCTCTGCCGCTTCGCCGCCGGCCATCGCTGCGCCGCTGCAAGACGCCGCTGTGCCTCCTCGCCGCTGCTGGCGGCTTTCCGCCAAGGCCGGCTGGCTGCCTCGCCTCCCGCCGCCCGAGGCACCCGCCCCGCGCTTTCCCGCCGCTGGCGGAGCGCCGGCGCCTCGCTCCGTCCCTCGCTGCCTGCGCCGGCCAAGGCCTGCCCCCGCCGGTGAGCTGTCAGCGCCTGAAGGCCGCCTCCCTCGCTGCCCTGCCCTCCTCCCGGGCTCTCTCTCGTCCTCCGACCGCCATCTCCCTCATCTCCGGCCGATCTCCGGCGAGATCCGGCCTGCCTCAGAATCCGTGCCCGCAGGTTAACTCCCCCCCCTCCGAAAATCCACTAAGTCCCGAATCTGCTAATATTTTCATGCCATTTTAACCTGCTGTATCTCTGCATCCGTAGCTCCATTTCGTGCGTGTAATATGTCAAATTGTTCGCCTTGAAGAGTAGACCATTTCATCTCATTGCATCATTTACATTTGAGCCCATCTTGATGCCCGAAATGCTGTTAGAAGAGGGCTATGTGTTGTTAGTTTCAGATTCTTATCAGAACATGCACTTTTGTCATTTTTGCCATGATTGATGTGTGCACCCTATGAACTTGAGTTCTACATGTGTTTTGTAATATGCCATGCCATCTTTACAGGGGTGTATGCAATGTATTTTTGTGATCTCTGTGGTGACTAGCACAAGCATGCAAACTAGGCATCGTGATGTTGCTGATTTCAGCCCTGCTCACTGATATTTTTATGCCATGTAAACTTGATGCTACCAAGAGATCCATGCTTATTTTGAGATCCTTCAAGAAGGATGTTTTGAACATATGGTTATTCTCATCCATCCATGCCCTTGTTTGCAATTATGGAGTGCCATATCTTGAGTCAATCGAGCTCTACTTTTGCTATAAAATGTTTCTGGCAGTGTTGTTTACATGTTATTCAATTTTGCCAAGGTTGTTGTAGTTGATCCGTGTATTCTATGATGTTGTTCTTGCCATGTATAGATTCTATGCCATGTCTTCTTACTGTGAGTTGCCTTGCCATGCCATGCCATGTATTGCTTTGTGGTGAGTGATTCAAGCTCACCAACATGCCTACTTATTGTTGTTCCTGCCATGTATGAATCTGTAATATAACTTGTCATGTTTACATGGGTGCCATCATATCTTCTGATCCTTTTTGGCTCATGGTCAGTAAAGGACAATTGATCTATGCAACTAGTAGATTCATGACATGCCTTTGTTTGCCATGATAAGTTCCTGTAGCATGTTGTTTGATAGCTCTAAACATTGCAACCTGATGTTATTTCTGCTAAAGTCTGAAACTGTTATTATTTGCAATCTTGCCATGTCATTTTGAGCATGTTCTAGTGATTTCTGGAGATAGCTCAGTGTTCATGTTTTGTAATGCTTTACCTGTACATCATGCCCATGCCTTTTGTTTTCTCGTTGAGATGCTGTAGCTTGATGTTTTAATGCTTGCAATATGCCTAGTTGCTGTTTTGGACAGCTTGTCCTTTAAACTTGTTTCATGTGTATGTGTTGAACCGTTGCTCCGTTTTGAGTGTGCTCTATATGAAACTTGCTTAGAATTGCATGTAGCTTCATATTATCATTTTGCATCCTTGTTTTGAGGTGTTTTCTTGATGTTTGGGTGCATTTTGCATCAATGCCATGCTTGTCTTGTTTTGCTCATATCTTCTAGGGCCGAGTCTAATCTAATGAACTTTATATGTAACTTGACTAGAATTTTCGTAGATCATCTTGGTGCATCTTAACTTGCTGATTAACAACTTGAACTTAAAGTTATTCAGATCTGGACCAATTTCGAAATTTGCATATGAGGACTTACCAGAATTGTTATATGTTGTTCCCTGCCTCATTTAAACTTGCCTTGATGTGTTGCTCTTGTTTGCATCATCTCTTGCCATGAGTAGCTTCATGTAGATTCGCCATGCATCATGCTTGTTTGTGTATCATGCCTTGTTCATGTGTGGTGTGTTTACTATGTTGTGTGCTTCTTCTTGTTTGTTCCTGTTTCGTTGCGATCGTGAGGATTCGTTCGTCTACGCTTGGTTTGTCTTTGTGGCTTCATCTTCTTCATGGACTCCTTCTTCTTTCTTGCGGGATTTCAGGCAAGATGACCGTCACCTTGGATCTCATTACTATCATTGCTATGCTAGTTGCTTCGTTTTATCGCTATGCTGCGCTACCCATCACTTGTTGCTCAAGCCTCCTAAATTGCCATGTCAGCCTCTAACCTTTTGCACCCTTCCTAGCAAACCATTGTTTGGCTATGTTACCACTTTGCTCAGCCCCTCTTATAGCGTTGTTAGTTGCAGGTGAAGATGAAGTTTGTTCCTTGTTGGGAACATGGAGATGTTGTTCCTTGTTGGAACATGTTTACTTGTTGGGATATCACAATATATCTTATTTATTTAATGCATCTATATACTTGGTAAAGGGTGGAAGCCTCGGCCTTATGCCTGGTGTTTTGTTCCACTCTTGCCGCCCTAGTTTCCGCCATATCGGTATTATGTTCCCGGATTTTGCGTCCCTAACGCGGTCGGGTGATTTATGGGACCCCTTGACAATTCGCTTTGAATAAGACTCCTCCAAAGAAGGCCCAACATTGGTTTTACCATTTGCCTCACCACCACCTACATTTCCTTGGGAGTAATTAACCCAAGGGTCATCTTTATTCAGCCCCCGGGCCAATGCTTGTCTAAGTGTTGGTCCAAACTAGAGTGCTTTTGCAGTGCCCCTCAAGGAAACTTGGGGTTTGGTTTTAGTTGTACGGACTGCTCATCCGGTCGTGGCTCGAGACGAGATACGCGCTGCTACTATCGTGGTGTTTGCACGCCGGAGGTCTTGCTGGTCTTGTTTTATTGCTGTCAAATGTCTTGTAGCCGGATTCCGAGACTGATCGGGTCTTCCCGGGAGAAGGAATATCCTTCGTTGATCGCGAGAGCTTATCATGGGCTTGTTGGGACACCCCGCAGGTATAAACTTTCGAGAGCCGTGCTCGCGGTTATGTGGCAGATGGGAATTTGTTAATATCCGTTGTAGTAAACTTGAAGCAAACTCTTCTAAAATACACCAACCGTAGCGAATCGTGAGTGTCTCTTTTCGGGTTGATCGAGAGGAGAACACGGTTTCGGGTTATGTCCGACGAAGTAGGAGTTCAGGATCACTTCTTGATCATTACTAGTTGACTAATCGCCTTTGTTTCTCTTCTCGCCTCATTTGCGTATGTTAGCCACCATATATGCTTAGTCGCTGCTGCAACCTCACCACTTTACCCCTTCCTTTCCCATTAAGCTTTGCTAGTCTTGATACCCATGGTAATGGGATTGCCGAGTCCTCGTGGCTCACAGATTACTACACCACCATTGCAGTGTACAGGTTTGCGATGATCATGACGCGAGAGCGATGTTTATTTCGTTGGAGTTCTTATTCGCTTCTTCTTCGATCAGGGATAGGTTCCGTGTCGGCAGCCTGGCTAAAGGTGGTGGATGTCGCTTGAGTTTGTTTATGTTTCATCCGTAGTCGGATGTTGATCTTGTATGATGTTGATGTATTCTTGTGGCATTTGTGCCTTATGTATGTATCCCACTATTATGTAATGTTGATGTAATGATATCCACCTTGCAAAAGCTGCCCAATATGCGGGTCTATCCTTGGTGGGACCGTCGAGTTCGCTTTTGGATAGGGTCGATATTGGGCGTGATAACCAGTATGCAGCTCTTGCTTGCCCGCATCGGGAGCAGGGAGTTGGACGCTGGTTCGCTGAATTGTGCCGCGACGATTTAGCTTTGGCGGCGCCGGAGTTCGGCAGGGTCAGTTTGACGCCACGGTGCACGGAGTAGGAACTGGTGGTGGCTACGGGCTCCCGGTGCTGCGTTGAGCACAACAGAGAGGTTGGCTTCGAGCCATTGTGGCTCTAGCCACGACGGCGCCATGGCCGGCGGCGGGGAGCTTTCGGGTGAAGTGGAAACGGCGGCTACGGAGGCCAAACGAGCACGGGAGCTAGGGGGAGAGGAAGAGGAGCTCACAGCGAGTTGAACGGAGGCCTCGGCGTGCTCGGGGAGGGGTTGGTGACGACGGGAGGTCGCTGGCGATCTCGGTGACCCGAGGAGGAAGAAGACGGCTTGGTCGGCGTTTAAGGGCGTCCGGCGTCGCGTGAGTCATCGAGGAGGCGTAGACGACGGAGGCGGAGCTCATGGGCACGACGAGGGGTCGAGGGGGAGGCAGTGGCCGCGGCTATGGCGAACGGCGGCGACGGACCCATTCGGACATGAGGGGGAGAGGACGAGGGGGAGAGCAGAGTAGGGGAGAGTGGTGTCCAGGGGCCGGGGCGGTGCCGCAGAGGCGTCAGGCGCTGAATGGCGCGGGCGACGGCAGCAGTGTGGTGGTGGTGGCGTGGCGAGCCTGGCGGCAAGGGCGGTGTCCCTCCCCGCCACTGGAAGAGGTAGGCGATGACCTGGCAGCAAGGCTGGCTGGGCCGGCCAGTGGGCTGGCCACTGTGGCATGACAGTGAGGCTAGGTGAGGTCCTTTTCTATTTTCTATTCTGTTTTTTTTGTTCTCGATTTAGTTTAGGAACTAAATCATTTTAGATAATTCTCGAAATTATTTTGGTGGTTAACTCAATTATTTCAGCTCCACAAATAACTTCAGAATATTTGGACCATTTAAAATATATATAGCATTTAAACGGCTCCATTTCAAATACTTTTGTGTTAATTCAAAAATCCAAAGATGACCTAGAAATATATCCATCATTTTTGGGAGAGGTTTTCACGTCAACCAGAAATCATGAACTTTTCTTAGGGACATTTTGGGTTTATTGAAAAAGATTTTAATCAAGCCTAGAGGGACTTTTAGTGCTAGGGTTTGAACAATCCATATTTCAAGTTTAAAAGGAATTTAATCATGATGCAAGATGATGATGCAAAGATAAGCAAAGCTAATGCTAGGGCTGTGACAACTCACCCCCACTAAACAAGAATCTCGTCCCGAGATTCAAGACGTGAGGTAAGAAGACGGAGGGGGCAGAAGCTAACACGGTCTTCACGATCCGGTTGCACCTCATAAGGTTGTTGATTCGTTGCATACGTGGATCTTGACATCCTCACTTTTGAAATCTTCATCCACGCGATGACGATCGAAAGAAACTATACTAGGATTGATCTTCTCGAAGATCGAACTATACAAGAACAACTCGCGAAATGAGATGTTGAAACATCTTGAATTGAGACACAGAACACATCGAGAGGGATGGAAGAACAAATAACGGGGTTTGATTTGGTGGGCAACAATTCCACGCCTAGAAAGATGGTGGATGGTGTCAAGGTGGCGAGGAAATATTTACCATGATCCCGTAACGGGGCACCTCGAGAAAGGTGACTCGTTGGACTGTTCCCTTAAGTGGCAAAAAGAATTACTTTTGATCCATAGATCATTGGAACTCTTCATACCAGCTTAAGGCAATTTACAATTGATTGATTGAAAGAGCTCGAAGAAATGGCATACTCGGACTAGAATGGATGATGTGGACTACCTTGTTGAAGACAACGCGATGGATGATTTTGATTATCATCGGAAATGGATGGGACCCACGGTAAGTCCACTTTGAAGATGATCCTGGACATCAACTGCTGAGAAGGGAAGCCCATGGAAAATTGGCACAATGGCGGTGCAAACTGGGAACAAAAAGCAACTGTTGGGAATGTTCCAACCATCATATCTGCCTGAGAATCAGATCCGTTAGTAATAGGTACTTCTGCATAACATGTCCGAAAAGGAAAAGTTGCAACACAAATCGACGAGATGATAATGCGAGATTCTCGGGAGTTGAACTATGGTCGCAAGCTCCAAAACATGAGCTGGTAATACTACTCACATGTGAACACGTTGTCCAAGACAAGCATGACCACGTGGTAGTCTTATGATAAAACACTACCAAGTTCAGGTGGGGAACCATCTTCAAGGATATTGGAATCTTGTGCATGAACTAGTATTCGCACATCAACTCCTTTTCCTCGAACAAACCAATCAGTGGCTTGATGTGCTAGGAAATTCATATGGAATGAAGATGATCAGTCTATCATACCATAGAATACATCGCACATGCATGACTGACTTGGGATGATTTCAGAGGAAACAAAACAAACCTTTCTCAAATTCATGGCGGCAACTTACACCTAAAGCACATGAATTCGAGGAAGTCACTTCTTTCATCCAATCATAGGCTTCATGAACGAAACACGAAGATAATGCTTACAAAGTTTCCAATACTAACTTGATGTTCAACATGAATCATGGGGGAGACAAAATGCTGTTGATGGGTTCAACAACAACTCATCGGAATTTCCATATCACTGGACTTCCACCATCATGTGAACACGGTGATAGCATAGGTCAGACCAAAAGATGTAATGGTGTATGCTCGAGGGATCAACCACGAGTAAGACAACATTACGAACATCGTTGGTTCTGATTTGACTTGACGATAGCCCATACTCAAGCCAAAGTTTTGGCAAGGCAATAGATCCAACAACTGATCACGAGGAACAATCGATGGAGATATCATCTTTCTTCAACACACACACACACACAAGGATATCCCTTAGCATGAACTAAGTCAGACAAGCTTTTATCTTCCAACTCTCCAAGTTGTTGTCTAGCTTAACCAACTAGCTCAGGGGTATCCAACACAGATTCTTGGAGAAAGAGTGGTTTATTGGAAAACCAACTTGATCACGAACTCAACGTAACGGCCAGGGAACAACCTGGTAATGCTTCCGAGAAGATATTCAGAACATCACGAACCACCATATGTTACTAAGCTCGAGAACAACCTTGCTTTTCAGGGCAAGATGATATGATCAGAAGAGTGAGGGATTGACACAATCCTAAATCATTGATCGAGGAGTTCACCAGAGATAAGGACTAGGTAGCACGGTCTACCTTAGAATGATGATTCAATAACCAACACGCTAAGAGTGAAACTATTGTCCATTTACTACTAAGCAACATGGTTGCTAGAAGTATCAATTTCACACATCACAGTTCACTTGTTGGCATTCCGGTTACAACAACGCGGAACTGGGGAATGAATAATGATGGCGAGAAGTATCACTACGTCAAGAATTCATGTGATATGGTGCAATTGTCATGACATTCCTGACTTAAAGTGGGTAATACTTCAGGGTAGAACGTAACAAAAGCTAGATTGGCATTTTGATCTGTGAAGTACAATTGCTTTGACCCAATCCTAGATATGGATGAGGTACTGGAGTTTGTTTCTCCTAGTCATTCTGGAAAAGAATGGCTTGACGGACCACAAGAGTAATAGGTATCGATGAACGAATGCACACATACTCTTGACTATCAGTCGATAGACGAGTGTCAGAATACAACTAAAGAGGGACAAATCAAATGAACATATGTTTTTTTTCTGAGTTGTGGATACATAGACTAGTATGTCGAGCGAAGCTCAACATTTCTTCCGGATAACCCATGCAGAAAGGTAGGACTGGCAGAGTCATGATTATGAATGGAGAACTCCTCAAGAGTACTCTGATTGTGATCCTTCGGTTTAGCGAGGAACTTCTGCCATAAACGGTTCATAGTATTTGGAAGAAGGAAATACCACGGACCTCGAGGACTATCGCAAAGTTACTAATATCCTAAAGGAACTAGCAAACACTATCAACAGGAAGTAAGTAGGGTGAATCTCGGGTTCAAGAACCCAGAAATAGAATGCCTACTAACTAAATGGCATCACGGGATGCTTTCGAAAATGATGGCCAGAATCATCACACGGTGAACACAAAACGTTGCTAGATTACTAGGTGACTCCCTAAAACACCTAGTGTTGAGGATACAACTACGGAGTGTGAACCGCCCCGGAGGGGCCGGTTTACTTCAGGCGTGATCCGTGCCCATATGGAGGCCTCGGAGCCCGTAAGGGAATTAAGATCCATACATGTAAACCGCCCTAATATCAGAATTTGTATTGTAAGACAAGAAAGGAGAGACCAAACCGACTCTCAGATGAGCCGGATTGGGATTTCAGAAGCCGCCGGGCGTTAACCCGTATATAAGGGGACGACCCGCCAGCGAAGTTAGGGACAGGAGATTCGAGGCCAAGGCAAAGCTATTGCTCCCTAGTCGCCAATCATATCAATCATACCACAATCGACGTAGGTTTTACCTTCATTCAAGGGGCCAACCAGATAATTCCCGTGTCTTGTGTCCGCATTAACCCTCTAGGTTAACCCGCTCGATGGCCCCGCGACTAAGTCCTTTCATGAGGACATCCGCCGTGACGATTCCACGACAGCTTGGCGCCACCGTGGGGCTATCGCACGATGGTTTGATGATCTTAGAGGGCAAGTTCGGCGACTCAAGGCTATGCAAGGCCGGATGACTAAGAGTCGCCGCGCAAGCTCTACATCGACGATGCGGATCGGGCCCCGAGGCCGGTTTCAGCTTGAGTACGGTACCGGGTCCCTTTGGCGCATACACGTGTTCATCGGCAAGATCGGCGAAGTCGGGGCTCGGCTGACACCGCGCCGCTTCGCCGAGACGGCTCACGGGCGAAGAAGAGTCCTGCCTCGCCAAACCGGGCGTCAAGCATGTTTTCGTGGGAGTCGCCCACGGAGGTTACGAGGGCGGATCAAGATCCGGTGATTTAAACCGTTGCTTACTCGGCGACGAGTCGCGGCCGGAGAAATCGAAGTCTTTATACCACCGCAGGATGGCCAGATCGGGGCTGTTCCGACGGTGAGAGCATTCCGACCCTTCGGTCTACCCAACCGGTCGGGTCTTCATGGCCGCACGCAGGAGGCGCTTCACTCTTCGCCGCGGCACTTCGGTCGCCGGTTCAACAGCGTGATGGCAGCCGGGAAGGAGGCCCGTGGCGCTCGCCGCTCAAGTTTTGTCGAGCTGACGTTAGTGTGTGCTCGGCGGAGGCTAATCCGCCGGATCAGGACTTTCACAACGCGGAGATTGCAAAGGTGAGGGGACAGATCACCACGCTAAAGCGGACTTGGCAGCCGCGACGAAAGGATGGCAGCGAACGGGCCGCTGGATGCACAGCTTATAGGCTCAGCCGACCAGAGCGCGCACGTGAAGTTATGAAAAGGAAGTACAGTCCCGCTTACCTTCCGCTTTTGAGGGAAGGGAGCTTTTCAATACCCTGTAAGGCAGGGACCAGAATCCGCCGCCATTGGTAAACCGCCGAAGCGCCGACGGCCGCACCGGTTCAGCCCGGATGATAGATCTACCTCGCCATCATACCGCGCACCCTGCATCGCGCGTACACCTCCGGTCATTACTCCAACCCGATGGATAACCTCGAGCGGCCGCGGCACGGTTAGAGGCAATCCCAATTGAAGGCGATTCACCATGTGCAGTGGAGACACGCCAGTCAAGGAGCTCCTCAGACGGCTTTGGCTCAGAAGAAGCGACCAGACAATGAGATAGGATCCATTCCACCCCCGCCCGAAGTCGGAGCTGCAGCCGACGCCGATGAACCGCCAGACGAGCAATGCGCAGCGTGGACCGCCTCAAGGCAACAATCCGCAGCGGCTTTGAGGATGCTCAAGTGGTAGTGGACCGCGCCAGGCACGAGGAGGCCGGATTAGCAGACAAGCGGAGGATCATCCGCCCGCCGCCGTTCGACCAACCATCTTCGAACCGGGGTCACGCTCCGCTCTTTGGGGTGCCTTTGCTCGCCCCTCGCTACGCAACGCGGCGCTGCCCAAAGATTTCAAGGCCACGCAAGGTGCCCAACTATACCGCCGACTTGGCTCCAGAGGCATGGATAGAAAGCTACGAGATGGCCATGGAGATGTCGGATGTGGATGAAGCAGCATGTGCAAAGTACTTCACAATGATGCTGGAAGGTAACGCCCGACCTGGTTGAAAAACTTGCCGCCCGATTCTATCACTCGTGGACGCAGCTTGAGAACCCGTTCATCCAAAATTTCAAGGACACCTGTAAACAGCCCATGTCGGTGGTGGATCTGGCGACTTGCGCCCAGCGGACGGAGAGTCTACAACCCATTGCGCGCCGTGTCTCGAAGTTTTACATTCTTCGCACCGATCAACCCTGGTTCCGCGATCATGACCTTGGAAGCCAATTGCCGGTTCGAGCCATTGAAGTTGAAGCTGGGTCGCATGAAGCGCTTTTTGTCATGATATGGGCACTCTAATGGGTGTTTTGGTAAAGTACGCTGATTCGATAGTACCAAGGATCCTGAATCGGAGAATGATGAAGCGGGAAGGGAAAACAGAACGGCAATTCCAGAGCCAAAGAGCATCGCCGGCAGCAATGGAGGGCACAAGCGTAGTTTAACGGCAACATGGGCTTTGTGGCTAACACCAACACGCAGGACAAGGGTCAGCGGCGCCGGGTAGGCAGTCAAACCGGTGGTCACAACCGGATCGCTTGAACTTCAGATAAATCAACCTTGTCCAAAGCACGGGACTAAGGAGGCACCAAGAAACCACCTTTGGAAGGATGTTATATTATGCAGGAGTTTAAGAACTCCAACTCTTTCCGTATGATCAAGGGTCCGCGGCGTTCGTGGTCCGCCCGGTTACGCGGAGGAAATTCGCCCGGGTTCGCGGTAATCCGGCGGCAAGGCAATCGTAATAATGAAGGTAATCGTAATAGCCGTAACTAAGGGGCTACAATCAACATCAGCAGTAGATCCGGTTATCGTGAGCAATCCAAAGCAGCTTGAATGGCGGACAAGATCACGCCTTTACCACCAGCTTAGACCGACGAGATCGGAAACTTCAGAGGCGGGCGGTCGTTGTTGTTGAACTGCCACGCAGACACCGCGCTGGTCCGAGCAGCCGATTGTGTGGAGCAGAGGACCATCCTCCCGTGTTTACAATCCGGTCGCTTAGCCTCGTGGTGGCACCCTGTAGGCGGGTACAAGTTTACCAAGGTTCTTATGGATGGAGGAAGCAGCATTAACATCCTCAGACTACTTAAACTTTCCGACGGATGGGGTTAACAGATAGGCATCTCAGCCGCCCAAAGACAAGAGTTTCACGGAGTGGTGCCTCGTAAGTCGGCATACCCGGTCGGTAAAATAGTTCTAGAGGTAACCTTTGGAGACGAGCATGACCTGCAACGTAAACGTTGACATTTGAGGTGGTGAAAATTCAAAGCCCTTACCACGCCTCTTTGGGCGGCCGGCTTATGCTAAGTTCATGGCACGCCCCGTTATGTTTACTTACAATTGAAAATGCCGGGTCACAAAGGAACAATAACGGTTCATGGAGCCGCCGGATCGCCCGAGTGCGAGGAAGGTGATGCGGCTTACGCAGAGTCGGTTTGTGCCACAGAGGAGTTAAAGTATTATAAGGATAATGTTGATCCCATGGATATGACCCTTTGAAGAAGCCAACCACAGAGCATGATCCGGACTTGAAGTTCAAATCGGCGCCGAGACGGCTTGTTGATTTTGTGCCCGCGAGTCATCCAAGCAGTTCACCATCGCCAACTCGATCCTAAATAGGAAGGCGCGCCATCGAAGTTCATCCGTGAGAATCGACATTTTGCATGGAAACCTTCCGACATGCTGTGTACCGAGGGAACTCGCTGAGCACACTCTCAATGTGGACCAAATATAAACCGTAAAACAGTTTCTTCGCCGGTTTAACGAGGAAAGGCGCAAGGCCATCGGAGAAGAAGTCGCTAGACTTTTGGCAGCAGGGTTTATCGCTGAAGTCTTTCACCCAGAGTGGCTTGCTAATCCGTGTTGGTCCTTAAGAAAATGGCACTGGCGCATGTGCGTGGATTACACAGATCTTAACAAGGCTTGTCCAATGGATCCTTTTGCCCTGCCCCGCATTGACCAGATCATTGACGCGACGGCGGGTTGTGAGCGCTTGAGCTTTTCGGATGCGTATTCGTTATCATCGATTAAGATGGCGTTAAAGACCAGGAGAAGACTGCGCTTATCACCCCTTTTGAGCTTTTCGCTATGTGTCCATGCCTTTTGGGCTCAAGAGTGCCCAAGCAACTTATCAGCGCTATGCATGTAATTGTTTGCATAAGCAGATCGGCCGTAATGTGCACGCCTATGTGGATGATATTGTGGTGAAATCAAGGCAAAAGGAGACATTGATTGAGGATTTAAAGGAAACCTTTGACAACTTGCGGTGTACAAGATGATGCTCAACCCGCCAAGTGCGCCTTTGGTGTTCCGGCTGGCAAATTGTTGGGTTTTCGTGTCAAACCGGGGATTGAAGCTAATCCGAGAAGATTACAGCTATTACCTCCTTAGCTAAGCCAAAGTGCATCAATGATGTTCAACGCTTGGCAGGCCGGATTGCTGCGCTAAGCCGGTTTATCATCGCCTCGAGAGAAGGCTATCCTTTATACCAGATGTCAAGAAGACGGATCAATTCGCTTTGGAGCTCAAATTACCGATGAGGCCTTGAGGATCTAAAGCGCAGCTGGCCAACCCGCTTGTTTGCTGCCCCTATTGACAGGGAGCCGCTTTTGTTATATGTTGTCGCTAATGCCGTGGCAGTGAGTGTGGCCATTGTGGTGGAGCGCAAGGAGGCAGGAAAGAGTATCCGTTCAGCCGCCGCTTTACTACATCAGTGAGGTTCTCATCGAGTCTAAACAAAGGTATCCGTGATTGGCGTAAGTTGGTATATGGAGTCTTTATGGCAAGTCGGAAGTCAAGCAATATTTCCAAGGGCACCCCATCACGGTGGTCACTCGCCCCTTTAGGTGATATCACATCGAACCGGAAGCAATCGCCGGATTGCTAAGTGGGCTATAGAGCTTGGGCAAGACGGTTTAAAGTATGTGCCCTGACGGCCATAAAGTCTCGTGCACTTGTGGATTTCATTAATGATTGGACGGAGCTGCAAGCGCCGTAAGAGAAGCCGATCACACCTATTGACCATCCATTTTGATGGGTCCAGCAATTGAGGGCTCGGGGTGGAGTCGATTAACTTCCCCACGAGGTGACAAGTTCGTTATGTTCTCCGCCTAATGTTCCCTTGTACTAACAATGCAGTTGAGTATGAAGCCTTGCTCCATGGTCTCCGGATGGCCAAGGAAATGAATCTCAGCCGGTTAAATGCTTTGGTGACTCGGACTTGGTGGCCCAAAGAGTATCCGCACTTGGGACTCCAAAGATCCGCCATGGCTGCGTGATCGTCGGAAGTGGATGTTGTGGCAGGACATTTTAAAGGGTATCGTGGACCATGGATCGTCGGAAGAACGGCGGCCGATGCTTTGAGCCGGCTGGGTTCCCAGCCAGAACCGTCCCGCCTAACGCTTTTCCTTGATGTGCTGCACAAACCGCTGGCCTAGCTTCCCGATGAGATTGATTTGGCTATCCTCGATCCGGAGGCTCAACTGGTGGCGGCCTTGCATATCATTCCGGATTGACGCCCCTTATTTGGCATACATGAACCGGGCGATTACTGAGGATGAGACGCTGCCCGGCAGATAGTTCGCGGTTCTAAGTCTATGACCATTGTTAATGGCGAGTTGCACTGCCGCAAAGTGTCGTGGGCGTTTCAGCGCCAGTGTCCCTCAAGAGGGCTGTGAGATATTGCGAGAGATTCATGAAGGGATTGTGGTCACCACGCCGGTTCAAAATCCTCGTGGCCAAGGCATTCCGCCATGGTTTCTATTGGTTGATCGCCCATGCTGATGCGGAGGATCTAGTCGACGATGTGATGGTTGCCAAAGTTCTCCAGCGTGTTTCATGTGCCAGCCCAAGAATTGAGGATGATTCCAATTACTTGGCCGCTTATGCATTTGGGGTTGGATATGGTTGACCTTTCAAAAGGTCCAAGGACAAAAAGACCCACCTGTTGGTAGCTGTAGATAAATTTACTAAGTGGGTCGAGGCAGAGCCTCGTTAGCAAGTGTGATGCAGCCACGGCATGTTCGGGCCATCAAACGGGTGATTTTCCGTTTGGGTTTCCACAAGATCATCACGACAATGGCACCAATTTATCCAAGGGAGCTATGAAGGAATTTTGTGAACGAGAGCATATCCGCTTGATGTTTCTTTCAGAGCCCACCCACAATCCAATGGTCAAGCGGAACGAGCTAATCAGAAATTTTGAAGGGTATCAAACCCCGCTTATGGTCCCTTTAGAGAGGACGCCGGGTTGTTGGGTGGAAGAGCTACCGCCGTGATATGGAGTATAAACACTACTCCCAACCGATCCATCGGATATACGCCGCTCTTTATGATCTATGGGCGGAGGCGGTTCTTCCCAAAGGATATCCGCTATGACTCGCCCGAGTGGCAGCTTATGTTGAGACAGATAGTGAGGCAGCACGGCAAGATGATCTCGATCGATCGGATGAAGAGCGTGATATAGCAGCAGCTCGTCGGGCGGTTTACCAGCCAGGATCTTCGCTTGTATCACAGCCGGGCGGTTAAAACCGAACCTTTCAGAAGGAGACTTGGTGCTGCGGCTCATTCAAGATCGTAAAGATATGCACAAGCTATCCCCACCTTGGGAAGGGCCTTTGTGGTCAGAAGAATCTATACAACGTTCCTACTATCTCGATTGATGTTCGAGAGCGAAAGGATTCACGACGCCGAGGAAGAGACCAACAGCCGTGGAACATTGCTCATCTTCGCCTTACTATACCGAGCCATTGGCTCCGCCTTATGTACATATTAAGACAATGTATATATTTTGAATAAAAGCAATAAACCGGATCCTCGCTAAAGCGGGTATCTGCTCGCATAAACTTCCGTTTGGGTACATGGAGATGTTATCGTGAAGCGCCTCCGTTCAACCCTTAGCCTTGTTTTCGTAAACTTTTGTCATTTGGGGCTTGGTCGATCCAACCAATGCAATGCCTCTTGGCAGCGAAGCCACCAGATCATTTGGGGACATGGTCATGTCTCGAACCAACACGCTCTTGGTCGGCCTAAGGCCATAGAATCACTTGGGGCTTTTGGTCGAACCCAACCATTGCAATGCCACTTGATCGGCATCCCGCCACGAAGTTCGCTTGGGGACCCGCTGACTTGAACCATCGCTACGCCAGATAGGGGCTTGGTCCGTCTGACCATGGTAACACCATCCGATCCGTTCAAGACAGCCTTTTCTTGCAAAACGATTCTCTCGTTGATTTTGCTTTTATATGGTTTTGATACCATCATTTGGCTTTTGTCGGCCTTCTTAAACCGGCTACATTTTTTAAACCGGATTTATGTTGTCGGTATGTTTTTACGCTGGCGATTTTGTTCCGGTTTGATTTTACTGTTAAACATCCCATTGTGGAGTAACAGGGGGCTTATCATGCCCGGCACGATTTACACGGTAAATCGGTCTTATACACACAGAGATTACTCTCCTTTGACGGTGATGGTTTATAAGACCTCCGCTTCGGGATTGGCTAAAGCCAACCGTAGCCCGATGTCGGGGTATGTTTGTATCACATAGTTTTGATCATGTGCCTCGTATTTTCTCATATAAATATTGATCAGTCCGGTTAGAGGTGTAAACCGCCACGGCGGTTTAAGAACTTGTGATTGCAGCAAAATATGTTGCAGGATTTACTACAAAAGCCAACGGATCCAAAGATCGCCATGCAAAAGTTTACGATCGAGGTTGTACCGCATTGTTCAATAAAAGACACTTGCTATCCTATTACAAAGCCTTTCGAGGCCCGTGTTTCACGCGGAGTTATGCCTTGAAGCTTTGGATATCACCCGCTTGACGGATTACGCTGCTTCACCGGGTTGGCGCCAAGTAGAGGGACGGCGCCGCGCCGGTTCAGCTTCTTCCTCTTCCTCACCCAAAGCCCGAAGTCATTGGTGGACCACCAATCCGGTTAAGGCCCGAAGACAGCTTCTTCACTTATCGCCCAGCCGATCAACGCCGGGGCGAAGTGTGCTTACGGATTGAGGGATCAGGCTCGCACTTCCGGATGACAAACTCCACCCGCTTGTTATTGGCATCATAAAAGATCGGTGAACCTCCAGATTGGCTTCAGCCGCCGTTGACTCGCCAACGGACTAACTTCCTTTGTAATCCGCTGTGGTGTCGTTATCAAAGGCTTCACCGCTTCTTGAGCGCTGGGAAAACCTTTAGCTATGTCACCGGATCAAGGTCCGCTATCCATGCCTTGGCACGCCGAGCCAAGAAGGTGCCAGCCTGGCCGCGGATCGCTTCATCTCTTCGTTGCCCCGAATCATCGACACCGGTCCAGCCGCCTCTCCGATCGTGGACGGCGCCGTGTTGTCATATGAAGTGGCGATATGACCATTGGCGCCGTATATAGCTGCTCGATCGAGTGTACGAAGCCTTGAGCTTTTTCCGCACGTCGGAGCCTGTGATGAGCAATACGCTTGCTCGCACCAGTTTAGACAGCCTGTTAAACCGGACGATTAACACAGTGCATAGTCAAGATAAATTTGCTTACCAAAGATGGCAGAGGTCATGGCATGCACTTGGCGCTTAAGTCCGCCAGCTCTTCCACACCGGTTTAAGGGTCAGCCTCCTTCCTCCGCCCGCTTTACTAAACCGCCTTCTCGGTATCCCAGCTTGACCTGCTCGATTTGTACCACTCCTTCAAATTGCTCCATGGTGGTCGTGGCAGTTTTCAGCTCATCCTTGGCTTTGGTGGCTTCGTTATTTGGATTTCCAGATTGGTTCGGAGGTCTTTAGTTGCACAGCCTCGCCGGTGTATTTCACTCGATGACAAAGGAAGCAGGTTAGTGGTTTCATTATGCAAGTCCCAAGCTTAATACAAGTATTCAACTTGGCACTTGGGGGCTAATGGCTAGTTGATCTCAATTTTGCTATGAAGAGAAAACACTTAAGTCCCGGCTTAACTTTGCAAAGTTAAACCGACCCTTGGGGCTACTATGCGCTTAAGATATAAGAGAGGTCGCTTCATTACCTCATAGCGTCCTTCATGCGGTTTACTAGACCGGCTTCAAAGTCGCGCTTGTGTAAAGACGGTTCAGAAGCCGGAATGAAGCTCTTGGCAGAGAAATTGTCGTAGTCGGCTATATCATTCTTCCCTTGTCCTTGCTCATAATAGTGGAACTGCTTTTGATGCTGTGCTTTGTTAAAGCGATCGTTGGCTGTGAGCAAGCAGTAGCCGACTGCCACAATAACATCGCCATTTTCAGCGGTCTTGTTTGGGCTTGCCGTCGCTTTGCTTTGGCTCGGCGGTTCAACAGCCACGACCCGCTCGCGGATTTGATTTGATGGAACAGGTTGAAGTTTCCACTTGACCTCCGGTTCAAGCTCCGCGGATCAGCCAGGTCGCCTTTTGTACAGTTCGCCGAGCTTCCTTGGCAGCTTCGTGGATTTTCGTGTTTGTTCGGGATGTTTTCCGGATCAACATCCGTGGTAGGATCACGAAGTTTTGCCTTCTTGCTCAAGCGAGCCTTGGTGCTGCAATAGTCGAGTCGGATCAAGACAAATTCACCGGTGGTGACGGTGAGTCGGATTGACAAACAATAATTACGCATCTCGCGGCGATGTTCAGCGGAGGCAGTTGTGTGGTGGATGAACCGCCAGACGAGTTGGAAGAGGCCTGATAATTCGGGTCGACGGATTGAGAGGACATCGAAGAAACCTTTAAGGGATAACGCCGGAGAGCAAGTCACCTCCGCCGACGCCCGGATAGGTGTGTCCGTAAACCGCAGAGGTAACTGCTGGCCATCGTGCCGGGTTGTACGGGCGCTTCTTCAGCCTGTTGTGTCTTCGTTAAGATTTGGATTCAAGTAAGCACATGAATGGTATTTTTCACTTTCCGGACGGCGCGATTTAATTCTTTTAACCGCGCAAGATCGAGTCGGAAGAAAGTAAGATTACCTCAACAGGTCGGCATGGCTGGCTTCAAAGATCATCCCGGAAGAAAATTGTCAAGAAAAGATTGTAAAAGGCCAAGCACACGCAGAAGAAGCACAAAGCGGCAAGTCGGTTTACCTCAGCTTCGATTCTTCGCCCCGGCCGGATCGAGGATTCGCGGTCTTCTTCTTCGCCCGCTTTTCTTAGTGGCCTTGGACTTTACACGAGGTGCCCGAACCGGTTTGGTTCGCTTCCGTATGAGCTATCGGCCCGAGAAGGAATAATGATTAACGTGTCTCGACGGAGTATTAAGAGCTTGAAAGATGTGAGTGGAGCTTACCGGCGGTTTGTTGGTGGTACAAAATGGAGCCAACCCGTGAGGCTGCAGACGGAGATTGGCTCATCAAGCATCTTCTTGACGATCTCGGTAACCTCTTGTTCAGTTATAGGCAGCTCATGACGCCTTTGAGGATCTTTTGAGGCTGCCGTGTACTGCAGCATCAATCCGGCCGGCGGCTTAGTGGCAAATACCCCAAGAGACCCAAAGAACGCACAAGATCCACGCCGTTGCTTATTGGCCATTAAAGCCCGGAGCTTGATTATTTGTGGTGCGGTTTTTCCGCTCCGCGCGGTTAAGCGGGAAGGCAGCGGATGCAAAGGTCGAGCCGTGAGAACGGTAGCCCGGCAAGGGGTTTTCATTAGCAGGGCAGTGTTCCGCAAGAGAACCAGGTTTGATTCCATTCCTTTGATGGCTGTGGTGCTTGGCGGTGGAAAATCGACTTCCTTCCTCTTTCGATTGACACACGCCCAGCTCCGTGTTCGACCATCGTAAAACTCAGGCGGCGGTTCGATGGAAAAATCCTTAACAATTCCACGATGGTTCTTCTTGAAGGTAGACTTCACGTAAGACTTGAAAGTTGCATATATTCGACACGAATTCGGGCCGATGTCCCGAGGATGAAGCTGCAGATTGGCAAGGACATCCCGAAAATTTTGAACCGGGCGGAGAGAACCCCGGCCTAAGTGATGCATGAACACGACATTTCTCCGCCGCGGTTCGGAGGAAACTCGCCTCCGAACACGCCAATGAAGGACACCTTTTGGAGCCAAACCGCCGGTGGTGACATATCCGCTGAGTTATGCTTTCACTGACTCGACCGACCCAGCTTGCAAGCGGAAAATTGAGGAGCCATTCCGAAGATTGAAAGCTGCGAAGAAGAAAACGGTTCGCCGTTGAACAGGTCAGCGTTATTAATATTGTTAAACCGCAGTTCGGCAGCCGCTTACCGTCCGGTTTAACTAAGGACTAATGGAGGGTCGGATTAAATATCGGCTAAACCGCCAGAGGAGCTAGTGCTGAAAAATTGCTAAGTGTAGATGTAAACAGTTTCCCATGCAAAGGAAATAATCTAGATCTACCAGGTTCAATAAAGAGAATTTCATGACCTATATGCATTCTCCTACAGCATAAAGAAGGTTCGTATGTTAAAATGGAAGATCTGAACAAGGGGAAAGGCGCCTAGAATCGGGTAAACGGTGAAAGCAGCCGCTTGCATATGAGAAGCTGACGGCCGAACAGACGGCCATGGCGGAACGGGCATGAAGGGTCGGCAAGAACACTCATGAGTTATGCGACGAACCGAAGTTTCCAGATGAGATCTAGGGTTTAAAGATGACCTTACCGGACGAAAGGGAACCACGGAGGAGCGCGGAGATTCTGGTCCCATCCGTTGATGCAGCGGGTCAAGGGAAGCGCGGTCGAAGGTTGAAGGCGACGGCAAGAGCTTGTGGTCGGCAGGTCGCGAGGAAGAAGAAGAGAGGAAGGAGAAGAGAATGACCACCGGTCTATTTATAAGGGCCGGAGTAATCAATGGGCGCGAGAATTGAGGAGCCAAAAGCGGCGAAGGTGCAGCGCTCGATTTCCGGATAGCCTTAATGAAGGGAATCTTATCGCTTAGATTTTTGTTCAAAATGACGCTGGGGCCCCGACAGAAGATCAGAGGATGATGTCACGCGGTTCAAGCAGATGGCGGTTTACAAGGAAGATCAAGGGTTGCTCAAGACGAGAAGATTAACTCGAACCGTTCAAGTCAACTGGGCCTAATGTTGAGGATACAACCACGGAGTGTGAACCGCCCTGAGGGGCCGTTTACTCAGGCGTGATCCAGCCCATATGGAGGCCTCGGAGCCCAAGGGAATTAAGATCCATACATGTAAACCGCCTCTAATATCAGAATTTGTATTGTAAGACAAGAAAGGAGAGACCAAACCGACTTCGTATGAGCCGGATTGGGATTTCAGAAGCCGCCGGCGCTAACCTGTATATAAGGGGACGACCGGCGGCGAAGTTAGGGACAGAGATTCGAGGCCAAGGCAAAGCTATTGCCCTAGTCGCCGAATCATATCAATCATACCACAACCGACGTAGGTTTTACCTTCATTCAAGGGGCCAACCAAGATAATTCCGTGTCTTGTGTCCGCATTAACCCTCTAGGTTAACCCGCTCGATGGCCCCGCGACTAAGTCCTTTCATGAGGACATCTCGCCGTGACGATTCCACGACACCTAGGGTCATAATAATAGTTCCAACATATATGTCAAGGCAATAAATTACCTCAACGCACCTGTTAGTGTGCTTATTTCGACCAAAGGGACATCAAAATGAGAGGAAGGAATTTTGCAAATGCTTCATATTGTTTTAGAAACCTGGATGACTTGACAGATAAATTCGTAAATGCTCAAAAGATTTGAGACATCATGCAAAATGGTGGCATAGCCACTCAACAACATCATATCAAGGTTCCAAATCAACAGCTAACATACGGAAGTAGTAGAAACTTAACTAGGGCTTAAAACCAACAATCTTAAAGGTCTATGGATTAGTAACACGCCATCCTCGATAGATAGATGAGAAGCCTAGTTCTTAATCCCCGAGAAGAGAAGAGGATGACTCGCATCGAAGGCCATGAGGTATAAGGAGTAAAAGAGCCTTACGCTCCTTCCACAATCAATTCCTTACATAACTAAAGCATTTCTAGACACAACTTCACCAGTTTGGCTTGGTAATCCCACAGCAACAAAGCTCGATACCAACGCTGTCAGACCCCGATTCAAGTCACATCGATCTAGCTGGTAACACCTCATATCACTTTGCGGCCTCATGCACGGTATTCCCACGGGTGTCGCCTTACCATGGCCCGGAACTGTTTGCATCTTTTAGCTCACGTATATGATAGTGTCGCTAGCATCCATATGACCGAGAACCCGGGCCGACATGGCTAGTCGTGAACCCAAAGCGGCACTAACCCATGGGGACAGGCATACATGAATCACATCGAGCATGTCGGTCAGCAGCATGTGAATCCGGCTGTAGCACTAGGCTAACAGGACTCGGGAACCCGGCTGTAGCAGTTAGGCAGGACTTTGATGTCACCATGTGACATTTCAAGGGATGTATACAGAACGAAGTGAAACACATGCCGCCACCAAGTGTCTAGAGCAAGAGTGTGGGCTAGCAGTGACTCGGTGAACCGGTCAGAAGCGGACTACTATCGCCAGAAGCACAAGACTACATTTCCCCATAAGAGAGGCTGCCAAGGACAAACAACTAGATTGTCGGATCCCACACATACCAAGCATTCCAAACATACACACAATATGCTCGATATGTGTAGATACAACATGGCATCACAACATAACTCTACGACTCAAGTATTCATTAGGCTCCGAGGAGTGAGATATTACAAACATGGGTCTCATGACCCAACACTCAGAGCATACAAGTCAAAGCACATGCGGAAGCTTAACATGTCTGAGTACAGACATCTATAAATGAAAAAGGCTGAGAAGCCTGATCCTGCCAAGGGCACAAGATCATAGCTGAGGTATCAAGCTAAACGTCGAAGTCCACGTGGAACTACTAGCGAGACTGATGTCTCTCTGCAAAAACATAAAATAGGCAAATGTGAGTACAATTGTACTCAAAGAAGACTTACATCGTAACCAACTACATATGCATCATTATCAACAAAGGGGTGGTGGGTTTAATCGCAGAAGCCAGCTTTGACTCGTGGCTATCCTGAACTACGACTGCAAGTAACTCTTTTGAGGTGGCGCACACGAGTCCACATATTCACCAAGCAATACACCACTATGGATTCGATTCCGTCTTCCTACGGGAACGCCATCCATAGCACTCACGCTTATCTTGCGCATTTTGGAGTATCCACTTTCAATTGTCTATGAACTGTTATAGGCAAGCCAGAAGTCCTTTACCACGGACACGGCTATTCGAATAGATCATTTATAACCCTGCAGGGGTGTACTTCTTCACACACGCTCTCGCCACTTACCGCCATGTACACGTCATGTATCTCGGCAACCTTCAAGCGGAAGCCTGGCGAGGGTGTCGGCCACGGCCTACCTAAACACTCAAGTCCCTAGTCCAGGTTTATCGCCTATTCGGGTTCCATCCGCAGGAGTCCGCCGAGGTTTCCACTAACGGCCCCGAACGATGTGTGTGTGGTTCCCGAGATACCAAACGGGCATTCAGACACCGCCATGGTGTATCTACCGCATCATAGCCCACCCCTAGGGTCAGCGCCACGCACGGCCTCCAACACATATCCTACAAACACCGTAAACTAGTTGCAACTCCCGGACAGAGAACAAGGGTGGTTAAGAAGCCGAGAGGGTCCATTGGTTTCGGGCCCAATGCATGGTAGTAACTGCTTCATGGATCACAAACACGTAACTCAGCCTCGAGGACGGCTGCAATGAGACAACCCACCATGTACTCCTACATGGCCTCTCACCGCTACCTTTACCAAATCGTGTTCACACACTTAGCTCTCAACAAGAGGACATGTTCACACACCATTCCAATTCATTCCCGATGAATCGACCTGACTCAACTCACGCAGAGAGGTGCATGACAAGCAAGCATGAATGAGTAGGCACAACAGGCTCAAACAACTCCTACTCATGCTAGTGGGTTTCATCTAATTATCGTGGAATGACAGTCATGCAGAGGATAAAGGGGTTCAACTACCGCAGCAAGTAACACATGAGTCGTTGTTGTCCTAATGCAGAAATAGAGCAGAGCGAGAGAGTGGGATTATATCGAATGAACAGGGGTTTTGCTTGCTCGGCACTTCAAGATATTATAGTTCTTCATCGTGTCATCGAACAATCGCCGAACCACGCCTATCGAGAGGGACAAACACCGCAAATCGAGAAAGAACACAATCAATGCAATGCCACAATATGATGCATAACCATGACATGGCAATATGCTGTGATTTGAGCTAATGCTTCTAGCTATGATTTAAATGAAGTTGGTTTGAATACATGATTCAAATTCCAACTCCATATATGATTATTTAAATGCCCTTTATTTGTTTTGTCCAAAACAGAGGACAAACATTGCTCAAACATGCATGAAAATGATACAGATGGATTCCTTGAATTTTTCTGATAATTTTTCATATATAAATTATTTCATTCTGAGCTACGGTTGATTTACTATGAATTTTAGAAGTTTAGATCATTTTCTGGAATTTCCTGAATAAGAATAAATCCAGTAAATGATTTATTGCATCAGCATTGCGTCAGGGTGACGTCATCAAGTCAACAGCGGCTGGTCCAGGTCAAACCTGACCAGTGGGGTCCACTAGTCAGTGACCCTGTGCTGCGTAGAGTCACAAACAGGTGGGGTCAGGTCAACGTGTGATGTGGCCAGGTCAAACTGACCCGTGGGGCCCGTGGAGGTTGGTTTAATCTAAACGCAAATAAAATCTGGGTTAGTTAGGGCGTGGGGCCCAGCTGTCATTGGCTCAGGTGGTTGTTTAGTGGCGGTGACTAGTACTAATCTCGCGGCCACGACAAAGACGCCGAATTTGGCGGCGCCACCATCCAACAAGCGAGGCGCGCGCGGAATCGCGCCACGGACGCCGGTCAGACGCGTCGAGGGCACTGGGCGTAGCCCTTGCTTGCCCGCATCAGGGAGCAGGGGAGTTGGACACGGGGTTCGCCGGAATCTTGCCGGCGACGAGCTTTGGCGGCGGGCGGAGTTCGGGCGGGGTCGGGTTTGACGCTACGGTGCACGGGAGTAGGAACTGGTGGTGGCTACGGGCTCCCGGTGATGCGTTGAGCACAACAGAGAGGTTGGCTTCGAGCCATTATGGCTCTAGCCACGACGGCGCCATGGCCGGCGGCGGGGAGCTTTCGGGTGAAGTGGAAACGGCGGCTACGGAGGCCAAACGAGCACGGGAGCTAGGGGAGAGGAAGAGGGCCTCACAGCGAGTTGAACGGAGGCCTCGGCGTGCTCGGGGAGGGGTTGGTGACGATGGGAGGTCGACGGCGATCTCGGTGACCCGAGGAGGAAGAAGACGGCATGGTCGGCGTTCAAGGGCGTCCGGCGTTGCGTGAGTCATCGAGGAGGCATAGACGACGGAGGCGGAGCTCATGGGCACGGCGAGGGGTCGAGGGGAGGCAAGGTCATGCTATGGCGTAATCGCGGGCGACGGACCTGCTCGACATGAGGGGAGAGGACGAGGGGGAGAGCAGAGGAGGGGAGAGTGGTGTCCAGGGGTCGGGACGGTGCCACAGAGGCGCTTCGAGGCGCTGAATGGCGCGGGCGACTGCAGGTGCAGTGGTGGTGGCGTGGCGAGCTCGGGCGGCGTCACAGTCCCTCCTCCGCCATCGCGAGGTAGGCGATGACTGCAGCAAGGCTGGCTGGGCCGCCAGTGGGCTGGCCACTGTGTCATGACAAAGTTAGGCTAGGTGAGGTCCCTTTTCTATTTTCTATTCCGTTTTTTTTGTTCGATTTAGTTTAGAACTAAATCATTTTAGATAATTCTCGAAATTATTTTGGTGGTTAACTGAATTATTTCAGCTCCACAAATAACTTCAAAATATTTGGACCATTTAAAATATATATAGCATTTAAACGGCTCCAATTCAAATACTTTTGTGTTAATTCAAAAATCCAAAGATGACCTAGAAATATATCCATCATTTTTGGGAGAGGTTTTCACCTCAACCAGAAATCATGAACTTTTCTTAGGGACATTTTGGGTTTATTGAAAAAGATTTTAATCAAGCCTAGAGGGACTGATTTAGTGCTAGGGTTTGAACAATCCCCATTTCAAGTTTAAAAGGAATTTAATCATGATGCAAGATGATGATGCAAAGACAAGCAAAGCTAATGCTAGGGCTGTGACATTCGGCTCGACGAGCCCCTCAAAAGTCTCTTCATTATTTTCTGAAATAATCTGAAATTTTTAGTAACTTCAAACAAAAGTGAACCAACTTCAATAAAATTGGTAGCAACTACTCCTACAAGTGCCTAGAGCCTATATCAAGCATTAGAACTACTTGAAACCATATAAAATTGACATGCAAGCTCAAGAACACGGTCACCTATGCAACACAAATTTGCAATGAATAAAGCAATAGTACAAAAACTAATTGGACCAATGGAGGAGTCACATACCAAGGAACAATCTCCCCAAGCAGTTTTGTGAGAGGTGCTTTGAGCAAGGAGATCGAAAATCACAGCAACGGGGGCTGGAACTCGTGTTTGAGCCAGATATTTGTGTTTGTGGGAGGAAGAAGAAGAGGATGGGTCTAGGAATAAGTGGAGGAGGGCCACCGTGGGCCCACGAGGCAGGGGGCGCGCCCTGGGGAGTAGGGGGCGCCCTCCACCCTCGTGGCCAGGTGGCAGCTCCCCTCATGGTAATTTTTGCACCATAAATCCTCAAATATTCCCGAAAAAATCATATTAAATTGGCATGGCATTCGAGGACTTTTATTTTCGGATATTTTTATATTGCACGGATAAATCAGAAATGCATGTAAAAATACTATTTTTATTTTATTTCAACTAAATAATGTAAAGTATAAATAGGTATGTAAGGTTGTGCCTTGTAGTTTCATCCATCTCATGATCATCGAAAGGAATCCACTAATAAGGTTGATCAGGTCTTGTTAACAAACTCATTCCGATTAACATGGAACCGGAGAAATTTCGAATAACACTATGTTACCTCAACGGGGATATGCACATCCCCTATAATAAGAATATCATATTTCTTCTTGACAGGAGGAAGAGGAAATTCAAAACCTCCAAAAATAATCGATGGAACTTTTCCAATAGAATTGATACAATAAACTTGAGGTTGTTTCTAAAATTGTACCGTATGCTCATTACCATTAACATGAAAAGTGACATTGCTTTGTTGCAATCAATAACAGCCCTCGCAGATTCGTAAAAGGTCTTCCAAGAATAATAGACATACTATCGCCCTCGAATATCAAGAATAACGAAGTCCGTTAAAATAGTAACGCTTGCAACCACAACAGTACATCCTCACAAATACCGGCTGTGTATAGCAGTTGATTTATCAGCCATTTGCAAAGATATTTCAGTAGGTGTCAACTTATTCAAATCAAGTCTACGTATAAAGAGAGAGGCATAACACTAACACCGCTCCAAGATCACATAAAGCAGTTTTAACATAATTTCTTTTAATGGAGCATGGTATAGTGGGTACCTCGATCTCCAAGTTTCTTTGGTATTCCACCCTTAAAAGTATAATTAGCAAGTATGGTGGAAATTTCAGCCCGATATCTTTCTTATTGGTAATGATATCCTTCATATACTTAGCATAAGGATTTGTTTTGAGCACATCGCTTAATCACATACGCAAAAAGATAGGTCTAATCATTTCAGCAAAGTGCTCAAAATCCTCATCATCCTTTTTTTGGATGATTTGGGAGGAAAAGGCATGGGTTTCTCAACCCATGGTTCTTTCTTTACCATGTTTCCTAGCAACAAAGTCTCTCTTATCATAACGTTGATTCTTTGATTGTGGGTTATCAAGATCAACAGCAGGTTCAACTTCTACATCATTATCATTACTAGGTTGAGCATCATCATGAACATCCTCATTATTATTTTCGCTAGGTTCATGTTCATTACTGATTGTGTTTCAAAGATCGTAAATAGATATATCATTTGGATTCTCGTGGTTCAGCAATAGGTTCACTAGAAGTTTGCAACGCCCTATCATTTTTCTTTTTCTTCCTTTTAGAAGAACTAGGCACATCAAGATTATTTCTCCGAGAATCTTGCTCAATTCTCTTAGGGTGGCCTTCGTGATACAAAGGTTCCTAAGTCATTCTACCAGTTCTAGTAGCCACTCTAACAAAGATAATCATTTTTCTTACTATTCATTTCATTGAGCAGATCACTTTGAGCCTTAAGTACTTGTTCTACTTGAATGGTAACATAGAAGCATGTTTCCTAACAAGTTTAAGTTCACATCTAACATTAGCCATATAGTCACCCAAGTGTTTAATCATATCGGAATCATATTTCAATTGTCTACTAAAATAAGCATTAAATTTTTCTTGTTTGACAATAAAATTATCAAACTCATCCAAGCATTGTCTAGCAGACTTATAGTGAGGAATATCACCTTCATCAAATCTATAGAGAGAATTTACCTTTACTACCTGTGTCGGGTTATCGGGATCAGGAGGTTCTTCAATAGGTAATGGGTCAAGATCATATGTTTCTTCAACAGGCGGTAAATTAAGATCATGCATTTCATCAATAGGAGGTAAATTTTAACATCTTCAGCTTCAATACCTTTTTTCTTTCATAGATTTCTTTGCCTCTTGCATATCTTCAGACTGAGAAATAGAACACCTCTTCTTCGGAGTTGGTTTAGGAATAGGCTCAAGAATTGGCTCAGAGCTGGCCTGTGAAGTGCCCAATTATTTTCATTTGTCAACATATTATTCAATAGAATTTCAGCTTCATCCGTGTTCTTTCCTAAAAGAGAACCAACACAACTATCCGTAATCTCTCGAAGCATCGGTTAGTCCATTAGAAAAGATATCAAGTATTTCATTTTTCTTAAGAGGATGATCAGCAAAGCATTATAACTTGAGAAGCCTCCCCAAGCTTGTGGGAGACTCTTCTTCAATTTGCACAAAGTTGTATATTTCCTTTAAAGCACCTTGTTTCTTATGAGCAAGGAAATATTTAGCAAAAAGTAATAAATCATATCCCGGGACTACACACACAACCAGGATCTAGAGAATTAAACCATATCTTAGCATCACCCTTTAATGAGAACGGAAATATTTTAAGGATATAAAAGTAGTAGATCTCTCATCATTAGTGAACAGGGTGGCTATATCATTTAATTTAGTAAGATGTGCCACAACAGTTTCAGATTCATAACCATGAAAAGGATCAGATTCAACCAAAGTAATTATATCAGGATCAAAAGAGAATTCATAATCCTTATCGGGAACACAAATAGGTGTAGTAGCAAAAGCAGGGTCAGGTTTCATTCGCTCTAAGAGATTCTTTACTCCATTTAACTAACAGCCTCTTAAGTTCGTTTCTATCTTTGCAGCAAAAATAGCTGCGTAAGATTCCATATAAAAACATAACCCTCGTGAATAACAGTATATCTTCATCATCAATTTCATCAACATTATCGGCTTCAATAGTTTCTTTCTCTAGCCCTAGAAATTTGTTCATCAAGAAATTCACCAAGGGCACAGAGTATCAAGCATAGAAGTAGTTTCATCATAAGTATCATGCATAGCGTATGGCATCATCAATAACATGCATATATCGTAACGAAGCGTAAGCAGGTTTAGGTGTCACAAGCTTACTCATAATGTAAGGTGAATCAAGTGCGAGCTAGATGGCGTTCCTTACCTCCCCTCGTAGTTGAGGGATAAATTTTTGTCTTAGCGTCTTTCAAATTCTTCATAGTGTCCAACAGATATAAATCCCAAGTGACTCAAAGAATACAACTATGGTCCCCGGCAACGGCGCCAGAAATTAGTCTTGATAACCCACAAGTGTAGGGGATCGCAGCAGCTTTCGAGGGTAGAGTATTCAACCCAAATTTATTGATTCGACACAAGGGGAGCCAAATAATATTCTCAAGTATTAGCAACTGAGTTGTCAATTCAGCCACACCTGGACAACTTAATATCTGCAGCAAGGTATTTAGTAGCAAAGTAATATGATAGTGGTGGTAACGGTAACAAAAGAGTAATGAAAGCAAAAGTAATATTTTTGGTATTTTGTAATGATTGTAACAGTAACAACAGGAAAGTAAATAAGCGTAAACCACTATATGGAAAGCTCGTAGGCATTGGATCGGTGATGGATAATTATGTGGGATGCGGTTCATCATGTAATAGTCATAACATAGGGTGACATAGAACTAGCTCCAATTCATCAATGTAATGTAGCATGTATTCTGAATATTTATGGAAAAGAACTTGCATGACATCTTTTGTCCTACCCTCCCGTGGCAGCGGGGTCCTAATGGAAACTAAGGGATATTAAGGCCTCCTTTTAATATCGAACCGGAACAAAGCATTAGCACATAGTGAATACATGAACTCCTCAAACTATGGTCATCACCGGGAGTGGTCCCGATTATTGTCACTTCGGGGTTGCCGGATCATAACACATAGTAGGTGACTATAGACTTGCAAGATAGGATCAAGAACTCACATATATTCATGAAAACATAATAGGTTCAGATCTGAAATCATGGCACTCGGCCCTAGTGACAAGCATTAAGCATAGCAAAGTCATAGCAACATCAATCTCAGAACATAGTGGATACTAGGGATCAAATCCTAACAAAACTAACTCGATTACATGATAGATCTCATCCAACCCATCACCGTCCAGCAAGACTATGATGGAATTACTCACGCACGACAGTGAACATCATGAAATTGGCGATGGAGGATGGTTGATGATGACGACGGCGACGAATCCCTCTCCTGAGCCCCAAACGGACCTCGATCAGCCTCCCGAGAGGTTTTAGGGCTTGGCGGCTCCTTATCGTAAAACGCGATGATTTCTTCTCCTGATTTTTTTCTCCCAAAGCAAATATATAGAGTTGGAGTTGGTGTCGGAGGGTCTCTGGGGCCCACAAGGTAGGGGGCGCCTGGGGCGCCCCACCCTCGTGGGATGTGGTGTGGGCCCCCGGTCTTCATCTTTGGCGAGGATTTATTATTATTTTTCTAAGATGTTCCATGGAGTTTCGTGTCATTCTCGAGAACTTTTGTTTTTCGCACATAAAACAACATCATGGCAATTCTCTGAAAACAGCGTTAGTCCAATTTTAGTTCCATTCAAATCATACAAGTTAGAGTCCAAAACAAGGGAAAAGTTCTTGGAAAAGTAGATACGACGGAGACGTATCAGACCTTATTGGAGTACTAGACCAGGGTGAATATTCTATGTGCATGCATTCACTGTATGCCGTTGTGTTTGAGATTCGTGACATGTTTCAATATATTTCTTTAGCAAAATACGATTTGCTTCAATTTTCTACGTGTTTTTTCTTATTTCAAAGCGTATCATAATGTTTCCTCGTATATTGGCAAATCCACTCCAAAACAAGTGCAATTTTACTTGTTGATGCACAATGAAATGTTATGATACACTTTAAAATGAGAAAACGAACACTATGCAACACTATGAAACAAAATTAACTTTGTCGTGAATTAGAAAACATGACACGAATCTCAAGACAACAACAGACGGTGAGAGCATACACATAGAATATCACCTCTACTAGACCATGATCGAACTACATATTTCTACAAAACTCAGATGTTTGATTTGTCCTTCCCAAGGAAACCGACAAATCATTTCGAGATTTATAGTTTTAAAGCACAAAAAAAATAGTGACAGGACTTTCACTAATGAGAAACAATGACCCAAAGTGAGATACTTGGCGCCATCCTTTGTGGAGTTTAGTAAGAGCATTGAAAGTGCAACTAATCCCTGGGTGGTTTTGGTAATTTTAACAACATATAGCTCATTGAACTAATATCCATTCAAGATAATCATTTCGTAAAGTTCAATGATTGGCATGGCATGGAATAGAGATGTGGACCCTCAAAATGCTAAGGACACATATTAGCAAAAGCTCAAGACTCTACATTTTCATTTTAGTGATCGAAGATCACATTGAGTCCATAGGAAAAGCCAATACTATTAAAAGGGGATGAGGTGTTGCTTAATGGCTTGCTTGCTCAAAATGCTTAGTGATATGCTTCAAAACCCTCAACCACTTTGTGGCACCCCGGCTCAGAGAAAACCGGAACGCCCCGTATTCCAGCCCAGAGATCGAGGAGAAGTCTTCTGGAATACGGCACTGCTTAGCATAGAACAAACCAGCCTTCTATTATTACACGAATATGAATACAAGGTCTCCGATATTACAATGAATAACATCGGTACGGGCGACACACGCCATCCTCGCTGATCTATGCAAGCAGTAGAACAATTCGAAGCAGCGGAATAACTCTAGCAGCGGAACAACAACGACGGTGGTGAACGCCACTCCATTGTGGACTCGGTCGAACGATTATCCTAGCTCGCACGGACGGAAACCACGACAAGCAAGCAATCAAACCGTATGACCTGCAAACGGCATGACATGCCGTGTCAAGACATTGAATGTACTTGCAAGCTCACAATAATCCGTATATTCAAGATGCATAACAAAGATGGCAATTACAAGTTAAACAAGAATTATCATGAGATCATCGAATAACATGGCATGACCAACATAACATGATACAACTATCACAACATGAACATATTAATCCAACCATACTAGCATGCAACATGATGACACTATCATGTACCACTTACTCGCCGGGTTACCTCGAACCAACACATGCATCACTTACCAACCTCGACATCACACGATCATCTCAGATCAAATCAAGCTTGGTATAAACAATACCGTAGCGATCAAGAATGAACACAAGGAGCTTGATCTTTACCCACGATTCTCGTACAACATCATGAATATACAACAACTCGGTATCCTAGATACCATTGTCATCCTTACGGAGATCACCACCCGACCAACACTTGGCCCCAAACCATGATCCTTACGGCGATCATAACCCGACCAATACATGGCCCGTGATCCTTACGACGATCACAACCCGACCAATACATGGCTCGTGATCCTTACGGCGATCACAACCCGACCAACACTTGGCCTACTTATCTCACTGTTATTAATCACATTATTCTTATTACTGTTGATTCATGGTGTGCCTACTTTCGACCTGGGCCCTTATCCGCGGGCGCGGCTATCGATAGATTAATATACACTGCAGTTGGTTAGTACATCGCACTCCACACTATGGAACCCATGGCCTCGACTCCCATTCAGGTGGACCAACAGCGTTCGACAAAACCGCCCCATCGCCATGACACTCTCCCGCCATCCGACTCACCTCATCGAGCTAAGTCATGGTGGCCCCGTGCCTACCTCCGCACACAACGACCACCGTCCTGGCCCGTACCACTCTGGGACACCGATCCAAAAACTAACTCAACAACGGGCACAAAAGGTTATGCTCTGCCTACCTGATCAGGGTAGCACACGCCCATAACCTTCCCTCGTTGGAGGCACCGGCAAGAGGCACAACAATAGACCCAGTTAGGACCGTCCCATACCGGTAAGCGTGGTTGCACTGGTCAGCATCGATTCAGCGGCACCATGACTCAGCCAACAGTTGTTCAAGTTCAATTTAATCCAGTTAAACTTGAATGCAAATATGCTGAGCCATGATAAAATAACATGATGCCAACTATAATACATGAACATGATATCAACATCATCATGAGGGTATCACATAACTATCCACCATATCAACAATAACTCATATCCATTGAACATCGCATACTGACTAGCATGACCATCTCCAACATCAACATGTACTACTAACAAGCATAAACATATGAAGGGTAATACTAGCAGGTATAACATGATCACAGAGTATAAGACAACATAGCACAAAAGTGAACATGCAAATCTGAACATCACCAGAACAATGATAACCATCTTTTCAACAAACAAATATTTATTAAAGATTCAAGTTGAAAACCATGACTACTGCATGACTATCATGCAAGTGGGTATTGTGGCTTGCCTGGGGATGAAGAAGGCACCGGGGAGAAGTGCGGTGAAGCCGCGGAAAGATTCACCGGAAAACGTTCTCTCTCGGAGGGGGCTGAATAAGGGCAAGGGCATAAAGGTCATTTTCACAGTGTCAAACCATAGTTAAAGCATGACCAACAGGACGGGCTCGACGAAACAAAGAAGTGGGCGTTGGATTCACCTCAAACGGAGTTACGGTTAAAAAGACATAAGGGTTTTACTGCCAGGGACCTATTTGTAATGAAAAGATTTTCTAACAGGGGCCTGAACAGAAAAAGTGAAAACATACTCAGAGAAATGCGCTTTCACCTTATCTGTTAGAATAGTGGTGGGGGCTGATGCGTGCGGGTCCTGTGGTGGGGCCCACACTTATCCATGCGGCTCATGGGTCAACGCCAAAGAATCGATCGCGGGGCCCGCGGGCCACTGGTCGCCGTCTTCTTCTTCTCGCTTGTCCACAGGCGAGGGAGGCCGCCGGGTGTCGGGCGGCGATTGCCGGGCGCCACGGAGGGCCTCCGCGATGCTCCTGGCTATGGATGGATTCAGGCCAACGACGATCCAACTGTGGGCTTTGCACGCCGAGGAGGAAGGGGCTCGGCAGGCATGGACTCATGGAGATGGCTACGGAGGAGTTGGGGCTCAGGCCCATGGTGGTTCCATGAGGGGAAAGGGCATGGGCAGGGTCGCCGAGTGAGTGGATCTCGGTGGAGGTGGGAGGAGCGAGGTGGGGCCTGCCTCGACCGAATCGAGGGAGGCGCAGGCGGCTGTCATGGCGGCGATGGCGGGCAAGGAGTGCCCAGAGCTCGGGAAGAAGCTAGGCGGGCTAGAGGAGAGCGGGAGGCTGCCGGCAGCTCTGGAGGGCTAGGGATGGCTTAAATAGCCGGGCGAGGGAGGCCGAGCTGGCACCGCCGGCGACGCGTGTCCGGCGGCGCGGACGCGTGTGCTCGTGCATGGACTCGGGGCAAACGACGGAGAGAGGGCATGGGGAAGCTCTCATGGGGCGAGGAGGCCAAGGGGCCAGGGGGGAAGACGACGGCGACGAGCGGATCCAAAGCTTCACTTTGTTTCTCGTATGCAAGGGCGCTTAAGGCCGGTTAGATGCTCACGAGGGGGAGAGGGTCCATCGGAGCGGCGATTTACGAGAGCTACCCATCGACATCATCACGCGCCGAAGCCGATGAGAGGGAGCGATGCCAAAGCACAAACAGTGCTCTGGACATGCCACATTGCATAGAGCGCACGCACAGGCATGCCATCTGTGTGGTCACCACACGACATGGCACATTAAATGCTCTACAGCACCCGAAACGTTGTCTAGCTAATAGTCCTTCCAAGATAGGTTTGGACTGCGGTGGTAACTTGGTTAAAGGCACTCTGGTTAAATGGCAGTTAACACCTGAAGTTCACTGCAGTAAACTTGATCGTGTATTGCTACTCAACAGGGATGTTATTGGGTTAAATTGAGTTGTCTGGGAGGTTGAGGTAAAGAAGGACTTACATCCTGGTAACTATAGATGGGTTTGGATCAAGATTTACTGCGGTTGCTTCACAACCACATACTTGGTCCAGAAATGAAGATTATCAAGATGCACTCACATAGAGTGTCCACTTGAGCTCTAATTTGGCAAGGCTTGATCATTAGGTCATATGAAGATGATGTAAAAAGCTCATGCCAAATGGACAAGCTAAATACCATTTTGCTTCACAAACATCTTCTCCGGATGTAAACTTGGAATAATTATGGTGATCAAATGGATCAATGAAATGATGCCAAATTGGGTGGAGAGATGTTTTATGGGTATAAGAATGATCTGGTAATTTATCAGGATTTTTGAAGCAATATAAAATATACTTGCTTCACAACCTAAAAATATAGCCAGAAACAAAGATTTGCTTCTGTGCTCACATAGATGATTGGATTGGGCTGCAAATGGGTGGAAGGGGTTAATATGAGCACATTAAGGAGTGTGCAAAATTTCAACACATATGGATACTCCTAGCTAGTACTTCCTTCACAAAGCCTTCTGTTTGACAGAAACTTTGAAAATTCACTGAGGAAGATTGGCTAGGCAAATAAATTTGAACTTGTGCATGGGGCAATTATTTGGACATAAAAACATGCCCAAAAAGGTTGGGAGTCAATAGGAGAAATATAAATGACACTTCCTTCACAAAGGGCCATTTAGGGCAGAATAGGAAAAGGAATATTGAGGAATTATTGTTGAACATGGCTGTCGGTGTCAAACCGCGGATCTCGGTAGGGGGTCCCGAATCTGCAGGCCTAGGTGGATGGTAACAGAGACAAGGACACGATGTTTTACCCAGTGTTCGGCCCTCTCGATGGAGGTAATACCCTACTCCTACTTGATTAATATTGATGATATGGGTAGTACAAGAGTAGATCTACCACGAGATCGTGAGAGGCTAAACCCTAGAAGCTAGCCTATGGTATGATTGTTGTTCGCCCCACGGACTAAAACCCTTTGGTTTATATAGACACCGAATAGGGTTAGGGTTACATAGAGTCGGTTAGAATGGTAGGAGATCTACATATCCAGACGCCAAGCTTGCCTTCCACGCCAAGGAAAGTCCTATCCGGACACGGGATGAAGTCTTCAATCTTGTATCTTCATAGTCTAGGAGTCCGCCAAAGATGATAGTTCGCTATCCGGACACCCCTAGTCCAGACTCCTCAAGAGTCCCCTAACCAGGCTTCAATGACTACGTAGTCCGGCGCGCATATTGTCTTCGCATTGCAAGGCGGGTTCCTCCTCCGAATACTTCATAGAATGTTTTGAACACAAGGATAGTGTCCGCTCGCAAAATAATTTCCACATAACACCGTGAGAGAGAATAATAGTTACACAAAATCAATCTGCCGACGATTCTGCAACAGGTAATCACGCCCGCCAAGTTTTTATCCGAATCGCTTATACTGCACTCACCTCAAGCGCTTAGCGAGGCAGTTTCTTGGCACGCCTTGTCAAAGCAGAGATCGTGCTCCCTTATTCCGGATCCTCATCAATACGAATGTGGTAACCCAACCGCGCCATTGATTACGGCGCTTGGGAGATAAGCGAGTTTTACCAGTCGGTGGGGCACTTAGCTGGCCCGTCCATATAAGGGATAAGGATCCACCTTTTCACCCACGCCTTCTTCCTCCTTTGCTCATCCATTTCACAAGACTCGAGCTCCAAATACCAAGTCCGCACATCCCACCTCAACCTTCTCCAATCATGTCCGAAGCGGAGGCAAGCGGATGGCCTCTTCCGCTATGGAGGGGCACATCACAAAGCATGGAGGCCGGATACTTGTCCCATGACATCGCTGTCGGCTCCCCAACAAGGGGCAGCTCATCCCCACCCCGTGCCCCATGAGAGGGTGGTGTTCCTCACCCACTTCCTCCGCGGACTAGGTTTTCTACTTCACCCATTTGTCCGGGGCTCATGTTCTACTACGGCCTGGATTTCCACGATCCGCCCCAAACTTCATCCTCAATATCTCGACGCTTATCGCTGTGTGCGAGGCTTTCCTCTGATCCAACCCCACTTCGTTTATGGTTGAAGACCTTATCGCTGTCAAGATAGTGGGCAGCCGACATGCGGAGTGCGGAGGCGCCATGGCGGCGTGATGCCCAATGTTCTATGTCTCGAGGGCCCTTCGTGGAGACAATAAAGGTGGCAATCGGGTGGTTCTACATCACCGAGCCGCGTGACTCCAAATGGGCGGCAGACCCCGAATTCAGATCTGGCTCCCCACACGGCTCACATCATGGAAAGAGACGAGCCTGACGTGGGACGGTTCGAAAGAGCTGACCGGACTCCAAACCTGTGTCCGAAACCTGGTGGACAAGAAGCTCAAGCTTGTCAACGTAGTCCAGGTTATGCTCATCTGCCGGATTCTCCCATGCTAGCAACGGGCCTTCGATTTGTGGAGTTTGATCCGGCACAGCACCGGACCTTGAGCCGGCTCTTCGACACTACATATGAAGATGCCTGGAAGGTGCTGCTCAAGGGCGCCGAAGCCCCCGCATCCGCTACCGAAGATCGCGGATTCAGCTCGCAGCATCAAGCGAGCGAGGTAAGTTATTTTACCCTTTATGGGACTCTTTTTTCATAGTTTGACTCTGTGCGGATCTAAAACTCCCTAACCTTTGACAGATCTGGTGAAGACGCCCGGACAGATTAACCGTCCTGCCCTTTGCCGAAGACCAGCGGACGCCTGATTGACGGGGCTGCTGGCTCCGCACCTTACGTGGTGACGGAGAAGAAGGCCAAGAAGGAGGCCACGGAACTCAAGGAGCTCCCGCGCCAAGCGCCGTCGATCTGAAATGTAATCCTCTCCCGAGAACAAGGAGGAGGAAAAAGAAGCCTCTCCCCGAGCGGGGGAAGAGAAGAAAAGGAAGGCCGCCCCGACTGGGGAGGCTGGAGGGTCCAAGAAAGGAAGGACCCTTCCTTCGGACTTCTCCACCAACGCCGACAACGACGAGGAGGAGTGGCCACTAAGGGCCAAGTCCCTGGCGAGATCGTAAGTGTCGGGATACCCATGGCTTTTTTCATTGCATAGTGTTCTCTAATGCCGAACAATCATGCAGCCCGCCCAAGGACGGGTTCGCCGCTTCATCGAGTGGGTCCCTGAATTCGTCGGAAGTGGAGAGTACTTCACTTCCAGCCGCCTCCTCACCTCACGCTGCTAACGACATCGAGATGGGGCCCCGAGGGAGGCCTGGTCAAGAGGAGGTGGCGCAGGAGGCGCCGCAAGGCAACCTCCCGGACTCCAAAGTAGAGGAGCGAGACCCCAGGGCTCTAAGCCTCACCCTTGTCCGACTCCATACCGAACCTTCAGCGGTTTCAAGTCCGCAAGCGGGCCCTTCAGAGGAAGGGTAAGACGCCGGTGTCCTCCGCCCAACCGAGGCACTGGATAGCATCGGAGGCGCTTAATAGCGCCCATCAAGGAGGAGCACCGCATCTGCTATGAGTGTGGTGATCAGAAGTTCAGTCCGCCAAGAGCGGGCCGACTGAAGCTCTGCAACAGCCTTCTAACAGGCTTTGAGGTAAGTTTTCAATATATGTAAGAAGATTACCACATAGACAGTAGCCCCTGATGCTTAGTTCGGTGTTCGGAAAGAAAAGCCGGACTAAGGATCTAAAAAGATATTCGCAGGAGTCTAACATAAGTATGTCAATATGGGAATGCAGGCTGCGCTGCTGACCTCTGCCGCACTGACTGCAGAGGTCAATGCATTGAAGAAGAGCCTCGAGCGATCCGAGAACGAGCTCGGCCTTGCCAAGAAGCAGCTCTAGGACAGGGAAGGTAAGCAATACCTTATTAAAGAAATACCTTATAGAAAGGATTCAGTTGCAAAAAATGACAGGAATAACATGGGTATTGTAGGGGCCACGAACGAGGTGGCGACCCTGAAGGAAGCGGTGTCCGCGGCCGAAAGCAAAGTGGCTGCGGAGCACACCGAGCGAGATAAGCAGGAGGAGCGGGTGGCGGAGGTGCGGCAAGAGCTCCGTGCTCGTGGAAAAACACGGCGCTTTGGAGCGTGACTCAAGACCGAGAGTCCGAGCTCGCCTCGGCTCTTGAGAGTGCCAAAGCCGCTAAGGCGAAGCCCAAAAGCCCTCCAAGAAATTGAAGCATTAAAGAAGATAGCGCGGGTAAGGCATTCTTTATGCAAAGCAAGCATGTGAAAGTGAATTACCTATTACTTACCCGAATCCGGAGCTCTCCAGAGCATTCGCAGATCTGCCTAGTAGTGTGTCCGATGCTGCCACGCTCTACCGCGCCAAGGAGGGAGCTCGACGAAGAAGGTGTTCTGTCTCAGATGTCGAGGCCGAACGTCCGGTGTTCTCGAGCGACCAGCCGAGGCAGCTGGTCGAGCTCCACAAGGTCGCCGAATAGGCCATGAAGGGCCTCATAGTTCGGCTGTGGCCATTGGAGGCCATACCTAGGAGCTACTTCGGGCTAGTGCAGCAGCTGGTGGACGCCTGTCCATGGATTGAAGTCATCAAGCGCCCATCTGTATTGAAGGTGCCTGTCGGTCCCTTGCCGTGCTAAAGTGCCTTCGGGCAGGCTGGATGCGGAGAAGCTTGTGATGGACAGGCCACCGAAGGGCAAGGAGCATCGCACGCCTGAAATGTACTATGAGGGTGTCCTAAAGGGTGCCCGCCAGATAGCGGATGAGTGCTCCAGATGTAATTTTGAATAGACTCGCATTTGTTATCCCCTGACGCTGAAAACTTGTTCATATGCGCTATAACGCTTGTTAATTTAAAATATTACCTTCGTATGCCGCTTATCAAATTTGAGAGATGGAAAGTCGTTGGCTTCAGCCCCCATGCCACGAGTGCTGGGGTGTTCGGGATAAACTTGAGCGCTCTTGTTCCCATTCTTGGGTCCATCGAGGAGGCGCCAACGAACGTAACAAGGCAACCGGACTTATAGTGCTTGAACACTCTCACTAAGCCATAGAATTCTATAATTTTAAATTTCGAAGCCCTAGTATTCAAGATCGAGTTCACGGTGCTATCCACACCTTGGCGGACAATGCCGACTCGCCTAAGCGGCATAAGTCTTTAGGGACCGAAAAACCTCTCGAATGTGATCGGCTCTCGCCCTATCATGACGGTCGCTTTTAGCTTTCTCCACCGAGGTGCTCAACCCAGCTCAACCGGGCATAATCGCAGGAGTTCTCCAGCGCTACCTTAGCCGATATAACGGAACGAAGGTACCAAACATGGGAGCCAGTGAGGGAGTCCCGATTAGGGGTGTCCGGATAGCGGACTATCATCACGGCCGGACTCGGACTATGAAGATACAAGATTGAATACTTCGCCACGTGTCCGGATGGGACTTTCCTTGGCATGGAAGGCAAGCTTGGCGATACTGGATATGTAGATCTCCTACCATTGTAACCGACTTGTGACCCTAACCTATCTGGTGTCTATGTAAACCGGAGGGTTTTAGTCCGAGGACGAACAACAATCATACCATAGGCTAGCTTCTAGGGTTTAGCCTCCTTGATCTCGTGGTAGATCTACTCGTACTACCCATATCATCAATATTAATCAAGCAGGAGTAGGGTATTACTCCATCGAGAGGGCCCAACTCGGGTAAAACATCGTGTCCCTTGTCTCCCGTTACCATCCACCTAGACGCATACGATTCAGACCCCCTACCCGAGATCCGCCGGTTTTGACACCGACATTGGTGCTTTCATTGAGAGTTCCACAGTTGCCGCCATCGGTAGGATGCCTCATCTCGCCTTTAAAGATGATATTATCGCCAAAGAAGCCTTGGCCTCTGGTCAGACTCTTCGGCTAGGTGGTTTTCTCATGACCGCTAGTTCGCCGGCGCACGACGGTGACCTCTCGAGTCATCGAAACCAATCTCCATGTTAGTTCGAACTTGTCAACAGTTAGATCCGATCGAGCTCTCCTCCAGAACGCTCTTGGATCGCATCGCCGCTCAGGAGTCTCCATAGACACGCACCAGATCAGGCCTAAAACCGATCCGAGAGAGATCAACTCTCCCTGTGCTACCCATCATGTTGCTGTGATAGAGGAGCAATGCGGCGATTCTTCTTCTACCTTAAGGACTAGCTACGTCAGATTCCGATCCTCCATGCCGGATTCCAGGAGGGACGGATGTCGATCAAGCCCCGAACCTAAAGTCAGCGGCGGGTTGGACTCATTGGATAACACTCAAAATCCAAACTTCGAAGTTCGGAAACTTCGCCCTCGAGTCCTAAATTGGACGGGGTTCAGGATCTAGTTCCACCCGCCCACCCAAACATTAGCAATCTCTCTCGAATTCGGCAAGAGCCCGCTGAAACAAAGACATCATTATCGGGCCGTTTCCTCCTGGTTATGAATAGGATAAAGGACTGCCGAGAGGAGGACGCAATCCCAATTTTCTGCAATAATTGCACGGACAAGGGAATCCTAAACGCCATAAGTCGTCATAAATTACACGCTTTGCTGACTTGGTGACCATAGTACAAAAGTATCTTGTGCGATGGAGAGCGCTCGAAAACCGAAAGTAAATTTTGGGATAATCCGGCCCCGAATACATCCCTAGTCCGAAACAAAAGGGTGCTTCACTATCAAGCACCAGGGTTAAATACCAAAAAACCAAAACCCCATAAAGGTTACGGAACCGTACTGGAGGGTTGGCTAAACGGACCCTGCAAAATTCATAGCACAGAGGGTGCCACTCCAACTCATAGCCTTCGAGCATGTTGGATACTACGGCAGTGGCCAAAAGTGGCGAAGAGCTTCTAGCTTCGTAACCCCAGCCCAGCAACACCACCAAGACGGTGTTAATAGTCTTCGAGACTTTCACATCAAATAACATGCGAAAACAAACACTCCGCAACCTGGTCAAGTCTACCAAGTAGCAACAATAAATCCATGGAGTGACACGGCTATTACCTTTAATGCCGAAGGACGAACCTAAATTCAACAGCCCGAGCACCGGCCGCATTGGTCCTCAATCCGATAGTGGACGGCTTTCAGCCTTTACTAAGGTACTCATGGATGGCGGCAAAGGACTAAACCTCATCTATGAGGAAACCCTCCAAAAATGGAAATAGACTGGAACCGCATTGAGCGAAGCAGCACAACCTTTAGAGGAATAATCCTAGCCGGAAGCATGCTGCAGTGAAAAATCACACTTCGATGTAGTGTTCGCTCGCGGACAATTACAGGTCCGAGGAGGTCACATTTCAAGTGGCCCTGCTCAACATGGATATCATGCTTTATTAGGACGAGAGGCATTCACAATTTTTCAAGCTATACCCCATTACGGGTACATGAAGCTTAAAATGCCCGGACCTAACGGAATCATCACTCTCGCTAGTGATCCGAACATAGCACTCCGCTACCAAAACAAGACAGCCGCACTAGCCCTCGAGGCACTATCCAAGCCCTAGCGGCTAAAGAACTCACCGCATGCGCCCATGGTGAACAGGGACGATGTGATACTTGATAAAAGATCCAAGTCCACCTCTTTTAAACCAGCGGATGAAATAGTCAAATTCCAAGTCCACCCAACGAACCTCGCAAAGACGGCTCCATTGGGGCACAATTAAACCCCGATGTAGACGCCAAGACTACGAGAATTTCTATGAGAAAACTAGGACATCTTTGCCCGCACCCTTCGACATGCCAGAATCCACGCCGGCCTGGCCGAGCACAGCCTAAATATCCTAAAAGGATTCAAGCTACCAAGCAGCTCTTCGGGCGCTTTCGAACCCAAGAGACAAGCCATGGAAGAGGAGCTAGCTAAACTTTTGGAGGCCGGATTCATCAGAGATATAAAACATCCGGACTGGCTAGCAAACCCGCGATGGTGCCAAAGAAGGATAAATCCGGCGCCTATGTGTCGATTTTAAAGACCTTAATAAGGCTTGCCCAAAGGATCCCTTCCTCCCCGAATTGATCAAATTATTGACGCTTCTGCAGGGCACGACTCATTGTGCTTCCTCGACGCGTACTCGGCTACCACTAAATCAAGATGGCGGAGCTGCACTAAGCTGTAACAACATTTATTACTCCATACGCCCGCTCCGCTTCAACACAATGCCCTTTGGGCTCAAAAACGCCCGCGCAACATATCAGCGCATGATTCGTAGACATGTCCGCAAATCAGATCGGCAAAACAGTGGAAGATATGTAGATGACGTGGTTGTCAAAACCAAGCACGTCGAAACTCTAGTAGATGACCTGAGGCTCACATTCGATAATCTTCAAAATATGACATCAAGCTCAATCCGGAAAATGCGTCTTGGCGCTCCAGCCGAAAGCTCCTCGGCTTCATCGTGTCCGTAGAGGAATTGAAGCAAATCCAGCCAAGATCCGAGCTCTGTCACAATTGTATATTCCAAAAGACCTCAAACAAATACAAAAATTGACGGGATGCGTAGCGGCTCGAAGCCGCTTTATTTCCCGATTGGGAGAAAAGGCGTTACCTCTTTACCGCCTCCTCCGACGCACCGAACACTTCGAGTGGACGGAGGCCGCCACGGCCGGACTCGAAGAAATAAAGGCCATTTTGGCAACAAACCCGGTCCTGGCCGCGCCCAACGTGGGCGAACCAATGCTATTATATATCGCCGCAACACATCAAGTTGTTAGCGCGGTGCTCGTTGTCGAACGAGCAACGGACGGACACCGGTTCCCTCTTCAAAAACCGGTTTACTATGTGTCCACTGTCCTAACTCCATGCAAGTCCCGGTACCCACACTATCAAAAGATAGCATACGCGGTGTTCATGGCATCCCGGAAGCTACGACACTACTTTCAAGAGTGTTCGATAACGGTGGCCTCCGAAGTACCCCTTAATGACATTATAAACAACCGCGACGCGACGGGCCGAATTGCTAAATGGGCCATAGAGCTCCTTCCATTCGACATAACCTACAAGCCACGACGAGCTATCAAGTCGCAGGTTTTGGCCAACTTCATGGCCGAATGGACCGAAGCCGAACTCCTGAAAGAGTACGACACATACTCCAATTGGATTATGCACTTTGACGGCTCCAAAATGTTGGCCGGCCTGGGGGCTGGCGTCGTCCTGATGTCCCCAACCGGGGACACAGTCCAATACCTACTTCAGATAATGTATACGGACTCCAACAGCGCAGCCGAATATGAGGCCCTTCTGCACGGCCTCCGGATGGCAATCTCCATGGGCATTCAACGCCTAGAGGTGCGCGTGGATTCGAACCTCGCAATATCTCAAATAAACGAAGACTTTGATGCCAAAGATCCGAAAATGGTAGCATACCGCAATGCGGTCCTAAAAATGTCAGCATGGTTCGAAGGGCTCGAATTTCATCATATAGCCCTGGATAACAACCAGGCGGCGGATATATTGGCACGCATCGGTGCAAAACGCGATGCCGTCCCACCCAATATCTTTCTGGAACGGCTGTTCAAGCCATCCGTACTATGGAAGGGGAGTCCGGCAATCACAATCCGGAGCCAACCGCACTGCCTGACGCCGAACACTTTGACACAACCGGAGGCTCTGCCCCCGAGATAACACCCTCCGCCCATGAAATAATGGCGGTTATCGCCTGTGGGACGGAACCATTCTAGCCTACCTAACTAGCAGTGAACTCCCCAAGACCAAAATGAGGCTCGCTGCATAGTACGGCGATCTAAATCCTATAAAGTCCATGAGGGAGAGCTTTATAAGAAAAGCACTACCAGAGTCCTTCAAAGGTGTATCTCCAAAGAGGAAGGGCGAAACCTCCGCTGAAATTCATGCCCGATGGGTGGGCACCACGCCGCAGCCCGGCCCTTGTAGGCAAGGCCTTCCATACAGGATTTTATTGGCCGACGCCCGGCAAGATGCACAGACTTAGTCCAACGATGCGTCAATGCCTTTTTGCTAACCAAAGCCACATGCCACCCACCGCCTTTAAAACTATACCCATCACCGGCCGCTTATGTCCGGGGCTTGACATGGTTGGACCCCAAGGAGGAACCCACAAGCAAAAATACCTATTGGCCATGGTGGATAAATTCACCAAATGGATAGAGGCCAAGCTCGTTAAACGGCCAATCCGGACCGGTGATAGACTTCATATCGGGGTAGTGCATCGCTACGGTGTCCCCCACAAGATCATCATCGATAACGGCACCAACTTCACGGCCGACGAGGTCAAAGAATGGTGCAAAACATGGGCATCAAGCTCGACACGCCTCGCCTATCACCCTCAAACCAGCGGCCAAGTCGAATGAGCAAATGGTTTAATCATGAGCGCATTAAGCCCAGACTAGTGCGGTCCTCAAGGAATCTAACACGACCGGGTTGAGGAGCTCGACCAGACTGGGGCTGCGGACCACGCCAAATCGACAATGGATTCACACCATTCTTTATGGTGTACGGCGCAGAGGAAGTCTTGCCTGACATAATACATGACTCACTCGCTGTGCATGTAATGAAGAAAGAGAAGCCAAGCTCAATCGACAGGACAGTTTGGACATTGGAGGAGGAGCGCGACGTGGCAAAGGCTCGCTCCGATTTTATCAACAAAGAGGCTCAAGATATCAAAGCAGGGAAGTACGAGCCAAAGCTTATAACGCTATTAACTAGTTCTACGCCTCACGGACAAGAAAAAAGGACAAACTCAAGCCCAAATGGGAAGGTCCTTCATCATCGACAGGTCCTCGACGGGCGGAGCATACCGCTCATGGCGCTGCCGGACAACCGACTCGAGCCGAACCCATGGAACGCAGCCCGCCTACGTAAGATTCTACGCCTAAGTGCCGCACTACAAGTTCGCTCCTTCCTCCGCCCACATTTTTTACTTTTGCTGTCTTTATTTCTCTCTTCCTCCTCCTTCTTTTGCAGCCTCTAGAGGCCCGCTTACGCTTTGTTCAGATATATTTGACGCGTTGTACACGCCATTATACCGGGGCTTCTTCACTAGAAGCTTATTCTATACGGGTTTATGCCCAACACATGCGTTAAACTTCCGCATGTACCTTTTATTCACCATTATATGCATCGATATGACTTAAGTTTTGGCCAAGCTGGGTTGACTGCCTCGTGCTTACTCCCACGCTCCCCATTATTCGCTAGGTGGTAAAGGAGCACCTCTGCATTGTTACTTTGCTGGGTCACCGGATGTGTACCTCGGGACCGGGTGAAGTTAAAGCTAGCGTTCTTAAGGGAATATTCGTCGGTGAACTGAAAGATGATTTTAATTATTTAACCATCTGCCCTCGTGATGATTTTCTGCTTTGTAGCAGCTTTGACATGCACTTTAGGCATGCATCCCAAGCAAAGGAACCCTTAACGGAACTATTCTCCTCGAAGATGTTTCTTACTACCCATGTAGTATAACATAAATAGTTGGGCACTTGTCTCATATAACAACAATGAACCCTACGCCTTGTCTCCATGCATACCACGGTTCTTATATAACCACTAAGGTATTCGGACACCTCCGACTATTGGGTCTGAGGTCGGGTTAAAAGGTTCGCTATGACAAACGATCTACAATCCGCTAAAAGACATTCTTTCATGTCATATTTTTACATAGTCAACTTGACTCATTGTATTCCTCCTCAATGCCATCTAATAGGCTATCTAATTTACAATCTTGGCGGGAATACTTGAAGGCTAATTCTACTTGGCCAGACACTGCTTACAGGATCTCCATCCCATCCGCCCACGGGTTCGACTCGCCATGTGGTTTGGGTCAGCCGTACGTGCTGCTGTCTTCACCATGGCCCAGCCTCCTCGGCGCCTTTGACGGCAGGCTGATATCTTCCATAGCGGAAGCGCCGCCGCGTTCCTTGAAGCCGCTCCGCCAGCTCCCCAATGCCTTCGAGCAGGAGATAGATGGCCACAAGGCCTGGCCGATGCCTTTCATCACCGCCGGACTCGTTCGTGCGGTACTGACGCAGTTCGGGAAGAAGATCACCAAGAACGGGCATCTCCTCCTCGTGACGACTCCGTGAGCAAACCTACATACATGTTTATGTTAGTCGCCTTCCTCGTCGAACTCTTTCAAAGTTCGCTCAAGAACTTATCGAAAATGCCGCGACGGCCGCCGATTCTCCTTTACTTGAGTCGGCTAACCGGGCACGAACATCCTTTAGTTCCTACCCAGCTTGGTGTTGGCGCCTTGAGGTTATTCTTCTCCCGCCGCACTTTGTAAGCACGCCTCGCCGCCTTTAGCTGGCGTAAGAGCTGCTGCTTGTCCGGATCTAGTCCGCGCCATCTGCAACATTTTGTCGATTCACACACACGCCGCACTTCATAAACTATTTATCTTCAAGCGATATATTACCGTAGGGGTCTCAGAGTTCCCCTCAGAGCGCTAGTGCGGCCTCAAGTTGGGCCTTGCACTCTTCAAGCCCTGGACAGATCGGGTATTCTTTTCTATAAGATCTCGCACAACAAATGATCCTTTATAAGTTATTCTAACTATTTTAAGTCTCGTGGGGCTACCGCATATATAATCACAAATTTCCTTACCAGTATGTCCTTTACATACCGCCTCCGTGGCTCTCGCTAGACCATCTCGAGCGACACGGAGGTGCGATCTCCCAATCTAAGGCATTCAAGGCCTTGTGGGAGAAACACGCACACGAAGAACTGTCCGCCGGCGCTTGTGATTCAAGGAGCTTCCACCACGGAGTTGGTGGAGGACAACCTGTCGGCATCCTCTCGTCGGAGGAGCATCCGACGAGTCTCGTGCTTTCCGCCAGCCTCCGACCCGCTTTTGAAGCCTGGCCGTGAAGGTTCGATTATAACCTCTCCGACTCGTCCCGGCGAGCTTTTTTCCTGAAAAGAGCACCAGCCATAGTACGCTTCCAAGAATCAATCTGGAAGTATGGTGACACGCCATACCGCTCTGGGCGGAGTTTCGATCCGGATCGCACTTCTTTTTAGCTCGCTGGAGCCGCGACCGCCTTCTGCTACTGGCCAGCCGCTGGCTCGCTTCCCGCCTCGGGCGCCGAAAAACCATTGATATACTGGTGATCAAAGATAAGCATGGATGGGTCATTATCGTGGTTTTGGGATCTCGGTCTCGCCACTGTGAGGTCGAAGTATTTCGGGTAATCACCGTAATGGCAACCAAAGCATTGTCGATGCTAAGTTGATAGAACACCCCGTCGATCAACTCCACCTTTATATCCGGATCCTCTCGGAGGTCGGATCGAGGGACCCTCCGATCCTCGGGTTGTGGAGGTGGGCAGGTATCTTCTCCATATCCGGTTAGATCTCAGCAAGAAAAACCATGAAATGAGATATTTAACCACGGAACATGGATCGACGGGTCACAAAGATGTTTGCTTACCCAGCTTCGAGGATTATTCAAGAAACTACTTAGTGGATTGACGCCGAGGAAATCCTCCTCCTCTCCTTTGTACATGGCGATAAGATCTTCACCGCAGGACCCCATCCCGCCCTTTATGCGGCGTGGCGGGTGGCATCGCCCTCCCCGCTGAAGTCCCACATGGGTGGCCTCTGTATTGAAGCGGCTGCACTCCTCATAATTCAGATTGCCATGACTCAATCATGGTCAATCCGCATGAGCCAATAATCTTATCCGCCCATCAAATAGAGGACATCCGGCCATTTTCCTCTGGGGCTCCGAGGGCGCCACTTAGGCGCTTCTACAAAGGAGCATTGCTGAACTCCTAAGGCCGATCCGAACAGATCCGCAGCGGACGCCCTCCATATAAAACCATTCAAGGCCAATCTTCGACGCTTCTTGGGGTTCCGGATAGGTATCCGTCCCGGCGATGCGCCACATACGGCTGCTCCGCCCACTTGATATATTGACCCCTCATGAGAACGGGGTACTAGGCGGAATATCCTCTTCCACAGTCCGAAATGAGCCTCGACGCCTAATAATAGCTCGCAGAGGCCACGGAAGCCAAGAATGTGCAAAATGGAGGCAGGCGAAGGTGGTGCAACTGGAGACCATAGAACTCCAAGAGCTCCCGGAGAAACGGATGGATTGGAAATCCGAGTCCTCTTACTAGATAAGAGATGAAGCATACCCGCCTCCTTTAGAGGATCGGGACACTCTCCGCTTGCTTTCCGCCTCTTGTAGGTGGCGCATCTGCTCGAATCGAACCATGAAGGCCGGGGAAGAAACCTTGGCTTGGAGTATAACTAGCTCTCGCTATGCGGATCGAGCTTCGCTATGCGGGACCGAGCATCTCTCCCAATTTCCAAAGCCGAGGGCTAGGAGCGCGAGAGGAGGAGCTGTCCGACCGGCCCATGATGGAATGGGCTTTGGTCGGGCGCCCGATGAAAGCTCGCAAGGGAGGGATGGTGACTCAGATCTAGATCCTCGCCTTTTATAGGAAGCTCATTTGCTCGGCTAGGGGTAAGTGTAAAATACCCTGGCTTTTCAGCATTCATTCAAACACGTGGAAGATGTCCATTATTGGGCGAGAAGCCAAGGAGCGCAGCATTTATCGAAGCCGACACTATTCGACAAGTATATGGAATTTGGAGAAGAACCCTACTCGCAATAATGCCAAGACAATCAACGCGCCGGACTCATCGCTATGAAGCTTCGGTTCTGGGGCTACCGAGGGAGTCCCGGATTAGGGGTGTCCGGATAGCCGGACTATCATCACGGCCGGACTCTGGACTATGAAGATACAAGATTGAAGACTTCGTCCCCGTGTCCGGGATGGGACTTTCCTTGGCGTGGAAGGCAAGCTTGGCGATACGGATATGTAGATCTCCCACCATTGTAACCGACTACGGTAACCCTAACCTATCCAAAGGTCTATATAAAACGGAGGGTTTTAGTCCGTGAGGATGAACAACAATCATACCATAGGCTAGCTTCTAGGTTTAGCCTCCTTGATCTCATGGTAGATCTACTCTCGTGACTACCCATGTCATCAATATTAATCAAGCAGGAGTAGGTATTACCTCCATCGAGAGGGGCGAA